>CM059036.1:14684166-15923333 GCA_030279155.1 Forsythia viridissima
CTAACGATTATCCAAGTATCAAGGTAGCATACAGGCTGATTGAAGAGTGATTAGAGTTCTGTTGACACGTGGATAGTGCAATTTTAGAGGTCAACAAGTATAAAATACACGATCATCCATATTTACAATTGTTGTATATTGTTATAGATATTTAAATTTACATAGTTCATGTATGTTTATGCACGATTTGATGAGATTTACAAACTTAAATCAGTCGTTTAAATATTAAAGTCTTTCGAAAAGCTTTCTATTATTCTTAATCGATGTCAATTTGTTGAGTCTACTCAAGGTTGTTCTATTCGGAATATATTTACATTATGAAATATTTGATATTTTTAAATAATTGGTACGACTTAACTAAAATATTTTATTTGTTACGTCAACTCAATGTGATCTATTTTATAAGTAATATTGAGCACGTGTTTGTTAAAGTTTAAATTATAATTTAAGCTGTTCAAAATGGTCAAACATAATTTTTATCTACACATTTCATAAGATCTACAACTTACTACCAACTTATTATCCATACATTCAATAGGACCCACAACTTATAAGTACAAAAAAACAATTTCAATACTACCAAACATACACTAAGTGATACATATGGTGTTTATGACAAACATTTGTCAGCTTAATGGTCAAAGAGCTACATGGATGTAATCGATATGTAGTGTCCATCTAATTTATTTTATTATGATTGTTGAGTTCACTCAATGTCATAAATTGAGTAAGTCGGGTCCTCGAATTCTTTAATTAGATTTCCCAAAATTTGTATTGAGGGTTATGAATTTGAATTAAATAGTACGAGTAATTAATTTAATTAATGACCATATCAAATTAATTATTTGCACAATAATTTTCACGCTTCTATGTTTACTGTTCTAAGTTGTGAATTGTAAAAATGAGTAAACATATGAGTTTGCATAGCATACTGGATGCTAATAGACCAAAATTCTTTGGATTGACATTGTAATTTGAGAATTGTTATCAGACACGAGAGTCTGTAGTGATCTTAGAAAAAAAATCCTAGACGTGCCAATAGAAGGACACTATGTAAAAGAGAATAGACCTACGCGATAGAAATGGAACAAAAGTTGATGCATTAGCTTTAGGAACTTATTATTTACTTTTTCCTTATTAGTTTAATTTTGAAATTAGACAATCATTTAGATGTTCATGTTCTTACAAACAACATTATTTCTATTTCATATTTGGAGATGAAAGATTTTGACATTGATATTAAGAATGAAAGTTGTTCTTTTTCCCTTAATAGCACTTTTATTGCATTGGAATTTTATGAAATGTAATATGAATTCTGAATCATGAAAGTTCTATCCTGAACACAGAAAACAAAAGGGCATTAAACTAATAATCTAAACCACAACATTAAACTAATAATCTAAATCACACTTATCTCTGACATTGTAGATTAGGTCATATAAACAAGAAACACTACACATATCTTAGTTGCATAAAGATTGATATTTAGACTCATTTAATTAATAATTATATGAGGTGTGTGAATTTTGCTTACAAGGTAAGATTGATCAAGTCACCTTTTACTGAAAAAGGAGATAGAGCTGGTGATTTATTAGGCTAATATATTTGGATGTATGTGGACCCATATAAATCACAGAAAATGTAATTTTTCTTATTTCATCACGTTTACTCATGACATTCCAGGTATGGTTATGTGTATTTGATGAATTTCAAATTTGAAGCTCTTGAAGAATTCAACGAGTTCAAAAACGAAGTAGAAAACATACATGGAAGAATATTCTAACACTAAGATCTGATTGACGTGGAGAATGTTTAAGTATTGAATTTTTATATTATATTAAAGAGAATAAGATTCTTTTGCAGTGGACTCCATCTTAATGGTATATTTGATAGGAGAAATCACATGCTATTAGATATGGTGCAAGTAGAGCTACCAAAATCATTTTGGGGATAAACACTTAATATTGTATCTTATACACTGAATCGTGTCCCATCTAAATTGGTCGAAAAAACTCCATATGAGATATGGATAGGGAAAAGACCAAATCTTTTTAATTGAAAATTTGGGTTGTCACGCTTATATGAAGCGATTAGAGTCAAATAAGTTTAAGGCTAAATATGACAATTACATGTTTGTGGAATATCTGAAAGAAACGACTAGATATTATTTCTACAATCCCAACGAGCAAAACGTGTTTATCTTGAAACATGAAGTCTTCTTAGAAAAGTAGTTTATTTTCTAAGTCAGGGTAGGAGGAGCAAAGTAAAACTTGAAGAAGTTCAAGAAACTATAACACACGAATACCAACATGATGAGCAAGAGTCTGTGCCCAATAGTCAGATGCGGGGACAGAAACTATGGACATACGTATCAGAAATATGAACTTCTAGTTAGTGAACATAGTGATATTTTTACTAATTGAGGACGACGATCCTACTTCCTAAGAAGAAGTTAAGTCAAGTGTTGGTTCAAAGAGATGACATGAAACCATGGAACCATGAAATTCGAGATGAACTCCATTTACATAAATAAATAAACAAAAACTATGGGCGTTGTTAGACCCACCTGAATGGATAAACCCCATAGGGTGCAAATAAGTCTTCAAAAGGAAAATAGACATGGATGATAATGTTCATACCTAACAAGCAAGGCTCGATGAGAATGGTTACAAGTAACGGCAAGGAATTGACTTTGACAAGACTTACTCACTTGTAGAAGTGTTTAAATTTATCAGGATTCTACTTGCGATAGCAATGTACTATGATTATGATATATGTCAAATGAATGTCAAAATTGCATTTCTCATTGGGAATTTGCAAGAAAATGTGTACATGACACCCAAAGGTTTTGAATTCAAAGATGCCAATATGGTATGGAACCTACAGAAATATATTTATGGATTGAAGCAAGTCTCTAGGTGCTAGAACATATGTTTTGACGAGACAATCAAAAGATTTCATTTTATTAAAAATGATGATAAACCATGTGTGTGTAAGGTAAGTGTGAGTAAAGTTGTAATTCTTGTAGTCTATGTAGATGATATATTGTTGATTGAAAATGACATTATCTTGCTACAATCAGTAAACGTGTGATTATCTAAAATTTTCTCCATAGAGAATATGGGAGAAGCGTCCTATATTATGTGAATCAAGATTTATAGGGATAGATCTAACAGATTACTTAGACTTTCCCAATCTACAATCCATGTACATAGACAAAATGTTAAGGAGATTTAGCATGGAATAATCTAAAAGATGATTCGGTTCCATGGGACATGGGATTTATCTCTCCAACGACATGACATGTGTCTTAAGACACAAATTGAGAGAGAACGCATGTATAAGATTTTTTATACTTCTGCAATATTATCTATCATGTATGCGATACCATGTACAAGACCAGAAATTTCTTGTGCTCTAAGTGTTATTAACACGTTCTAGGCAAACCCATGGCGAAACACTAGATCACAAGTAAGAATATTTTTAAGTACTTGCAAAAGACTAAAGATTTATTCTTAATATGTGGATAAGCTGAACTTGAGTTCAAGGTATACTCATGCTAGTTTTTAGTTAGCTAAGGACAATATCAAAACTCAATTTGGTTATGTATTTACTCTAAATAGTGGTATGGTTAGCTAGAAGAGTTTCAACCCAGAGATGGCAGTTAAAATCTACAATAGAAGCTGAATAGATAGTAGCTTCAGAAGCAGTTTCGATCAAGAAGTTCATCACTGAACTTGGTGTAGTTCCTAGCATTGTTGATCCAATAATTTATGTACTATGATAATAATGAGTAATTGCATAAGTGAAGGAATCACGGCCTCATCAACGATTCAAGCATGGGTTGAATCGATATCACCTCATTCATTTCAATAAAGAGATTATTCAGAAGAAAGATGTAAAGATAAAGCATATACCCACAGACAATGATGTTGCAGATTTATTTACAAAGTCACTGTACCATAATAAAAATGAGCGGCATGCTAATTCATTTGGTATTAGATACACAAATGATTGGATCTCGTGAAAGTGAGAAGTTATTAATATTGTGCCCAAGAACCAATAATTGCAAGTGAATAATTACTAATTTATTATTACTAATGTATTTATTTATTATTTATAAATGGCATCTCTGTTATTTATTTATTACTTTAATTGATTAAATAATAGAGTCCAAAGAATAAGTACTAGTGATGTATTAATCACAAAAATTGTGATATTGAGATATCGTTGTGTTTTATTATTGAATTATCCCTGTTTGTATGCACTAAGATGCTGATATTATTAGTGCAGATAGACTAGCACTTATTGTACTCATTGCTTTTGAAGAAAGTAGTTGATATCATAAACTAACGTGTGTGAACACTTGTAGTGAATATGTGGATGTTTGTTATCTGAACAAGTTCATTGAATGAACCACCATAGAGATTTCATATTGATAACTATCTTAGTGTCAGTGAACTATCTCTCAGTGATGATAATGAAAGTGATCCTTCAACTTGAGGTCATCATAGAATTTTATATGTGGATCGTCACACTTTGATGGTGTTAGATGCCACTATATTTAATGGTTACTAATGTAATACTAGTTTGGTGTGACTTGAACCAGGTGCGCAGGTAGGGTGTCCTGGGGGGACTAACCTCCCAACTTTTTGGAGAATTTTTTATTTATTAATTAACATGCAATTTAATAGCAGACAATTTTGGCATAATAAAATTAATAATACAAAATTACAAATAATAGGCCCTTTCTTCAATTCTAGTCCACTCATCTGAAATTTGAATCTCACATTTCTCCTCCTAGTTTTATACACTAAATAAAGCAGCAGCTAGGTTACGATATTTCAATATCTACAAATCTTCCTCAAATAACTCAAAAAATTGCCATATATTAATTTTCTCCAAAATTTTAAACGTAAATCTTCCTCAAATCCCTCAAAAAATTACCATATATTAATTTTTTTTCAAATCCCTAAATGTTACTATTAAATCTTCAATTGCAATTTGCAAAAACCCTTACACTAGGTTAGTGACTCTACTAGACCACCACGACCCACGGGCCATTGCACTCTCGCCGGTTGCTAAATCACCAAACTACTAGCAACGAATGAGTTTGTTTATTTGTTTGTGTATAGTGTATAAGTAAATTAATTTTCATTTTCAGTTTTTGTATCGACTATAGAGTTATACTTTTTTTTTATTGAGTATGGTGTTGTTTCTCAGGATTGTGAATTCAATATTTGCGACTGACACTGATCTCGAATTGCATAAGTCTCATTGTCCCTCATCTATGTAAGCGATGGCTTGTCCTTACTTTTTTATTAAATTATTGAAAATGATTGGGGCCTCATCGGCTTATATGATTGCAGCCTTGTCTGTCTTGCTTTTTTTTTGTATGTTGACTGTTGAATTAAATGTTAAACAGTAATAGAGAAGTATTTTAAAAGATTATGTAGAGTATGAGAACTCGTAAGAAATGCTTGTAATAAGTTATCAAAAAAATTCATTATTATTATGTTGTTTCAATTATTTTTTTGTTTTGCATATTAATTTGAGGACCCCCCAAACTTTAAATGTTTGGCTTCACATTCAACCAGATGAATATTCATTATATCTTTTCACTCGCGATTTTAAGTATCGATGCACTAATTCATTGACACAAAGGTAAATATGTTTGCAAATATGAACTTAGTAAATCAATTGCTTGAAGTGGTGAATAACATAATTGGTAGAAATGGTATTTATATATTCTATATCTCGTGACCAATTGGGATATAGTAATAAAGAGATTTCGTTTCATGCTAACCTGCCATGAAATGACTTGTCATACCATATGACTTATTTAGCTAGATCAGTTGTCTTGACACATTGTTATATATTAATCAAATATATTTAATATAAATTAATTAACTAGTGAATTAATGAACGAATTATTATTTGATATTGTAGACGAGAACCTAATGAGCCACACATAAAAAGATGGGAGTTGGAAGATGAAAATAGAAAATTAATTAAATGGAAAATGTAGGACATTTGTGCATTTAAATAATTGTCTACGTGGATTCAAGGGTTAATTAAATAATGGGCTCAAATAATTAGTAGGATTGATTGATTGAGGGTCTAGTTAAATAATAGGCTCAAATAATTAGTATGATTGATTGATTGATGGTCTAGTTATTTAGGTTAGGTTACTGAACTTAAGTTGAGATTAATGGACTTGATTAAACAAATAGCATATTTATTCATGTATTAGGGTTAATGAATTATAAGATTATTGTTAGCACAAAAAATTAAAACTTAATCTCAGCACCCAATGGTGCCTGCTTCTCTATATGCGTATACCACCACAAGTACATAATTTTAATCTTGAACTTCATATGTGTAGATCACTATAAAGATTCAATTTTTAAGATTTCTTCACGTAGCTAATAATAATTATCTATATGCGTCATGTTAAACATTAAAATTGATCCACTAAATAAAAATTAATTTAAAATTTTTACTTTGCATGTACAATGTGTTATAATATAAATTTTGATTCAAAAAAAATATAAATAATGCTTGAATAACTTGGTGTGAAGGGATAGGACCTCTCGAACATGTCGTGATATCACGGGGCGTCTTTCTTCCTAGCACAGAAAGGGACACCATGTGGCAATAGTCTACTCTGCTAGTCTATCTTCTACATGTTCTCGATTCGATTAAGTAATGAAAGATAATTTTAAAAAAAATTGCAACAAAAGATTTGAATGTATTGTAGATAGCTTGTTCAGTGATTGAGGAAAGCAAAAAAATACAATAGGCAGGAGGTGAACACCAGTGAACTTGACAATAATTTGAATACCAACTACCCCTATAATAGCATAAATAAGAAAAACACAAGTTTAGACGTTTAAAAGATGAAGAATCATAACGAAAAATAAACTATTACAAACTGAAAAGAACTAATAACTGAAACTAATATTTACAAAGTAAAGCCGAAGTTGGGCAACTGCAACTGCAAGTGGCGTCAGAGGGCTAAGTATAGATGCGGGCTCTGAGATTCTCCTCTATTGATTTGGCGACTTCCTTTACGCCATCTTTGTATAAGATTCTTCAAGTAGAGGTTTGAAAGCTCTAAAGTCTTTAATTCTTTTCCAAGTATTTTTCTCGCTACTGCATCTACTCCATTTAACTAAGTACCCCTGATGATCTTTCTTGGAAGTCTAGGTAACTCAGTGATCAATAATAGCTTTATCAATCCTCTTATCCATTTTTTTCAATTCAAATTCAGGCCGCTTTGGCTTATTTCTGGATGCGTCCTCCTTATTTGCAAAATATGGCTTGAGTGCACTAACATGAAGGACATTATGGGTTTTGCACCATGAAGGAAGTTCTATTCTGTATGCAACTTTTCCAATCCTCTTTATGATGAGTAATGACCCGATATATTTTGGCAACAATCGAGAATATTTTCCTCTTATTTCTTTATCCGGGAGTTTCACCATCACTAGATCTCCCACATTGAATTCTAGGAAACAACGTTTCTGATCAGCAGTCTTTTTGTACCATTTCTGTGCTTTCTCAAGATAACTTCGAACAATTTCAATATTTCGTTTCCATTCTTGAGAGAAGCTCTTAGCTTAAGGAGACTTGGTATTTTAATCAATGTCCATAGTATGAGGAAGTAATGGTTGCTGGCCACTAACAATCTCCAAAAGGACTCTTATTGGTGGAAGACATCTTTTGAGCATTAAAGCAAATCTGAGCCGCATCCAAGAGTTTCACCTAGATTTTTTTGCAAAGTAGATATAAAGTGCCGAAGATATTATTCCAGCATAGAATTGAACCGTTCTATCTGTCCGTCAGATTGTGGGTGAAAATAAGAACTCGTGCTCAAAGTTGAACCAAGAAGTTTGAACAACACAGTCCAAAATGTGCCAGTGCATCGTGGGTCTCGATCACTGACTATATCTTTAGATAGCCTCCAGTATTTGACAATGTGCTTGAAGAAGAGGTGAGTAGTCGTAGTCTCTTCAGTAGATACATACCTAGGTGCTGCGATGAAAGTTATATATTTTGATAAACGGTCTACTACGACGATGATAGTATCAAGATCTCGAACATTCGACAAACTAACAATGTAGTCCATTGAGACGTTCTCAAATGGTCTAGTTGGAACGGAAAGGGGCTATAGTAATCCCACATTTTTATGATGATCTGGCTTATTCTATTGACAAACCAAACAAGTTTTTACATAAGTCGCAATGTCATCCCTCATTTGCGGACATTAGTATGCACACTGCAACAATGCAGAAGTGCGTTCCTCTCCCTGATGTCCCGTCCAAAGCGTGTCGTAACATTCTGTGATTAAAGATTTTTCTCAGATCTCCACCTTTTGGTACATAGAGATGGTTTCCTTTTGTCTTCAATAGATCCTCATCCAGTTAGAACTGTCGAGTTTTTCCCTACTTGATAAGGTCAACTAATTAATGTGTTGTAGGGTCATTCTCCAGTAGTGCCCGTATTTGGGCCCTTGTTATATCTGTTCAAAATGTATTTTTGTTGTAGTAACATCACTTCCTGAAAAAGCGGCCTTTGAGCAAATAGCAACCAAGTTAGCCCGCCGATTGAGTGCATATGCTATATGATTACTGGATTCAGCATGATACTCCAGTTAGTGATGGCAACGAGGCGGATTGGCCTGATCCATATCCATCCCGCAAGAATTGTAGGAGATCCAAATTTACGAATTGATCAACTATTTTTTGGGGCAGATCGGGGTAGATCAGATCCTGATCCGTATAGTGATCCGTTTGTTTTTTTTTTCCTTCCAATTTTCATTCAAAAAATTTAATCCATATTGAAAGAAGCTTTATTACTATACTATAGAGTTTAGATAACATTCTAATTATGATTAACCAAAATATCCATTTACACCAACTCCAAGATTTATTTTTAACACATTTAAATGTCTAGTTATTATTCATACAATTATATTATCATAATGGTATTCAGAAAGCTTGTTGAGTCATTTTTGGTTGAAGATTGTTAAGTATTTTACCTGTTGGTGCCATTGAAGATAGTTTGAACTTTACATGTCCATTATTGTCCAATTCTGCAATTTTTCTCGACTTCTTAAGACATATGGGTAAAGTCAATCGAGAACATTTTCACCTAAATACAATGCATGTACTAAATCCATGTAGAAATAACAACTTAAATAACAGTAGCCTTATTAGAAAACAGTTTTTCTTCAGTTGAAACAAAATGGCCTACACTGGCGTCTGGCTAGAACCTTGCTTACACAATAGGGCTCATAAATTTGAGTTTTCATGCAGATTCAAAAACAAAATATCGTGCCACGTATAATCATTACAAAATACCGTGCCAGCTCATAAATTCGAGTTTTACTACTAGAGTTTAGACAACAATCTAAAATTCATGAATTACTTAATTAAATGTCCAAAAGAAACAAATGACATCAATTACTTAATTAAATGTTGAATACTCCAAAATGAACAAAAAAAAAAAATTGTTTATCATCTTCACAACTTCATAGAATCATGAACCAAAAGTGCTCATATTGGAACCAAAGACGCCTTCCTGTAATAAGAAATTAAGAAATAAAATGTTGCATTAAATATTTATCAAACTATTATGATTGACATCTTAATATAACGAAAAATAAACTTACCTCGTTATCCTCCTCAATTTCCTCCTCAGTAAACCTTGTGTAAGGTCCACAATATGTCGAAGATAATGAATTTCCTATTCAAAAAATATTTAAATTAACTATAAAATAAATAATCAAAGCACATATAAAACAAATTATAAATTCAATATTTCCTTACTGTGAATGTCGGCCCACAACCAGTCTTGAGCACACATCAAAGCCTCCAACGTATTGGGATGTAGCCTGTTTCGGTGTGGACTCATGAATCGACCACTAGTATTGAAAGCAGATTCAGATGCCACAGTAGAAACTGGAATGGCCAACACATCTCTTGCAACTTTGGACAAAACAGGATATTTTATTGAATTTATTATCCAGCATGCCAAAATGTCAAATTTATCTAATGGAGGCAATATTGGCTCCTCCAAAAAAGTGTCAAGTTCAGTTTTCACATTAGAAAAACTAGATGAAATAGAAACAAATTCATAAAATCCTGCCATTCGAGTTCTTTTCCTATTATCCTACTAGGAGACAAGTCGGACTATGAAGAAGTAGAAAATTGAGAATCACCCACACTATCAACTTTCTTTGTATCATACTCTTTCACCAACTTTTGACAAATTTGACAAAGTTTGTCAATCTCATCTTAAGCCTTTTCTTTAAAAATAGGAGGGTAATAATACTCAACTAGCTTCATCTTGTACCTGGGATCCAACACTGTTGCTAATGCCAAAATCCCATGAATTTCACTCCAATATTTATTAAACTTTCCAATCATACTATTAGCCATAAGTTGAATCGTCTCATAAGGAGATTCAAGCCACTCTTGCAAATAAAACTTGATTTCACAAACATTTGGAAAAAAAAAAAAGATTAGCAGTTGGATATTTAGTCCCATAAAACAATTCAGTCACCTCATAAAAAACTTCTAACCTATCGCATATTTCTTTCGCCAAATTCCAATCCCCATTACTAGGCAGACATTTATACATTGCCTCTCTTTGCTTTAAACAAGGAAAAATATTCCTATACCGTATCGCAGTTCGAAGCATCAAGTATGTTGAATTCCACCTAGTGTTACAGTCAAGCCCCAATTTTTTTTCACAATTTATATTCAATTGACGTGCAAATTGTTCAAATTTTTCATATCTCTTAGGTGTAGCTATCCAATATGCAACACTATTGCGAATTTTCTCAACACTAGACGAAATAACATCCAAACCATCTTTCACAATCAAATTTAGAATGTTTGCACAACATCTCATGTGAAAAAACTTACAACTCAACAAAAGATTACTTGCATCAATCTCATTTAAAACCAAATTAATCATGGCATCATTTGTTG
The DNA here is from genome assembly GCA_030279155.1 of Forsythia viridissima. Classification (NCBI taxonomy): domain Eukaryota; kingdom Viridiplantae; phylum Streptophyta; class Magnoliopsida; order Lamiales; family Oleaceae; genus Forsythia; species Forsythia viridissima. The sequence continues at coordinate 14,695,167 of CM059036.1, forward strand.
TACAATTATCTACAGTCAAAGTAGATAACTTACAATCGAGATTCTAATCCACCAAGCAACTGACCAAAGTTGTGGATATCAATCCATAGTGTGAGGACAAGGCACATACATAAATCTGCGATTAAAACAAATGAAATATTTACCACGAATATTACTTTATCAAAGCACAAAAGCAAGTGAAATTCAATAAATTTACATTCGATATACCTCACAATCCGACTTTGTAGAGTCCAAGAATCGTCAATGTAATGAGCTGTGACTGCCATGAATAATTTCTTTTGATTTGACGAGGTCCACATGTCTGTAGTTATAGCAATTCGACTACTATTTGTCTCCAATGCTCCCAATATTTTTGATCTCTTGCAATCATATATTTTCAATATATCATTCTTAATAGTATTGCGACTAGGGACCTTGAACAATGATTGGAGGTCATTCAAAAAGCTTCTAAATCCAATATGATCAACCATAGACAGTGGATACTCGTGTAAAACGACTGCCTTCCCAAGACTCATCCTACACTTATCTTGATCAAAATGATATGTATTCATCTTAACTCTACCAGAACTCTCCTTTGTGAAATTCAATAAGCCCTGTTTAGAACTACTATTCCCTTGTACCTTGAAGAAAGGACATTTCTTTAGATGGTTATGTAAATGAGTTGTATCTTTACTTGTATCACCAACTAATTTAGTTTTGCAATGATTGCATACCGCCTTCCAAACTTCTCCAATTTGTTGTCTAGTAAAGTCTTTCCATACCTTCAAATATAATTTATTTTTTTTACCACAAGTTTGCACACTCTCATGCTCCTCGTCACTTAAATCAATTGGATTTTGCTCTACATCTTGTGGAGGATTATTAATCCTTGCATTTGCATCGGGCATCTCAGCAGTACTAGCGTCTAGTGGTACTTGCTCGTACTACCAACGCTTGGTACCGATGTAGGAGTAGAACATGAGTCCGACATCTGTACATATTAAGAAAAATTAATCCAATAATTTAATAAAACTACAATAAAATGAATTATCCACAATCAAACAATGTAAGAACAAAGAATAACATCCATGCTTTGAGTTTGAGAAGGTAACATTACTTGGAGAAGATTGGCTCGGCGTGTTAGAGAGGGACAGAGAAACAGAGACAACGATGGGAGCTTGTCATCTTTACATACAGCAAAAAAGTTTAGAATTTTATTGATAGAGCTAGAATATCACTATGTACCTTTCTTAATTAACATCTCTAGAATCCTAATTTATATTATTTAAAAAGCTTCTCAAACTAGTATTCAGCCAAACCACAAATTTGAACTTAGCTCACTGTTCAAACTCACCTACAAATTTGTAAGAATTTATGTGTAATCATCCAGCTCAAACCTCCCTAAAATTGCATATATAGATGCCATGTACCCACAACCCAATGAAGTTGTATAATAACATTAACTTATAAGAGTGCATATTCATTTAAATCCTAAAAAAGCCAATACGGTTCCAAATACAATGATAAAAAGCCTAGATGAATCCCATTCCTAATTTCGGAGATCCATACAATTGATTAATGATTATATATGAAATAGTAATTATAACAAATGCCAAAATTATAACATCTTCAGATCTTCTCTATTATACTTTTCCTACTTAGAACTGGGAATCTTCCATCAAAGGCCAAATCCTTTGATATCCAAGGGAAAAAAGACAAACAAAATGAGAACATACTTGATACTTCTTTAAGCAGGCGGAGCGGCGAAGCAAGCAGAGCGATGAAGCAAGATCTAGAAATTTCAAATCTTCAATTTGGATTGTAAGGTGAAATAGAAAGTGGAACCCGGAATTGGGAAGAGATTCAGAGAATAGTAGAATAACATATTAACATTAGGTTTAGGAAATTTGAAATTGTATTTTCAGTCACAGTCTCAACTCTTTGATCTTTTTACAATTGAATCTTTTTTTTTAATGCGGGGTGGGTCGGATCGGGGCAACCACGATCCGATCCGTCCTGAGATTCGTGGTGGATCACTAATATTTGCCCCGATCCACCTCGCCGACCCGCAGATCAGATATTTTACGCTCTATTCAGATCGGAAAGAAAGAGAAAACTTGGGCGTGGTCGGCATAATGCCAAGCTGCTTTTGAGAAACTGAAGGAGTCTATGTGGACAGATCCAATTTTGGCCTTACCAGATATGGCTAAAGCTTTTGAAGTGCAGACAGATGCATCAAGTTTTGCTCCTGGGAGAGTCCTAATACAAGAAGGGCAATCGGTAGCATATGAGAGTTGAAAGCTGTATAATGCAGAGCGCCATTACTCGGTGCATGAAAATGAGTTGTTGGTAGTAGTTCATTTTCTCAGAGTATGGCGTCAATATCTGATTGGGTCTCCTTTCATTGTGAAGATAGACAATACTATTGTGAGTCACTTCATGTCACAATCGAAACTTTCAAGCAAGTAGACTCGTTGCAGAAACTTGTTTCAGAGTTCAACTTTGTACTGGAGTTAGAGATGGCAAAAATATTCGATCAGCCCCGAACTTAAGTGGCAAAGATGAAGGCCTCTATGATAGGCATGTGTGTGGTACTACGAGCCCTATGAGGAATCCGTCCACACCAAAGGCCTTTGCCGATGTATTATATTGTCTCCTTGTCCGAGGTTTGTTTATTAATATCAAGTGAGGATATAATCACATTGGTCTAAGTCAATGATAATCCACCATGCATATCATGTATTCTTAGGAAATTATATAAAATAGTTCAAAACTACAACACAGATCTTCAAAGAATAATCTGTCAATTTAATTTTAATTTGTGCGCAATTAAAGAATATTCTAAACAATAAAGAAAAGCAATAATAAAATAATTAATCATGTTGACGTCAAAATTTGGTCCCCAAGGTTAGGACCTAACTACAATATTTTCTTATTAAAATTAGAAAAAATAATATATTTAGTCTCCAACTTTTTAAAAACGTAAGGGATATCCCCCTAATCTTTAATAATAGCACCATATATCCTCAACATTTGAGCAAAATCATGGTAGGTTCTTTATTGCCGTCCCCTTTAAATAAACATAAAATAAAAAACAAGAAAAAAGAAAAAGAGGAATAAAGAAAACCAAACATACCTTAAAAAATGAGAAATAACAAAGAGGCACTCTCTTTCCTTCACCCAATAATATGAAACCCACCACCCTAATAATACCCTCCATACCGGTATCCTATTGCTCACACAGTATTTGGTGAAATGCGCCAATCAGTTTCAAATATGTTTCTTTTCTTCTTTATTCTATACTCTCTCCAAATCTGCCATTTTCTCTTCCATTACTTTTTGATTGAGTTTTCATCATTCATGGAGTAGGGAAAAAATGTCCCACTTATAAAAAAATGTGCTAAAGAGTACATACTATCATTTTTTTTGCCATAAATGATAGAAAAATCGTGAGATGTCAATTTTCATCAAATAATGGGATGCAAATTTTCAGCAGGAGAAGGAGAGGGAGAGGGAGAGGGAGAGGGAAATGTTACTATTTATGGTAGAAACAGTCATCCCATTTTTTCTTCAATAAATTTCTTTCTCCTCTTACTGTTTTTTTTGGGGGCAAAAATATGGTGGTAAAAGTATTTGTGGCGGTTTAGTTGTGAGTATAGTGGTGGTGGTGAGCTTAAGAAATGTAAAGATTGTGATGAAAGATGACCAGCAGAGTAGGTAGTGGTTATGGATGATGGAAGAAGATGACTTTTTTTTGTCATTTTTCATTTTGGGGGTTACATGTTTTTTCATTCGTCTTTTTCTTTTTCCTTTTTTTTTTAAAAAAATTTAAATAGGAGGGAAATTTCATTATAAAGGACATATCATGTTTATTTTCTTCAAAAATTGAAAATATTTGGTGCTATTTTTAAAAATTAAGAATATATTCTTTATGTTTTTGAAAGGTTGGTGACCAAATATTATATTTTTTAAAAAAAATTGGGGGCATGTTGATGTTTCCATCAAATAAAGACCAATTATGCACTAAAATACAAAAGTTAATAATGTTCATGTCAACAAATAAAGATTAAGTACTATTGTCATACTAATAAGAAAATTTAAATACCATTTGCACCAAATTCCCATAAAATACATTCATTCTCTATTATTCATTATATTTTACAGATATGGCAAACAGACCGGGCTGCCCGTCTGCCCGACGGATCGGTCCGTAAAAAGACGGACTCGGGCTGGCCCGGGCCGTAAAATAACTCACGGGCCGAGCCAGTGAAGTCCACTGGCTAGCCCGTGGTCCGGTCCACGGATCAGGCCCGTGGACCACGGACCAGACCCGTGGTCCGTGGTCCATTTACTATAAATTCATTTCATTTTTAATATAAAATGTAAGTATATTTAATAATTTGTATAAATTCATTTCATTTTTATTCATTTTAACTTGTAAATTTTGATATTTAAATTTACAAAAAATTGTACATGTAATAACTTGTTCGTATACAATTTTAACTAAACTCCGCCTACGCTAATAGTAGTCGGTCCCAAGCTCGAAAAAAGGATGAGAGTTTGAATTTAAAATTTTATGATTTATCTTAACTTATTTCTTATTTTTTTTAAACTTCACAAAAAAAAGGGAAAATTGTCAATAAGTCATCTCCACATGACTTATTTCAAATTAGGTCAAAACTTTTTTTTAAAATTGTGATTAAGTCATACTTTACATCACTATTTTAAATTAATTCCAAAATACCCTTCTGTTCTGTATTTTTCATCAGTGCCTTTTTCTATCTCCACAAACTTCTTCTGCAGAGCTTGTAATCGGAAATTATAACTTCAATTCTGGCGACTGTGTATAGTGGTACCACGAGAATGGAGGGTAGATCAATGATACCACGAGAATGGGTAACTTCAATTTCGGCGGAAGTGGATCAGTGGTAACTTCAATTCCGGCGGAGGCGGAGGCGGAGGCGGAGGCGGAGCAGTTGTACCACGAGAATGGGTCTGCCTGTGAATAGGTTGTGAATTCAGGGAAGCTTTTAGAAATATTCATCAGCTACTAGCTATTCCAACTGTTAATTCTTTGAATGCTTGTAGTCCTTCATCCTTGTCGGATAGTGTAGTTAGTTCTCTTCCTCTGGAAGATGTTTTGTCTCTCTTAAAAAAATGCTACTGACGTTGCCATTTAAACAAAATGTGAGGACAACAAAATATGGGATGAGCATATAAGTTAATGTTTAGGAAGTATATTTGTTGTGGCCATGATTGGTTGCTGTTAATAGTAGCTTGAATTTCTGTAAGGATGAATGCTAGTAGCCTTTAGATTATTTCTTTGTGTTGTTAGTCATGTATGTTGTTTGATACTGTATTATAATAAAACAGTATCACAAAAAATATCATAACTGAAATTATATAGAATTTGCATATGTGCTCAGAATTTCTATTATAATATGTTTTCGGAATCGTCTCGACGAGCCGGTCAATGTTAATGAAGGATTTTAGCCGTTTGAAGTCATCTCTTTAGCTTAAAACGAAAATATTTAGTTTGTCATACTAAAACAGTATCACAGATAAAACAGTATCACAACAAAAATGGGCATAGAATTCGCATACATACTGTTTTAATCCATGATACTGTTTGATGCTGTTTTAATCCATGATGTTGTTTTAATCTATGTGGAATGGGTTTTATTTATGATACCGTGATTTTATCTTTGATACTATTTAGTTATGGCAAGGTTTGAACATGTGATACTGTTTGAATGTTTTAGTTTTGTCTATGATATTGTTTTAATCTATGATACTGTTTTGTTTAGGTAATGTGCATTAGTATATTTTGATACTGTTTTAATCCATGATACTGTTTTAATCTTATGATACTGTTTGAATGTCTTAGTTTTAATCTATGATACTGTTTTATTTAGGTAATGTGTATTAATATATTTTGATACTATTTTAATCCATAATACTATTTTATTCTATGTGGAATGAGTTTCTTTTATGATACCCTGCTTTTATTCTTTGATACTGTTTAATTATGACAATGTTTGAATTTGTAATACTGTTTGAATGTCTTAGTTTTGTCTATGATACTGTTTTGTTTAGGTAATGTGCATTAGTAATTTTGATACTGTTTTAATCCATGTTCTAATCCATTATATTGTTTTGCATAATACAATATCAAACAATACAACAACACACATGACTAATTAAACAGTATCAAAGATTAAAGTATGGTATCATAGTCATGTGTGTTGTTTGATACTGTATTATGCAAAACAGTATCACAAAAAACAGTATCACAATAAAAATGAACATAGAATTCGCACACGTGCTCAGAATTTTTATTATAATATGTTTTCGGAATGGTCTCGACGAGACGGTCAGACGAATGGCTTTGCCACTGCATATAATGAATTTTACCTATTTAAAGTCGTATCTTTAGCTTAAAATGGCAATCTTTAATTTTTTTTGTCAAAACAGTATCACACATCCTCTAAAACAGTATCACGGATAAATGTATCTTTATTGAAGCCACCATTCATCTTTCTCTTGTTGAACATCATTTGAACTTGATCCTTTTTCATTAACACTCATAGTTCTTGATTGATCAGATCCCAGTTCTTCATTATCACTACAAGAATCATAAATGTTCACTACAAGAATCATAGGTTTAACAATATCATAAAAAAATAGTATCACAATATATGCAGACTAGTAGTTGGTTAAAAAAAACCATTGTATATCAACATTTTGCTAAAATCTAAATAGAATATAACATAAGAAAAGTGGAAAGAATTGGTGCACCTTCCTCTCAATAAATACAAAAGAACATAACCAAGGGATTCAAGATCATTACGCTTGCTTTGTTCTACAAAACAAGAAAATGTGATCCACATGTCATCATGTAGATAACCCATCATTTATCTTCCTCTTCTCCTGATCTAAAAGAAAAAGAAGTGGATAGGAGTACTGTCTTAAAAGGAAGGCCAGAAAAACTGCATATCAGCTCACCAATTCCAAGATGAGTATTACAACTTGCATAGCGTGCAGTTCCTGTTAAATTTTTGTTCTCCCTACATAGAGAAAAATAAAGCAATGTATACTCATCTTTATATCTTTGTTGTTGAAAATGAACTCGTATAAAACTATAAACCAAATCATATCATCACTCAAGTAGTGGCCACAAAAAAGAGTTAATATCTTTGTTTTTTTTCCAACATAAGTGTGAAAAGAAAATATTTTCTAACCAAATAAGATAAGGTTCAGAACACTTTTGAATCTGCAAAACAAAACAGTATCACAACAAAGTAGTATCACAACAAAACAATATCACAAAAAAATATTATCACAACAAAACAGTATCACAATTAGCGTTTTTTACAATTAAGGGTATGTTGGTCTTTTAGTTCTAAAATATGACTTTAATTGAATTAAGTTTTGAGTATATGACTTTAGAGCCAATAAGTGCCAAAACAGTGACCGGTTCTGAATTTACCCCAAAATAAATCGTATTTCACGTGGGTCCGCGGACCGACATGTGGCTCACGGACCACGGACCAGGCCTGGCTCGACCCATTGCCATCTCTACTATATTATTAAGGATCGATTTGAGATTGATTTTGGAGCCCAACTTCTAATTGTTTTAAGTGTTTGGTAAAATTAGAAAAAGTGATTATAAAAGAATCTATATAATCTGATAGCAGATTTTGAGAAGTAGCAAAATGGTAGATTCTCATATCTGCTTTTGACTTTTATACCTATCTAATATTAAAATACTAGTTTTGACTTTAATTAATTAAAGTAATTCTTTTTATGTCATATATTTATTATTATTCTAATTATAATGAATCTCTATGAATAATTTAAATTTAAATTTAATTAATTTTTATATAATATGACTATGCTTTTATTTTATAATTTTTATAAATTTTGAGATTTAATAGATGTTTATATTTTTATTTTAAAATAAGTATAGTGAATACATTGTCTTAGAAAAATATTTGATAATATTACATAATTATAAAAATAAAAATAAATTTTACAATACTGCTCATAATAATAATAATAATAATAATAATAATAATAATAATAATAATAATAATAATAATACACGAGACATTATTATAATCAATATCCATGATAATAATTTTATACCGTCACAACAATAAATTATTTTTATTTACTAAATGATTTTGAAAAATACATCAATTTTGAAACAATAGTTTAACAAACTTATCTGATTTTTTCTACATCACGCTAACAATTAATTCTCTTAAAAATCTTACACTACCAAACCAAACCTAAAAGTTAGTTGAGGTTAACTATCAAAGCAAATGAAGCCAAAATAAAAAAGCAACACAATTTCTTCTTTCATTTCGATTATCACAAAGGGTTTTTCACCGAGCCACCCAAAATTAGCATATCACAAAATCAGCACATATTTCTGTTTTTCTAAAAAAAAATAAAAATACCACTCTTCTCCTTCTCAATTCTAAGTGACTACTGCCGTATTTTTGAATTTTTACCAACGAACTTAAATGGTCGGATTCCACGTATACTAGTTATTATATTTTCCATTTCTTCCTCCGACGTCTTTAGCACGCAAGGTGGAGCCATTTCTACACAAATCGTGGCGTCTCTCTTCATTCATGGAAGAAAATTCAGAATCCAGAAAGAGCTGAGACATCATTGATTTTCTATTACAGGTTTTTCAATAAAAAACATTGCTGTTGATGGTGTCCCCGTGTTCGGTGGCTGCCGTCGTTTTGACGATTGCCGTATCATACAGCTGCAGCTCCGCCCAAGAAGAGCCGCCCGTTGTCTCCCGAATTGCCTTCGGATCCTGTGCCAACCAAAGCGCTCCCCAGGTCCTCTATTTGATTGTAAATTCGTTCTTTAATAAAATAGCAAATAATAGTAGTAATTTAACTGAAGCACTGGCTGAAGATTAATAGTCCTTGTTTAGTTGTTTATGCAATGCATTGAATTCTTATGATATTGGGCTTGAATTAGCTTAGATTCTGTTGTGCAGCCAATATGGGACGCTATTATAAACTTCAAACCCCAAGTTTTTGTGTGGTTGGGTGACAACATCTATGGGGATTTTCGACATCCTTTCAAGCTCTTCGGCAAGGAAAGGACAATTGGGCCGTGGAAGAATGTTCCGAGGTTTTCCCCAACCTCGGAGCATGAAATGCAGCACAAATACCAGATTGCGAAGGCCAATCCTGGTTATTCTCGTCTTCGAGAGAACACGAAGGTGAAATTTCTTTTGTCGACCTAATTATTCATAGCTGATTACTTATTCCATTTCTGTTTCATTGTTTTAACAAAACGAGTTTCTTCTCCGGCCGTTAACTAATAATTAATATTCTTAAGATACTGAAAACTTATTAATTATTGGAGCTATTACTTGTTAAGTTTCTATTTTGTTCCCGAAGAGGAGTGTTTTTGCTATCTATATCCCTTTAGTACAAAAATTTAGTTTTTGCGCTTAGACGATTCCTACTCAGTGTTGCACTAGGAGCACAGTTAAATGATATATTGTGTATGAGATCCAACACACCGAGTGAGAAACATAGACTTCGAAGAAACAAGGTCACCAGCCAAGAAGTTTTCCTCCAACTCATGATTCTTGTGATGCAAAAAATAGCAACGATCATATACATACATCAACACCATTCTTACAATCAGAATTTTTAATTCTTAAACAAAACATATTAGAATTTAGACCTATATATGCCTTGAAGAGCTCTTAATAGCCTATTGAACTAGATTAGGTTGAGTTTCTTACACTTTTTTTGGTGTCTGTATAGTTTCCTTAGATATACAAGAAAGTCATAACTCTCCTAAATATCTGAATCACATGAAGACTTTGTAATTGGGAATGATGAACACAATCAGGAGTGGAGGAAAAGGCCTGGAGTGAAAATGGCTGCATTTTTATAGTTTTAGGGAAGAGTATGGAAGAAAATATTTTCAGCTTGTTTGGCTGAATTTAAATTATAATTTAAGTTGGTCAAACTGGTCAACCATACTTTTTATCTACAAATTTTGTCGAACCACAACTTACTACCCACTTATTATCAACACACTCTATATACCCATAACTTATGAGCAATTAAAAAATAATTTATGTACTGCCAAACATTCGGACTTTGTCTGAAATGGTTTTGAGAAACACATAGAAACCGTTGAAAGGGCCATGATCCAGTTTACACATTCTTTTCTATTTTAGTCACCACTGACGATTGAACAAACCCATCCAACATGTATTTTCCTAAAATTTTGTGCTAATATATACTTAAAATCGATGTGTATAGATATAAAATCATTAAATAAATTTGAATTTCCATTGTAACAGTTAACAATATAAGGAATTTTGAAGTGATATTGATTACTGGTATTAAAATTATAATTTGGTCATATGGACACTAGAAATTCTATTATTATTAGTGACTATTAATTTATTGTGTATTAATTATTAGAGCATTGACAGTATTTGCTGCTATTTTTTTTATCTATTTATTCTGCTGCTTAATCTAATCACAGGTTGTTGGCACTTGGGATGACCACGATTATGGGTTAAATGATGCAGGGAAAGAGTTTCCCAGAAAGGTCACTAACCAAAAGCTTATGTTGGATTTTCTGGATGAACCACAAGATAGTCCACGGTTAGTTGTCTTTCATTGCAAAATCCGTAACGAGCTTACCATGTTTAGTCTCGATAGATGAAATTAATTCTTGTGTGGAAGCTGAAATTAACTCAAACTCATGTTTCTTTTTCCTTTTTGCTGCACCCAGTGGATGAACACTTTTGTGTCTTCCCCACCAAAAATAAGCCTTCTGCTGAAACAAACGTTTTGAGAGAGAGGATGAAAAACTGTAGACCTTTTGATAATCTCAGTTCTTGTCATTAATTTTTTCACTTCTGGCTTATCTTTTGCTGTAAAATCTTTTTTGCAGGCGCAAACAAGCTGGGGTTTATGCATCCTACACATTTGGTCCTGTGGGTAAACAAATAAAGGTATTTTATTCTTTGCTGTCTAACTAATACAATTAGTGCCAAAGAAGAAACAAAATGTGATTTTCACATTAATTTCAACCTGGAAGACCGACATTTTTGCATATTGGTGGACACAATTGCAGAGATCTGGTTCTAGTTCAGTGTCTTAAACTTCTTCAGGTTATTCTTCTAGATACACGATATCATAGAGACGCTCTAGCTAGTGATGGAAGCATCTTGGGGAGTTCACAATGGCAATGGTTGGAGGAGGAGTTGAATGCTCCTGCTACGGCCATTACTGTTATTGGATCTTCTATTCAGGTATTACACATATACCCCGTTCTTACAAATTTTGGTCCATTAGTCTTTAGTTTTAGTTTATACATATTTTTTGTTGTAGTTGCATTATATGAGGTCATTCTTCCAACATTTGCTATAACATCAGTAATAACTATGTTGCGAGCACCTTTTTTCAACTTTTTCTTGAAGTCATGTAAGTGCTTCAGAATTACCTACTTATCCTAGGCGTAAAAATAAAAACAGATTTTGATTTAATTTTATTGTAATATTAGTTCTTAAATTGAGAAATTTTTTAATTTGTAATTTTGAGCTTTCCTTTTTCATTAGGAATTTTATTAATAATTAAGGCTAGTATTGTTGAATAATGTAGTCAATTGATTGGTGATATTCAGTGATATTAATTGCTCTCTAAATTTGTCCTCAAATTCTAAAATCTTTCTTTTCTCTTCTTTTTTGTCCTTTTTCTACTTCTATATTGAATGGTGTGGAAGCCTACTATTTCCTCTGACTGAACTCTTTTCAAACGCTAGAATTCTAAGGATTGTAGATCGGAGAAAAAAAAAGAATTTTCCAACGTATACAAGTGCATGCATGCGTACACATAATTGGCTACCACCTATGAAGCACGGACAATCCTACTTGGGTGGTGTGCCTGTCTTCGACACTTGTCGAACACCGACACTTCTCGAACACTCTTGGACACGTGTTTGGCATGCTACGCGGTGTGTCCTATTTATTATACAATTTTTAGATCTCCGACACTCAAGGGACACTTTCCAGAAACACCTTGAGCATGTGTTCATGTCATATATTGTTCATATTCTTTATAGTTCTAACACGCTTGCAACGTCTTCAACACCTCAAGGACACCCAAAGCCTCAATTTGAAATTTTAGAATATAAAATTAGGAAATTTTTTATTATTAAAACATTTGTTAACAACTCAAAATAATTTGCAAATTCTATGACCTTCATGTCAAATTTGTTTTACATCTAGAATATATACATTTCTCTCTCTGGTAGTAGTGGTGTATAGGTTAACCCAAATTTATCTTAATACAAGTATACAACTAATAGACACTCTGATTCAAAATATTTCATCTGCAAAAAGCAAAACTATATGAAGTATTGGGTTTATTGAAAAATAAAAATGTAATAAATTAAATGTATAATTTAAAGAATTTAAATCTGTGGGTCCTAACATGTACGTGTCATACTATTTTGAAAAATCACATGGGAGAGTGTCTGTGTCATGTGTCCATGCTTCCTAGGCTGCCACATTAGACAGCAGACTTTACTGCCATGGTTGCTGCATATGCAATTTGTTTCTTCATGTGGGTTTAAACGAAGTATCTAGCAATATGACTGTCACTCAATATATTCTTCACCAGCTTGACTGTACCAACTGAAATAGGTTGAGATTCAAGCTAACCACAATTTTTTGTGTCAATGTTAGTATGGTTCAACATGTTGTATAATGTGCCAGAATCCTGGGCTTACTTGACTTCGCATGCTTAGTGTAGGCAGTCAATAATTTTCAGCCAAATTGGCAGCTGTGTAGTTCTTTCAGATTATGTTCCTCAAATCTTTGAAGTTCCTTTTAACAGAAAAAATCTCGCAACCTAGTATGCATCAGCTTGTAAGCAGCATAGATTTTCTAAGGTCTTACTTTTAAGCAATCATGGGGTGGTGTTAACTTGTTAGACATTCTAATGTCAAATGCTTATCATTCCTGCATGCTGTAATATTTTAAATTGAACCTACGGTGTAGGTGTAGTGTTCCCAGTTCACAATTGTAACTTTTTATTTTCATTCAGGTCATATCAAACTTTTCGGCAACAACTGGCCCCTTACTCCAGGTTGAGTCCTGGGGACGTTTCCCGAAGGAAAGGACTCGTCTTTTTAACTTGTTAGCTGACAGTAAGGTGATTGTCTTCTGATTATATTCCAATGCCAGAGTAGTAATATAATTCACATATGAATGAGTTTTATGCTTAGTTGTGCTGATGAGTATTGTGATGTGAGTATTAATTGCCTCTCGTTTAATTTTACTTTCTTAGTTTGATATGGACAAAAAATTGGTGATTAACTAGTGCTTAGTATACATTTCGTTGTAATCTCATTCTGATAACTTCTTTATCTCTTATTTCATTTTCTGTTAACAGAGGGAAGCTGTGTTCTTCATAAGCGGTGATGTTCATTTTGGAGAAATTGCTCGATATGATTGTGCCACTGAATATCCAGTTTATGATGTAACCTCTAGTGGGCTCACTCAAGCCGTGGAGAAGGCTGTTCCTGCACCTCTGCATTTGGTTGTGAGATTTTTGGCTTGGTTAACACCAACTACAATGCGGGTAATGGGCAAAAGCTGCAGATATAGTTCATGCACATATGGTAAACCCTTTGTTTATTTTCTAACAGCTGATGTTGCTGCAGCTACGCATTTTGATAATTGATCTTCAATGTTTAAATATCCTCTAGGAAAGCCGAATTTTGGAACCATTGAGATTAATTGGAAGACAACTCCTCCAGAATTGAAACTTGAAGTGCGGGATGAAAATGGATTGCCCGTCACTGGTGTGAATATCTCATTGTCACAACTCCAGGTCACAAAGAAGGAATCTAACGTAAAAAGTAATGGAGGAAAGTATCAGAAGCATTGCTCTCTTGAAGTTGATCTACCATGGATTGATAGATATCGATTAGCTATCCTTTTTTTTGGTGCTGCAGCTGGTATGGGACCTTTTAATTTTTCCTTAATTGGTCTTGCTTAATGTGCCCCTATTTGTTGAAAGATTTTTGTTTTTATGTTGCCCTATTAAGTTGGGAATGCTGCGAGTATGCAAATGTGGCCCATATATATATTGATAAATGGAAGTCATTTTCAAATCAATTTCACATTCTTTTGGCTTTTAGTTCATTGCTTCCCTTTTGAGGAATAAACGTATTTCACGACTTTTTCCTCCTATGTTGTTATTACTATCTGCATTGCCGCAATATCTTATTCTTTGAATGTATAATTTTTCTTGTGCAAAACTCAAATTATGCTCATTTTTGAAATAGCTACCACGGAGGTTCAAATGGATGCCTTCTTTATCTTTATTGTTCACTAAACATCTGTTACACATCAAGAAGCACAAAACAAATCACTGCCAGTTTCCATTTGCCTTTTCTTGCACTATTAACTCATTTAAGTCACTGTTAAAATTTGCTGCCATTTTGTTTCTCCATCAGATCCAAAACCCTGAACCTCTCCGAAATTGGATACCCTGTCCAGCTACATCCTTTATTAATAGACCAAACTTTTGTATTCTAGAATGTTTGACGGAGGTTTCATAGAAAGGGCATCTTATGTATTTAATGGTAGACAAAGACCTCTCTTAAGAAGGAAGAAAAGAAAATGATTTTTAGTTCACCAATATGTAGATAACGACAAGTTTGCCATCATTGTGTGTGGTGGTCACCATAGCCATTTTAGGATATTGTGTGGATTATTGATTTGGAAAGTTCTCGATCTTCTCCTTGGTCATTTTCACTTTTCTTGATATGAAATGCTTGCATTCAGTATTCGTGTCATTCAATGGAAATCCATTGTCTGCATCACCAGAAGGTGATACTTATTCATTAGATATGGATAAATTTTTCCATTTTCTTAAAAAAAAAAAAAAATAAATTCAATTAGGCCATGCATATCTTTCTTTCTGTTCATTTATGCTTTCCTCTCATTTCCCTGACAGTTCTCTCTCTGTTTGACCTTGCAGTGTTGCTTCTTGCTCTGATAGGACTTCTCTACGCTGTTGCATTACTCTGCATGCAACGCCTCCACAAACACAAGCTTGATTGATGAACTGAGATACTTTTTAGGAAGTATTGATTCACAAGATATGGGATATATTATGTTTTCCGTTGGTATGAAGTTTGTTGCATGACCGAAACAACTGGCATGCTTATGCAGCTTTCCTTTTTACTCGCTATCCACACTTTGGTGGGTAATTGCCAATGGAAGTAGAAATGCATAATTGTGATAAGAGTTGTAGCACTTCACTATGGTTTCATCAAGAAAGTTATTTGATAGGCTTACCCAAACTAGGCTAGGCTAGTCTAGTCTGAACTGAGGGGTTTTGCCCGTTTGCAGATCATATGCCTGACTGATAGAATGTAGTGAACCATTTTTTTCTTATGTACCAAACCTTGGTGGTGGTCGTGTCTTGGATTTAATTATATAAGGGATAATTGCATGAAAGGTCCCTAACCTTTCAATATCGTTGGAAATATGCCTATAACCTAAAAAAATAGTACCACACATCTCCAAATTTGGCATGGTAGGTCCTTTATGATAATATTGTCATTCCCTTTAAATAAACAACAAAATAAAAAACAAGAAAAAAGAAAAATATAATTGAAAGCTAATCAAATGTACTCCAAAAAATAAAAAGTAAGAAATATATTACAAAAAAATAAAAAATAAGAAAGAGGTTATCTTCTCCAAAAATTCAAAATCCAACAATAAATAATAAAAAGTTCTTTAGCAAGGCTAGCTATGGTGGTTTCGACGATAAGGTTAGCCTTGAAGAATTCTAGACTATATTTCCGGCCCCATTCGAGTATTGGAAAACGTACTGGAGGCCTAATATGAACCTCCTCGTCGACGGCTGGTTCTTGAATTGCCGGAGTGGATCGTCGGAAAAATACGGATATAGATCCCCTCTCATTCACTATAATTCTACAAGATCCTCCATTATTTTTCAGATTTGCAAGAGAAATTCCAGATTGATCAGATTTTGCTTCTGCTGTGGTGGTGGGATTGCTACATTGTGTACACTCAAAATCTGTGTTACCCATTTTCAGGCCAAAATCAATCCTTTTCTAAACTGAAGAATTAGGCCAGGCCACCGAGAAAGAAGATATATTGCAGTTGTATGTATAGAGAGACAGAAGAAGAAGAAGAAGAAAAAGGAGGTAGTGTGATGGGGGTACAATGGAAAGGGGTTTTATTTTTCTAGGTTACATTTCTTACTTATTATTTTTTGCGGGTACATTTGGTTAGTTTTCTATCATTTTTTCTTTTTGTTTTGTTTATTTAAAAGGAAGGGCAGTTTCGTCATAAAGGACCTATCATGTCAAGTTTTTCAAACGTTGGGGATATCTGATACTATTTTTAAAAGTTAGGGGCATATCTCATACGTTTTTGAAAGGTTGGGGGACCATATAGACAATTATTCCATAATATAATTACAAAGGTTGTTTTGATTGAATCACATGGATTTAATAGAGGAAAAATGTATATTACAACAACAACAATGAACTCATTTGATAGTATAGCTAGTTTGATAAGGTGGGTTGTACTATGTAAGTAATTTTTTTTTTTTTTTTTTTTTTTTTTTGGGTGTTAAAGAAGCTAAAAAATTCTTGTTTATTGTTGTAGTGTTTAGCGTTTCCAATCTAATATTTTCTGCAGTACTGTATGTAATCTATCACTTTTGTAGCGCTTCCATTACAAAAAATATTTTGTTTAAAATAAATAAAGAGAAAAAGAGGAAGAAAAGAAAAAAAATGAAAAGAAAAGAAATTTGGGGGTGGAATATATCAAAAGAGACTGACTTGCCACTAAATTAGTAGTTTACCCATTTGCAATGAAAGAAAGAATATGGACCAGAGTGCTCATATACTATCTAGCACTACTTTAGGTGATAGTGAGGGTCCACATTTAATTATACAATGAAGTTAAGGTGTATTTTGATTAAATGGATAATTAAAGGTGTGGCTCCAACACTACCTTGTGCATTATTTAGGAGGCAATATGTCATTTACGATAGAGTAATGCTATTCAACATCAATAATAATTATCACCAATCTAGGTGGCAATGAGCTCTTTCTGTTGACAATATAAATCAAAGGTCTACTACCACTTAGACTGGTAATGATCACGATAATTAATGATGAATATAATATTATTCTTATCATACGATGAATTGCCTAAAACATAATTTTTTTTAAATGGTAACCTAACTTTCATTAAACCAAATCCCCATGAAATGTGGAGGATAAAAAGAATGGTATAAAATGAGTTCAACCATTAATGCCCAAACCTAGAGAAACAAAAGACGCTATGACATGGACTACTTTATTTCTTTCGTGGGGGTTAAAACAATAAGGGTGTGTTTGATTCATTTCATTTTTCATGGAAAATGAAAATTTTCCACCCATTTTCCAGCTTTGGTCTGTTTGATTGGCAAAATTTTCCATAGAAAATGCATTTTCTCACCTATTTTCTATCTTTCGTTTGATTGGAATTTTTGTTTTTCCATGGAAAATATTTTCCATGTTTTCCACTTTTGGCCATATTTTTCTTGTTTTGAAGGAAAATATTTTCTTTGTGGGATAGGAGAATTTATTTTCCATGGAAAATTTGTTAACCTTTTTCAACCTATTAATTTTCCATGGAAAATTTGTTAACATTTTCCAATCCAAATTTTCTTGGTAATTCATTTCCATGGAAAATATTTTCTTTCCACCCAAATTTTCCACTTGCAATCAAACACAACCTAAGAACCACAATTAATAACGCATAATAAAGCTACAATTTCATAAAGAAGAGCTTCATTTGTAGCATTTGTTTCAAAGAGAGCAATGAGACAGAAATCTTTAAACTTCACTTGTTATCTATAAATGCTTGGATTCCACCAAAACTTGTTTGTGAATCATCTTCTTTCCACCTTTTTGGTTATCTTTCGGAAAAAAACTTAAAAAGTACTCTCTCTTGTAATTAAAAACTTAATAAAGCTACAATCATCATCTTATTTTGTTTGATAGCCTATGAATTATCTATTCATAAGACTTGTTAGGAATCCTGTACACAAAATTATGACCATTTTTATAAATTGTACCAGGTTTTACACGAGAGCACTAACGTGTTAACTACTGAAAATAAAATTGAAGGCCTTAGTGATTGATTTAATTACTGAAATTTGAATATGTTGTTCAAATATATATTAAAGTTGTACGCTTCAAATTTTGTTTTTGTATTTTTATGAAGTCGTTTCACCCTTCAAATATTTTTTGGTGTACTCTATTGTTTCTGAAGAAGTAAATTTGTATTAACCAATAATCAAACATTTTCACATACATATTTATCTCTTCCACTTTCTTTTAAATTGGTTCAAATAATCTAAGTTATTTAGTAGACAATCTTAAAATAAATAAATTAGAAGAATTTTAGTAGCAACCTAAGTGGTTGGAACTTGGGGCGTTACACCTATTGCAGAAAATTGAATGCCTTCTTTGTCATACCTTAGGATGGAAACTCCAGATTTACCAACTCGACTTTTGATCTTGCAGGATTTATGTGCTTAAGAGAGTTGGGTTGATAGGTTTTTTGAAGTTTAGTTTGTTCAAGTAAATGACGTTGGTTTCTTGCAAATAGATGTACGGTTAATATGGCAGGGTTGTGTGGACGAAAATACCTTTTTAAAAATGATCATGCACTGGTCACGTGGAAAGTTAATAGTAGAAGTGGATAGTTTCCACCAGAAATGACCAATGCCGCACCTAATCTTATAGATTGAAGATCACATGCTGTCAAAATTTAAAGGATATACACATCAATAAATTACTTGGATTTCTATTGTAATATTGTATTTTGTCCTATTTAATTCTTTCCCTAAATTTGAACTCGTCACCTGTAACCTTTTAAGAGTCTATTCAAGTAGTTTTTTTTTTTTTGATCGAATCTATTCAAGTAGTTTTAATGCATTTAAAGTGGTTCATGGAGTAATAAGGAGAAGCTCAACTAGTGTAAAAACCTTGACTAAGTGAAAAACTCTTGTTACTCTTGTTTTTTTTGTACATGAATTACCATTGATAATTGGAAATTCATAGTTGTAAACATTTTAAATATAATAATGTTAATCATTTTTAAAATATTCCTGATGAAATTTACCTCCGTTTAATATTTGAATTTCTATTTTTACACGTGGAATTTCGTACAACAGTCTATACGTCAAAGCCGACCGTTGTAACCATTTCTAATTCAATATTTCAATTTCTATTTAAAGTCTCTCTCTAGTCTCTTCTGTAATACAAATTTCTTGAAAGTTTTGCTTCTTTTTCTTTAATACAAATCTCTTGAACGGCCACTAGCAGAACCGGTAGCGGCGATGGCTGATTACTCGCACAAAAGGACCTCACATTCCATAAGGGCTTTCAGTATGTACGCATATATCCATTTTGGTATGCAGATTTCCTCTCTTTTTAATTATGAACGTTTCTTTTTTGATATTGTGGAATCTTGGATAATTTTTTTATTCTTTACCGTGTTGAAGAAATATTCGTCTTGAGAAATCTGCTTCCGTGGGTATGTATCTGCATGTATACGTGTTTTTGGTCATTTTTAATTTAGAACATTGTTTTAATGATTTGAGTTTTTTGAATTAATCAAGAACTTGGGTTTCTCATTTTCGGCAGTCTTCAGTATAAATTTTAAAGAAAGATTGAGTTTCTCTACTCCCCATTTCGAAGTAATTGCCACTTTTTTATTCATGAGTTTTCATGAACTCTTGTGATACGGTTTTCTTCGAAGAAATTGGGAAAATTTGTTTAACCTCAAAGGACTTTTTTGAAATATTTCTTGAATCCAACAATTCTTGATTTTTGGAGAAATCTGAATACCTGTATATTACGATTAATTAGCTTGACATGATTTTGATACTTGTGAGCATGAGTTGATTGCAAATAGGATAGACAGAAGAATCTGAATTTGGCTCTGACGCTAATGTGTGTGTTCTATTTTTTCTATTTTTATTTTTTTGCTTTGATACGATGATGGTTTGATTGCAAATAGGATAGACGGAAGAATCCTAAAGTTTAATTTGACTAAACATGGTATTAGGTAATATTCTATTTGAAGCCTTTTATGAACTATAAAATTTCATATTTGTTTGTGTAAGTTGAGTGATAGAAATAATGAATAAAAGATTATTGCTTCATTGATGAACCTAAAGTAAACATATCTCAATTTTTTTTTTTTCAATCTTAAGTACATTCTTTTGTTCTTTACTTTTCATTGAATGAGTTGTGCATAGATTGAATTTTGTTGGTGGATTCTCCTTTCATGAAAAACTTTTGCCAGTATATTTGTTCATAAATTGCTTTAAGTGGCATATCCTTAACTGTTTGGCTCATTTTTTTCATTTATGTTGGACCGTTTCTTTGAACAATATTCATCGGTCTTGATCGTAGTTTCTATCTCTGATTTGTCTAAACAATACTCTTCATTATCCTGCGTAACAAACATGTCCAATATGTTTTCAAGTTGCAACTTGCAACTTTGTATTTTAAGGCTTAATCTCCTCAAAATAATGCTGTTCTACAATTGAGTTTCTTTTTTCTTTTTAGTAAAATTCATCTATGTTTATCCTACTCAACCTTGATGGGGGGTCTGGCAAAACACAGGCATATACTATTATATGTTATTTAGCACATAAACCTTAACCTTAGACCAAGCACACACTAAGCAGAAGTTAACTACAAATTTAAGCAAATTCACTACTTGTGCATTGGCAAACAACATAACCATTAATGAACTCCGGAAAGAGATTTTCTGCTTATATGGATGTGGTTTTTATGTTACATGGCGAGACTTTTCAAATTGACAGTTTTCCATACCATTTGTTAGCTTGGAATTGCATATGTTTTATATACTTACACTTGATATTCTTCCTAAATGTTCTAGACCAGCTCCATACTGAGGTCCTGAATACAATGCTCTATGTTTCCATGACAAGAACAATGGCTGAAGTTGTCTGCTGCTTCCACTCGTTTAATATATAGGTTGCTGTATTACTTTTCTGGATAGGAATCAGCTCTATAGGAACAAGAAAGGAAGACATCTATTTATATAAAAACGACCAACCTCTATAGGAACAAGAAAGGAAGAATGTTTGAAGTTTCATTACCAACAATAACAAGCTAAGCATTTTTGGAACAACATGCTCCTCTACTATTACTTCACAAACCTTCTCAATCCTACTGTAACGAAAAGGGCATTCTATAATTTCCGTCTTAGTTCTACTTAATCTCGAACAAAATTTCTCTCCCTTTAAAAGCCAACAAAATAGAGTAACTTAATCACTAAAATCACTTTGCAATAAATGAAATTCTACAACAAAAACGACATATATAGAAGCATGAAGTTAGAACACAATGGCACAATTTCATTATTATTGCAATCAGTAAGTAAATTTCATCTCCGGAGCACCATCAAAATTTTAAAGCCTTAATGATCCATAAACTTCTCGTCATTGGATGCACAAGGGTGAGCTACATTAATGTTATTAAATTATAAACAAAAAAAGCACCCAAACTGTAGTTTAGCTTCCCTGATTATGTGGTTGACTGCTTGATTACTTTCCTCCTTACCCACACATTGTCCAATCATAATAAATGCCATTAATCTCAAGTCTGTATTTGGATCAAAAGATAAGATCTTCTATTCTTCTACTTTGGAAATCTCTCTGTTCCGATCTGTCTTTGGAATACCATTAATTTCTCATTTTAGCTCCCCATTATTCCAAGTCCTCCTATCTTTAGAAAGCTACCCTTCATTAGCAATCCAGTCTTCGGAATACTTGTGGTATCCTTGATTTATTTGTTGGCCATGCAACCCCAAAGATCTTAGCACATTTTTCAGCTTGGTAATGCAGCTTGCTCTAGAATCTTGATGAAGTCTGCATCCATCTTTATATCCCTATATTTGCTATCACTCCTTCCAACCCACAGAACCAGATGATGAACAACATTATTAGTATTCTAACGTGGCCGTCCTACATACTGTCCAGAGACTACCAACACTGAAACCAATGTGTCATGCAAAGATTAGCTTGCTTTTGCACTTGAAGCATTCTGCAGAAATGATTGCATTCTGGTTCATTTTTGCCAACACACAGGTTGCACACAACGCAGATATACTAGTCAATTTCCAAATCTTCTTCTTTGATATTTAATTGCATCTATCAATTCGATTAACCCACACGTACACACATTCTACCAATATCTCTCTCTCCTTTTCTTTAATTCATGTTTCTCTTTCCTTGCCTTCATGTAGCTAAAAGTTGAGGTAAATACAAAGGCTTGAATAAGATGCTTTAATTCTTCATATTAATTACTCAAATTCCTAATTCTCCATCTTTCTACTGCTCTCTATTTATTCATTTTGAAATAGAAAGAGGACATCCAATATGTCCCTTCCCTTTGGCACCCCATTTACATTTACAGTTTCTTCCCTTATTTCATTTCCTACTACACATAAACATCATATACCAATTCTCCAATCCAACTTTCATTCTTTTTATTCAACTTTTAGTCCTTTCTATTCTTCTTTATTTAGTTATTTTTTTCTTACCTATCCATTTCCTTTTTCTTCCATCGGTCACACGTACACACATAATTATATGTATTTGGCTAAACCCATTTTTCCTTACTAATTTTCTTCACTTCTTGTGCCTTAATCTATTGCCTAAGCCAATTACTCAGAACAGGCACAGACACACATACTAATCATGCTAATCCCTTTTTTCTTCACTTCATTCTTTCTATTTCTTTATGCCTACATCCCTCCTTTCATGCGCTATTTTTTTCTTCTTTCTTGTTCATTTTGCCAACACACATGCACATATACTCAGTTTGCTGGTCCATTTTTCGTATCTTCTTTTTTGCCAATTAATTGCATTCACCAATTTGATTAACATGTGCATCTCCCCTTCCAACTTATGTTTTTTTCCTTATTTAGTTACGTTCCATGGATTTCCTTCTTTCACCTTTCTTTAAAATCCAACTAATACTGCTTTCTATTTTCCAATTTTTGAAATGAAAGAGGCCACCCAAAACATCCTTTACATTAAGGTGTATGCACGTTGAGACATTTGCTTTTTTGTTTTCTACTACACAAGTACTCACGTACCAATTCTACATTCCAACTTTCTTTATCTTTATTCAACTTCTAATCATTTTTGTTCTTCTTTATTTTGTCATTTATTTGTTACCTTTTTCCACCTTTTGCACATTGTTCGCTAAAATGTGTACCGCAAGTGCACGGGTCACGTTCAAATAATAAAGCAATGAGAGAGTGTCGAACTCACGAGGATAGATAATTTTTGTTAAAATCCAATTCTTTTTAGCTCATTTTCATTAACTCTTAATTTGTAGTTTAATTATTAAAACAACATGTTTAATTGTGTGTTTAAAATAAAGCTAGATTGAATTGGATTTTAACAAAAATTATCTATCCTCGTGGGTTTGACATTCTCTCATAACTTCATTACTTGAATGCGACCCGTGCACTTGCGGTACATATTTTAGCTAACAAGTTTTTGGCACCGATGCCGATACCGAGGATTTGATTTATTTAGTTAGATCCTTGTTATTTCTAGCTTTATTTCTTTATTTTTGTTTTATTTTTTTTCTTTAAAATTTTAGTGCTACCTCTGTTTTTTTCAGGCATTTTATCTTCGGTGGATGCAAGATTTGAAAAATCTTAAGAATTTGGTGTTTGACCCTGAGATTGAAAGAACTTTTAGACATCAAAGAAGAGAACAAAGAGAAAGCACGACCAAAGAAAACCCTTATGGGAAGGACAATTTTCAATTGAGACTTGATGTTATCAACCTCTTCTAGAATACTCTCTAGTTCTACGGGCGTTCAAATGAAAACCCTCAGCTATCAAGCTCAGATTATGTTCGTACACTTTGAGAGATAGAGCAAGAGAGTGGTTGGATTCACATTCTGCTCCTACCACTTGGAATGATCTAGTTCAAAAATTCACGAATAAATACTTTCCTCCGACCAAATTTGCAAAGTTGAAGCATGACATCTCTATATTCAGGCAGCAAGACACAGAAAACTGTCATAAAGCTTGGGAAAGGTTCAAAGAGATGCTTCAAAAGTGCCCCTAATCATGGTATAAAAAAGGTTTTGCAAGTTCAATACTTCTATGCCGGATTACTTCTCCACTGTCGTTCCATTGTTGGCTCATCTTCAAATGGGTAATCAACACAAAGACAATCAAAGAAGCATGGGTACTATTTGAAAGAATGGTAGAAACAAATTCAGAGAGCAGATGGTAGCTATGGAGAAAAAGATAATGGATACAATAGCTCGTAATCAGAGAGTTCATGCTATTCAGACGCCTAATCTCGAGTCTGATGGTTGTAGAGCAACTAGAAACTGTAGAGCAAATCATTCAACCAGTTTTTCGACATCTACTGAGCAAGCATGTTATGCTCAGAATCATCCCAGCCAGTAATGTATTAACCAAAATCTGGAACAATAACCAAAATCAGCAAAGCGCGCTAAGACAATAATCAAATTTTCAACAGAAAAGAGGTTGGGACATGGCCCAGTTAGCACACCAGCAGTTAAAATTTCAAGAACAAACATAGGAATCTATTCAGAGCATCAGAGCATCTATGAAGGGCTCCAAAATCAAATGGGTCACAGATGGCAAAACTTCTCTTTGAAAGGCAACAAGGGCAATTACCAAGCAACAACCCAAGGGAGTAGTAACAAGAAGTGGGATTCAGTTGCTTGAGATAGAAGTAAAGAGAAATATTGTCATTCATGACAAGATGCCCTCCATTAATGAGGAACAAGTGGACCAATCTAGTCAAGAGAAAGATTTGGATATTCCACACACTAAGGGCAAAGATTGAAAAAGCACAAGTTTGCAATTTGAGAAATTCTTGGAAGTTTTTAAGAAGTTGCAAATCAATATCCCATTCGCCGATACCTTAGCTCAAATGCCTAGCTATGCAGAATTTATGAAAAAAATCCTATCTAATAAGAAGAAGCTAGAGGAGCACGAGATACTGATGTTGACCGAAGAGTATAGTGCTATCTTGCAGAACAAATTGTCGCCTGACACATATTTGTCATTGCTTAAATTATAATTTCAACTGGTCAAACATACTTTTTATCCACACATTTCATAGGATTCAGAACTTACGAACTTATTTTTTATCCACACATTTACCAACAACTTATAATATAAGCACTTGAAGATCCAGAAAGTTTTACTATTCTTTGTACTATTGGTGATTTTGATTTTGATAAAGCACTTTATAATTTAGGTGCAAGTATTAACTTGATGCAATTTTTTATCTACATGAGATTAGATTTGGAGGATGCAAAAGCAACAACAATTTATCTATAGTTAGCTAACCGCTCAATCAAATATCTTATTGACTTCATCATTCTGGACATGGAAGAGGACAAAGACATTCATCTGATATTGGACAGACCATATTTGGCTACTAATGGTGCTTTGATCGATGTCCACAAAGGTCAAATGATATTGAGATTAAATGATAAAGAGGTGATATTCAATGTCTTCAAGGCAGTCAAGTATCCAATGGATTTCGACAATTGTTTCAGGGTTGATCCACTTGAGACATATTTGGTTCATTTTTTCACCGAGACATCGGATTTAGAAGAAACCAAACTTACAGCGTAGCAATTAAAGGCACATCCAAACTTACACTGCAGCAATCGCGACTACCAGAAAAATGAGCCATGCGAATGGTTTTTGGCCAGCTGCGATTGCATGGCCGCTTTGGTCCCAATTAAATTGTAATTTCAGTCCCTGTACTTTATGGAATGCTGACTTTAGTCCTTGAATTTTTTGTTATCTTTCAGTAGGTCATCCATAAATGGTAACTCAGGTCCTCTAACTTTTAACATATTTATACTTTGGTCTCTAAAATTCTTGATTTGCACAATTTTAGTCATTTTTACTCATTTTTCATGTGGTTTTCTTCCAATCACCATCTGAGTTTGGATTTTCACCTAAACAATCAAAATAACATAAATAAGTAGTAAACTACTTAAAAGAACTCACAAATATCTATTTTTAGTGGCCAAAAATAAGTGCAAAACCCGCACTTATCACACCTCCAAACTTGCATCTTTGTTTGTCCTCAAACAAAAATTATCTACAAATATCATGCAAGTACAAGCACAGTCAAACTATAAAAAGACTACAAAAACGCAAAAGGTTAGAAAGTTTGCCACCTTACCAGGGATCTTTTAAAACTTGCTTATAATTCATGAAAAGTCTGCAAAAATGCTACAACAAAAGAAACTTTTCAACTTAATCCATGTTAGATATGTGTGTGTGTGTGCATAGTCACTCTGAATCATTGCAAAACAAAAATTGGTGAATACCAAACTCTCAATGGTCAAAATTTTATTTCCTTCTCGTGGGATGCACTCTACTGAGCTTGATATTTTCTCTCTAACCCAGGGTGTTTATTCAATGATTTCTCTCAAATTACTCAATCTTTCACGCTCAAGTTTGGTTGGGCTTAGCCAATGCCTTGCTTGTGAAGATTCTCTAAAAATTTGAGTAGTTCAACAATTTAACTTTCACCAAGTAATTCAAACATACTAGTCATCTAAATCTCATAAAGTAGTCATAATTGCTCAAACTTGCAAGATTTGCAATGAATTATTTTTGATGTAGCCTTACTTCCTTAAACTTTCTATTTGACCCAAGTAACGAGCTTTAGGTTGGTAACACCCTGGTTTTAAAAGAGACCAAAGGGTAGGCTTTTTAGACACCCCAACATATTTAATCACTCAAGTCAAAAAGGCTACAAAGTGAGTAAAAAAAATAAAAATAAAAATAGAGCAAAAGTATAGCTATCTTGAGCACAACCAACAAACTTTTATATGGGGATTATATTCCAAGCATAAAGTCATTACCAAGTTTTTGATGGCTAGCCAAAACTACTCCACTTCCATGTTCAACAAGCACGGAATCAACACACTCCTAAAGAGATATATCACGGCTCAACCATTCTCAAACTATTCTTTTTATTGAAAAAATTAAAGAGATGATACGAATGTATTGGACAAAAACTTTCAAGTTCTACAAACAACCTATTGAAAAACAAGTGCAACCAACATTTGCATGTGATGAATATCATGATTATAATGCTTAAAAAGTGTCTAGCATGGAATAAGTATATTGATAAAAAAACCACAAGTAGCATTTATGTTTACAATTCATGAATCAAAACAATTTCAACAAAATCACAACATTAGTCGACAAGGCTCTCTAACAAGCATAACATACAAGCAAAAACTCAACGTTAGTTGGCAAGGCTCTCTAACAAGCATAACATACAAGCAAAAATCCTACCCCCAAACTTAAAATGAATAAGAACTTGTGGGTTGGTCGATGATGTCATTGTTTGGACTTATCGAGAATGTTGGAGTCTGCCTTTCTTCTTTTTGTGGACTCGTTGATGTTGGACCTGCTGAACAAGGATAACAAAATCAAAATTCACCTAATTTTCAAGAATTGGAAACATGCCTAAATATTACTGCAAACCTAATAAAATGCATGCAATGCAAAGAATAAAGGAAAGAAAAATGGGTTGCCTCTCATTCAACGCTTCTTTATAGTCATTAGCTAGACTTTTTACAGTTGATCAGATGGGATTGGTGAGATAGACAATTGACTTTCCATTGGCAAAGTCATCACCCCAATAATGCTTCAACCTCTGACCATTTACTGTAAATGCCCTCTTACTTGCATCCTCAACTTCCATAGCCCCGGGTGGAAACACTCTTTTAATTGTGAATGGTCCCGACCTGGAGCATAACTTTCCTAAAAAACACTTAAGCCGAGAACTAAAATAGTAGAACTTGTTGTCCAACCTCAAACTGTTTTCTTTGGATGTGGTTGTCATACCATCTCTTTGTTCGCTTATTGTAGATTTTGGAATTCTCATATGCCTCAAGTCAAAACTCATCCATTTCATTTAATGAGAGGAGTTTCTTTTCACCGGTTTTCTTCCAATCAAAATTGAGCTTTTTCACTGCCCAATAAGCGCGGTGCTCTAACTCTACCGGTAGGTGACACACTTTTCCAAATACCAGAAAATATGGAGACATACCAGTGAGAGTTTTGAATGTAGTGCGGTACGCCCCAAAGTGCATCGTCCAATTTTTTGGACCAATCTTTTCTCGAAGCATTCACTGTTACCTCCAAAATTCTTGTTAACTCCCGGTTTGAGATTTTGACTTGCCAACGTCGTACACCCATACTTAGCCAACACCGACTCAAATTGGAGATTGCAAGTACTTACCCCCATCACTGATGATTGCTCGTGGAGTACCATATCGGGTAAAAATGTATTTTCTTAAGAAGTTAACCACAACCCGACCATCATTGGTGGGTAATGCTATGGCCTCCACCCATTTAAAGACATAATCAACTGCCACCAATATGTATTGATTAGAAAATGTTGGTGGAAATGGTCTCATAAAATCAATACCCCAGACATCAAAAATTTCAACTACTAGAATACTGTTGAGAGGCATATCATTCTTTCTTGAAACATTCTCCGTCCTCTAGCATCGATCACATGTTTTCAAAACTTTGTGGGCATCCTTGAATAGGGTAGGCCAGTAGAAATCGGACTGTATTAACCTTTGCAATAGTTTTAGAAGTCCCAAAGTACCCTGCATAATCTAATAAATGACAATATTGTAAGATTTCCATTATCTCTCATTCTGGTTATCTTCTGATTATCTGATCTGGGCTCTTTCAGTAGAGAATTGTATCCCAAAATTAATGTTTGATATCTGCAAAGAATTTTTTCTTTTGATGGCTAGAGAGATTTGGTGGAATGATGTTGCTGGCTAGGAAGTTGACAATATCTGCATACCATGGTATTTTCTCAACCGTAAATAGATGCTCATCAGGAAATTCCTCATTTATTTCTCCAATGTGAGACTCTTCTCCAATCTCAAGTCTAGTTAAGTGATCGACAACCACATTCTCACTCCCCTCTTATCTCTAATCTATAAGTCAAACTCTTGTAGTAGAAGTATCCATTTGATGAGTCGAGGCTGCATCATTCTTTGCAAAAAGATGTCTCAAAGCAGCATGATCTGTATGGACAATCACCTTTGATCCTCCACAAGATAACACTGAAACTTATCGAAAGTAAAAACCACTGCAAGAAGCTCATTTTCCGTGGTAGCACAATTCAGCTGAGCATCATTCAACGTTCGACTGGCATAATGAATTACATGAAAATTTTTATCCTTACATTGCCCCAACACTACCCAACTGCAAAATCACTGGCATCACACATTAACTCAAAGGGTAGACTCCAATCAGAGTGTAACCAAAATTGGTAGTGTGACAAGCTTTTCTTTAAGGGTGTTGAAAGCATGTAAACATTTTTCAGAAAAGTGAAAAGGGTATCCTTCTCCAAAAGGTTGCAAAGTGGCTTCGTGATTTTAGAAAAATCCTTTATAAAGCTCCGATAGAAGCCTGCATGCCCAAGAAAACTCCGAATCTCCTTCACCGACGTTGGAGGTGGCAATTTCTCAATTACTTGGAACTTTTTCGCTATCAACCTCAATTTCCTTAGCTGAAATTAGATGCCCCAATATTGTTTTCTTCACATCGCTATAAGACCAAAGATAAATAATGAAGACACTCATCAAATGATGCTCCAAAGATTGAGAAATCATCCATGAAGATCTCGATATATTTTTCCACCATGTCCAAAAATATGGACATCATACAACGCTAGAAAGTAGCTGGACCATTGCATAGGCCAAGCAACATCATTCGATAAACAATTGTACCGCAGGGGCATGTGAATATGTTCTTCTCGAGCTATCGGAATTTGATTTTATCTAGAATATCCATCCAAAAAACAATAGTATGAATGCCTGGCTAACCTCTCTAACATTTGATCGATGAATGGCAAAGAAAAATGATCCTTTTGAGTTACAGTATTGAGTTGATAATCAATGCAAACTTGCCATCCCGTAACTGTCCTGGTTGGAATGAGCTCATTGTTGTCATTAGGCACCACTGTGATCCCTCCTCTCTTGAGCACTACTTGAACTAGACTAACCCAAGCACTGTCTGATATAGGAAAAATGATCTCCGTATCTAAAAGCTTTATCACCTCAACCTGTCACCTCTTGTAATGTTGGGTTCAATCTTCTTTGACCATGCACTAATGGCTTAAAATCATCTTTCAATGCCTTTGATATCTGAGATAGACAGTCCTATTGTAGTTTTGTGCTCTCGAAGAACTCGTAGCAATTTTTCCTCTTCCAAATCACTGATGGAGTTTGCAATAATAACCATAAGTGTTTCCATCATCACCCAAATAAGCATACTATTGCTTAAGTTTCTACCTTTGGAGGCTTTTCAATAGATGGTGGTAACTTTGTTGACTTTACCCCAAGCTCTTGGAAAGGTAGTTGCCATTTATAAGGTGGATAATTGCTGCACCGTAAGTTTAGTTTCTTCTGAATCGGATGTCTCGGTGAAAGAATAGACCAAACATGTCTCAAGTGGATCTTGAGGATGATATAGTGCAAAAGGTTCTGCCACCATTTTGTTTAGCACATCAACCATGAAACAACTGTCGGAATCCATTGGATACTAGACTTTCTTGAAGACATTGAATATCACATCTTCATCATTTAATCTCAATATCATTTGGCCTTTGTGGATATCGATCAAAGTTCTTCCAGTAGCAAAAAGTGGTCTGTCCAATATCAGATGAATGTTTTTGTCTTCTTCCATGTTCAGAATGATGAAGTCAACAGGAAAAATAAATTTGTCAACTTTCACCAAGATATCCTTAGTGATTCTCTTAGGATATTTGATTGAGTGGTCGGCTAACTGTAGAGAAACTGTTGTTGCTTTTGCTTTCTCCAAACCTAATCTTCTGTAGAAAGAAAATGGCATCAAGTTAACACTTGTACCTAAATCACAAAGTGCTTTATCAAAATCAACATAACCAATGGTACAAGGAATAGTAAAACTTCCTGGATTTTCAAGCTTAGGTGACAATTTGTTCTGCAAGATAGCACTACACTCTTTGGTCAACATCACTGTCTAGTGCTCCTCTAGCTTTCTCTTGTTAGATAAGATTTCTTTCATAAATTTTGCATAGCTAGGCATTTGAGCTAAGGTATCGGCAAATGGGATGTTGATTTGCAACTTCTTGAAAACTTCTAAGAATTTCTCAAATTGCTTATCAAACTTGTGCTTTTTCAATCTTTGTAGAAATGGGATTGGAGGCACATATGCCTTGACATGAGGAGTTGCCTTAGTATGTAGAGTATCCTCTTGACTAGCATCATGTGGTGCTTTAGATTGGTCCACTTGTTCCTCGTTAATGGAGGGCGTCTTGTCATGAATGACAACTTCTTTACTTCTATCTCAGGCAACTGAACCCCACTTCTTGTAGTAATTGCTTTAAGCTGCTCCCTTGGGTTGGTCTCAGTGTTGCTTGGTAATTGCCTTTCAGAGAGAAGTGCCATCTGATCCATTTGATTATGCAAGCCCTTCACAAATGCTTTGATGCTCTGAATAGATTTTCCAGTTCGTTCTTGAAATTTTAACTGCTGGTGTGCCAACTGGGCCATGGCTTCTTCCCAACCTTTTTTTTGTTGAAAATTTGATTTTGTTTTGGCGCGCTTTGTTGATTTTGGTTATTGCTCCACGAAAAATTTGGATGATTTTTTCAAGTTGGATTATATGTGTTGGAGTAGAGATTACCCTGGTGGCTGGGATGATTCTGAGCATAACATGCTTGCTCAGTGGATGTCGAAGAACTGGTCAACAGTGGGCAGTTTTCAGTTGAATGATTTGCTCCACAACCGTCACACTCGAGATTAGGCGTTTGAATAGCATGCTGTATGATTATGACCTATTGTATCCATTATCTTTTTCTCAATAGCTGCTATCTATGCAGAAAGATCAGATATAACATCAACCTCATGCATTCTTGCTGCCCTTTTTGCTACTCCCCTATCAGTAGACTAATTTGAACTTGTTTATGCCATTCTTTCAAATAATACCCATGCTTCTTTGATTGTCTTTGTGTTGATTGACCCTTTTGAAGATGAGTCAATAATGGAACGACAGTGGGGAAGTAATCCGGCATAGAAGTATTGTACTTGCAAAACCTTTTTGATACCATGATTAGGGCACTTTTGAAGCATCTCTTTAAACCTTTCCCAAGCTTCATAACAATTTTCTGTGTCTAGCTGCCTGAATATGGAGATGTCATGCTTCAACTTTGTAACTTTGGCCGGAGGAAAGTATTTGTTCGTGAATTTTTGAACCAGATCATTCCAAGTGATCATGCTCTCTGCAGAATGTGAATCCAACCACTCTCTTGCTCCATCTCTCAGTATGCAGAAATAATTTGAGTTTGATAGCTTCCATGTTGACATCTTGATATTCAAAGTTGCTAACTGTTTCTAAAAAGCGTGAGAGATGCATGTAAGGGTTTTCATTTGAACGCCCATAGAACTGAAAAGTATTCTGGAAGAGGTTCTGGTCTCAATTGAAAATTATCTTTCCCATAAGCCGGATATGCTATGCTAGATTGGCTTTGAACTACAGTTGAAGTAATAATATCCTCAACGTGCAAATCATCCTCATCTATCAACCATTTGATCTTCGTCTTCTACCATAGTTTTCACTCTCTGCCGTGCTTTCTCTTTGTTTTCTTCTTCAATGTCTAAAAGTTCTTTCAATCTCGGGGTCAACACCAAATTCTCAAAATTCCAAATTTTACATTCACCAAAGATAAAATACCTGAAAAGAACAGATCAACACTAATTAAATAAATGCCTGAAATTTTAAAGAAAAACAAATAAAACAAAAGTAAGGAAATAAAGCTAGAAATAACAAGGATCTAACTAAATAAATCAAATCTCTGGCAACGGCACCAAAAACTTATTCGCTAAAATATGTACTGCAAGTGCACGGGTCGCGTTCAACTAATAAAGTGATAAGAGAGTGTCGAACCCACTATGATAGATAATTTTTGTTAAAATCCAATTCAATCTAGCTTTATTTTAAATACACAATTAAACATGTTGTTTTGATAATTAAACTACAAATTAAGAATTGATAAAAATAAGCTAAAAAGAAATTTGCTAAAGAGAATTTTTAAAAATAAACTCAAATAAATAAAGAAACACACACTAGGAATTTGACTTCACCAATTACTCCACCCTATAGTTTCATTATCTATTTTCAATTCGAAAACGAGATCTTTTATGGCAATCGATACTCCTAAAATATCTAGCAATCTCTTTCGAGTAGAGCCAAACCTATTTGCACACAAGACTCTTGAGCACTCGTACCAAGAGAACGCATATGTAAAAAATGCAATAAAACTCAAGAGCATCCATTCGTGATTACACAAAGTATGAAAGTGTATTCCTACATCTTATATACTTTATGTTGTTCATTAAATGTGCTAAACCTAATTTCAACCTCTTGGTATCAAAACTAGGTCACAAAAGTATTTCAACGGTGATTAATCATCTTAATACACAATAAAACTCAATAATAAACAACCATAAAAATAAAGAATAGAAAATCAATAACTAGACAATTCAACTTTAGAGCTTCATAAATGGATTCATCT
Source organism: Forsythia viridissima (assembly GCA_030279155.1). Classification (NCBI taxonomy): domain Eukaryota; kingdom Viridiplantae; phylum Streptophyta; class Magnoliopsida; order Lamiales; family Oleaceae; genus Forsythia; species Forsythia viridissima. The sequence goes on from CM059036.1 coordinate 14,728,931, forward strand.
CATTCCTAGTGAAATAAAGTTAGCACAATATCTTTACACAAACAAAATAAAAGATAGATACAAAATACATTACCGGGTTTAATAAAATTCAGAGAAGTGGAGGATTAAGCTTGAATCCAATGTTGTCTCTATTTGCCCAATATGAATTCTTCTTTCATCTTTTTCTATTTCACAACAATAACCCACAAATGATATACAAAAATGAGAGAAAACTCATTTTCATGGAGTTTTCAAAGAGCCCAAATTTCTCCTCTTTTCTTTTGTAACCCTAAAAGTCGTGTAAAATGAATTGCCAAAATATCCCTCAAAAATTTGTTAAAAATAGCGACTACCAGAAAAATGAGCGATGCGATCGCATGACAATGTCCAAAAACTTTCCACTGGAAAAATTGGCCAGATGCGATCGCATAGGCCAACTTGCCATGCAATTGCAGCTTGGTCCTAATTAAATTGTAATTTCAATTCCTGTACTTTATGGAATGCTGACTTCAGTCCTTGAATTTTTGTTATCTTTTAGGCAGGTCCTCCTTAAATTGCAACTATGGCCTCAATCTTTTGACATATTTATACTCTGCTATCCAAAATTCTCGATTTGCCCAACTTTAGTCCTTTGTTGCCCATTTTTCTCGTGGATTTCTTCCAATCACCATCTAAGCTCGAGTTTTCACCACCTAAACAATCAAAATAACATAAATAAGTAGTAAACTACTTAAAAGAACTTACAAATATCTATTTTTAGTAGCCAAAATAAGTGCAAAACCCGCACTTATCACACATACACATGCATAATTATATATTTGGCTAAGCTCATATTTTCTTATCCATTTCCTTAATTTCTTGTGACTTAATATCAATTACCTAGCTGCACCACTCAAAATAGGAGCACACAAAGATACTCATTATACTCATATCCTCTTTCATAACTTATGTTCTCTGTGTTTCTTTATGCAAGATACCTCATTACATTCACTATTTTATTCTTGTTTCTCGTTCAATTTTGCCAACTCACACGTGCAGGCATACAAAGATTGATAGTCTATTTTTCATATCTTCTTTATTGCCAATTAATTGCATTCACCAATTTGATTAACCTATGGCATCTCTCTTTCCAATTTATGTTTCTTTCCTTATTTAGTTATGTTCCATAGTTTTCCTTCTTTCACATTTCTTTATTAAAAAGCCAACTAATAATGCTTTCTATTTTCCAATTTTTGAAATGAAATAGGCCATCCAAAACATCCCTTATTGTTCTATTATCGACTTTTCTCTCTGTCTTTTTCTATTACATTTACAATTTCTGGCCTCGGTTTTCTGCCCACCAATTCTGCAATCTAACTTTCTTTATCTTCATTCAACTTTTAATCCTTTTTCTTTTGTTAATTATATGTTACCTATCCATTTTCCCTTTTCCACCTTTTGCACATACACACACAATTAATATTTGGCTAAGCCCATATTTCCTTATTCTTTTCCTTCATTAATTGTGCCTTAATACATGCATTACTCAAAATAGGAGCATGCACATGTATTAATCATGCCTATCCCCCTTTTCCTTTTTTTTTTCCTGTTTCTTTATGCCAAGATCCCTCATTTCATTCGATGTTTTTTTCGTCTTTTCTCATTCATTTTAGCCTACTCATAGGTGCAAGCGTACTCAGCTTGCTAGTCCACTTTACAAATCTTCTTCTTTTCCTTTCAATTGCATCTACCAGTTCTATTAACTTGAGGCATCTCTCACCCTTTTAAGCTTATGTTTCCTCATTTAGTTTTGTTCCATGGTTTTATTTCTTTTTCACATTTCTTTATTTTATCAGTCCCTTTAGACCAAATAAGATTGGATAAATTACAAAAACTATCATAGATATCTAGCAAAACAAGCTTTTCTTATTCAATAGCCAATGTTGCCAAAAGCAGGGGAAGGGAGAGGGGGGTACTGCAGTTACGCTATAGCAACAACGTATGTGTTGATAAAAAAAATCAAGATAAAAAAATCTCTTTTATAGGACTTGATGACTTAACCACCGAGTCTTCAAAGTAGATATTTCAAGTTAATTCTTGCAGGTTTGGCCAACAATCTTGAAGCATCCACGATTCTCAAGTACATAAAATTTTGACCATTGCTTTTAAAAAGGGGCTTTTATAATTTATTGACTTAACATTTTGGAACATATCCTACTCAAATGTCCAATCATCACGTATAACTCAAGTAACACAAAGGACGCACGATGGTTATTAGCTACACACCACTCTTCTTGTATGGGTCTTACTTGATCACCAAAGTTTATTCGGTATAATTTTTGACCATTTTTGCAAGTATTACATAGCAATCCCGAAGAATCACGTACATATATTTGACCATTACCTTTAAAAAGTAGGCATTGTAGATTTAACCTAAAGTGTTTCCTATATTGGATTTCCCAAACAAATTCTTGCAAGTAGTGCCCAACAATACATCATATACAAGATTACCTGTATATTCTCAGCATTAGTATTAAAAATCTTTCTTTAGGACTTACTAACTTAAAAATTGAGTTTTCATAGTGGAATTTCCAATTAATTTTCAGAGGTTTCACTAGCAATCTCGAAGCATCCACGATTTTCAAATAGGTATAATTTTGACAATTGCTCTAAAAGATGGGCTTGCATGACTTATTCATCATGTAACCTCTAGAGTCCATCCCACTGGATTTTCCAACCGTATCTCAGGTATAATGAAAGTAAATCAAAGGACGCACAGCTGTTTTCACTCTTTTTTATTGTATTGCTCACGTTAACACGAAGTTTCTTTACTGAAATTTTCAATCATTTTTTGCAGGCAGCATTCCTGAAGCATGCTCGAATATCAGGTGTGTATAATTTGACCACTACTGTTAAAAATTAGATATTGTAAAAATTAACCAAAATAGTCTTCTTTTAGATTTCAAGGATAATAGCGGGGGTGTGATGATAGCACTATGTTCCAGTATTCTAGCCACAACATCATCTGCATGGGCATCAACAAGCCGGACTTTCAGAACCACATTTATGACCAAACCTCCGTATTGGATCTAAGACCCATCTTAAGATTATTACAGTTTTCTGAAACTAAGGAAATGATAAAACATAAGGAGATGATAGAACAAAGATTTTATTTCTTCCAACTTTGCCTTCCAACTAAAGACAGGTCTCCTTATATAGAGGTATGAGCTCAATAAACTGTTGGACATGTAACCTATTACAATTTATCCCGACCGACACAATAACTGCTTTTAAAAAGTATACATGACTTAATACAATAATTATAGAAGTAGACAAACAAATTTTGATAAAGTGAACACTACTTCATCAATTATTTTAGTTATGATAGACATTTCACATAGTACGACAAACTACTAAAGGGGATCTCGTGAATCATGGGGTGCCAAGATTTTCTATCCATTTCTTGTAGTTTATGTTCAACCTTCCAAAGCTGCTGCTCAAGTTTTTCAAGATTTTTTGAGAATCTTGGAGTTGGGACATAGATGGTTTTTATTTGCATGTGCTTGTGGATGCCTTCTCTTTTTCTTTCGATTTTTTCCTTGTAGACTGTGAAATTGTGCTTGTCGGAGGAACATAGTTGAGAGTAGAGTTATGAGGACACTTTCATTTAACATCTTCCATAATCTTTCTCTGAGTTGTTGACCTTCGGGGTGTCCTCTGAATACCTAGAAGTTTGCTCTAAGCTATGTGTTGGTCTTCTTAGATACAACTGTTCCTGGAGTTGTCAAAATTATAATAATCAAGAAATCAAGAGGATGAACTTGATAATAATTATTTCACTTTTTCGTAACTTTAAAAACTCTTTTTGATCTATCTACATGTAACAATGCCAAAAAATACATGTTCTTCGCTGAGAAAAAACAAAAAGGAAAAGAGTTTGACCATGCAAAGACCGTTTGGCTAAAGAAATCGGGAAATTCAAATGTCAAAATACCAGAAACCCAATATGTTAATTGTTACGATCTGTTTTAAATTAGTCAAAGTCAAAATTTATTTAGTCAAAGTCAATAAATTTTTGTGGTCAAATCCAAGTCAAATAAGTCAAATTAGGACTTAAATTTGAGTAAATGAAATTTTATGGGCCTATTTTATAAAGTATAATTACTTGGGGATTTAAATGACACTACATGGAAGTTAGGGATTTAAGTTGCACATAGGCAATTATTCAAGTTTAGTAATGGAAATAATGGGGGAAATTTAGAGTTCTTGAAACTAGTGGATTGAATTCAAGATTTAAGCAAGTTTTAGTTAATTAAGCGCATGTCAGTTTATTTCTTGTTCAAAAGGCTTATTTTTGGTGGAGTTATTTGAAGTTTAGCATACATGGTATGAGTTTAATTTTAACCAATTATGGAGTTAATTGAAAAGGAGATTTGGTATAAATGTGCATTCTTTTTGAAGTATAAGTTAAAGAGAGAATGGATAGCCTCTATAAAGTATTTTCTTGTAGATTTGAAAGAGGTCCAGCAGTAGAACTTGGAAGTAAAGTGAGGGTTTGGCTAGTATGTTGAATGTGGATTTACTTTGAGCAAGTGATAATAAATTGTGATAACTTAAGTTTGATCTGAATTCTTATTTTAACTTTCAGGATGTGACACGGAGATTGGTCAGACTTATCAACCGAACTAGATTTCGGTCACTAGTTGTGTGAGTGGAAAAACTTATTTTTCAAAATATAAGAATTTAAATACCATGTGTATTAGCTGCATAATGATTATGAAGACAATCATGATTTTCAGAATATAATAGATTTTATAAATAAATTCAGTTCTATTAGTGTAATCATTATTATGTTTTATCATGAGAAATGTCATTATTTAGATACAGTTTATAAAACCACTAGAAAGTACTTGATGATGCTGTTATCTACTCTATTGCACAGAGGGGCTTTGGGCCGTGTACTAGGGTGTATTATGAGAGGTCTTTATGACCCACTCTTATGCACAGAGGGGCTTTGGGCTGTGTATAAGGGTGCTTATTTCAGAGGTCTTTGGGACCCACTTTCGTACACAGAGGGGCTTTGGGCTGTGTACGAGAGTGCTACGCGCGTATGACTAGATATGGTGATTTTACCCGTCCTGCACTGGTGTGAATGTGTTTGTGAATGTGTTTCCACAGTGTATGACTAGTTATGGTGATTTACCCGCTCTGCACTGGTGTGAATCTGTTTCCACAGTGTATGACCAGATTTCTGATTACAGATTACAGATTATCAGTTATTTAGGGTACTTTTTTGGTGTAGTATATATTTTAGAATAATCAATATATAGATTTTAAATTTCAGATTATCAGTGATTCAGTGATTCATTATACTTCCTAGTGTGATTTTTCAGTATATGACAGCTTATTTAGTTAGCAGATACACAGCTTCTTTGCAGATTTACTAAATTATCAGATTATCCAGTTTCTTTATGATTTACTGTTTGCATTTACTCAGTATGTATATATATAACATGAGAAATCAGTTTCTTGAAAATTATGATTAATTACAAACTCTCCACTCACTGAACTATTAGCTCACATATTTTCTATACTTTCTTACTCAGGTAGTAGTTATGTTTTGAGCAGCTTTTGAAGAGCCTGTTGATTGTCGAGCCAGAGCCACACGAAGATTAGTTGTATGATTCATCTCTATTGAGTATGTCATCATTTATTTTTGGGATACTTGTTCTAGGTCTTTTTTTATGATTATTTTGAGATTATATGTTTATGGTTGGATAGGCTCACTACTCCTTTTGTAAATTCACATGCTTTTGGGTCATTTTGCAAAAGATATTGGAGATGATAGAGTTGTCAGAGCTTGTTCATAGTTATTATGTATGTTGTAGGATAGGTGATTCCTAATGGTTATTTTAAGTATGTTTTTAGGAAAATCTTATTGTTTTTCAGATTTGGTTTAGTCATTTTTGCCAGGGAAACTCTGCCAAATTGTTTATAAAATTCCTTTAGTTCAAGAAAAGTTAATAAGTTATAGAAAAGTCTAAGTAGCCTTAATGGTGGGTCCGGCATCCAGTTGGCATCCATCATCGGCGCACGGCACGTCTTGGGTCTACTAGAGTGATTCGGGACGGGTCGTGTCATTAATGTTCTTCAATAAACCAGAAAATCCCAACTATTTTTATTCGAGAAATTCAGATACCAAAAAACTACAATTAAGAACTCAATAAAATTGTGAAAAAAACATAATTTGTGAACAGAAAATGCTTTACAAGTCTTAAGCATGTTCATATAATATGCAACATGGAGACAGAGAGAGAGAGATTAGATTTCAAAATCATGTCACGCTAATTAATCGTATTCAGATTTCTCCAAAAATCAAGAATTGTTGGATTCAAGAAATATTTCAAAAAAGTACTTCGAGGTTAAACAAATTTCCCAATTTCTTCGAAGAAAACCGTATCAAAAGAGTTCATGAATTGCAAAATAAAAAAGTAGCAATTACTTCAAAATGGGGAGTAAAGAAACCCAATCTTTCTTTAAAATTTATAATGAAGACTGCCGAAAATGAGAGACCCAAGTTCTTGATTAATTCAAAAAACTCAAATCAGTAAAACAATGTTCTAAATTAAAAATGACCAAAAACACTTATACATGCAGATACATACACATACACACAAAAGCAGATTTCTCAAGACGAGTATTTCTTGAACACGGTTAAGAATAAAAATATTATCCAAGAATCCAAAAAAAATATCAAAAAGAAACATTCATAACGAAAAAAAAGAGAAAATCTACATACCAAAATGGATATATGCGTACATACTGAAGGCCTTTATGGAATGTGAGGTCCTTTTGTGCGAGTAATTAGCCACCGCCGCTACCGGTTCTACTAGTGGCCGTTCAAGAGATTTGTATAAAAGAAAAGGAAGGAAAACTTTCAAGAAATTTGTATTACAGAAGAGATTAGAGAGAGACTTGAAATAGAAATTGAAATATTGAATCAAAAATAGTTACAACGGTCGGCTTTGACGTACAGACTGTTGTACGGAATTCCACTCGTGTAAAAAAAGAAATTCAAATATTAAATGGAGGTAAATTTCATGAGGAATATTTTAAACAAGATTAACACTATTAGATTTAAAATGTTTACAACTATGAATTCCCAATTATTAAGGGTAATTCATGTACAAAAAAACAAGAGTAACAAGAGTTTTTCATATAGTCAAGATTTTTATAATAGTTGAGCTTCTCCGCTACTTTGAATACATTAAAATCACTATTCTAAAAAAGCTCACATAAGCTTCGCCTAGGCAGAAGCGCGACTTCCACACCTAGCCACGCCTCACGCTTCGCTCTCACCATGTCCTTGTCTCGCTTTCGCCTAGGCTCGAAAAGCTTAAAATTCGACCTTTACGCCTAACCACATTTTACATTTTTTAGAATATTGATTAAAATTACTTGAATAGACTCTTAAAAGTTTACAGAGGATGAATTCAAATTTAGGGATTCTTCTGAATTTGGGGAAATAATTAAATGGGACAAAATGCAACCTACAAATTACAATATTACAATAGAAATCTAAGTAATTTATTGATGTGTCCTATCCTTTAAATTTTGGAACTGTGATATTTAATCTATAAGATTAGGTGTGGCATTGGTCGTTTCTAACGAAAACCATCCACTTCTAATATTAACTTCCCATGTGACTAGTTCATGGTCATTTTTAAAAGGGTATTTTCATCCACACAACCCTGCCATCTTAACCATCCATCTATTTGCAAGAAACCAAACGTCATTTGCTTGAACAAACTGAACTTCAAAAAACCTATGAACACAACTCTCTTAAGCACGGAAAGCTTGCAAGATCAAAAGTCATTTCTGTAGTTGGAAAATCTGGAGTTTCCATCCTAAGGTATGACAGACGTGTGATACCTAGCCATCAAATTAATAGTTTTTTTTTTTTGGTTATCTATGTATGTAATTGAGAGTATTCAATTTTCTGCAATAGGTTTAACGCCCCAAGTTCCAACCACTTAGGTTACTACTAAAATTCTTCTAATATATTTATTTTAAGATCCACATAAGTCTAGTAAATAACTTAGATGATTTGAACAAATTTAAAAAAAAAAAGTGGAAGAGATAAGTATGTATGTGAAAATATTTGTTTATTGATGAATACATTTATTGAAATTTACTTTTTCAGAATCAACAAAGTTCACCAAAAATTATTTGGAAGGTGAAACGACTTCATAAAAACACAAAATTTGAAGCGTACAACTTTAACATATATTTGAACAACATATTCAAATTTCAGTAATTAAATTAATCACTAAGGCCTTCAATTTTATTTCCAGAAGTTAACACGTTAGTGCTCTCATGTACGATCTGGCACAATTTATAAAAATCGTCATAACTCTTTGTACAGGATTCCCAACTATGTGATTCCAAGTCTTATGGATAGATAATTCATAGGCTTTCAAACAAAATAAGAGTCAACCTGAAAGACCTAGAATTCCATCCTACACTAGCTTGATCATGTCAACACAGTATTCATGTCTACAGTGATGTTCTTACTACACTACAAGGACACTTTGAATGGATTGTCGTGTCATTTGGTTAGAAAAATATACCATCTATTTTTCAAAAAAGAGATGGATTCAATTTTTAATTCATTTCCATTCTTTTGTGTATATATAGATGATATTTTAGTACATAGTAAAAACCAAAAATAACTGAAAGCATTTAGAAATAGTTTTAAATAAATTTATAGAAAATTGTTAATCATTAGTAAAAAGAATATAGAAATAAACAAACAAAGAATTGAATTTTTAGGAATAATTATAGGAGAAGGGAAATTCAATTTTAGCCCCATATTGTAAAGACTATTTTAGGAATATTATGACCATTGGAGTATGTTGATGGAAAACTCTAAGAGATCGAAAGAGTACTGGAGTCTCATGGAGATTGACTATGTTGAGCCAGAAAATGGAGCAACGCTGACAAATGCACAACAGAAGAAACTTATTGAAGTGAAGCTGAGGGACTTGAAGAAGAATTATCTCTTCCAGGCTATAGATACCATCGTCTAGAAGGACATCTCCAAACAAATATGGGACTATATGAAGAAGAAGTTTGAAAGTAATGCTAGAGTTAAAAGATCTCACCTTCAAGCACACCGCAGAGACTTTGAAACTCTCGAGATGAATTCGGGAGAAGACGTATCTGATTACTTCTCAAGGGTGATGTTGGTTGCTAACAAGATGAGAGTTCACAGAAAACAGATGAAAGATGTCACAGTAGTGGAGAAAATTATTCGGTCGTTGAGTAAAAAGTTCAACTACGTTGTCTGTTCAATCGAGGAGTCCAAAGATATTGACCAACTTTCAATTGATGAACTGCAAAGTTCATTAATTATTCATGAACAGAAATTTCAAAGGCATAATGGAGAAGAGCAAGCATTGAAGTTAACCTATGAAGATAGGTCAGGAGCAAGAGGTCGTGGTCAAGGGTCATTCAGAGGCAGATGAAGGGGGCAGGGGGCGCCAATATTTGAACAAAGCAATTGTGGAGTGTTACAAGTGCCATAAACTTGGACACTTTCAATTTGAATGTCCAAGTGGTGACAAGGAAGCTAACTATGCTGAGTTAGGAGGGAACAAGAGATGTTGCTAATGTCTTATGTTGAGATGAATGAAGCAAGAAGGCAAAATGTTTGGTTTTTGGACTCGGGGTGCAGTAATCACATGTGTGGAGACAAGACTTTGTTTTATGATCTAAATGAGAGTTTCAGGCATATGGTAAAGTTGGGGAACAATATGATGTTGTCTGTGTTGGTAAAGGGCAATGTAAGGTTGAGTTGAGTGGTTTCACTCATGTGGTAACTGGGGTAATCTATGTGCTAGAGTTGAAGAACAACCTATTAAGCATTGGGCAGTTGCAAGAAAGGGGCTTAGCTGTTCTTATTCAGAATGGAAAGTGCAAGATTTATCATCTTAAGAAAGGTCTGGTAATTTAGACTGAGATAACAGCCAACACGATGTTTGTTCTATTAGCAATGTCACTACCTCAAAGGCTGCTTTCTTTCACACATCCACGCAAGACTTAGCTCATTTATGGCACTGCAGATATGGGCATTTGAGTCACAAGGAGCTTGCCCATTTGAGTCACATGGAGCTGAGAACTCTTCAATACAAGTAAATGGTGTATGGTATTCCACAACTCGCAGCTCCATCGATTGTGTACACTGATTGTAAGATTGGAAAACAGCACAAGGACCCAATTCCAAAGAATAGCAGTTGGAGAGCTACTCAAAAGCTTCGGCTTATCCATGTAGACATTTGTGGACCTATTTCACCCATTTCAAACAGCAATAAGAGGTATTTGTTATGCTTTATTGATAATTTTGGTAGGAAATCATGGATATATTTTTTGGTTGAGAAGTCTGAAGCATTTGCTATTTTAAAATACTATAAGAATAGTGTTGAAAAGGAAACATGCTCTTATATAAAATGCATGTGCATATAAAATGCATGTGCACTCATCCAGGAGGTGAGTCCACCTCACATAAGTTTAATGAGTTTAGCAAAGAGCATGTAATCGAAAGGCAGCTAATTGCATCATACACTCCAAAACAAAACAGTGTGGCTGAAAGAAAAATTGAACCATCATGAATATTGTTCGAAGATGCTCTAATTTCTATCTACTAAACTAGTTGCTTGTTTTCTTATCAGCCAATAAGTATTGCACACATTTTTGTGAATTATTATCACGTCAGTGTTTCGAATGAAAGCTTCTTTACCTAGTCTTAATGTAACCTTCCCTCTTATACTGATGTCCCTACTTACATTGTGTCATTTGTTCATAGTGAGGCCGTTAACAAGATCATCAAGCACACCCTGAAACGAAAATTAGAATCTGCCAAAAGAAGATGGGCTGAAGAATTACTCGAGACTCTGTGGTTGTATCGAACCACTTCTCGGATGGCGACTGGCGAAACTCCCTTTGCCATGGCATATGGGACGGAAGTAATGATTCTTGTCGAAGTAGGGATATCCTATCCTAGGAACTTACACTTCGACAAGGTGACCAATGACGACTTACGCAGGGTGAACCTGGACTTGCAGGATGAAAGACATGTGGACTCACAACTTCACCTCGCAGTCTATCAAAGAAAAATGGCCAGATAGTATAACTCAAAGGTTAAGGGCAGGAATTTTCACATCAACAACTTTGTCCTGAAAAAAGTATTCCAGGCTAATAGAGAGGTAGGAGCCGGAACTCTCGGGCCCACCTGGGAAGGACCTTACAAGATCGTCGAAGAAATTCGGCCTGGAACTTACAGATTGGAAGATTCAGAAAGGAGAAAGACGAGGCACCCCTCGAACATCACTCATCTTCGACCATATTACCAGTAGTTTTTATTACTCAGTTTTCCAGCATTGTTTTTAGCATCACTAGATGCCGCGTTCTTTTAATAAAGTTCATTATTTCTCGAACCAAAGCATTCTCTACCCTACTGTACCGAGTAAGGAGAAATTGGCAATGAAGGAGTGTGGTTCACGGCCAACTCTGTCAACTCACTGTATAAACATTCAACGCGCATTCGAATAAATGAAGATAAATTGGTAGCGATGGAGTGTGGTTTGCGGCCAACTCTATCAACTCGTTGGATAAATATTCAATGCAAATTCATATAAGTAAAGAGAATTCGGCAGAGAGAGAGAGGATGGTTCGCAACCAACTCTGTCAACTCGTTGGATAAACATTCAACGCATATTCATACAAGTAAAGAGAATTAGGTAGCGAAAGAGTGTGGTTCATGGCCAACTCTGTCAACTCGCTGGATAAACATTCAACGCGCATTCGAATAAATGAAGATAAATCGGCAGCGAGAGAGTGTGGTTCGCGGCCAACTCTGTCAACTCGCTGGATAAACATTCAACGCGTATTCATATAAGTAAAGATAATTCGGCAGCGGGGGAGGGTAGTTCGCGGCCAACTCTGTCAACTCGCTGGATAAACATTCAACACGTATTCATACAAGTAAAGAAAATTCGACAGCGAGATAGTGTGGTTCGCGGCCAACTCTGTCAAATCGCTGGATAAACATTCAACGTGTATTCATATAAAGAGAATTCGGTAGCGAGAGAGTGTGGTTTGCGGCCAACTCTGTTAACTCGCTGGATAAACATTCAACGCGTATTCAAATAACTAAAGATAAACTGACAGTAAGGGAGTATGGCTCGCAGATAGCCCCTTTTGACGCGCAGGATAGACAGCTAATGCATTTTCATTAGCCTATGCCACAGAGTAAGGCGATCTTAATAAAAATATATTTCCCAAAATTTTTTACATTTACGAATTAGGAAAACAACGCTGATAAGAACAGACATGACCCTTAAGTCTCATTCGGACCCTTGGGATCAGCATAACCAGGGACCTCAAGGTTAGCCAACAGACCCTTGGCCTTTGACAACTCTGAAAAAGCCTCGGTCAATTCTTTATCTTTGGCATGGATCATGTTTTGACAAGACCTCAGCTACGATTCAGCCGTCTTCTGAGCCTGAACATAGGCCCTTAGGATCATTTTAGCTTTGGTGATGTTGTATATAGCACATGCCCTCGCATCTTCAGAAAAGGCGAGTTGTTCCCGAAGGTCTTTGTTTTCTAAATGTAGAGCGTCGACATCCTCGTCTCTCCCGACCGTTGAACGCAGTTCGTCAACCTTCATCGCTAGCACTTTGTACAACTCGCAATTAAGCACGTGACTTCGAGATGTTTACATTTCGACCAATTTTAACAACTCCATCAATTCTGCGTTATCTGCAACCTTCCCAAAAGCAGAAGTCTAATACTTATGAACTGAAGCCGCTGCTATGGCGGCCGGAGCAGGCAATTTTCCCAAAACGGTTGGGTCCAATTCATCCTGTCGAGACCCAATGTTAATATATTCAGACTTACCAGGAGGAAGATGATGAATAGAGGTTCAGGACACTCCTCGATCATGGAAAATGCAATCCTTAACCCCCGAAGAAGAATCCTCCCGATCTCGCCTAGCCCTCCGAGGATCTCCCAAATCCTCCATGTCTCTCCCTGGCACGGCCGTCTCTCCCTTGCTATCAACGACTGCCTTCATCTTGCCTAATCATCTAAAACTTTCTGACGGGTATACAAGTCGGTAGGGCATCCCCGATGTTATTTATGGTGCCAACGGAATAGAGGAGGAGTTGCTCACTATTGCCTCCAGGACGACAATCTCCAGAACAGACACCGTACATGATACTGGAGGTGGAGAGAGAGTATCATCCACAACCCCACCACGCCTTATCTTGAGCTTTGGTACGCTGGAAAAATAAAAGCCAGTCATGACTAACAATGGCTGAAGTCCAAATATTGCAGTAGGGAAGTAGATGTAGGAGAAATGAGAAGAAGGTCTGCAAGCATATATATAAGCACATGAGAATATGGACGGTCAGATGAACATACATGTGTGGAAGGGGAGAATGTACCCCAATAAACCCTAGGGAGATATACAGGCTGAGTGGGTTACACGTGCCTCATAAGTTGCACCATCATTGCAACATGATGGCACCGCCAATACATACCCCACGTGGAAATGCTAAACAAAGTATGAGAGCCTCGTAATAGCGCGACGGCAAAGGTGAAGGCAAACGCCTTGACTACAGAACCTCGCGTTTGTAGCGGCTGCTCCTCAATCGCCAGCAAAAGCTATCTGGTCAAGAAGCTACGTGCAATCCATTCAGACATCTCTTCACCGAATAACTTATCTCAACTTCAATTGTGCAACAAACGTGGGTAATCTGGTACGTTCTTATTTTATTCATCACAATCTGAAGTACAGGGTAAAAATGAACGAGCATGGTTATTATCCTACTATCCCGCCGCCTCTTTGGGTCGGCACATATCTGGATCTACGACCTACTAAATCAGTACTCTGGTCTTTGTCACCCTGAGCTTCGTCATTAGCAGAAATTTGATTTCACTAGGATAGAGAGTCTCTCAAAATCAATACGAGTTGATTTGGTGACTAATTAGGCCACACTGTTCAAAAAATACCATTGACACCTTTGGCAGACAGCTTTCAGCCCCGTCATTCGAATCATGATCATCGATGGATTGGTCATCGATGTCCATTGGAAAAGCACCGTTCGGGACCTCCTGGCTAAAGCTATTAGGCCCAACCCTCTCGCACGTTTGGTCCTCTGAACGTTGATTTGTTGGGCATTTGGTCCTCTGAATATTGATTCTCCAATTGTTTGGTCATCTAGACGCTGGATCTTTATTCGCATTTTCGTAGCACATTTGGTACGGACGTTGGAGTCACATGGACAAGCACTAATAGAGGTGCCTGCGCTTATTCTACCAGGAGAAGTTACAGCCATGGAGATTAACTCACAGGATTTGTCAGGATTATACACGCATGAGAAACGCAATCAAGGACCCTTGATGTTTTTATATGAACTGCATGGGAAACCTAACACAGGGCAATAAATGAGACAATTAATGTATTTGGAATGCCACACGCCTGTGGTGCATTCCCATTTATTGGGAAAATAAAGACACTAATTCTTCAAATTCAACAAAGAAGTCTGCGCCATTAATGTCCGGGAGAATGATTCCTCAATTTCAAGAGCAACTTCTTATGCACAGTAGACATAAATCGTTCATGAAGTAGAAATAAATTCGATTGATGATGCTGGAACATGTACAAAATGGGGAGAACAAAATTCAAAGTTTCGATGCCCTGCTGCCTCACTAAGGATCGGCACAATGCAGGCCTTCTTCCATAACATGAGGGGTAATTTGATCTTCGGCTGTATCGCAGCCTTCATCTGGAGCAGTCTCGGGCGCGGGAACCTTGGTATGAGCATGTCAGAGAAATGAGATATCCTACTCTGGATGAGTTTCTGCGATCCGCTCCACCAACTGCTCTCCACCTATGGTCATCAAATGGTAGGCGAGTTTTTGGTACTCGAGCGTATCCACAAACGCGTCTTGATACGCCTCCACAGCCCTAGCTTTGGCATCTACACGCTCGGCCCTGACTCTTTCCACCTCTTCCCTAGCCGTGGCCAGCAGCCTATCCTTTTCCACAGCGACGACCTCTAAATCACTATTCGCGGTGGCTATAGCGGTCTCAGCTGCGAGGGTTCGATCCTCAGCTAACTTCTGAGCTTCCTCAGCATGTTTTTGGGAGGCCTCGGTGGCCCTCTTCTGATCTCGAGCTTGTTTCAAACTCTCTTTTGCGACCTTCAGCTCGATTCATACCTGCCCTTCATGTTGGCCTCATTTGTCACAACCAAATCCAACTTGAACTGAAGAGCCTTCTAGTTCAACTCCAGCTGTACCTTCTCGAGACTCATGGCCTTCAAGTCCTCAGACAACTTCTTGGATTTGGCCTCTTCTTCGCTGCATTGGCCATCGAAACCCTCAAGAGTGCTGAATAATTCTTTAGTCATGACCAACCCTCGTTTCAAGTTCATCTTAGCCAATTGCAGCTGCTCGCACATTGTGGCCTGGAACCTGGACATCGGAGGCCAGAGATAGACTGTCCTTAATGGCGTGGCATCCTGGACCTCTTGCGACGGACAAGACGTCTTGTACAGAGGAGTCTGGGCCGAGGAGCTCACCCCACTGGCGGGATAAGTGAGGCGGAGCGAAGAAATACTCTTAAACCTGAAAGCTGCTAACACAAACACCAAGATACAACTCATTAAGGCAGCTTTTCATAACGAAGCCAATACATTGTAGCTTACGAGACTCACGCATCAGTCCGTAGCAAATTAGTAAGTTGTCGTCTTTCAACAAATTGCTAAGACTCCTAAAGTCGCTATCAAGCGCTCGCATCATATTCCACTTCGACCTTAACTCTCCTTATCCCTCTTTGGAATGGGTGGTTTCTCGTAGTCTGCAAAAGTAAGCGAAACATTAAGTCAGGAACTATGATAAAAAATGAGCACAAAGACAACAATATGTACCAAGTTTCCCAAATTGACGGGGAATAGACACATGGAGAAGAGGATCCTTCGGCATAAACTCCCAGTCCCCTCCATGAAGATGAACCTCTCATTCTAGTTATGCACTTTGTTGGGACTGTCGGTAGCCATTCTCCATTTTGGCTTGGCCGAGGAGAGATATATACCAACCCGCGGACCGACAATAGATTCAAGCTCCCTCAGGGTTAACTTCTCTCTAGTTTTGGCAATACCCCACAATAGGAACGAGGCCACCATTTGGCCCTAGCCATTCGGTGTTATCTGGTAGGGGGCCAAATTCCAATCTCTAAGAACCTTGCGAAAGAAATGATGCATGGGCAGTGAAGACCTTGCTGCATCGTGGGTTCGTAGATCGCGACGAATCCCTAAGGTGGATCGTCGGTGCGTTCCTCGGGACCAGGAGCCCTGAGCGTCACCGATGCGGGAATATAGTAGGATAAGCGTATGTCTTATAAATCCGCTTCAGTGATCCTTGAGCGAGCCATGGACACTTCGGTGGCCGAACTCTTGAGCTCCTCGTCGAGCACCCAGGCCACCGGAGAATCCCTTTTATCAAGCGATCCTCTCATCTCGGGTACCCCGACGTCACACCGCCCCTTCCCTACAGTCACTTTCAACGATCTGATTGGGCGTGCCCCTTTCCCGCTTGGGGACACGGTGGGCAGGTGAGCGACTGTAGGTGCGTGGTTCACTTCTCCCATGCCATCGGTCGATGGAGAAGATGAAGATGGGGATGACGACTCACCCCGGATACTAGGGCTTGTCCAGGCATTCGGCCGGTTCTGTGAATCATCATGTCCAGACGACATTGCTACCCCTCTCAATTCTAGACAAAGATACCCCTACTATCGCCGAAAGGTATGGTAGAGAATGACATCCAAACTAAGAAATCAAGAAACAAAAACGAAGGCAGTCTATGAAACAAAGCACAACAACTCTCGTAGCGCTTACCTCGGAATTGCAGTCAACATAATGCACACTCCTTGAATTTTCTTGATTATCGACAGAGTATTCCACAAAACTTACAAAATGCGCAGAAGCAAGAATAAATCACATATGAAGGGGGCACCGAGTTATATAGATTGAGGCATCTCAATCCCCATCATCCTAACTCGAAACGTGACATCTAAATCGTCGCTCAGTGGACTCGTGTTCAAAGTATGGCAACAGGTGGGAAACAGAACCCTAAACGTCTATTGAAACACAGAGACGCATTCCATGCGTGCTTCCATTTACCCTTCACGCGCCATTAGCATTAAATGCACACGCTCTCTCACTCATGATTGCCTGACCCATGGATTGACAACTTTGATTGACAACTTGGATAAAATCACACCAACCAGGGACACGTCACCATGAGTCAGACCAATTGAAGCCCTTACCCGTCATAAATGTTCAGTTTCTGACTTGGAGGACCATACTGGGTAAGTAATTCAGTAGTACATCTGCGAAGACCACACTCGCGGGGTTCCCTCTCGGCAAAATTTATTTTCTTCTCTTACTTCAAAAGTCCTGCGCCTACTATAAATAATAGGCCTGGACTTGAGGGACTATTGTTACCACCAGATTTTGATAAGGTTTCCACATCAGCGAAAGCCCAATAAAGGCCCAAGTTGGCCCTCGTTAAGGCCTTATTGGCCCAATAAAGGCCCTCTAGACTCATAAAGATCCCATACACCCGGCGAAGGCTTCGGGGGCCCATCGAGCATCTTACCATCCTTGAATCAGAGTATTGCGAAGTCCATGAGAAGCCTCAACACTCATGGCCGACCTAGAGAGCCTCACCGGGCTTCGTATTTGGTACAACTAGTAGGCAGCACGATATTTTGGGATGACTAGAGAAGTAGTTAAAAACAGATTGTGTTTGATTGGCACATGAATCCTCACAAGGAAACCAAATCCCAATCTACTATAGATTAGGTAATGTGATGAATCTAAATAAGGACAATAATCTAGAAGATTGTCTTGACAGTCGGTCATCCCTATCCCATAAGGAATGAGGATCCGATCAGATATCTAATTGATTGTTTTTTAAATCAATTAGAAATCTTGTGCTATAAATACAACGTCTCCGGTTATTCTAAAGTACGTTCTTTTCATGCAATAATTTCACCCCTAAATATTCAAATATATGTCTGCTTGTACCTCCCACACTCCAATTGCTTTCATCTCCGTATATTACTCTATATACCGGCAGTTGACTTGATCGTCAGAGTACCAACGATCGCCATACTCTTTTTTTTTCTCAGAGATCATGGTGCCTAACGATTGTCCAAGTGTGCAGGTAATATACAGGTTGTCAGATGAGTGACTGAAGATCTGTTAACACATGGATAGTACAGGTTCTGACATCAACAGAATGTTATCTGTATGTTCTATTAGGGTTTCTCCTTTAGTTTATCCAAAAAGGAAAGCAAAGATCCAACATAGAGAATTCCAATACCAGCAACAAAACATAAAGCCATTTGGCCCTTCCAATTGGACAAAGTTATGAAGTGTCTAGAACTATAGAAGTGTCTTTTGTAGATACTAAGAATGTTCTTTACACTCAACAACTCCAGACTAGGGACATGTTTGTTTTCCCTAAGGGACTTGTTCATTTTCAGTATAAACCAAAACCTAAAAAATTGGTTATCACCAATTCTGCATTTGAAATCGCAAATGCTAGCACGGTATCATTGCCCGTTTCTGTATTTAGCAAATGAATTGATGATGAAATACTTGCTAAAGCATTTATTATATTTTTTGGTCTTAATATAGTTTACTCCTTCTCTTTTGACCTATATATAGGAAAGGATGCTTGAGATTAAAGAGCAACCTATGCAGAGGGATCTCAGGCCCTACTGAATTTGAGATCATGCAGGAGGTTTTAGAAAAATGTAGAGGTTACAGTAGATGGCTTGGACATGGTCCAAAAATTGCCTCAAGCCACTATGTTGATTTGACATCTCCAAAGTCAATAGCTCTTCGTGAGCAAATAGAAAAGAAAGAGCAAGAATTAGTAGATATGCGTAATAGACTATCTCAATTTGATACACTAATACAGAAGATCGTATCTGGTCAAGTTGGCACGTCTTCACAACCACTTGAACTAGCAACAATCTTCAACATGCCACCGCATGCAGACCATATATAGGTGTCACAAATTTGCTTATTTATTTTCTTCAAGTATTGGGACATCTATTTCTCATTTTATAGATTGATAGATTCTAGTTACACATTTTTTTTTATATATTTCTCATTTCTCTCTTTTATTGGATGATATCACGTTGTAGTTTTGCAAAAATCATGGACCAAATTCTCGTTATATTCTTTTCCTCACAAGATTTTTATCATTTTTCCTTCCTTTTTTATTCTAAATAATTTTTTTCGTTCTCTTGTTTTGTTTTGAGTTATCTCTCAAAAATCTACTTATGTTTACCCATTTGTTTTGCCAAAATGTACAAACTACATGAAGACTTTGGATCTTTGTTCTTTTTCCCTGCTTCCTTCTTAATTATTTCTCACAGAAAATAAAAATTTGTCACTTACAGATAACATTCCTCACTATGACAAATGACACAATGTAAGTAGGGACATCAGTATAAGAGGGAGGGTTACATCAAGACTAGGTAAAGAAGCTCTCATTCGAAACACTGACGTGATAATAATTCACAAAATTGTGTGCAATACTTATTGGCTGTTAAGAAAACAAGCAACTAGTTTAGTAGATGGAAATTAGAGCATCTTCGAACAATATTCATGATGGTTCAATTTTTCCTTTCAGCCACTTTGTTTTGTTATGGAGTGTATGCTGCAATCAACTGCCTTTTGATTCCATGCTCTTTGCTAAACTCATTAAACTTATGTGAGGTGAACTCACCTCCTCGATCAGTGCACATACATTTTATATAAGAGCATGTTTCCTTTTCAACACTACTCTTATAGTATTTTAAAATAGCTAATGCTTCAGACTTCTCAACCAAAAAATATATCCATGATTTCCTACTAACATTATCAATAAAGCATAACAAGTACCTCTTATTGCTATTTGAAATGGGTGAAATAGGTCCACAAATGTCTGCATGGATAAGCTGAAGCTTTTGAGTAGCTCTCCAACTGATATTCTTTGGAATTGGGTCCTTGTGCTGTTTCCCAATCTTACAATCAGTGTACACAATCAATGGAGCTGCGAGTTGTGGAATACCATACACCATTTTCTTGTATTGAAGAGTTCTTAGCTCCTTGTGACTTAAATGGACAAGCTCCTTGTGACTCAAATGCCCATATCTGCAGTGCCATAAATGAGCTAAGTCTTGTGTGGATGTGTGAAAGAAAGCAGCCTTTTGAAGTAGTGACATTGCTAATATAACAAACATCCGGTTGGCTGTTATCTCAGTCTGAATTACCAGGCCTTTCTTAAGATGATAAATCTTGCACTTCCCATTCTGAATAAGAATAGCTAAGCCCCTTTCTTGCAACTGCCCAATGCTCAATAGGTTGTTCTTCAACTCCGGCACATAGAGTACCTCAGTACCACATGAGTGAAACTACTCACCTTCAACCTTACATTGCCCTTTACCAACACTGACATCATCGCATTGTTCTCCAACTTTACCATCTGCCTGAAACTCTCATTTAGATCACAAAACAAAGTCTTGTCTCCATACATGTGATTACTATACCCCGAGTCTAGAAACCAAACATTTTGCCTTCTTGCTTCATTCATCTCAACATAAGACATTAGCAGCTCTCTTGTTCCTCTCCAAACTCAGCATAGTTAGCTTCCTTGTCACCACTTGGACATTCAAATTGAAAGTGTCCAAGTTTATGGCACTTGTAATACTCCACTGTTGCTTTGTTCAAATATTGGCGTCCTCTGCCCCTTCATTTGCCTCTAAATGACCCTCGACCACGACCTCTTGCTCCTGACCTATCTTCATATGTCATCTTCAATGCTTGCTCTTCTCCATCATGCCTTTGAAATTTATGTTCATGAACAATTAATGAACTTTGCAGTTCATCAATTGAAAGTCGATCGATATCTTTGGACTCCTCGATTGAACAGACAACGTAGTTGAACTTCTCACTCAACGAATGAAGAATTTTCTCCACTACTGTGACATCTTTCATCTTTTTTTTTGTGAACTCTCATCTTGTTAGCAACGACATCACCCTTGAGAAGTAATCAGATACGTCTTCTCCCGACTTCATCTCGAGAGTTTTAAAGTCCCTGCGAAGTGCTTGAATGTGAGATCTTTTAACTCTAGCATTACTTTCAAACTTCTTCTTCATATATTCCCATATTTGTTTAGAGGTGTCTTTTGGAGGATGGTATCCAGTACGGTTTGATCTATAGCCTGGAAGAGAGAATTCTTCTTCAATTCTTCCAGCTTCACTTCAATAAGTTTCCTCTGTTGTGCATCTGTCAGCGTTGTTCCATTTTCTGGCTCAACATAGCCAGTCTCCATGAGACTCAAGTACTCTTTCGATCTCTTAAAGTTTTCTATCAACATACTCCAATGGTCATGATGACCATCGGAACGAGGAATTTCTGGCTGCACAAAGTTCCATTCATTCGTCATCTCCTTTTCTGATGTAAACTATAAATACTGCTATTTTGTTTTCTTCAAGCCCAGTGGGGGCTATGATACCAGAATGTTAAGAACCAAAGCTTAGAAAGGAACTCAAACAATTTTGGAAAAATAACTTGTTATTCAATGAACAAACTCGACTAATATATAGCCTTACAATGCTAACAAAATTCAGAAAATGCAGCCCACGTTTACAACTAACTAACTTGGTAATTAATGGAAGAAATAGTAAAAAACACTAAACTTACACCCTAGTTAATAGGGGTTATTAAACTGGAATGCAAATCCAAACACAAAAACAACTACTTGACTTATCAATACTCACCATCTAAAGGTAATTCTAAGTGTGGCAAATTTTTATCTTGTTTTACTAATTCTATATCTATTTGATCAAAATATTTCCATCCCTTACTTGATAATTTATTATACAAAGGTCATACCTTTTTTCCTAAGTCTTTAATAAAAGTTCTAGCATAATTTAAAATTCCTAAAAAGTCTTGTAATTTCTTTGTTACTTCAATTTTATCTGAAAATTGTAAAATAGTCTTTACAATATGGGGCTAAAGTTGAATTTCCCTTCTCCTATAATTATTCCTAAAAATTCAACTCTTTGTTTGTTTATTTCTATTTTCTTTTTACTAATGATTAAACAATTTTCTATAAATTTATTTAAAACTATTTCTAAATGCTTTGAGTTATTTTTGGTTTTTACTATGTACTAAAATATCATCTATATATACACAAACGAATGGAAATGAATTAAAAATTGAATCCATCTCTTTTTTGAAAAATAGATGATATATTTTTCTAACCAAATGACACGATAATCCATTCAAAGTGTCCTTGTAGTGTAGTAAGAACATCACTGTAGACATGAATACTGTGTTGACATGATCAAGCTAGTGTAGGATGGAATTCTAGGTCTTTCAGGTTGACTCTTATTTTGTTTCAAAGCCTATGAATTATCTATCCATAAGACCTTGGAATCACATAGTTGGGAATCCTGTACAAAGAGTTATGACCATTTTTATAAACTGTGCCAGATCGTACACAAGAGCACTAACGTGTTAACTTCTGGAAATAAAATTGAAGGCCTTAGTGATTAATTTAGTTACTGAAATTTGAATATGTTGTTCATATAATGTTAAAGTTGTACGCTTCAAATTTTGTGTTTTTATGAAGTCGTTTCACCTTCCAAATAATTTTAGGTGAATTTTGTCGATTTTGAAAAAGTAAATTTCAGCAAATGTATTCATCAA
The DNA here is from genome assembly GCA_030279155.1 of Forsythia viridissima. NCBI lineage: Eukaryota > Viridiplantae > Streptophyta > Magnoliopsida > Lamiales > Oleaceae > Forsythia > Forsythia viridissima. The sequence continues at coordinate 14,751,737 of CM059036.1, forward strand.
TAATCAAATATTTTCACATACATACTTATCTCTTCCACTTTTTTTTTTTAAAAAATTTGTTCCAATCATCTAAGTTATTTACTCGACTTATGTGGATCTTAAAATAAATAAATTAGAAGAATTTTAGTAGTAACCTAAGTGGTTAGAACTTGGGGCGTTAAACCTATTGCAGAAAATTGAATACTCTCAATTACATACATAGATAACCAAAAAAAAAAAAAACTATTAATTTGACGGCTTCGTATCACAGGTCTGTCATACCTTAGGATGGAAACTCCAGATTTTCCAACTACAGAAATGACTTCTGATCTTGCAAGCTTTCTTTGCTTAAGAGAGTTGTGTTCATAGGTTTTTTGAAGTTCAGTTTGTTCAAGCAAATGACGTTTGGTTTCTTGCAAATAGATGGATGGTTAAGATGGCAGGGTTGTGTGGATGAAAATACCCTTTTAAAAATGACCATGAACTAGTCACGTGGGAAGTTAATATTAGAAGTGGATGGTTTTCGTTAGAAACGACCAATGCCACACCTAATCTTATAGATTGAAGATCACAGTTCCAAAATTTAAAGGATAGGACACATCAATAAATTACTTAGATTTCTATTGTAATATTGTAATTTGTAGGTGCATTTTGTCCTATTTAATTATTTCCCCAAATTCAGAAGAATCTCTCTGTAAACTTTTAAGAGTCTATTCAAGTAGTTTTAATCAATATTCTAAAAAATGTAAAATGTGGCTAGGCGTGAAAGTCGAATTTCAAGCTTTTCGAGCTTAGGCAAAAGCGAGACAAGGACATGGCGAGGACAAAGCGTGAGGCATGTCTAGGTGTGGAAGCCGCGCTTCCGCCTATGCGAAGCTTATGTGAGCTTTTTTAGAATATTGATTTTAATGTATTCAAAGTAGCGGAGAAGCTCAACTATTGTAAAAACTTTGACTATATGAAAAACTCTTGTTACTCTTGTTTTTTTGTACATGAATTACCCTTAATAATTGGGAATTCATAGTTGTAAACATTTTAAATCTAATAGTGTTAATTATGTTTAAAATATTCCTCATGAAATTTACCTCCATTTAATATTTGAATTTCTATTTTTACACGAGTGGAATTCCATACAACAGTCTGTACGTCAAAGCCGACCGTTGTAACTATTTCTGATTCAATATTTCAATTTCTATTTCATGTCTCTCTCTAGTCTCTTCTGTAATACAAATTTCTTGAAAGTTTTGCTTCCTTTTCTTTTATACAAATCTCTTGAACGGCCACTAGCAGAACCGGTAGCGGCGGTGGCTGATTACTCGAACAAAAGGACCTCACATTCAATAAAGGCCTTCAGTATGTATATATCCATTTTTGTATGCAGATTTTCTCTTTTTTTAATTATGAACGTTTCTTTTTTGATATTGTGGATTCTTGGATAATTTTTTTATTCTTTACCGTGTTCAAGAAATATTCGTCTTGAGAAATCTGCTTCTGTGTTTATGTCTCTGCATGTATACGTGTTTTTGGTCATTTTTAATTTAGAACATTGTTTTACTGATTTGAGTTTTTTGAATTAATCAAGAACTTGGGTTTCTCATTTTCGGCAGTCTTCAGTATAAATTTTAAAGAAAGATTGAGTTTCTCTACTCCCCATTTCGAAGTAATTGCTACTTTTTTATTCATGAGTTTTCATGAACTCTTTTGATACGGTTTTCATCGAAGAATTGGGAAAATTTGTTTAACCTCAAAGGACTTTTTGAAATATTTTTTGAATCCAACAATTCTTAATTTTTGAAGAAATCTGAATACCTGTATATTACGATTAATTAGCGTGACATGATTTTTAGAGAAATCTTCGAAGGAGTTAATATTCTTGGCTCTGACGCTAATGTGTGTGTTTTATTTTTTCTATTTTTTTTTTTTTTTGGCTTTGATACGATGATGGTTTGTTAAATAAATCAAGAGAAGTGTTTAATTCTTCTTCTTCTTTCCCCCCCAATATAATATAATATCTCTCTCTGTCTCTCCATGTTGCATATTATATGAACATGCTTAAGGAGTGTAAAGCATTTCTGTTCACAAATTATGTTTTTTCACAATTTTATTGAGTTCTTAATTGTGGTTTTTTGGTATCTGAATTTCTCGAATAAAAATAGTTGGGAATCTGGTTTTTTGAAGGATATTAACATAGAGGGTTTATGGTATTTTGACATTTGAATTTCCCGATTTCTTGAGCCAAACGGTCTTTGCATGGTCAATCTCTTTTCCTTTTTGTTTTTTCTCAGCGAAGAACATGTATTTTTTGGCATTGTTTCATGTAGACAGATAAAAAAGAGTTTCTAAAGTTACGAAAAATTGTGATATTAATTTAGTTGTGACAAGTTTTGATTGCAAATAGGATAGACAGAAGAATCCTAAAGTCTAATTTGACTAAACATGGTATTAGGTAATATTCTATTTGAAGCCTTTTATGAACTATAAAATTTCATATTTGGTTGTTTAAGTTGAGTGATAGAAATAATGAATAAAAGATTATTTCTTCACTGATGAACCTTAAGTAAACATATCTCAATTTTTCCCCCCAATCTTAAGTACATTCTTTTGTTCTTTACTTTTCATTGAATGAGTTGTGCATAGATTGAATTTTGTTGGTGGATTCTCCTTTCATGAAAAACTTTTGCCAGTATGTTTGTTCATAAATTGCTTTAAGTGGCATATCCTTAACTGTTTGGTTCATTTTTTTCATTTATGTTGGACCGTTTCTTTGAACAATATTCATCGGTCTTGATCATAGCTTCTATCTCTGATTTGTCTAAACCACACTATTCAATACTGCATAAAAAACATGTCCACTATGTTTTCAAGTTGCAACTTGCAACTTTGTATTTTAAGGCTTAATCTCTTCAAAATAATGCAGTTCTACAATTGAGTTTCTTTTCTCTTTTTAGTAAAATTCATCTAAGTTTATCCTACTCAACCTTGATGTGGGGGGGGGGGGGGGGGGGTTTGGCAAAACACAGGGCATATACTATTATATGTTATTTAGCACATAAACCTTAACCTTAGACCAAGCACACAGTAAGCAGAAGTTAAGCACAGATTTAAGCAAATTCACTACTAGTGCATTGGCAAACAATATAACCGTTTGCGGGGCTAGTTGTCAAGGATGATGATCTTCTCTCTAATTCTTCATTAGAGCTCATTTTTGTTCACAGATAGCTTAGCATCTTCCACATTTTGCTTATCCTTGTACAATAAATGCCATTAATGTCAAGTCTTTTTATTTTCTTCTTCTTTAGAAATCTCAGCTACTGGAGTCCTCTCCTACACCATTAGTTTCTCTTTTTACCATAATGTCGTATCTTCTTGTTTCTGTAAAGATAAGCTACATTATCCAACCAGCCGTAGAAACTAAGAACCAAACTGTGTAACCTCAGGCCGCAGCTGATTGCATAACGTCATCATGTTTAGCAGCATATAGCTTACTTCCCAATGCCCTTTATTCTTGCTATTAAGCATCTGTACTACCACTTCAGCGTCAAGCTCCACCCAAACAGGATGGACCTTCCCTCCATAGAGCTCTAACTGCAACCTCAAAGCTATTGCATCTGCCATAGAATTCCCGAATGCACATACCAATTCAGACAGATGATTTCTAATCACACCACCTGCAGCTTCTAGTTTGCAACCCCCATCAGTATTTGTGTAATTTGTTTTGGTTCCAAATTAGAACTTGTGTATTCTTGCTTTAGTTGTTGGCCAGCAACCCCAAAGCTCTTAGCACTTTCCAGAGAATCGAATGTCCAACACTGGAACCAATGCGTTATGCAAAGATCAGCTTGCTTTTGCAGTTGAAGCATTCCACATATATGATTCCACACCTGCTTAGCAATGTCACCCTGCAAAAAACTCATGCAGACTGCTTCATTAGATTGACAACATTGACTTTTGGATGCTAAATGAGTATTGCATCTAGAATGTACATTATTATCCAGACAAATGCAGTTATGCCAAAGTTTCCAGAAAAAATGATATATTTAATGTGATGGCTTTATATACCATAGCAGTCTGCATGAGTCTGTATAGCCCTCCCTCTTCTTCTATATATGATCCCAACAACTATCTTCTGTATTTTCAATTTGAGACTAGGATCTATTGTATTACTCACGTTAATGCGAAGTTTCTTCGATGAAATTTTCAATCATTTTTTAAAGGCATTACCCAGCAATCCTGAAGCATGCTCGAATATCACGTGCGTATAATTTGACCATTACTTTTAAAAATTAGACATTGTGTATTAACCAATTAGTCTTCTTTCGGATTTCCAAGATAATAGCGGGGGTGTGATGATAGCACTATGTTCAAGTATTATAGCCACTACAGCGGAGGTGTGATGAACTATGTTCTAGTATTCTAGCTACTATAGTCACAACAGCATCTGCATGGGCATCAACGGGCTCGACTTTCAGAACCATAGGTATGACCAAACCTCCGTATCAAATCTAAGACCCATCTTAAGGTTATCATAGTTTTTTAAAACTAAGGGAGAGAGAAGATTTAGAAAGACATAAGGAGATGATAAAATAATTATTTTATTTCTTCCAACTCTATCTTACAATTGAAGAGAGGTCTCCTTAATACAATAAAGCAAACATATATGATAAACTGCTGGACACGTAGCCTATTACAAGGACAATAATTTATCCCAACTGATACAATAAGCTACTTTTAAAAGCATACATGACTTAATACAATAATTACAGTTCGCGCGTGAATGTACATGATCATCAAATGTGGAGGAACTCCTATTGCTACTGCGACTGGTAATTGGCATTGTTTTAAGTTATGGGGCGTCTTCTTTGAACTCAAAAACAATTTCACTTGAATTCTTCCTGTGAGTGACTCCTATCAACTAGACTCTTCGCTTTTCGAGGATGGAATTCTTCTTCAAATGGGTCAACTAACTAACCTAGTAGAAGAAGTAATCTCTCACTTCTCTCACTCGGTAAAAAGAGCTAGAAGCTCACATTTGGTACCGCGGAGCAGTACTATGGAAAGGATCAAGACCACAGGGGAGGGAGGAACAAGCTCTTCGTAATCAAAATAATATGCTTCTTCTCAAATAATAGTTATTAGCTAGAAGTATACAAACAACTTTTGATAAAGCAAATATTACTTCATCAATTATTTTAGTTGTGACAGACATTTCACATAATACGATAAACTGCTAAAGGTGATATAGTGAATCACGGGGTGCTGAGATTTTCTTCCCATCCTGGGGTATCTGGGTCTTCTGAGTATGAGGAGAGTCCATCTTGTTTCCACCAAAGCATTTCTTGTAGTTTATGTTCATCCTCCCAAAGCTGCTGCTCAAGTTTTTCAAGATTTTTTGGATTATAAGGGTCAATGGAGTAAGACCATGGATCTTGAGAATCTTGGAGTTGGAACATAGATGGTTTTTGTTCTTGTGGATGCCTTCTCTTTTTCTTTCGATTTTTTTCTTGTAAACCATGAAATTGTGCTTGTCGGAGGAACAGAGTTGAGAGTAGCTGTGATGACACTTTCATTTAGCATTTTTCATAATCTTTTTGAGTTGTTGACCTTCGGGGTATCCTCTGAATACCTAGAAGTTTTTTCTAAGCTCTGTGTTGGTCTTCTTAGATACAACTAGTTTCAGGAGTTGTCAAAATTGTAATCATCGGGAGGATGAACTGAATAATAATTATAAATTTGACTTAAACTCTGTTTATGAGCTTGTATATCCTGTTGGATTTTTTGGACATATGATAAAGGTAAACTTTTTTATGGTGCATCATCATTAATGTTAGGCCACATATGAGGAGGGATTGTTTGGTTTAACTCCGCCGTTTTTCCCTGGAATGTCTTGAACTCCTATGGGTACTTTTCCAGTCTTTGTGAAGGTTAAATGGATGAACATCATATTCTTTGACATGAGAGAAATGCTCATAACGCCTAGATTCGGTGAAATAACATGTCTTTGTAAAACCAAAATGACATAGACATCTTTGAATGAAGTTCGGAGGTCCTTGAACTTTAAGCTATAAGTTTGAATCTTTTTGCCCAATGGATGACTGGATAGAATTATTCAAGAAATTTCTTAGCTTCACCCGGGCTCTGGAATAATCTCTGGGTGAGCTATGCAAAGTTGTGAACCAAGTTCACACAACCATGTGACCATTTCGCCAACATTGAAGTAGATCGCTATTTTGTGTACTTCCAGAAGGTACCAGAGGAAACATAGCAATTTTTTGAAAACTTCTCTTTTATCTGGAGGGAACCAGTTTAGAAAATGGTAGTTTGGATGGAACCGAAGGCCTCCTAGGAGGTGAATGCTATACTGACTTATTACTATGGATTGGTACTTCAGAATGAGTTCTTTGGACCTTGATTGAAGGGTTTGATTTCTGATTAGGTCTTGGAGCTCAGGATGGAAGCCATGAATTTGAGGATCTTGGGAGAAATGTGTCATCATACAGATAATGGAAATGGTATGTACATGAAGTGGTTTTGGTCGGGAGAGCAAGTCTGGAAGAAGGTTTGTGAGTCCCATTATATGTTTGACATTAAAGTCAAAGTTTGAAAACCATTTAGCCCATCTAAGTAACTTGTGAGTTGGGGAATTGTTTTTGTTCGAAATTTTTTAGTATTTTCAGGAATGCTGACATGTCCATTTCAACAAGGAACCTATGGCCAATAAGGTCGAATTGAAATTTTTTAATGCCATGTTTTACCGCCAAATTTTTTTTGAAAGTAGAATGGTAATATTTTTCTGCTTCTGATAATGATCCACTCTTGTATCCGCAGATAGTACGTTTTCTATTCTTTTCTTCCAAGAGGACTGTTGAGCAGAATAGGTCACTTTCATCAGTTTGCAATACTCTTTTCCCATCAGTATGAATAGACAAAGCGCTGGTAGTTGTTGTATCATTTGCTTGGCTAAAGAATGGCAGTTGACCATGGTGACGTTTTTTTCTTCAGCATGTTTTGTAGTGGTTTAATGATGAGATGGTCAACAAAGTCAACCATGTAATTACAATACCAAAGAACTGTTGGACTTTTTCCTGGATAGATTTTCATCAGAAAATTTTAGGAGTTCTTGTCCAATGGCTGTAAAGAATATTGGCCATTCTTGATCTTCATGCCAAGGAAGTCTATTTCTGAGACTCCAATAACCATTTTCTTTTGAGAAAGCATGACTCCAAACTGTGTAGTCATCAAATATGTAAAGTTAGATAATAATTGTGCATGGATTTATTTATCGTCCTGAGAAAATAAGAGGATGCCATCAATGTAGATCAGAGCGGAGTATATGAGTAGATGGTATATTTTTGTGATTGCTTTATGGAAGAGTGATAGTGCTGTTTTGAGGCCAAACGACATGATTGTAGTGGGTAGTGAAGGTTTGGTATGCAAAATCTAGTTTTGTGCCTTTCATTAGGCGCAATTCCGAGCTGCCAAATTCGTGCATTAGACAGTTTTGCAAATAAAGCTTTCCTATTTGGCAATGGGAACTTGTTAGCAGCAAGGAAGTGATTCAATGGTAAATCAATGACAAGCCTCTTTTTTCCTTGGACTTGTTCACTTCTTTTGTTGACATAAAAGGCTGGCATGCCCATTGAGAAGTAGTAGGTTCAATGAGACCTTTAGCTTGTAGTTGAACAAGTTCTTTGGTTGCTAACTGGAGATGTTAGGACTCATTCAAATGTGACTAGCTTTTGTAGGATTGAAGTGTCTAAATTTCGTTTAAAAGGCAGGGATATGAAGAACTTTGTGGTTTTTTCATAAAGGGTGAGTGCATTTGGTGAGGAAATCTGTATGTGATTCTGCACAACAATCTCAGGCTAGTGTATCTGTGATAGTATGAAGATTGGTTATGGAAAAATATGTGGTTGGCTGGATGTATGATAGGTAATAGGATTTGTATCTTAGCCCTTTTGGTGGTGGAATAACTCTTTTGCCCAAAGCTGTTGAATAACATCGAAACCAATAACAAAAGACAATGTTTTTTTCTAGGTAAGGATGAACCAAGTAATCTATGTGAGATATTGCAATCAGGAAAGAAATAGAGGGTGACTGGTTTGCTGATAAGTTCTGCGGAGAAATACTCATTGTTTGTTGCTTGGAAAATTTGTTGATGGGATTTCCATATGGTTGCCGAGAAGAGAGATGGGTTTAAAATTGAGCATGCTGCTCATGTGTCAAATAGTCCTGCAATAGTGATTAGCCTTTCGTATTTTCTTGCAAATATTTTATTCTTAATCATAGAGACTGGAAGACTAAGATTGATAGCCAGCATGCTATTAACATTCATTTAGTTCATCAGAATCTCTTCCATTGTCAAAATCGGAGTTGGTTTCAAGAACAAAGACTGTATCAGAGATGACAGAGTAGTCTGCTTGTAACGCCCCAGAATTTCTAAGGTTCTGGAGTGTTAATAAAATCCATAACCATTAAATATTGCGAAAAATTGACTGTAATAATAAAAGAAAAAAATCCCAATTGCTAAACAATTGGTTAACTCGTAAACAAATAAGAAAATATTTGTTAAATGATAAATAACTTGAAATTGTGAATAATCGTCTTATTAACTAAACATCATAAATAAACCAATTTATTCTTTTGGCGACCCTTGGTTTGACAACTTCACTGACCCTCCACGCATCCATCCTATTAATCATTACCTGAAAATTATTTAAAATGAGGGATGAGTATAATTGAATATACTCAATGAGATACTTGCTAATTTCTATGAACAATCTAAATATTATAATTAAGCAAGAAATTAACTTACTAAACTGAACTGTGAATTATCACACCATGACAATGATAATTCATGCAAGCGCTGCAAATAAATGAAACTCAAAGGTTTAACTGAACCCAAAAGTTTAACTGAAACCCGAATGTTTAAATGAACTGGTTCATGATTTCTTCTGAAGGAGCACTGAAATTAAGTAATCAATTTACATGCGCAAAATAATAATTAGAAAGTTGTAGACATCAACAATAGCACGTAGTATCTCACCTTATTTCTTGTGAATGATTGCACTGAAAAATGAATGGAAAGCTTGAAAAAGAGCACGAATGAATGGTGGAAAAATAAATAAATTATCTGGTGCGTGCCTGGGTGCTAAGCCGCTGCTGATAATTGAAAAAAACGTGAAAGGTGACTAAGTTTATAGGTTAAATAGGATTCTTTGTTTAAGTATTGGTTTAAAAATTTAGAACTCTAGGAAGTATAGGTTAAATAGGATTCTTTGTATCTGAAAGCAAATAGGGGAGAGAGAGAGAGATAGAGTGATAAGCTACAGAAAACAAGTTTGAAAATTCAGAATTAGAAATCTGGCCGAAAACTGATCAACTCCAAGGAGTCCCTTTTAACTTCAAATTACTATAGAAATCTTTAACTGATCCTATCTTGAGTTTAGATTATCCAAAAAAACTTTTTCTTGAACCGATAATCATGATTAAATACGAGCTATCCAACGAGCCCAATATTGAAATATTAAAACTCAAAATTTCACAAATTAATTATTTAGCCCAAAATAAATTAATTGATTCTAAAACATATTTTCACTTAGGTCCTTTAATAATAAATAATAATAAAATTCGGGATTCTACAAACTACCCTCCTAAAAAAAATTTCGCCCTCGAAATTTTACCTTTACACAGTGAAAAGTTTCGGGTACTTGGCTTTCATCTCATCTTCTTTCTCCCAAGTCGATTCTTCCATTCCATAGTTGCGCCATAATACTTTAATTAAGGGGATTTCTCTGTTCCTTAGAACATGAAATTTTCTGTCTAGGATTTCCATTGGCCTTTCTTCATAGGTTAGATCATGGTTTACGTCCAAAGTCTGATGGTTGATCACATGACTGGGGTCTTGTAAGTATTTCCTGAGCATTGATACGTGGAAAACATTGTGTACTGCTGAAAGCCCTGGCGGTAAGGCCAATCGGTATGCAACTTCTCCGACTCTGTCTAAAATCTCGAAAGGTCCAATAAATCTTGGTCTTAATTTTCCTTTCTTGCCAAATCTAAGTACTCCTTTCATTGGTGCTACTTTCAAGAATACTTTGTCACCATTCTTGAACTCGAGATCTTTTCTCCTCTTATCAGCATAGCTTTTCTGTCTATCTTGAGCAACCTTAATTCTGTCTCGGATCTTATCTACTGCCTGAACTGTTCGATCAATGATTTCGGGCCCTAGAATCCTTCTTTCTCCAACCTGGCTCCAATAAACAGGTGTTCTGCACTTCCTTCCATATAATGCCTCGTAAGGTGCCATGCTTATAGTAGCCTGAAAGTTATTATTATAGGCGAATTCCACCAAAGGTAAGTGTACTTCCCAACTACCGCCCAGGTCTAGTACACAAGCTCTTAACATATCTTCGAGTATCTGAATAGTCCTTTCTGATTGTCCGTCGGTCTGCGGGTGATATGCGGTACTAAACTTTAGCCTCGTTCCCATAGCATCCTGTAAACTCTTCCAAAATTTTGATGTAAATATTGGGTCTCTGTCTGAAACAATAGAAACAATAGAAACAGGGACTCCATGTAGCCTGACTATTTTTCTAACATAAACTTGTGCATACTGTTCCATGGTGAAAGTCATCCTAACTGGAAGAAAGTGAGCCGACTTTGTAAGACGATCCACTACTACCCATATAGCATTGTTTCCCTTTACAGATCTCGGAAAACCCACCACGAAATCCATGTTTATGTGTTCCCATTTCCATTCTGGTATATCCAGTGGGATAAGCAACCCTGAAGGTTACTGATGTTCCGCTTTCACTTGCTGACATGCCATGCACTTACTTACGAAGAGTCTTATTCCTCTTTTCATATTTCTCCACCAAAATATATCTCGAAGATCTCGATACATCTTCGTACTGCCTGTGCTGTATAAGGAGCCGAGTGTGCTTCCTCAAGAATTTCCTTCCTTAATCCCTCATCTTTAGGAACGCACAACCTGCCTTTATACATGAGTGCCTTGTCATTAGCCACTTCAAAACCTAAGCGTTTCTCTGTCCCAACTTCAGTCATGATCTTACATAAAAATGGGTCATCCTTTTGGGCTCCTCTAATTCGTTCCCTGAGTGTGGGTTCAACTGTTAAAGTTGCGATAAGAGCTGATACTTTCATTGGAGGTGTAAAAACCTCTAGCCTCAAGTTTTCAAATTCCTTAATTAACTGTTCCTGGGTGGTCAAAGCTGTCAATTTTCCCGTCGTCTTTCTACTAAACGCATCAGCAACTACATTAGCTTTACCAGGGTGGTAAAGAATAGTGCAATCGTAGTCCTTAACCAATTCCAACCATCTCTTCTGTCTCATGTTTAACTCCTTTTGAGTAAAGAAGTATTTGAGACTTTTATGATAGGTGTAAATTTCACATTTACCACCGTAGAGGTAATGACGCCATGTCTTTAGGGCGTGAACTACTGCTGCGAGTTCTAAGTCATGCGTCGGATAATTATGTTCATGTGGTTTTAATTGCCTAGATGCATAGGCCACAACCTTTCCATGCTGCATCAACACACATCCCAAACCGTGTTTGGATGCATCGCTGTATATCACAAATCCTTCTGAACCTTCTGGTATCGTTAAAACCGGTGCTGAAACCAATTTTTGTTTCAATTCTTTGAAACTATCCTCACACTTCCCTGACCATTGGAACTTTATCTTCTTTCTAGTTAACTGAGTCATTGGTCCAGCTATTTTAGAAAACCCTTCAATAAACCTCCTATAATAGCCAGCAAGTCCTAAGAAACTACGGACTTCTCCTACATTGGTTGGCCTAGGCCAATTTTCCACAGCTTCAACCTTGGTTGGGTCCACTTCAATCCCTTGTGAAGTAACCACATGACCAAGAAAGCTAATACAGTCAAGCCAAAATTCACATTTCTTGAATTTGGCATATAATTTCTCCTTTCGAAGGGTGCCTAACACCGTTCTCAAATGTTCCTCGTGCTGATACTTATCCTTTGAGTATACTAAAATGTCGTCGATGAAGACTATAACAAACCGGTCCAAGTACGGATGAAAAACTCGGTTCATTAAGTCCATGAATACGGCAGGTGCATTTGTTAACCCAAAAGGCATAACAGTAAACTCATAGTGTCCATAGCGAGTCCTAAATGTTGTTTTAGGGATGTCATAGTCCTTTACTTTGAGTTGATGATAGCCCGATCTCAGATCGATCTTTGAAAACACCTTTGCACCCTTCAACTGATCAAAAAGATCTTCTATCCTCGGGAGTGGGTATTTGTTCTTTATAGTCAGACGGTTTAACTCTCTATAGTCGATACACATCCTCATCGACCCGTCTTTCTTCTTAACGAATAACACTGGCGCTCCCCACAGAGAAACGCTAGGTCGGATAAAACCCTTATCCAATAATTCTTGTAGTTGCATCTTCAACTCTTGCAACTCTTTCGGTGCCATTCGGTAAGGGGCTTTAGACACTGGTGCTGTTCCAGGGGCTAAGCCAATTGTGAACTCTACTTGTCGATCAGGCGGTAATCCAGTTAGATCTTCAGGGAAGACGTCCTCAAATTCTTGAACCACTGATGAACCTTTCATTTTCGGTTCCAATTTAGGTTTGCTAACGATGTTCAATAAAAATCCTCGGCACGAATCCTTACTTAACATCTTTTCTGCTTTCAAGAAAGACACAAATTTGGGCGGAGTCCCAAATCTTGTCCCGAAGAAACGAAATTGTTCTTCTCCAGGCCTTTGAAACAAGACTTCCTTCTCGCGACATAAAATGGTTGCATGATTTCCACTCAGCCAGTCCATTCCCAATATTACATCAAAGTCCTTCATTCTTAAAAGGTACAGGTCTTCGTTTAAAATCCTTCCTTCGATTTCTAACTTTACGTCCTTAACCATCTGATTTGTACTAATGATCTCGCCTGAAGGGATACTAACATCTAATACGCCATTCATTTTCTCATATCTATTTTCAATCTTATCTATGAAAACAATAGAAATAAAAGAATGAGTAGCTCCAGAATCTATCAGGACAAAAGCAGGTATATTAGATACTGGTAGAATACCTGTTATCACGTCCGTGTCCTGCTCTCCCTCTTGACCTGCCAGAGTAAAGACTCTAGCCTTCCCTTTCTTAGGTTGGTAGTCTTCCTTCTTCTTTTCTGGACACTCTCTTAGAAAACAGCCAGTCTTACCACAATTATAGCATACTCCTTTTCCCTGAAGGCATTCGTCAAAATGTCGTTTGCTGCACTTGGGACATGTAGGGACATTTCTGGTTGGCCTGACTCAGTCCTTCCATTCTTGTTCTGGTCTTTGTACTTTTCTTTGTTGTGACCCTGCCACTTTCTCTTCTCCGAAGACTCGACTCCGTGCAGGGGTTTCTTTTCCAACCCTAAGCCATTAGAGATTGCCTGTGCCCGACGTAAAGCTTCTGCATAAGTAGTATACTGCTAGGCAGCCATGATTCCTTTGATCTCAGGTCGTAATCCCATCTCGAACCTCTTGGCCTTCGTCGATTCGGTGTTAACCATATGCGGTGCATACCTAGACAGTCGTTCAAATTTCCTTTCGTACTCCCCAAGCAGCATGCTCCCTTGCGTGAGTTGAAGAAATTCTGCTTCCTTTTGGTCTTTCAGTGACTGAGGAAAATATTTTCCCAGCAATGCTTCTTTAAATTGGTCCCAAGTGAGACTACGTTGCTGCTCTGCAGTCCTAGTGCGTGAATCGGAATCCCACCAATGGCTAGCATCGTCAGTCAGCATGAACTTCGCGCAAGACACCTTCTGCATATCGTTGCAGTTTAGATGCTCAAAAATCCCTTCTAGTCTCCTCAGCCACTCCTCGGCTGCAAAAAGATCATCCTGGCCATTAAAGGACGGTGGTCTGAAACGACGAAATTGTTCAACCATGGAACTCATGTTGTCAACCCTTGTTGCATTTGGGCGTGGCTCCTGAGTCTGCTGCCTGCCCAAGTCTTGCACAGCCCTCAACAAGTCTCTGAACATAGTTGCTTGATTTTGAGTTTGTCGAGGCATTTCCTTTGAAAGAAAACAAAATAAATTTGATCTTAGGATTGCTCGACAGCGTGACACTATACGGAGTAATTTCTAACGGAGGGAAAAGAAAGAAAAAAATTTATGCAATTTTATTATTTAAACGAAAAAGAAATAAACGTTTATAATTAAATCCAACTAAAGTTTCCACTAACCTCAACATTTATTAATCTAGAAAAATAAACGCAACAAGAATAAAATGGGAAAAACTAATATTCCAAAATCCTAATCCTCGTCTTCACTTATCCAGCCTCCATGTACTCTTGGAACCTTGGCCTGCGGAGCTTCGTCATCTGAAGTAATACTTGATTCTGGTTCCGCCTCATGCCCGATTCCTCCTTGTGCCTCGGCCTCAACTTCTTGTCCGACTTCAGGCTCAGGCTCAAATTCTTGCTCAGGTTCAGCCTCATCTTCAGGCTCATCTTCTGACTCGGGCTCTTCAAACTCGAACTCGAAATCGGGTTCGTTTTCTAACTCCAGCCCAACTTCAGCTTCTCCAACGGGTGGTACATGAGCCTCCACAACATATTCTTCCCAAGTGTCAATGAGAGCCCTACAAAAATCTTCAAAATCTACCGTGCCCGGATCTAATATACCCTCTAGGGCCCTAAGTATGGCCGTCGCAACCCGTTGGCCCTCATCTGAGAAGGTGTCTATTAGGCGGGTGATCGCTTGTGCATGAGTGCTCTGAAATCCGACTTCCACAGCTCGTTCCCAAGCTGTATGGAACCGTTGCACATGTTGTTCGATTGTAGAGTCGAGATCCGGAACGAAATGTTCATAGGCACGAATTATAGCGGCATTGGGATTCCCAGTGCCCCCATACACAACACTTTTCCTCGCGATCTGCCTAACTCTAACTATGATTGTCACCTATGTTACAACTATTCTAACATGTTATGCATTTAAAGTTTCTAGTCATAAAATACACTACTATGTTTCGCATATTAGTTAACTTTAAATAACTACACCGCATTACTAAATAGTTCAAATGCAATAGTGAAATAAGCAACAAATACTTTATAAAATCATGCTAATCAATTTATTTAGACTAGCAAAATAATTTACGGCAATTAAGCATATTCACTTATTTCATACCTCAAAATATTGGATGGTGGCTGATCAGTGAGTTCTGGGTGCCTAATGTCTCGTACCAAAATATTTTTTTTAATAAAAAAAAATTCACTGCTACTATTCAAAAATAAATAAATTATAAAAAAATTTTCCTATTACTGTTCATGTGAACAGTAAAGAGGTACTGTTCTGTGAATACTAAAAAGTTATTATTCATCACAATTTTTTTTTGTTTTGGGTTACTGTTCTCGCTACTATTCACGTGAATTAAAAAAAAATAATTTTTTTTGTTACTGTTCTCGCTACTATTCACGTAAATTTAAAAAAAATAAATTTTTTTGGTTACTGTTCTCGCTACTATTCACGTAAGTTAAAAAATATTTTTTTTCCCGGTTACTGTTCATGTGAACATTACGTGCACTGTTCCGTGAACAGTAGAAAATACTGTTCATAAAAATTTTAAAAAACATCTTTTTTTTTACTGCTACTGTTCACGTGAACAGTAGACGTGTACTCTTCCGTGAACAGTAGAAAAGTTACTATTCACCGTGCCAAAAAAATAAATTTTTTTTTTGCCAAGTCTACAGAAAGGTAAACCTGTCTCTGATACCATTTGTAACGCCCCAGAATTTCTAAGGTTCTGGAGTGTTAATAAAATCCATAACCATTAAATATTGCAGAAAATTGACTGTAATAATAAAAGAAAAAAATCCCAATTGCCAAACAATTGGTTAACTCGTAAACAAATAAGAAAATATTTGTTAAATGATAAATAACTTGAAATTGTGAATAATCGTCTTATTAACTAAACATCATAAATAAACCAATTTATTCTTTTGGCGACCCTTGGTTTGACAACTTCACTGACCCTCCACGCATCCATCCTATTAATCATTACCTGAAAATTATTTAAAATGAGGGATGAGTATAATTGAATATACTCAATGAGATACTTGCTAATTTCTATGAACAATCTAAATATTATAATTAAGCAAGAAATTAACTTACTAAACTGAACTGTGAATTATCACACCATGACAATGATAATTCATGCAAGCACTGCAAATAAATAAAACTCAAAGGTTTAACTGAACTAAAAAGTTTAACTGAAACCCGAAGGTTTAAATGAACTGGTTCATGATTTCTTCCGAAGGAGCATTGAAATTAAGTAATCAATTTACATGCGCAAAATAATAATTAGAAAGTTGTAGACATCAACAATAGCACGTAGTATCTCACCTTATTTCTTGTGAATGATTGCACTGAAAAAATGAATGGAAAGCTTGGAAAAGAGCACGAATGAATGGTGGAAAAATAAATAAATTATCTGGTGCGTGCCTGGGTGCTAAGCCGCTGCTGATAATTGAAAAAAACGTGAAAGGTGACTAAGTTTATAGGTTAAATAGGATTCTTTGTTTAAGTATTGGTTTAAAAATTTAGAACTCTAGGAAGTACAGGTTAAATAGGATTCTTTGTATCTGAAAGCAAATAGGGAGAGAGAGAGAGAGATAGAGTGATAAGCTACAGAAAACAAGTTTGAAAATTCAGAATTTGAAATCTGGCCGAAAACTGATCAACTCCAAGGAGTCCCTTTTAACTTCAAATTACTATAGAAATCTTTAACTGATCCTATCTTGAGTTTAGATTATCCAAAAAAACTTTTTCTTGAACCGATAATCATGATTAAATACGAGCTATCCAACGAGCCCAATATTGAAATATTAAAACTCAAAATTTCACAAATTAATTATTTAGCCCAAAATAAATTAATTGATTCTAAAACATATTTTCACTTAGGTCCTTTAATAATAAATAATAATAAAATTCGGGATTCTACACTGCGTATTGAAGGTCAACTTGTGTAGCCGTATAGATCTGGTTAAGGACATTTGCTTTCTTTTGGCTAGTACAGTTTTTTTTTGCAAAGTGACCTTTATTTACGCATATGAAACATCGATCTCCTTTCTTATTTGTGAACTTCCTTTTGAAGAACTGTTTTCTTTGTGGACAGGTTTTGGAGAACTTTAGCTACGGAATTTAAACCTTTTCTTGTGATAATTCTTTCTTCCTGGACAATTACAATTTCTAAGGTCATGTTGACATATGATTATAAAGTCTGTGTGCTCACAAGCCTTTTCAAGTTTATGTCCTATGGCGGTGATCTCTTTGCGAAACTCTCGGCAGTTGCAAAGTTTCTTATAAGTTTTTTATGACCCAATTGTATAATTTTCCAAATGAAGTGGTTCCTAGTGACTGTTCTTTGATTTGAATCATCCGTAATATTTTCTGACCGAGTGGCTGTGGAATGGATAGTAAATAGGCTTGTTAAAATATTGACTTCATCTGGTCTTCCGATTAGATAATATTGCTCGGCTGCTTTATGAAAGTGTTCATCCAGATCTCTTAGATCATACGAACAACACTTTAATTTGAAAAACTATTCTCGAGCGACATCTTTCAGGTGATCAGATTTGCCACAAAATTTCCATTAAAAGGATTCAATGAATGCGTCAACTATAGAGACACCAGAATATTGGATATGTCGGTATTCTCTTAGAGAATCATACCAATCCTTAGGGAATCTAGTGTTTTCTGGCCAGAAAAGACTTAACGACCAAAGCATGTGTCATGTTAGGCCTTTGTAGTTCTACTAAACACCATGCCTGCATTTCTTGGAACCTTTTTTTCCATAAGGATGGAGATATATCACCAAAGGTAAATTTGACAGCAGAGGTGCTATTCTGTGAGTAGTAGTTGTTAACCACATGGGCATTTGTAATCTCTTCATCAATCACATCACCAGGTTCTTCAACAGTGAGGTTCATTTGGTCTTGGCTTGTTTGATGATTGTCAGCCATATACATAGGAGTTTGTCCATATTGAGATAATTCATCAGAGAATCTGAGGTATTTTAACTGGACTTATTCAAAACAGGTAGGATCGAAGACAAAAGGGGTTTTTTGTTTGAACTTGTTCCAAAAATTTTGTGATTGGGGTTTTTATCATCATTTGTGACTATTTTTCTGGGTTTTTTTGGTACTGTAGACCTGGGCTGTTTTGTAGGTGGGAGAGGTTTTAGTTTTTATTTCCATTCCATTCTCCAAGAGTTCCAGATGAATACTTAGAACCAGATGTTTGGGCACTTGGGACATATAGAGTAGGATAGTACGGAGTTGATGGTGGATCATGATGTTATTTTCAAGAAAAGAGAGCTGGATTTTGAGGTTTCGAATTTCTCTTTCTTGGTTGTCAATGGGTAATCGATTTTTTAGGAGGGCTATGATTTCATTACGCAATGTTTCGACTCTTTATTTGCAGGCTTGTAGTAGGGTTACGAGAATTTTTATTTGTTGTAACGTCATCTCAATTCTTTGTTGGCTTTGATCAATCTTATATAGTACAATATTTTGGTGAACTGCATTTTCTGACTGCCAACTGTCTCAACTTTTGAAAGCTGGTAATGGAACCATCTGGTTTTCTAGCGGTAGGGTTTTTGATTTTCCACGAGTGTGTCATCAGTTTCTTATTAAAGGAGTCAAGCTGAGGAAAGTCTTCTGGTGGCGGCGGATGAAATATAGCTGTAGAAGGAGATGTGGGTAGACTATTATCCCAATCTCTTTTTTTGTGCATCTGTCTACGATCATCATCATTTTCATCCCATCCTATAGGGACGCTTGACTTGTCACTTGCTGGATGTGGAGTAAACTTGACATAGTAGTCAAATTTGCCAGAGGGTTCTCCTAATAGTCCAACGCCTAGAGATCTATCATCATGTGCAGCTTGCTTTGGCTAATTGTTTCTTTTGGGCTTTCTCCTATTTTGTCTGTAATCATTAGAGAGATCATCTAATTTCATACACTCCAGGCATTACATCAATATTGATGACTAGAATTATCAGAACTGGCATAGATCGGTCCGCCTTCTGCATTAAAACCATAGATGGAAATATTTTCTGTGGGAAAGGCAAATTGTTAGATTTTCGTCTAAAGTGATAGGTAGAGGATTGTTCATAGCCAATGACCCATGTTTCAAGAATCAGCTTGAGGAGTTCGGATATGGAGATTTGTCTCGGGACATAGATACAACTAGGTTGATGCGTTTCTATCTGGACGAAGAGAACATCATCAGTACCTTAAGAAGTAGCAAAATCGAGTGAATGATTTTGTACTCAGAAAACCATCTGGTAGTACGACATATGTGACTGTGGAGGAACTATTCCAACATTCTGGACTTGGTTTTTTAAAGCAAATAGAGGTTGTGGATCTGATATTGGCATGTTGAAGTTCAGAAACATGGTTACAAGGATTGTGCCTACACTCAGGTTGTTTGAACTATGCTAATAAATGCATGCTCGTAGAGTCAGCAAACCTAGCTTAATTCTTGTCCCATAATTTCACTTTTTATCAGAAAATGCTGGCTCAGGCCAAGATAGTTTGGTACTGTAAGGCCAGTTCAGTCAGTCTGCTCCTCAAAATAAAGATTTTTCTAGGAAGAGAAAGTAGAGTGGACAGGTCAATGGAAAAGGAAAATGGCAAGAAAAGAAGCTAAATACAGGATCTAACAATGTTAAGCCAGGAGCCTCCATTCCACCCTGCCCAAAATGTAACAAGACTCACCTAGAAGAGTGCTTGTTTGGGAGAAATGTATGCTACCGGTGTGGCAAACCGGGCCACATGATCACGAATTGTCTAGAATCGTCCAAAGGAAGAGACGGAAAGAAGAAAGAGAAAGATAAGAACAAGAATAAGAATGGAAAAGGGCGAGTATTTGCCCTTACTCAGCAAGAAGCAAACGAGAATCCCAAAGTGTTAGCAGGTACCCTTCTATTGTCACATTTTTCTGCTTACGTGCTTTTCGATTATGGAACAACGCGTTCTTTTATCTCTACATCTTTTATCACTAAGGCTAGACTTGCGTGTGATAAATCGACTAGTACACTAGAGGTTAGCATTTCTTCAGGCAAGTTGCTTTGTACAAATCAACTAGCTAAATCAGTTAAGATAGAAATTGGAGGAAAGCTAGTAGAAGCAGATTTATATATCTTAGAAATGAGAGACTTTGACGTAATCCTAGGTATGGATTGTTTGAGACGCAACCATGTACCTATCCAGTGCCACGAAAAAGAGGTAGTACTTCATGAACCAGGAGATGAGAATTTTCGCTTCTCAGGGACGAAAAGGTTAGGTGAAGGAAAATCTTTCAGTGCCTCAGGTAAATCACTACCAGATGTAACTGTTGAAGACGTAGAGATGATACGGGAGATTTTTGATGTTTTTCTTGAAGATCTACCAGGAATTCTGTCGAACAGGCAACTAGAGTTCACGATTGACTTAGTTCCCACACCGATGTCTAAAGCACCTTATAGAATGGCACTGAAGGAATTATAAGAACTAAAGTCTCAACTTCAAGAATTATTGGAGATAGGCTTTATCCGACCAAGTGTGTCACCGTGGAGTGCACCAGTCCTTTTTTATGAAGACTAAGGATGGATCGATAAGAATGTGCATCAACTATCGAGAATTAAATCAGCTAACGATAAAGAATAAGTACCCTCTTCCAAGGATTGAAGATTTGTTTGATCAATTGAGAGGATCAAAAGTGTTCTCTAAAATTGACTTGAGATCTGGGTACCATCAATTGAAGATTAAGGCTAGCGACATAATGAAAACATCTTTTCGAACTCGTTATGGACATTACGAATTTGTGTTCATACTCTAGTAGTGTTCATGGACCTAATGAACAAAGTGTTTCATGAATACTTGGACAAGTTCGTCATAGTTTTCATTGATGAAATCTTGGTACACTCTGAGAATCGTGAACAGCATGAAGAATACATCAGAATAGTGTTGGAGATATTAAGGAATGAGAACTTGTACGTCAAATTCAAGAAGTGTGAAATTTGGTTAGACCGAGTAGGTTTTCTAGAATTGAAGTTGACCCAGCCAAAGTGGAAGCGGTAACAAATTAGAACTGACCAACCAATATTGGAGAAGTGCGCAGTTTTTTACGGTTAGCTGGTTATTACCGAAGATTTATAGGAGTTCTCTAAAATTGCTGGATCGATGACTCAGTTAACCAGGAAATGATTAAAGTTTCAGTGGGATGACAAATGTGAAACAAAGCTTTCAAGAACTTAGGCAACGTTTAGTCACAGTTCCAGTACTGGCACTACCAGAAGGATCGGAAGGTTTCGTCATTTACAGTGATGCATCCAAACTAGGTTTGGGATGTGTGCTTATGCAGCATGGGTAAGTGATTGCATATGCTTCTAGGCAACTAAAATCGTATGAACAAAACACAAAATCTAGAGTTGCCTGCACTAGTTCGTGCCTTAAAGATATGGCGTCACTATCTGTATGGTGGCAAGTGTGATATTTATACGGACCATAAGAGTCTCAACTGTTTTTTTACCCAGAAAAAGTTAAGTATGAGATAACGAAGATGGTTGGAGTTAGTAAAGGGCTACGACTGTGCAATCCATTATCACCCAAGTAATGCCAACGCCTTGGCTGACGCCTTGAGCAAAAGACAGTAGGACAGTTGTCATCCGTAATCACAGTGCATGAATAACTAGTAATGGACTTCGAAAGACTAAAGTTAGAAGTTTTAGCACCATCGAGTCAAGTTGCTACAATAATAACGTCCTTGATGATTCGACCCACTCTTAGAGATCGAATTCAAAAGGCACAAGATAAGGACCCTTTTTAGCAAAAGATCAAGGCCGAAGTTGGTACAGATAAACGTAAGAATTTTAGTTTGAATACAGATGGTGTACTCATGTTCAAATGAAGATTGTGAGTACCTAAGGATGAAAATTTGAGAAAGGAAATTTTGAAGAAAACTCACTCAACCCCTTACACAGCACATCCCGGAGGAATAAAGATGTATCGTGACATCTAAGACACCTTTTGGTAGAGAAACATGAAAAGAGGTATATGGTTGTTTGTGAAGAAATATTTAGTCTGTCAACAAGTCAAAGCAGAACATCAACGGCCATCATTGAATCCATTAGAAATACCATAATGGAAGTGGGAACATATAAACATGGACTTCATAGTAGGTTTTCCAAACTCAGTAAGAGGTCACAATGCCATTTGGGTAATAGTGGACTGATTGACCAAGTCGGCCCATTTCTTACCAAAAAAAGATGACTTTCAACACGGATCAATTAACGCAACTATACATTAGAGAAGTTGTCAGGTTGCACGAAACCCTCTTATCTATAGTGT
Organism: Forsythia viridissima; assembly: GCA_030279155.1. Lineage (NCBI taxonomy): Eukaryota > Viridiplantae > Streptophyta > Magnoliopsida > Lamiales > Oleaceae > Forsythia > Forsythia viridissima. The sequence goes on from CM059036.1 coordinate 14,774,085, forward strand.
CGGATAGGGATCCGAGGTTCACATCAAAATTTTGGAAGAGTTTGCAGACAGCCTTAGGCACTAAGCTTAACTTCAGTACTGCTTATCGTCCTCAGACAGATGGACAGTCCGACACTATTCAAATTTTAGAAAATATGCTTCGGGCATGTGTTTTAGACTTAAGCAGCAACTGGGAGTCTCACTTGCCGTTGGTGAAGTTTGCTTGAAAACATCTAGTGATGCAGACTTCTCATGTATTAAGCATAGAAACCATAATGAGATACTAATAAAATATTATTGACCATTCCAAAGATATGAAGGGAATGGACCACAAATATCAATATGAATTAATTCCAAAACGCTTGAACTCCTATTGGCACCAACTTTCTTGACATTTGTTTGTTTTCCCTTAATGCATTCAGCACATATTTTAAAATTCAAAAAATCAAGGGAACTAAGAATTCCTTCTGACACAAGTCTATGAATCCTTTGTTTAAAAATATGTCCTCAATGCTTGTGCCATAACATGGAAGAATTCTCATGAGTTAATTTACACTTTGTACCATAGTTAGTTGCATGCAAGGTTTCATTAATTAGTGAGGCAAGAAGATCCAGTTTATATAGATTATCAACAATATACCTTTCTTTGGACCATCAATATACCTTTCTTTGGACCATCATATTGCATGCACTGAAAACACCAAAATGATCACATATATATATGATCTGGCCAAAAAATAATCTTCATTTGGGCCGATTGTTTTCCGCATAGATTTAGAAATAGTTTATGCAATTCTTTTTACCAATATGCACATATTTTGAAAGAAAAAAAATTAAATCCTGTTTTTTATTAATGGATGACTGGGTCGGGTCCTTAATGGGTTGGGTCGGGTTGACCCTATCCAATTCCTTATCGAAACTCAAAGCCAAAAATAAAATCCAAAACAAATGTACTCAGGCCCAAAAGGCTAAAACAAAACCTAGCAATTAGCCACAATTCTGCCTCAATTCTGTGACCACAATTTTGCCTCCACAAAACGTGTTAATATTGTGCATGAACAAAAATAAAAATAAATAATAAATAAATAAAGAGACCCGAATCCGTATGTATAATAGTCCTCTGCTCAATTAATGGCCTGTCTTTCTTCATTCAACGGGTGGGTGTGTTTTGTTTCATGCCTGCTATTGGTGTACATTTACAGCATTTTTATCTAAGGAAGTAAATGCATATTGGGTATGTGTATTACGTATATATCTACCACTGCCAAAATTACGTTAACTCCTTTTCTTGGTCCATCTATGTTCAAATCACGCTTGCTAAACAAAAATAGAGGCAAAATTTCCAAAAAATAATGTATGTACAAAAATAATCATCAACTAAAAGATGAAATATATTTTTCAATGATTTAACAAGATTTTTAATCTACCACTTGTTAGAAAAATAGATTGGAGATGATTTTTAACAAGATTGTATGTTGTTATCTATCATTAATGGAGATGATCACCAGTCTATGTAGTATTGAATCCAACGATTTATTGTCCAATAAAGTTGTAATGCATTGGACTATAAATCAGGAGTCTTGCTGCCATCTAAATTGGTAATCATTTCTACTAATGATAGGTGTGTTAATCTGTTTTTAATATTTAGACACGTATTACTCATTTATTAATCATAGAATCAAGTTGGCATGGCCTTGCTAAGTACTGTACGATGTTGTACCACATTCTTTATCTCTCCTTCAATCCATACACACAGCCAATACCAACAATTAGTGCATGTTGTTTGGTATTGCTGAAATTATTTTTTAAGTTTTTATAAGTTGTGAGTCTTACGAAATGTGTGGATAAAAAATATATTTAATTTATATAATTTAAGCTATGTTTGTATAAGATGTTGATTGATTTTGAGAGAGAGGTAGCACTCAAGAAATATATATGAAATTTTACAGGAATTACTTTAAATGTTCAAGTGAAGGATGCAGTGTGAAGAAAAGGGTAGAAAGGGATAAAGATGACCCAAATTATGTTATGACAACCTATGAAGGAAAGCATAATCACCAGAGCCCTAGTTATATTGTCCATTGCAATAATAACCAGGTGCCATGGACTCTACAACCATCTTCTTCTCTACATTAATTTCTCTCTAATCCTACATTAAAAATTTGTTAGAAAAATAGATTGGCGAAAAATATCTTATTCACCAAGCCAAAATCGCATTTCAAATCATCAATGAATTAAAAGAAAACATACATGAATCTGCTGAGGCACAAGAAATTATGATTTTTAGTTTTCCACGTCTAAATCTGTTTTTTGTAGAGAGAATCCTAATTCACTCATCGATAGATCTCAATGATGGAACCTTAACAAAATGTATCTTTTAGACTTGGAACCTTAACCTATTTATTTATTTTTGCCTCATCATAAATAATAAAATAAAATACATGGACTCAAACACATATAAAAAATTGAGACATCTTATAAGTTCAATAATTACTTTTATTGGGCTAGTAAATATATAGTATATAATGTAACAATAATGATATGTGAGCCAAATTATAAATTTCCCAACGGGGATTTCTATTTCTTCTCCAAAATGGCCCAATTCAAAATCAAATACACAGATTTTAATTAATGTTGTTTTCAAGTTCTGCTATCTATTTTTTCCTCTATTACTAGTTGCACTATATAATCCTAAAATCCCATCATTTTTCATAATTTCAGAGTGGTAATTAAGGTTGAGAGCCAACATATGATGAGCTATAGTGGCACTAGGGATGTCTATGGTGATTGGTGTTGTAACATTTTTTCCTTTTGGTTTTCCTTTTTTTGTCTCTTTAATTATATTTTCTTTCTTGTTTTCTCTTTTGTCAAAGTTATGGTGGATGTTAATTATTAATAGTTATCACTTGCAAAGTCATCAAATTCGTCAATTTATACAAATGAAAATAGATATAGTGCATGTTGGAATCCATCGATAATTACCGACGACATTAAGATCTTTCGGTAATTACTAACGGAGTCAAAGTAGTCGGTAATTATTGACGGTTTCAACTGCCGTCGGTAATTATTTCCGTCGAAAATAATTACCGACTTGTTCAATTTTCATTGGAATCGGTCGAAATATTTCAATCAAAATTAGTACAATTCTAAGTTCTTTTCTTTGGTTTTTTGGTATTCATTAACTCGTGCAGTCAATGGTTTGGATAATATTAAAGAAGACTTGAAGAGTTTGAATTTTGAAATTCAAGAAAAAGATTGGAAGCAACAGTTTAACTAGAAATTCAAAATTAGAATTAGTCACGCTTAAGGGTAATTCAACTAATCTTCTATGTAATTGTTACCATCTGATTTTGACGAGGCCTCCACGTTAGCAGATGCCCAATGAAGATCCCGTATAGGCCCAATTCAGTCTTTCACTAAAGCCTTATAGGCCCAGCGAGGATCTCCCAGAGTCATAAAAGTCCCATAGGACCTTTGAATGCCTTAAAGGCCCATTGGGCATTGTAACATCCCTGGATTAGGGTATTGGGAAGTCCATGATCGTTCTCAACACTTGCGGCCGACCCACAGCTCCTCGTCGGGCTTCGTATCTATTGTGATTAACGAACATCATGGTATTTTGGAATGATCAGAGATAATTAAAGGTAGATTACGCTAGATTGACACACGGATCCTCACAAGGAAACCAAATTGCAATATCTTAAAGATTAGGCAATATGATGAATTCAAATAAGGGCAGTAATCTAGGAGATTGCCTTGACTGCCAATCATCCATATCTTGTAAGGAAAGAGGATCTGATTAGATATCTAATTGATTGTTTCATAAATCAATTAGAACTCTTGTGCTACAAATACAACGTCTCTGGTTATTCTAAGGTACGCTCATTTTGCACTTAAATTTCACCCTAAACTCTGCTTAAATTTATGTCTACTTGTCCCTCCCACACCCAATTACTTTCAGAGATCTTGGTGCCTAACGATTGTCTAAGTGTACATGTAATATACAAGTTAGCAGAGTAGTGACTAGAGATCTGTTAACACGTGGACGGTGCAGCTTCCGACGTTAACAGATTGGCACCGTCTGTGGGAACGAAAACATTACACAACCTAAAACTTGTGGTAAAAACATGTTTTCTACCCGGAAGAGCATGGCAACCGAACATTCCATGGAAAAAGAAGTTGAATCCCACCACACTGACCTACGGCAAGAAAGCGTTCAAGACCTACAGAACGTAACTCGCCGCGAGAGGAAAAGACAACGACAAAAGCTGACGGTTGAATAGGAGAACCAGGACCTGAGGCTGGACAATGCTAGGATGAATGCAGCGCTTGAACTGTTGAAAAATCAATCCCTCCAACATGGACCCAAGTGCAGTCGTGCCCGGAGAATCCCTTCACGGTCCAGCTCAATGGAAAGTCGTCGATCTTAGGATGACCCGCCTGTTTCAAATGGCCAGAACCCTCGGAACATCGCTCCGAAGCCCTCGCGGGATGATCAAAGGGGGAGACCTCTTTCGGCGAGGGAAAACTGGCCTGTTCATGCTGCTAGCGTGTTTGACAGGTTGGGGGTGGGATCCTCCATAACGCCACACCTACCAGTACACAGCAGGCGTAGTGAGCACAGCGAAGCCCACACGAAAAGGAGGAAGGACCCGAAACAAAGCTACGTGATGCCCGAGGAGGAGAATGAGAGGCTAGAATGCTACGAGGACGACGACGACGAGAATCTCCCGTTTACCAATTACATGAAAGCCATGGAGATACCTGCGAACTTCCGAATGCCTCCTATGGACAAATACAACGGGAGAGACGACCCCACGGATCATATTAATATATATAAGACGACGCTCCAAGGCCAATCCCCCGCAGTAATGTGTCAGAATTTCCACACCACACTCACATCCGACGCGAAGAGGTAGTATAACATCTCAAAAGGGAGTTGAAGCCAGGAAGCATTTGGAGCTGGCCTCAGCTCAAAAGGGAGTTCGTCAATACCTTCACTGGAAATCGAACGACATTACCCAGCTCAACGACATTCGAAAGAAGGAAGGAGAGATAGTCAAGAGCTATTTCAAGAGGTTCAGTAACGTTATCAACAAAATTGAGACTGTAACTGACGAAAAAGCCCTAGACGCGCTCGTGACTGGACTTCACATGCCCACCCCCTTCTAGAGAGACGTACAGAATAGTCAATCGAAGACTTATAGTCAACTAGAAGATTTGGTCCAGTGAAAAATCCGGTCGGAGGAAACGATCGAAAACAGGGAGAAGGCTGAAGGAGAGAAAGGAGATCGCTACAGAAGAGAGAGGCGACGCTCCCCTAAACCTCGTTTTAACCGCTTTCAGAGAAGGCGCTCTCCTGGACCACAGAACAACCATTACAAGAGATTTAACTAGACGGAGGTAGTTCCTGCCCCCATCCTAAAATACTCGTGGTGGCCTTCCTGCCTGCGGCAGCACAACCCAAGTTCTGTCGTATACACAGGACTAGGATACATAACACAGAGGATTGCTCGGACGTAAGAGAACTGATCAACCGTAGAAACCACGGACAGGGAGAGGAGAATTGACCTACGCGAGGATGTCGAGGGCCACTCACCCAGGGACGAAGACTTCCTCCTCGACGCCAAGACGATGGACCTCGCCGCAATTACGGGAAGAATGATAGAAACAGGGATCCATCGAGGGCGAAAGGGCCCGCGGGAGCCCCCCAGTCTGAGAAATAAACACGATCATAGAATATCCCTATGTCGGAGGGCACGATGAACTCGTGTCGAAACTATGCGAAGGCATCGAGAGAAGAAACCTTGGAGAGTTGGCAGGTCCACAGACACCGATCTAGGATGCCACAAATCTCATTCACCGAGGAAGATGAGGCCAGAATACACTACCCTTACTGCGATGCCCTAGTAGTCCAGGTTGGGACGGATGTTGGTCGATGATGAGAGCACCATGAATATCCTGTTCGGTAGAACCTTCGATCAGATGGACGTGGATCATGAACTGACGGCCATCTCAGAGCCACTATTCTGTTTCACATGGGATAGCCTTGTTCCGCAAGGAAGGATTACCCTCATAGTGGACTTCAGAGAGCCCTCGTGCCACCTCAGAAAATTCATGGAATTCTTGGTAGTGGATACCTGCTCCGCCTACCATGGGGTCCTTGGAAGGCCTGCGCTGATGGATTTGCAGGCGGTCACGTCCATATATCACTTGGCAATGAAGTTCCCGACCCCAGAGGGGGGGTCGCCAAGATTTACGGTAATCAGACAGAGGCGAGGGCATGCTACATGAACTTGTTACCAAAAGTGGTAAAATGCGAAGATGTCACCCCGGCAGTAATGACTTTATAATCAGAGCCAATGGACGTCGACCACGAAAAGATGGACGAAGAAATGATATTGGACGAAGGCCTGGACCCCGGATCATAGTCTTGAACTCTCTTGCCTCTCCGACCGAGGAGCTAGAAGCATTTCCAGTGAATCTCTCAGAACCAACCCATGTATTGCAGGTGGGAGAGAGACTCAAGGAAAAAATGAATGAGGAATTGAAGTAGTTCCTACGGGAGAACACTGATATCTTCGCATGGAAGCATAGCAATATGGTGGGAATTGACCCATCTGTGGCGTGCCACGCCCTAAAGGTGGACCCAAAAGTGTGCCCCAATATACAAAAAAGGAGACCTCTGAGCACTGAGAGGTATGGCGCCCTGAAGGAGGAGGTTGACAAGCTATTAGTCAACGGGTTCATCAGGAAAGTAGTCTACCTCCAATGGGTATCTAACCCAGTACTGGTAAGAAAGAATATCAAAAAATGAAGAGTATGCATAAACTTCTCAGACTTGAACCAAACGTGTCCCAAAGATAGCTTTTCATTGCCGCGCATCGACCAATTGGTCGATGCAATTGCCGGCCACAAGCTACTTAGTTTCATGGATGCCTACTCGAGCTACAACCAGATCCCGATGTTCGCGGGAGACAAGGATCACACTTCGTTCATTACGGACCGATGGTTGTACTGTTTCCTTCGGCCTAAAGAACGCGGGAGCCACACACCAGTAGTTGGTAAACCGCATGTTCGCAGGACAGATCGAAAACACTATGGAAGTGTACGTCGATGACATGCTTGTAAAAAGCGTGAACGCCGAGGACCACATCAGACACTTAAGAGAGATGTTCGGAGTCCTCCGCAAATATCGCATGAAACTTAACCCCCTAAAGTGTACCTTTGGAGTCGCATCCGAAAAGTTCCTCGGTTACATGGTAAACCAACGCGAGATAGAGGCTAATCCCGACAAGATTAAGGCGCTCATCAAGATGCAGTCACTATCTTCTCCTAAGGAAGTCCAGAGCCTGACGGAAAGGCTAGCGGCCCTAAACCGATTCATATCAAAGGCTTTCTTCTAGACCATCAAAGGAGAGAAGAGGTTTGAATGGACCGAAGAGTGCGAAAAAGCCTTCCAAGACCTCAAGGTCCTCATCGGAAAGGCCCCGCTACTGTCCAAACCAAAGAATAGAGAAACATTACTTGTTTACCTAGCCGTGTCCGAAAAGGTAGTGAGTTTGGTCTTAATCTGAGAAGAAGGCCCGGTCCAACTTCCTATCTATTACGTAAGTAAAGCCCTACAGGACGCGGAGACTAGTTACCCAGACATAGAGAAGCTCGCCCTGTCTTTGATCATGCCTCCCGAAAACTCCGGCCGTACTTCCAGTCGCATAACATCAATGTCTTGACAAACCTCTCTCTAAGACAGATACTCCAAAAGACGGACACCTCAGGAAGGCTAATGAAATGGTCAGTTGAACTCAGCCAATTCGATATCTCCTACAAGCAAGACCCTCTATAAAAGGATAGGCTTTGGCAGATTTTGTGGCTGAATTCGCCCATATCCCCGAAGGCTCGCTTGAAGCCTAGTCCCAGTAGGTACCAACACAGAAATTATATGTTGATGGATCCTCGGGTGAGGCCGGAGCTAGAGCTGGGATTTTGCTAGTCAGCCCCGATGGCCACAGTCTCAACTGCGCGCTTCGCCTGGAGTTCAAATCCTCAAACAACGATACAGAATACGAGGCACTCCTAGCAGGCTTGAGGCTGGCGCAAGAGATGAAGGTAAGAAAACTCCAGATTCATAGTCATTTGTAGCCGGTCGTTAGTCAAGTCAATGGGACCTTTGCGGCTCGTGAATAGTCCATGGTGGCATACTTGACAAAGGCCAAGGACCTTTTATCCCACTTTGAGGTATACGAACTCTTACAAATCTCGCGGCTGGAAAATGATTACACAGACGTCCTCTCAAAATTGGCAAGCAGCAGGGACTCCGACCTGATGAGGGCTATCCCGGTTGAAAAGCTCAATTGGCCATCAATCGACGAGCTTCTAGTACCCAATACCATGACGATATCTGAATATCTCAAATGGATGAAGGAAATCATTGCATTCTTGACCAACCAAGTACTGCTAAACAACAGGCAAGAAACACGAAAACTCTGCAAAAGGGCAGACGATATCTGAATATCTCAAATGGATTAAGGAAATCATTGCGTTCTTGACCAACCAAGTACTGCCAAACGACAGGCAAGAAGCGCGAAAACTCTGCAGAAGGGCAACGAAGTTCGTGCTACAGGATGCGATCCTGTATAAGAGAGGCTTTAGTCACCCCCTTCTCTGCTGTATAACACAGGAGGAAGCTATATATGTGATGAAGGAAGTACACGAGGGAATCTGCGGTAATCACTTATGAGAAATGGCTCTGGCACAGAAAGCCTTGAAGCAGGGGTATTATTGGCCAACCATGAAGAGAGATTCCCATAAATACGCGAAGAAATGCGACAGATGCTAGAAATTCGCTATTATACCAAAGCACCCAGCTCAAAACCTTACCCCGGTCACCAGTCCTTGGCCCTTCGCCAAGTGAGAGATCGACTTTATAGGTCCCCTCCCAATCGGAAGGGGTGGGGTCAAATTCGCAGTTGTAGCGGTGGACTATTTCACCAAATGGTGCGAAGCTGAACCTCTGGCCAAGATCATGGAGAAAAATACGTAGAAGTTTGTGTGGAAGAATATTATCTGTCTCTTTGGGATCCCTCACTCCCTTGTTTCTGACAATGGCACACAGTTCGCTAGAAGGAAGTTCAACTCGAACTGCGAGGACCTGGGTATTCGGAGGGATTTCTCCACTCCCTACTATCTACGGTCTAATGGCTAGGTGGAAGCTGTGAACAAGGCCATCAAGGATGCCCTTAAAAAGAAGCTGGAATCTGCCAAAGGAGGATGGGCTGAAAAATTATCTGAGACTCTATGGTTTTATCGGACCACTTCTCGGACGGCGACCGACGAAACCCCTTTTGCCATGGCATACGGGGCGGAGGCAATGATCTTCGTCGAAATAGGGATACCCTCTCCCAGACACTTACACTTCGACGAAGTCACCAATGATGGTTTACGCAGGGCAAACCTGGACTTACAGAATGAAAGACATGCAGACTCGCAGCTTCGTCTCGCGGTCTACCAAAGAAAAATAGCTAGATACTACAACTCCAAGGTTAAGGGCAGAAGTTTTCACATCAATGACTTCGTCCTGTTCCAGGCTAATAGAGAGGCTGAAATAGGAACCCTCGGGCCCACCTGGGAAGAAATCCGGCCTGGAACCTACAAATTAGAAGACTCTGAAGGGAGAGAGACGAGGTATTCCTGGAATATCGCCCATCTGTGACCATATTATAAGTAGTTTTTATTTTAAACTTCTTAGGCTACCAGCATTGTTTCCAGCGTCTCTAGACACCGCGTTCTTTCAATAAAGTTCATTGTTTTCTGAACCAAAAGCGTTCTCTATCCTAATATACCAAGTAAAGGAAATTCAGCAGTGAGTGAGTGTGGTTCGCGGCCAACTCTATCAACTCACTGGATAAACATTCAACGTGTATCTAAACAAGTAAAGAAAATTCAGCAGCGAGGAGTGTGGTCCGCGGCCAACTCTATCAACTCGCTGGATAAACATTCAACGCGTATCTAAACAAGTAAAATATATGTCATAAAAGGCTTTACACGTTCAAATCAAAAGACAACGCTGGTAAGAACATGCAGAATCCTTAAGTCCCAGTCGAGCCCTCGGGATCCTCATAACTTGGGACCCCGAGTTTAGCCAACATACCCTGGGCCTTCGATAACTCCATCAACGCCTCGGTCAGTTCTTTATCTTTGGCATAGACCATGCTTTGACAAGACCTCAACTGGGATTCAGCCTTCTTCTGAGCCTGAACACATACACATTGGATCTTCTTAGCTTTGGTGGTATCATATATGGCGCGTGCCCTCGCGTCTTTGGAAAAGGCGAGGTACTCTCGAAGGTCATTGTTTTCTGAACGTAGCACGTTAACATCTTCATCTCTCCCAACATTGGAGAGCAATTCGTCAACTTTCATCGCCAATACTTTGTACAACTCGCAGTTAAGCACATGACTCTGAGAAGTATACATTTCTGCCAATCTCAACAACTCTGTCAATTCTGCGTTATCCGTGGCTTTCCCAAAAGCAGAAGTCCAATACTTATAAACTGAGGCCGCTGCTATGGCAGCCGGAGCCAGTAGTTTTACTTAAACTGTAGGGTCCAGCTCATCCCGACGAGACCCAAAATTTATATATTCGTATTTTTCGGCAGGAAGAGGAACGGGAGTTCAGAACGCCTCATCCCTTCTATTGGCACCTGCCTTCCTCTTGCCCTATTGTCTAGAGTTTTTCGACGAAGTCACAGGTCCCATAGGAAACGAAGCGGAAGACACCCTCGATGTCACTCCCGGTGCTAGAGAAATAAAAGAAGAGCTGCCTACCATTGTCTCTGGTGTCTGCAAAATAGTAATCCCTGAAACAGACGCCGTAGAAGGTACTAGAGACGGAGGGGGAATATCCCTCCACGCCTTATCTTAAGCTTTGGGATGCTAGAAAAATAAAAACCTGACATGACTGACGACAACTGAGATCTAAATATTGTGGTAGGAGAGCAAAGTCAAGAGAAATAAAATAAAGTCCTACAAGCGTATATATAAGCACGGGAGAATACGAGCAATCGGATAAGCCAGCACGTGGGGAATGGGTGAATGCACCTAAATAAATCCTAGGGAGATGTAAAGGGTGCGTGAGGATACGCGCCTCGAGAATTGTGCGATCATCACTGCATGATGATGTCGCTAACACGTATCCCACGTGGATACGTAAAGTGTGAGAGCCTCGCACGATTTGCAAGGGCGTCTTGACCCATGAGCCTCACAATTGCGTGGAAGCGATGGCAGGGCCAAATGCCATAGCTTCAGAATAACGCGTCCGCAGCGGTTGTCTTTCACCAGCCGCCGAAGGTGCCTGGTCCAGATATCACAAGCCATCCACTCAAACAAGGCAACGAACGTGCAAATTCGGGCACAATCTTATTTTATTCATCATAATTCAGAGTATAAGGCAAAAACAAACAAGTACGGTTATTATCCTACTACCATGCCGCCTCTTCAGGTCGGTACATATTGGAATATTGGATCTACTGAGTCTATACATTGGTATTTGTCTCCCTAAGCTGCGTCAGGAGATGGAAATCTAACTTCACCATAGTAGGGAGTCTCCCAAAATCTATATGAGTTGATTTGGTGACTAATTAGGCCATACTGCTCAAAAAATGCTGTTGACACCTTTTGGCAGATGGACTCCAGCCCCATCATCCGAATCATGGACGCACCGTTCAGGGCATGGTCGGGCCAAGGCTACTAGGCCCAACCTTCCCGTACGTTTGGTCCTCTGAACGTTGATTAGCTGGGCATTTGGTCCTCTGAATGTTGATTCTTCAATTGTTATGCCTTCTGGGCACCGTTTCTTTATTCGTACTTTCATCGTACGTTTGATATGAAATATATGAAAGGTATGGTCACACGAGTCAGGAAAAATTACAGCTATGGGGGCTAACTCACGTAATCTACCAGAGTTGCACATGTGTAGAGACCATGAGCAAGGGCCCTTGGTGTTTTTATAGGAATTGCATGAGAACTTGACACAGGACAATAAATGAGACAATTAATGTACGACTATCCAAGGGGCATTTGGAATGCTACACGACTCTATTACCTTCCCACTTCCTAGGACATTAAAGATGCTAACTCTTCAGATTCTACAAATGAGCTAGCACCATTAATGTCCAAGGGAACTATTCCTCAAATTTAGGAGCCACATCCATTCCTAGTAGGCACAATTATTCATAAATTTATCACTCTGATTCTCACACAAAGATGATACGCTAAGTAAATAAATTTGATAGTTAATGTTGGAACATACTCAAAAGAAAGAAACAAAGTTGAGAGTATAGATGCCCCGTCGTCTCTCTATGGGTTGGCACACTGTAGGCCTTCTTCCATAACATGTGGAGAGATTTGATCACCAGCTTCGCCTGGAATGGTGTCGGGCAAAGGAACCTCAGTAGGAGCCTGCCGAAGGAAAGAGATATCCCACTCCGGATGGGTTTCCGCGATCCGCTCTACCAGCTGCTCGCCTCCTATTGTCATCAAGCGATGGGCGAGGTCCTGATACTCGGGCGTATCCACGAACGCGTCTTGATACGTCTCCACCGCCTTGGCTTCGGCATCTGCGCACTCGGCCCTAACCCTCTCCACATCCTACTTAGCCATGGCCAGCAGCTTCTCCTTTTCCGCTGCAACGATCTCTAAGCTGCTGTTCGCGGTAGCTAACGCAGTCTCAGCTGCGAGGGTTCAATCTTCGACAAACATCTGAGCTTCCTCGGCATATTTTTGGGCAACTTCGGCAGCCTTCTTCTGATCTCAGGCTTGTTTCAAACTTTCTTTGGCAGCCTTCAACTCAATTTCATACTTACCCTTCACATCGGCCTCATTCGTCACAACCAAGTCCAGCTTGAACGAGAGAGCCCTCTTGTTCGATTCCAACTGCGCCTTCTCGAGACTCCTGGACTTCAGGTCCTCGGACAACTTCCAAGACTTAGCAGATTCTTCACTGCAATGACCCTCAAAACTTTCCAGGGTGCTGAATAACTCTTTGGTCATAACCAACCCCCGTATCAAGTTCATCTCTGCCACTTGCAGCCGCTTGCGTATTGTGGGTTCCTCGACCGCTTTTTCCCATTCTTGGGTCCGTATTTATATACGTTCGCCGCCATCATCGCTGGATGGGTGGGGAGCAGTTTCATCACGGAAGTTTCTAATTCTCCCTAACACTGGAAAATGTGGATACGACTCCTCTGACCAGTCGAGGAGCTAGAATTCCCTATGCCCTCAGCCCTTCCATCAGGGTACGGTGAAGACCAGTGTCTTTCTTCAACCCGCCTCGTCTTGCGGGCATCCCTAATAAACCCTACTGCGGCCGTGGGAGCCTTTTTCTTTCGGTCGTCCGCCTCACCTGTATCCTCAGCAATCCTCTTTCCCTTATCCTTGGAGAGAGTAGAGTCTGGTGGAAGATGGGAGGACGATTGTAGGGAAGGAGGAGGAACATTCTGACGAGGAATAGGAACATCAGAGGCTAGAGGATGGACTGTCCTTAATGGCGTAGCATCCTGGACCTTTTGCGACAGACAAGACGCCTCCTGCAGAGGAGCCTGTGCCGAAGAACCCTCTCTACTGGTGAGACGGGCGAGGCGGATAGCAGAAATCTCTTTAAACCTGAAAGCTGTTGACATAAACACCAAGATACAACTCATTAAGGCAACTTTTCATAGCAAAACCAATATATCGCAACTTACGAGACTCACCCATCTGTCCGTAGCAGATCAATAAATTATCGTCTTTCAACAAGTTGCTGAGACTCTTGAAGTCGCTATTGAGCGCTCGCACCCTATTCCACTTCGATCTCAACTCTCCTTGTTTCCTCTTTGGGATAGGTGGCTTTCCGCAGTCTGCAAAAGTAATCAAGATATTAAGTCAGGAACTATAATCAAAATTCGCACAAAGACAGCAATAGATACCATGTTCTCCAAATTGGCGGGAAATAGACACGTGGAGAAGGGGATCCTCCAGCATAAACTCTTCGTTTCCTCCTACGAAAATGAACCTCTCCTTCTAGTTGTGCACTTTGTTGGGACTGTTGGTGGCCGTCTCCTATTTCTGACCTGGCCGAGGAGAGATATTGTACCAATCCGCAGACCGGTTAGGCTGGTATACAAATTCAAACTTCCTCGGGGTCAAGCTCTCTCCTGCCTCGGCAATACCCTAAAATAGTTAGGAGGCCACCATTTGCCTCCCAACCATTCGGTGTTATCTGGCAAGGGGCCAGATTCTAATCTTTTGGAACCTCGCAGAAGAAATGGTGCATGGGTAGGCGAAGGTCTTGCTGCATCGCAGGTTCGTAAATCGCGACGAATCCTTCAAGTGGATCATCGACGCACTCCTCAAGACTCGGAGCCCTGAGTGTCACAGACGCAGGAATATCATAGGATAACCATATGTCTTCTAACTCTGCTTCAGTTATCCTCGAACGAGCCATGGACGCTTCGGTGGCCGACCGCTTGAGCTCCTCGTCGAACGCCTTGGCTGCTGGGGCATCCCTCTTGTCTAGCGATCCCCTCATTTCAGGACCCCGGCGTCAAGCCGCCATTTTTCTGCGGCCTCTGTTGGCAATCCGCCTGGACAAGCCCTCCTCCCGCTTGTGGACGTAGCAGACAGGCGTACGACTTAAGGCGTTGGGTTCAGTTCTCCTACACCCTTATATGATGAAGATGATGATAATGACTCACCCCATATACTAGGATTTGTCCGAGCATCCGATTGATTTTGCGAGTCATCGTGACCGGACGACTTTACAACCTCTCTCAATCCGAGAAGAAGATATTTCTACTGTTACCAGAATGTAGGACAAGGTATAATCCCCAAATTATGAACTCAAGAGATAATGACGAAAGTAGACTACGAAACAAATCACAGTAACTCTGGTTGTGCCTATCTCAGAAATACAGTCAGAACAATGCACACGCTTGGAAGTTTCTTGATTATCGGCAAAGCATTCCACAACACTCACAACAAGCGCAGAAGCAAGAAAAAGTCATAAAAGAATGAGGGCACCAAGCTTTATAGATTGATGCATTTTAATCTCCACCGTCCAAATCCCAAGCGTTATACCCGAACCGTTGATCAGTGGATGCGTGTTCAAAGTAGGGCAACGAGTGGGAAACAGAACCCTAAGTGTTTATTAAAACAAGGACACACGCGCCTCACGCGCGTCCCCATTATCTCGTCACGCGCCATTAGCATTAAATGCATACACCCTTTCACTCATGATTGCCTGGCCACCAGATTGACAACCTTGATTGACAGAATCACTCCAACCACGGATACGTTACCAAATGTCTAGTCACTTGAAGCCCTCACCCGTCATTAATGTTCGGCTTCGAACTTAGGGGACTACTGAGTAAGTTCAATTCATAATAGATAAGCAGTTCAACGTACGAAGACCACACTCCGCGGAACCCACTGAGACGAATTTTTATCCAAAAATTTATTTTCTTACTTCCAAAGTCCCACGCCTATTATAAATAATAGACTTTGACTTGGGGGACTATTGTTACCACCCGATTTTGGCGAGGCTTCCACGTTAGCAGAGCCCAATGAAGATTCCGTATAGGCCCAATTCAATCCTTCACTAAAGCTTTATAGGCCCAGCGAAGATCTCCCAGAGTCATAAAAGTCTCATAGGACCTGCGAAGGCCTTAAAGGCCCATTGGGCATTGTAACATCCTTGGAT
The DNA here is from genome assembly GCA_030279155.1 of Forsythia viridissima. Taxonomy (NCBI): domain Eukaryota; kingdom Viridiplantae; phylum Streptophyta; class Magnoliopsida; order Lamiales; family Oleaceae; genus Forsythia; species Forsythia viridissima. The sequence continues at coordinate 14,789,799 of CM059036.1, forward strand.
CAGGGTATTGCGAAGCCCATAATCGTTCTCAACACTCGCGGCCGACCCATAGCAGCTCGCCGGGCTTCGTATCTATTGTGATTAACGAACAACATGGTATTTTGGAATGACCAGAGATAATTAAAGGCAGATTACGCTAGATTGGCACACGGATCCTCACAAAAAAACTAAATCGCAATCTCCTAAAGATTAGGCAATATGATGAATTCAAATAAGGGCAGTAATCTAGGAGATTGTCTTGACAGCCAATCATCCCTATCTTGTAAGGAAAGAGGATCCGATTAGATATCTAATTGATTGTTTTCTAAATCAATTAGAACTGTTGTGCTACAAATAAAACGTCTTCGGTTATTCTAAGGTACACTCTTTTTGCACTTAAATTTCACCCTAAACTCTGCTCAAATCTCTGCCTGCTTGTCCCTTCCATACCCAATTACTTTTGCCCCCCGTGTATTATTCCTTATACTGAAAGTTGACTTGATCGTCGGAGTACCAACGATCGTCGGACTTTTTTTCCCCCGGAGATCTTGGTGCCTAACGATTATCCGAGTGTGCATGTAACATACAAGTTGGCAGAAGAGTGACTGGAGATCTGTTGACACGTGGATGGTGCAGGTTCCGACGTCAACAATAATTAATTTAGATTGATTATATTCCAAATATAATTATTTAGTCAGTCTTGAATATAAAAAATTTTGTTACTTATGATTTCAAGAACCTATTTTCTACTAGCAAGTTTCTCATCTAAAGCAAAAGGAGAAAACGAAATGGTTGTTGGTTGAAACTTATTTTTGCTCTCATATACTTGCTGCTGCTGATAATATTGACCAGTTATTTATAGTCATAAATAGTGCTCTATTGTGTGGTAATATACAGTTGTATTCATTTCACATTTGGAGTACTAGGCATGGCAATGGGCCGAGCCGAGCTGGCTCGGCCCATAAAATTCGAGCTCGGCTCGTCCCCAAAATACGTGATCGGTTCGGCCCATGAGCTCGTGGGCCGAACGGGCCGAGCCGAGCCGAGCTGCCCACGAGCTCGGCTCTGCCCTCAAATTTTTTTTTTAAAAAATTTTGAAAATAAGAAAGAAATAAAATATCGGGTATCTTTTATGTTGAAAATTAAATATTGAAAACACTCATCCTTAGAATAAGAGTATTTATAGAAAAATAATGAAATTAAAAAACAAAAAAATAAAAAAAAAAATGGTCACTTAATGCACGAGCCACGAGCCGAGTCGGCTTGTGGCTCGTGCTTTTGGGCTCGTGGACTCGTGTCCACGAGCCCAAACGAGCCGAGCTCATGGGCGAGCCCACAAGCTGGCTCGTTTTTTGGTCGAGCCGAGCTAGCTAGGCCCTCTTTTTTTTTTTGAACTCGGCCCTAGCTCGTGCTCGTCTCTCGATGAGCCCGAGTCTGAGCTGGGCCGAGCTTTTACGAGCCGAGCCGACGAACTTTTTTGCCACCCCTATGGAGTACTTATCATGTCCCTTGCAATCTCTTTTAATTGGTGAATGTCGAAGGGCTGCATTGGCTAAAATAGTCAAGTCAAATATATCAACTAAGTAAAGAATTTATCTTACAAAATTAAAGTTACAAAAACTTATTTTATAGAAAAAGATTTAAATATCTTCAGCAGTTAAAGTCGGTGAAGGCCAGTTAAAAATTGGCCATAACCGATCTTAACTTACCTAAGGTCGATTATGGTCAATTACTAACCGACCTAATGCATGTTAAACTTATTCATTAATTAATACAAACCAATATTTTACGAATGAGCTCAAATTTAAAGAAATTTAAACCAAATATCACAAATTTATACTCAAATGTATACACATTATTGTAAGAATTAATTTGGTCCAATAAGTAATTAAGTCCGATCCAACTAATTGGACATTGGACAAATTAATTAATTCGATTAATTAATTAGGCTCATTTGTTGATGAGCTCTAGTTGGACTAGACCTAGGGTTAGGGTTAGGGTTAGCGACGCCTATAAAATAATAGGCACAACAGATTAAGGCGAGAAGATGATCTTGATTGCTTGGTAGCACAAGAAAAAGATAACCTAATACAATTACTCCCAAAATTCTGCTTTCATCTGTTCTTGATCGTAGAAGTCCAGATCTGTTCTTGCTGTGTTGATTACCATTGGAGGCTTGACAATGGGACCGTTGTGGTATTGAAGATCACATCGCTAGCTTATCAGATAATCAGTTTTCACGATATTCATCAAATGTAAATTTTTTTTATCACGAATTCTATTTAAGTACAAGGTTGATCCGGCTTATAGGAATTGTAAATTTAATTTTCGTTGTGCATGTATACTTCAATTTCCTACAATGTATGTGTATGATATACTATTATTAGGAAACGATGTCCCCAATGCCAAAAATCAGTAAAATTGTGGTTATTCAAAATTTCTCCATGAAGGATATGGGAGAGGCAACATTCTCGGTATAAAGATCTATAGAGATAGATCTAAGAGAATGCTTAGCCTATCTCAATTTACGTACATAGATAAAATCTTGAGAAGATTTAACATGGAAGAGTCCAAGAGATGACTCTGTCCCATCGGGCATGGGATCTATCTCTCAAAAGAGATATGTCCAAAGACACAAATTGAAAGAGATCGCATGGATAGAATTCTTTATGCATCAGCAATGTGATCTATCATGTATGCCGTGCAATGTACTCGATCGGATGTTTCATATGCTTTGAGTGTCAGAAGCAGGTTCCAAGCGAACTCTGGTGAGAAACATTGGATCGCTAACAAGAACATCTTTAAGTACTTAAGAAAAACTAAAGACATGTTCTTGGTATATGGAGGATATTAACTTAGAATTCAAGGTTATTCTGATGCTAGATTTCTTTCTGATAAAGACGATAGCAAATCCCAAATCTAGATATGTATTTACTCTAGAAAAGTTTCAAACAAGAAACGACCGTTGATTCAACTACAGAAGCCGAATATATAGCTGCTTCAAAAACAGTATTGGAAGCAGTTTGGATCAAGAAGTTCATTACTGAACTTGGAATAGTTCTTAGCATTGTTGATCCATAACTTGTATTGTGATAACAATAGAGCCATTGCACAAGCGAATTAACACATGTCTCATCAATAATCTAGATATATATTGAGGCAATATCATCTCATTAGGGAGACAATATTAAAAAATGACATAAATATAGATCGAGACCTAACATACGATAATGCAACGAATCATTTGAAAAAGTTGTTATCCCAGCACAAGCATAATGGTCTTGCTAAATCTGATGGTATTAAGATACCTAAGTGATTGGATCTAGTTTGTATGGGATATTTTGTGATATACTCTTTGTTAGACATTGATGTGTATGAATAAATTGAATAACAAACTACTTGTCTACATTTTTAATGACAGATTTGTTATTTATTAAATTTTATTAATTAAAATAATAGAGTCTAAAGAAAAGTTCATAGTAACTTATTAATCACAAGGTGTTGTGATTGTGAGACATAAGTTATAAATAACTTATTTTTGAAATATCCCTAGTCATAGTAATAATGAGATACATATATCATTATTGCAGATAGACTAGCATGTGTTGTATTTCTTTTGAAGAAAGTAGCTGATCTCATGAGTTAAGATGTAGAAGGACATCTTAATGAACACGTGAATGCATTGTTATGAGAATATGACATTGGATGATCTGCCTAGAGATTCCACATTGATAACTATCCAAACGTCAGTGATAAATCTCTAATGCACGGTAGTGGATTTGGTCCTTTGATTTGAGGACATCATAGAATCTTATGTGAAGATCGCTATACTTTAGTGAACGTTTGAAGAGACTCATAGATTATGAGTCACCAGGAAGACGTCGTACGGATATAGTAAGAATCATACGAAGGTTACTTATTTCAAAATATTTTAAATGGGCCTCCTGTGCAAAATTGTATAAGAATGACAAATGTTTTTAAAATTAAAAAGGGACCTTCTGTGCAATTTTGAAATTGCACAAGAAGGCCCACGGCTTTAAAATAAAAAAGGGGTCTTCTGAGCAATTTTGGAAATTGCATTAAAGGACCCACTGTTTTAAAATTTTAAAGGTTGACTATGCAATTTCAGAAATTGTACAGTAAGTCCTCAAATTTCTAAAGGAAAAATAGGGTCTCAAATATAATTTTATTTTTTCAGAAAAATTGTAATTATTTATTTTTTAATGTTGGTCAAATATTCAAAATTAAATTGAAATCGTTTTTAAACTATATTTTGAATTTCTGACTAGATTAAACTTTAACTTATTACTTTATAAATTTGTAATTTTGATCCTATACAAATTTTATTTTACAATTGGAGTATGACTTTAAATTGGGAGATAAAAATAAATTTTAAAAATCTTCTTTATGAATAAAATTAATTGATTAATTGGATTAATTGATTAATTTTATTTTTGAAAAATTAATTAATTAATTAGATTAATTAGTTAATTTCGTCTAGTCCATTTCAAAATGTCTAAAAGGTTAGACTTATACTGTCAAAGCTGCACATTTAAAAATTAATATATTTTTAATATTAGATATTAAAATAGATGTTTAGTGGATAATTATGGACTCGACCCATGTGATTGGTTGTATGGTTAATTATTCATGTCGATTGTTGGTTATGCCTGCGAGCATATTATTTATTTAATTAGATTTTCGAGTTATTTATTTATTATAGGCCTGCGTGTCCATTTATTAGGGTCTGCATGCCAACTATTATAGGATACATGTTGCAGTTGGGCCACAAGGAATCAACTAGTATAGGATAGAGTTTGCGACAAGAGATGGAGATGATTGCATTTAGAATTCGATGAATGAATGCAATATCCCTTAGGAATTGACCGACTAATCTTCCTTTTGGCTCAAGAAGATTAGATAGATAAAGTCTATAATCATCAACATTTTATTATTATGTATGATTGATTGCATGTTAGATGTTAGTTAATATACATAAATATGATGAGACAAACCCCTCTTTATCAAAAATATTAAATTTATATTAAATGGTTAGAACAATGTGCCTTCTATTATTATAGTGAAAATCAGAGTTTATTATCGATGTCAGTTTGTTGAGTCGTTCAAGACTGCTCTCTCATAGATATGTTTATCACTATGAAACATTTGATGTTTCTGAACAATGGGTCAAATTTAACTAAAATTTTATTTTTTGTTGAGTCGCTCAAGGAAATAAAATTATAGGAGCACAATCAAGTAAAATACATAAAATGTGTGCGGCAATAAGTTGTCTACTTGATGATCTAAGAGTCACATAGAGATGTGATTAATAGAGTATCTACCTAGATATTTTATTAGGGCTTGTTGAGTTGCTCAAAGTTCTAGTAAAATAAAAGGGATCCTAGCCCACCGAGAATCTAACTAGTTCTATTGATTAATGTTTGAGGGTCATTAATTCAATTAAAACAGTGGGAGTATAATTAATTTAATATAAATCTATGTTAAATTAATTTCTGTATTTAATTAATTATTCTATCTTGTTATTTAATAGTTGATTCATAAGTAACCATATAAGTTTGAGAGGCATATTAGATGCCAACAAACATACCAAGCCAAATCTTATAGATTGGCACCGTAATCTGAGAATTGTTCTCAAGTATAAAAAAAATAGATATGTCATTGAGCAGCCAATACCGGAAGCTCCTACTAATGAACTACGTCGGAGAACGTGCAGGCTTACAAAAAACACAGTGATAATAGTAACACTGCAACATGTGATGCTCGCAATATGTCACCTGAGTTAGATAAGTTGCACGAGGGTATGGATACTATACCAATTACCAATATACATATCATTTCAAGTAGTTGAATGATAAATAGTCACGAACTGAAATATATGAGACATCCAAAAGGTTATACAAAGGTATGATAGTAAAAAAAATTTCAGTCAGTGCTCATATACTAAAGATAATTGGTTATATTGAAAAATTAAATCAGTTGAGTTTTATCACGGCCCACGAGTTAAGTGTTGACTTAGTTATGCAGTCCCTACCTAATAAATTTTCACAGTTCATTATGAACTTCAACATGAATAAGATTCAGTGTACCTTACTCGAGTTGCTAAATATGCTGAAAAACTGTTGAGCACATGAGAATGGGAATACTTTGGCCATAAACACCTCTAAGAAAAGTAAGAGGAAATCTAAAATGGCCTTTTGGAAATGATCCAAGGCCAAATATACTGAAAAACAATTAAAGTATACAAAGAAAAATCCAAGTATGATGATCCATGTTTTCAATGTAGAAACAAATGGCATTAAAAGAGGATTTACAAGGCATTAAAGAGATAAAACCAAAAACTTATATCTTTAGTATTGAATACTCGGTCATATAAATGAAAACGCATCACCAAGTTGCATAAAGATGAATACTTGAATTCAAATGATTATGAATCATTTGATAAGTGTGGATCATGTTCTTTGGGCAAAATGACCTGGACCCCTTTTCTGGAAAGAGAGTCAAAGTTGTAGACATTTTGGGTCTTGTACATATCGATGTCTATGGACAAATGTATAAAGATGCTAAAGATGGTGTTTTTTACTTCATCATATTTACAGATGACCATTCTAGATATAGTTTCATATGTTTGATGGAATTCAAGAGTAAAGCCCTTCAAAAATTCAAAGAATTCAAGCAAGAAGTAGAAATGCAAACAGGAAAAAATATTCTAACACTTAGATCTGATCGAGGTGGAGAATATTTGAAGGGTGAGTTTTTAGACTATCTAAAAGATAATGGGATTCTCACGCAGTGGACTCTACCGTATACATCAACACAAAATGGTGTATCTGAAGAGAGAAACCGTACCTTACTTGATATGGTGCAATCAATAGTGAGTTGCGCAGTTCTTTCAAAATTGTTTTGGAGGTATGCACTTAACACTGCATGTTATACACTAAACCGTCCTATCTAAATTGGTCAATAAAACTCCATACGAGTTATATAAAAGGAAAAGACCCAATCTTTCATACATGAAGCTTTGGAAATGCGACGCTTATGTGAAGCGCGTTGAATCGGATAAGCTAGGAGCTAAATATGGTAAATGTTTATTTGTGGAGTATCTAGATGAAATTGCAGGATACTATTTCGACAATCCCATCGAGATGAAGGTCATCGTATCGAGACTTGCTGTATTCTTAGAGAAGACAGTGGGGACAAAGTAGATATTGAAGAAGTTCAAGAAACCATAAATAAAATTGACCAATTAGTTGTTCTAATGGCTGATCTTGCATCTGATGAAGCACATATTAGGAAAGTGAGAACCACCAGTTCTCAAGGACACACCAGCTCTACGTAAGTTGAGCAGAGTCATTCATTTTTTTCTGAGATATGATCTCCTAATTACTAGTAATGTATTACTAATCGATGAAGATGAATCTACTACTTAGGTAGAATCAAAGTCAAGTGTTGACTCAAATAAATGACAGGAAGCCATGGAATCTGAGATGAACTCTATGTACGAAAACAAGGTTTGGACCTTGGTTGACCCGCCTAAAGGGGTAAAACCTATAAATTGTAAATTGGTTTACAAGAAAAAGGTCGACATAGATAGTCATGTTCATATTTACAAGGCAAGATTGGTTGCGAAGAGTTACAAGTAAAGACAAGGAATTGACTTTGACGAAACCTTCTCACTAGTACCCATGTCTAAGTCAATTTGGATTCTGCTTGCGATAGTAGCATACCATAACTATGAGATCTAGAAAATAGATATCAAGATCGCATTCCTTAACGGGAATCTCAGCGATGATGTGTACATGATACAACCTGAAGGTTTTGAATCCACATAGCCAAACAAAGTATGCAAACTACAATAATCTATATATGGATTAAAGCAAGCTTTTCAGAGCTAGAATCTTCATTTTGATAAGACAATCAAAATGTTAGATTTTATCAAGAATGAAGACGAACTATGTGTGTATAAAAGGTTAGTGGGAGCAAAGTCGTGTTTCTAATTTTGTATGTGGATGACATATAATTAGGAAACGATGTCCCCGATGCCAAAAATCAGTAAAATTGTGGTTATCTAAAATTTCTCCACGAATGATATGGGAGAGGCATCGTACATTCTCGGTATAAAGATCTATAGAGATAGATTTAAGAGAATGCTTGGCCTATCTCAATCTACGTACATAGATAAAACCTTGAGAAGATTTAGCCTGAAAGGGTACAAGGGATGACTCTGTCCTATCGGACATAGGATCTATCTCTCAAAAGAGATGTATCCAAAGACACAAATTGAAAAAGATCGCATGGATATAATTCCTTATGCATCAGCAATAGGATCTATCATGTATGCCATACTATGTACTCGACTGGATGTTTCATATGCTTTGAGTGTCACAAGCAGGTTCCAAGCGAACTCTGGCGAGAAACATTGGATCGCTATCAAGAACATCTTTAAGTACTTAAGAAGGACTAAAGACATGTTCTTGGTATATGGAGGAAATGAACTTAGAGTTCAAAGTTATGCCGATGCCAGCTTTTGTTTGATAAAGACGATAGCAAATTTCAAATCTGGATATGTATTTACTCTAAATAGTGGTACAGTCAGTTGGAAAAATTCCAAACAAGAAACAACCGCTGATTCAACTACAGAAGTCGAATATATAGCTGCTTCAGAAGCAGCAAAGGAAGTGGTTTGGATCAAGAAGTTCATTACTGAACTTAAAATAGTTCCTAGCATTGTTGATCCAATAACTTGTATTGTGATAACAATGGAACCATCACACAAGCGAAATAACACATGTCTCATTAATGATCCAGATATATATTGAGGCAATATCACCTCAATAGAGAGATAATCTTAAGAAATGACATAAAGATAGAACAAGTCCTAACATACGATAATGTAGCAGATCCTTTGAAAAAGTTGTTGTCCCAGTACAAGCACGATGGTCTTACTAAATCTAATGGTATTAAGATATCTAAGTGATTGGATCTAGTTTGTATGGGATATTTTGTGATATACTCTTTGTTAGACATTGATGTATATGAACATATTGATTAACTAAATGCTTGTCTATTTTTTAATGTCAGATTTGTTATTTATTAAATTTTATTATTTAAAATAATAGAGTCTGAAAGAAAAGTTCATAGTAACTTGTTAATCACAATGTGTTGTGATTGTAAGATATAAGTTATAAATAACTTATTTTGAAATATCTCTAGTCATAGTAATAATGAGATACGGATATCATTATTGTGGATAGACTAGCATGTGTTGTATTTATTTTGAAGAAAGTAGCTAATCTCACGAGCTAAGATGTAGAAGAACATCTGAATGAACACATGAATGCATTGTTGTGAGAACATGACATTGGATGATCCGCCTAGAGATTTCACATGGATAACTATCCAAGCATCAGCGGTAGTGGATTTGGTCCTTTGACTTGAGGACATCATAGAATCTTATGTGAGGATCACTATACTTTGGCGAGTGTTTGATGGGACTCGTAGATTATGAGTCACCAAGAAGACGTCGTACGGGTATGTGAAAATTATATGAAGGTTGTGGATGTCCAATATGAAGATTCGTCACTCCTGGAGAGTAGGAGATTATAACCTGATTTTGCCCACTTAAGTTGATATTAATTTCCTCGGTCGGGGTGGAGTTATAAGTTGAAAATATTTCAATTATAACTAGATTAGATCAACGAAGAGTTGAGGTGAATAATATAATTGGTTGAAATGAGATTGAGGCCGATCCATATCTCTTAACTAATTGAGTTATGTTGATGAAGGGATTATATCTCCACAGTAACTGCACATGGATTTCCTATACACATTGCTAGATGTCAATCTTGGACGACGACGTGAATTGATCGATCTAGGTGAATCGATGAGAATATCACTGTGTTTGCCATCATGAATGGAAACCTAATGGGTCACACACATAAGACAAGAATTGAGCATCTGGAGTTGGACCTTGTCCAAGTGAGAGATTGTAAAAATTAATGTCTAAAGTTCAATTAGTTGGGTCGGACTTAGTTACTTATTGGACTAAATTAATTAATTAGATCAATTAATTGGACTCGTTTGTCGATCGGTTCTAGTTGGACTAGACTTAGGACTAGGGTTAGCGCCGTATATAAATTAAAAGGCACAACAGATTAAGTTAAAACGTTTTTGCCTTCATTACTTGCTAGCACAAGAAAAAGACTACCCAATACAATTACTCCCAAAAGATTCCACTTTTCATCTGTTTTTGATCGTGGAAGTCCAGATATGTTCTTGCTGTGTGGATCACCATTGGAGGCTGAATAATTGGACAGCTGTGGTATTAAAGATCGCACCTCAAGCTAATCAGAATTTACGATATTCATCAAAGGTAAACTTCTATCACGAATCATATCTAAATACAAGGTTGATCCGGCTTATAGGAATTATAGATTTAATTTTCGCTGTGCATGTATACTTCAATTCCTTACAATTATTATGATTTATACTACAAAATTTACAATTTCTTCTCTAAACTAAAGAAAAAAATAATAATCACACATTGTACAAAAATTAAGATAAGCTGGGTTCTAACTTTGAAATGAGATTTTCAAGTACTTGTTTAAACTTGTTTTGAGATTAATAAGATACCAATTTCTTGTTAAATAATGAAATTTGAAAATTTCATTTTTATCAGTTATGTATAGATTATAGATATGAATTTTGAAATGTTTGAAATGGAATAAGCAAGAGGTTAAGATAGGAGTATATTCGGCCATTTCTTTTGTCTTTGTATTTTTATATATATTTCAAGAATTTTAATATTGTAAAATGGGTCAAAGACTATTTATATAAATTGGTCAGATAACCCGATCATTTACTATTATTCCCACATGTTCAAGGCAGGTGTGGACTGCTGGGAAATAAATTTATTCAGACCAATTGTTGGGATTTTTCCTCAAAAGTGCCAAGACAATAAGGGTATCTTTGCATAAAGGAAAGAAATATGGGGGCATTCTCAGTCCCTTTTATTATTACTGGAAGAAAAATTTGCCAAAAATTGTTTAATTATTTGGAAGGAAAAATGGTAGTTAATTTGAGGGATTATTATATCCATTACTTACCAATTTTAAAATAATTTCAAATCTAACAATTTAACAAATTTATTTTAAAAATACTACATTCCTAATTATATAATATTTGATACAGATGTTACAAATGATATTTTTTTAATCTATTTCACATCTCTCCGAACTAATACAGACTATTAGATTGGTCCGCTCTAGCAAATTGGCCAATCTCTTTTACACTCATATACTAGTAGGCCATCGTGTGGGATGTTCATTAGATTTTGGGGTTACCATGTGGGATTGCTAGAATCTATGATTTATTTGCCTTTTAACTATGATATCATCGTAGGGTTACCATGTGGGATTGCTAGAATCTATGATTTATTTGCCTTTTAACTATGATATCATCGTTGCTTGGTTTTTTGACTATTTGTGATCCTTTTTTTTTTTTGCTTTTAAATTATGTTAAAATTATCACCTAGACTTTACCCGTCTCTATCATTTCCTTGATCTGAGATCGCGAGTCTCACGAAACCATGGAAATCTAGAATGGTATATTTTGTGTCCTTGAGACTTATTATGAGTGATTATTTCTTGAGGATTGTTTTGTTGTGTGTCTTATTTTTTAAGATGGTCATGCATCACTTTGACTTATGTGTCTTTAATGGAAAGGGTGATTTTTCTATTTGGCAACAAAAAATGAAAAGTATTTTAGTACAACAAAAGGTTTCAAAAGCCGTTGATAACTTGTTTTCTGCTACCATAAGTGAGGAACAGAAAAAAGAATCTGATGAACTTGCCTATATTTCTATCAAATTACATTTATCAGAATCTGTTTTGCAAAAAATTAGAAAATCTGACTCCACAGAAAAGCTTTGAAAAAAATTAGAAGAGCTTTATTTGACACAATCCACTCCAAATAAAATTTATGTCCTTGAAAAATATTTTAGCTTTAAAATTGATCCCTCATGGATTTTGATGACAATCTTAATGATTTTAATAAACTTGTGCAAGATATTACAAACTTTGGTGAAACGGTCTCCAAAATTAACAAAGCTATAATTTTGTTGAATGTCATTCATAATTCATATAAGGAAATCAAGAATGCAATCAAGTATGGGAGGGAGACCCTTACACATCACATTGTCATAGACTTTCTAAAGAGTAAGGAGTGGGAGTTGAAGGCTGAAAGAAATGACAAAAAAATGGCGAGATCTATTTTGTAAGGGGTAGATCTCAGTCAGGATGTGGAAGTGGAGGTGGAGGTGACAATAAAAAGGGTAAAAGTCGTTCTAAGTCACAGAGAAAGACAAAAGAGAAGAAATGTTACGGGTGTGGAAAAATATGACATTTCATGTGATTGTCATAAAGAGAAAAACAAACAGAGAATATCAGAGAGAGACAAATATAGTGACCTCTAGTGATAAATCTGGTGAAGTTTACATGCTTTTAAAAGCTAAACAATCTGAAATTAACTTGTCTATGAACTCCCATATACATGAGTAGATTCTTTACTCTGGTGCATCTTTTCATATCACATCTAATAAATTTTGATTTGATCATTTTCATGAGCCTGATCATAGACCAGTAGTTGCACGGGGTAGAGTTGCTTATAAAATTACTGGTAATGTAACTATTAAATTTGACAGTAGCTTTGTGCATACATTAAGGATGTTAGATACGTTTCACGTATGGGTAGAAATCCGATTCTGTAGGAGAGTTAGAGAGTACTAGTTTCACTGGTAGGCTTGGTGATGGTATGATTAGAATGTGTAAGGGCGCACTTAGAGTTTTTATAGCTATTAGGAGAAATGGCATATACATTACACATGCTGAAGTGATGAGTGGTCTAAATTCCAATATAAGCTTTACACAAAAGTGGCATAATAGGTTAGCTCACGTTAGTGTTAAGGGACTTAAGTTCCTTAAAGACAACGATATGTTTGGTAAGGATCAGGTGTCTAACATTCCATTTTGTGATCATTGTGTACTTGGAAAACATGGTAGGATATCATTTTCTTCTAGCACACTTAAAACATCTAGAGTGTTAGAATAAATTCATACTAATTTGTGGAGTCCTGAGAGCAATTCCACTTTTGGTAGTAACAAATATTTGTTGTCTATTATTGATGATATCTCCAGACATGTGTGGGGTGAAGCTGTTATGACTGCTTGCTATTTGACTAATATGACTCATTCTATTATTTTAAATGGTGATACATTGTATGAAAAATAGTATAGTAAATGTACTAATTATTTCGTACTTAAGATCTTTGGCTATGCTGCTTTCACTCGTTAGAGCGAGGAAAAAAAAAATTCAAGGCGAGGAAATGTATTTTCTTAGGATACACGTAAGGTGTTAAGGGATATAGGTTGTGGGATAGGAGTCAAAAGGGTGTAAAAATCATAATTAGTCAAGACATCATTTTTAATGAGTCAGCGATACCTTATATAAAGAGTGAAAAACAACAAGTAACCATTAGAGAAGAGTCATTAGTTGAGGTGGAGAAAGTGTGTACCCACATTCCATCACCCCAAGTGAGGTGCTGAATGACACACCTTAAAATCAGCAGAACATATATGTAGAAGGTAACGAGGATGTGATAGAGTACAACCTCGTTGACCAAAACCATTTGGCTGATTATCAATTGGCCAAAGATAGATAGAGGAGACCACGTAGGGAACCCCAAAGACTATCTGACTTTACCATAGCTTATGGTAGTTATTATAAACTAGTTGATAAGGAGCCAAATACTTATGTGGAGACTATAAAGAGTGAGAAGTCCATAGAATGATTTAGTACCATAAGAGGAGAGATGAGTTCTTTTGTTAAGAATCAAACTTGGGATTTAGTTCCTAAACCTAAGGATAAATTCATAGTGTGATGCAAATGAGTTTATAAGGTGAAAGAGAGAGCCACTGAGAGTGAGCCTGAGAGGTACAAGGTTAGGTTAGTAGCCAAGGAACAATGATATAAAATGTTTGATTCATATGTTCTTTATATTGGTTTCAAGACGAATGAGTTTGATAATTGCTTGTATTACTTGTACCACATCACTAATAATAATTGTGTGTATTTGTTACTTTATGTGGATGACCTAACATGAAAGTGGTAAACAAGATAAATATAGAATTAAGTAAAGAATTTGACATGAAATACCTAGGGCATGCTAGAAGGATCATTGGTATGAAAATTGATAGAGATTGGTCAAATTCATACTTATTTGTGTATCAAACTCCTTATATGCTTAAAATTTTGAAGAAATTTGGCATGGTTAATTGCAAACCCTCTTCCATGCCTCTTGGTAACTAATTTATCTTGTCTAAAGAACAATCATTTTCTAATGATAAGATAAAGGAGTTTGTGAGTAAAAACTACTACTCTAATGTTATTGGCTCCATTAAGTACATGATAGTTTGCACTAGGCTAGTCTTGGCATTTACTGTTAGTATTTTAAGCATGTACATGTTTAATCTCGGTCCCAAATATTGAGAAGCTTTAAAGTAGTTGTTTAGGTATTTGAAGATTTATAACCTTGCAGATATGGGCACTAAGATGCTTATATTAGTAAAGTTTAAAAGTTGGCTTACACTTCTAAACATTGGTAAAGATATGTAAAGTTCTAATTTTACTTGGAATTTTTTTTAGCAACTACTAAGCTATTATTTTTGTTTGTTTGTTTGTTTTTTTTTTTTTTTTGTGGAGTTTGCAGGTATATTTGGATTAAGGTGGAGGTTTGTTGAAATTTTTTGTAATCTCAAATAAATTCGGGGCTATGATGTTTAATCGGACCCGTTATATCTTTATAGGCTTTGAGCTGATGATTGAAGACAATTGATAGTCCACTCTACAATGTGTCAGCCCAAACTATATTGAATTTAACCCGATTTAAAGTTTGACGGCTAGGTTTAGATATAATATAATATAGGAGAAATCGTTCTTTTTCCTATTGTCCTTCAATCTTGGTGTTACATTTGTCGAGTTCGACAGTTTAATCTGAGCCCTATCGGTTGTTCTTGTAATACAAATTAAAATCCGATGAAACTATGAATACCGAAGTGAATTGATAAAAGTGGAGAAATTCCAAGAACATTAATGTTAATCTAAAAATCAACATCTTACAATGAATGAAAAATATGCTTAAATACGGAAACCCTAGTTAAAATAAAATCCTAAATGAGAAATAAATGTAAAAAGAAGAAAATAGACATGACAAACTAAAGATTGCAGTTTTAAATTAATGAGACGAATTCAAACGACTAAAATCCATCTCAGGTAGTGGCAAAGTGACTAGTCTTGACCGACTCGTCAAGAAAATTCTAAAAATATATTATAATAGAAAATTTGAGCTCGTAAGCGAATTCTATGCCCATTTCTTTGTAAACATACGATCGTCGCATCCAAATATGTCAAAGCCCGATCCTCTACCTATTGACGTGTTTGTCTTCTTATTTTTGTATGTGAAGAGCACTGTTCACAAGAAATTTTTTAAGTATAACATCTTTATTTTTTTTTTTTTTTTATGATTTGTACAAAGAATAGAAATTGCGAGTGTGGTAAAGTTTAAAATTATTTTTCCTATAACACTTGAGAGGAGGTTGGGGGTAGAAAATTCGATATGATTGTAACAATTTTTCACATGACAATTCATAATTTTTTTCCATCTTTTAATAATTTTTGTTTATTATTTTTTCTAAACAAATATCATATAGACAAATAAAAAAATTAGTCTCAATTCTCAACATCAATTAAATGTGTGATTGATTTTCTTCTTTGATCAGTTTCATGGCAAATCCATTATAATATTCAAATAAAAAGTGTTCTATGAATTTTCTTTAATGTTTGTGACTACTTCTTGTGAAGAAAACAAGAAGAAAAAAGAAGAGGCCTAGTTGAATCGTAGAACAGATGGGGCTAAATGAATAATTTGATTAAAAAATTATCTAATCTTGCCGAGCGACTTGCTGAGCGAATGACGTTGAATCCATCAAAACTTTCACTCGAGTTGTATATAAATTATCATCGAAAAATATGACTATTCATCCACCAAAACATCCCGAAGAAAATGACCTGCACATATAGAAAATATGATTATTGGATAACACCATCTGTATTCGAAGTTTTTGGATGGAAAAACATTAAAATTGAAAATTCTACAGAATTTGAAGTTTGAAAACCCATCTGCAAAGAAACTTAGAATGTGGACGAAAGTGCTCATCATATACATATAGGAGGACGCAGGGGCAATATTTCCTTTATTATATGTTCTGCCTAATCAATATTCAATTATAAGAATATATGCTCGGTTATTCAACAAAATATTCTTGTCTTTACGCAATACAGAAACATAATTGATGCCCATTACCTTAAATTACAACTTCATTTTCACTTGTATATATTATTATTGTTCAGGTGGGGTTAATTGTAAGCTTCGAATTTATTGCATTTGAACTTGTAATTCAAGCAATTCAATCTTTCTTGTGTAATGCGGATGCCCCAAAAAAATTTCCCTTGAATATGTTGAGGTGCAGTGGTTGACCAGCTGCAAGATTTGTGACTCTTTGATTTATCGGTTGACTCTATCTTTTTAACATTCTTGATTTGTTTCTAAAGAGGAAAAGTCAAGCCCTTCTGTCATATATTATTAAGGGCAATGATCTCCTCCCCATGGTGGGGAGGGGAGGAGTTATAAAGGCCACATGACACGTGTCTTGTGGCCATTGAACAAGTGATTGACTTTTATGTCAATCACTTTTCTTTCACCCAATGGCCACAATATGTTTGACCATTCCCATCTTGCTTTTGAGACCGACGCTACACTTCATCATGTCAGACCCATAAAGATTTGGGAAGAGTTGATTTGATGTTACTAATGCTTATTTTGCACTTGTCTTTTTTCTACTCACTTTTTTTTTTTTTTTTTTGAAAGAATCGACTTCTCATATGATGAATGCAAAGAATGTGTGGCTGGACCGAATGGAAAGGAGGGTGATAATAGCACCGCTCTTCCCACTTTGA
Organism: Forsythia viridissima; assembly: GCA_030279155.1. Classification (NCBI taxonomy): domain Eukaryota; kingdom Viridiplantae; phylum Streptophyta; class Magnoliopsida; order Lamiales; family Oleaceae; genus Forsythia; species Forsythia viridissima. The sequence goes on from CM059036.1 coordinate 14,806,866, forward strand.
AAAAAATAAATAATAATAATAACAATCCACAGGAGAGTAAAAACAATCTCAACGACTAAGTGCTTTCACATCTTCTTTAACTTAAAACAAAGCTAACTAGATGGCCATTAATTAAGAACATGGTTCTAAATATCCAACTAACTAGATATTAACATGACCATAAAGTCGACAATCTAAGAGATATTCTTACAAAATTATTGTCAGCACAAGGAACCTTGAACATACTTTAAACAAAGCTAACTAGATGGCCATTAATTAAGAACATGGTTCTAAATGTCTAATTAACTAGATATTAACATGATCATAAAGTCGTCAATCTAAGAGATATTCTTACAAAATTATTGTCAGCACAAAGAACCTTCAACATACTTTAAACAAAGCTAACTAGATGGCCATTAATTAAGAACATGGTTCTAAATGTCTAATTAACTAGATATTAACATGATCATAAAGTCGACAATCTAAGAGATATTCTTACAAAAATATTGCCAGCATAAGGAACCTTCAACATACTTTAAACAAAGCTAACTAGATGGCCATTAATTAAGAACATGGTTCTAAATGTCTAATTAACTAGATATTAACATGATCATAAAGTCGACAATCTAAGAGATATTCTTACAAAAATATTGTCAGTACAAGGAACCTTCAACATACTTTAAACAAAGCTAACTAGATGGCCATTAATTAAGAACATGGTTCTAAATGTCTAATTGACTAGATATTAACATGATCATAAAATCGACAATCTAAGAGATATTCTTACAAAAATATTGTCAGCACAAGGAACCTTCAACATACTTTAAACAAAGCTAACTAGATGACCATTAATTAAGAACATGGTTCTAAAAGTCTAACTAACTAGATATTAACATGATCATAAAGTCGACAATCTAAGAAATATTCTTACAAAAATATTGTCAGCATAAGGAACCTTCAAAAAACTTTAAACAAAGCTAACTAGATGGCCATTAATTAAGTACATGGTTCTAAATGTCTAATTAACTAGATATTAACATGATAATAAAGTTGACTATCTAAGGGATTGTTGAAAAAATATGCCATATTTTTCACTTTATATATCTTAGCTTTCTTAATTAATATAACTGATTTTTAATGATAAAAGAGCAGGTCAACGTTTTAATTTTTACTGGTCTGAATAACGCCAGTTCTGACTGACTGCGTTGATAAAAAGATTATATTCTCATATCAGTAAAGATGCATTTTTATTCTATTTCTATATATAATATATTCTGATCACATGAATATTATTAACAACTTATTTTGTAGGTTAGAGAATCTTTTCTTATCATCTTAGATTTGTTTAGTAAGGAAACATTTAGTTTCTTAAATTCTTTCTTTCTACAAATCTAAGAATATCTTTTTATATATTCTTTCCTACTAATTTTCTTAGCATTCTTGTTACAATTTTTTAGGTAAGTAATAATTCTTAAATTGATTACTTCTTTTACTATAAGTAAGAGTACAAATCAATAAAGAATTAAGGGCTTTGAAATATAATTTTTTCTCTTGTTTCTCCAAGCACAAACCAGCCGAATTCATTGGTGGAAAAACCAGACTTGATGCTTCATTGATTCAACTTTCAAAGAAAAAATATTTTCTTCAAACTCATTGAAGAATCAAAAATTAATTGGTGCTCAAGGAACAATTCCATATCTTGTTCAAGCTACTAGGCATGATGTTAAGAACGAGGGGTTTTTAATCCAAGTGGTGGTTGCGGTCAAGTACAATAGGGAAGTGGTAATAAAGTCAAAACTGATGGGTTTGATTCCACTTCATCAACAAGTCAGAAGAAGAAGTATCATATAGAGTTGATCTGTTTTCTTTTGATTGTTATTTTGTTAATTTGCGAAATTACAAAAATCGATACTATTGTATTTTTTAACAAGATTATTAGTGGATTTTTTTTAACCATGTCATGGGAGCCTGTGAATGTTTTCCTTCGGAGTTTACCATGTTACATCTTGTATTTGTATTTAACTATTTAAATTCTGCACTTAACAAGATTAGGTAAACGAACACTGATGTACGAGTCAGAACTGTTATCTTTATCACTCATCAGTTCTGACTGCATTTTCTCCACTACTAGTTTAATTAAGATTAAAATTACTATTAATTTAATTAATCTAGGTTTTAGAACTTTCAATGGTATCACAGCGGGTACACTTTATAAGTGTGATCCAAAGAAGAAAGAAAGAAAGAAAATGGATCTGATATTGCCTTCAAAATTAAAAACGATGAAGAAGATGTTGATAGTAAAGAGAGTGAAAGAAATGAAAACATGGCCATGCTCACCAAATAATTCAACAAATTTCTAAAAAGAAATCAAAAGGGAAAAAACTTGAATACTCCACTCCAACAAAAGAAGAGATTTTCGAACAACACAAAACAAAACTCCACTACATCTATGAATAGATCTGACAATAGAATTCAATACCATGAGTGTGAGGGTTTTGGTCACATAGCCTCTAAATGTGCAAATACTTTAAAGAAATCTCATACCAAGAAGACCATGAATATTACTTGGAGTGAAGATGATGAAAAAGATTCAGATGAGGATGAAGACGACAGAACTACTGTTGATCATATAACATCTTTAACTGTGAACTTAACCTCTCATACTGATTCTGCGCAAAACTTGAATGTAGGTTCTGACTTCTTGACTACAACATCTGAAGAACCAATATGTGTATGTTCTAACTGCAGCAGTGTGAACAAAAAATTAAAAGACGAACAGGAGAAAAACTTGTCTACTCACGTCATGATGAAATTTTTGAAAGATGACTAGGCTGAAATTGATTCTCAAAATAATATTCTTACCAACATCTTAAAAGAGAAGGATAGTCAAATTGTGAACATTCTTGATGAATTAAAAGTTTCAAAAGAAAGAATTAAGCAATTAACATTTGGAGCCTCTCTCTTGAGTGAAACTCTAAGTTATGGAAGAACTCCAAATGTCAAAGAAGGTTTGGGATATGTTGGAAAAGATAAAGGAAAAGTTGATAATCAGATCAACTTCATCAAAGAAACACAATCTGATGTATTTTTGGACAAAACTGCTCTCATTGCCGTTAGAACTGAGGTTGACCTGCCTATGCAGGTTCTGACCAATGCCAAGACTCAAAAAAAATCACGACCATCAGTTATACAACCAATGTATCAATTCTCAATACAGAGAGGTAAATCAAATTACTTTGTAAAATGTTGCATCTGTGGTAATCTAGGACATGACTCATTTTATTGTTTATATAGTAAAAACTTGGTTAATAGACAAATGAGACACCATAGCAACACTATAGTAAGACAAACATGGGTTAAAAAGGGTGATTTAAATTGTTATATAGTTGATGTTGCATATAGAACTTTTATTCCTAACTCTTGGTATTTTGATAGTGGTTGTTCTAGACATATGACTGGTAATAGATCTTATCTAACTAACTACAAAAGTCATAAAGGTGGTCTGGTCACTTTTGATGATGAGCACACAGTAAAATTGAAGGTGTATGCACTATTCTAATTGATGGATTCTCTCCGTTAAAAGAAATTCTTTTTGTTGTAGGTTTAAATGCTAACCTGATTAGTATAGGTCAACTTTGTGACGATAAATACTTGGTTATGTTCTCAAAAAATTCTTGTAACGTCTTGAATTATGATAGTAGTTGCATTCTACATGGTACTAGATCTAGTGGTAAATGTTATCTTTTTGATACCAAAATTACTTGTTATATTTCAAAGATTGACTCTACCGAGTTGTGGCACAAACAATTGGAACATTTAAACTATAGTGATATGTTGAGACTAACAAAATTGAATGCAGTACGAAGCGTTTCTAAGCTTACTGAAAAATCTGAAGGATTGTGTGGTTCGTGCCTAAAAGGTAAGCAAACCAAAAGTACCTACAAGCAAGGTAAATTTCTTACTACATCTTATGTATTAGAATTACTTCACATAGATTTGATGGGACATATTTAAAGTGAAAGTATTGATGGCAAAAAATATATATCTATGTATGCGTGGATGATTTTTCTAGATATATTTGGATAGATTTCTTAAGAGAAAAATCTAATGTTTTTGAAAGATTTAAATTTTTGCACCTAAAAATAACAACAGAAAAATATTTTGAGGGAATAAAAATAATAGGATTAGAAGTGATCATGGGTGGGAGTTTGAAAATGCTACTTTCTCTAATTTCTGTGAACAAAATGGTATTTTTCATGAATTCTCTGCTCCTAAAACTCCTAAACAAAATGGTGTTGTGGAAAGGAAAATAGGTCTCTACAAAATATGGCTAGAGTAATGCTAAATAGTAAGAAGTTTCCTATTAAATTGTGGGCTAAAGCTATTAATACTGCTTGTTATATTTTGAATTGTGTGTCTTTAAGAACAGAAACCACTCAAACTCTCTATGAAATTTGGAAATGAAGAAAACTGAATCTCAAATATTTCCATACCTTTGGTAGCAAATGCTATGTTTTAAATGATCGAGAATACTTGGGTAAATTCGATTCAAAAAGTGATGATGGAGTATTTATTGGTTATTCTGAGAACAGACGAGCATACAGAATTTATAACATGCGTACTCAGAATATCATTAAATTAATCAATGTAAAAATTGATGACACTGATAATTTTTCATCTTATTTACAAGAGCCTAATATTCAGTTTTTAGAAGAACACGTTGCTGGATGTCAACCTATTCAAGACAATCATGTACCTGCATCAGACAGTGATAAACAAACGGAACAGCTAGCATCAAGTTCTGGTGTCTCTGCCCCTGCTTCTAGAAGTTCTGACGTACCCAATACAAACAACGAACAAAATATGAGAAGGCAACCTCCTTCTTGGATATAGAAAGTACACCCATTGGACAATGTTCTTTCAGATTCTGGAGACGGTATGATGACTAGGAGGAGGCTTGCTAATGAACTTGGAAATGTTTGCTACACTTCACAAATTGAACTCAAAAATATAAATGAAGCAATTATTGATGAAAATTAGGTTCCAGCCATGCATGAAGAGCTAGCTCAATTTGACAGAAATAAAGTGTGGGAACTTGTACCTCGGCCAAAAGACACAAATGTGATCGGGACAAAGTAGATATTCAAAAATAAATTAGATGAACATGGCAACATAGTCAGAAACAATGCACGCTTGGTTGCACAGGGATATACTCAACTAGAAGGAGTGGATTGTGATGAAACATTTACACATGTGGCTCGACTTGAATCCATTAGACTTTTACTATATGTGGCATGTCAAATGAGGTTCAAGTTGTACCAAATGGATGTCAAAAGTACCTTTTTGAATGGAATTCTTAATGAAGAAGTCTATGTTGAGCAGCCTAAGAGATTTGTTGACCCTTATTCTTCTGACCATGTGTTCAGACTAAAAAAGGTCCTATACGGACTAAAACAAGCTCCACGTGCTTGGTAAGAATGATTGACCATATTCTTGTTGGAACAGAGATCAAGAGAGGAGGAGTTGACAAAACTTTATTTATCAAATATTTCAAAACTGGATTAACATTTGCACAAATCTATGTCGATGATATTGTGTTTGGTTCTTTACTAGAAACAAAATCCAGAGAGTTTGCTACACTTATACAAAATAAATTTGAAATGAGTATAGTTGGTGAACTAAATTTCTTTTTAGGTTTGCAGATCAAACAGGTTGGATTAGAGATTTTTATCTCACATGCCAAGTATGCTAAAAATCTGGTGAAGAAGTTCGGCCCTGAACAAACCAAGTCAATCAAAACTCACATGGCCATGTCCTTAAAAATTTCCAGAGATGACCAGGGCAAGGAGGTTGACTCCAACTTGTACAGAAGCATGATAGGTAGTTTGTTGTACCTGACTACAAGTCGTCTTGACATATCATTCAATGTTGAAGTTTGTGCGCGTTATCAGGCCAAACCAAAAGAATCACATCTTGCAGCAGTGAAGTGAATTATTCGCTATATTAATTGTACTTCTGATTTTGGGTTATGGTATACTAATGATACTAACTCTCATCTTGTAGGATACACTGATGTTGACTGGGCTGAAAACATGGATGATAGGAAAAGCACGAGTGGATGATGTTTCTATATTGGTAACGATCTCATTGCATGGTTAAGTAAGAAACAAAAATCTATTTCTTTATCCACTGCAGAAGCTGAGTATATTGCTGCGGGTAGTTGTTGCACTCAGCTACTCTGGATGAAACAAATGATATGTAATTATAGGATTGATGAAGACTCTGTTGCTATATTCTGTGATAACACTAGTGCTATCAATATTTCTAAAAATTCTGTTCAGCACTCTAGAACCAAACATATTGACATTAGACATCATTTTATTAGAAATTTGGTTGAATAAAAAGTAATTGCTTTGGAACATATTCAGACTGAGTATCAGTTGGCTGATTTGTTCACTAAGGTCATAGATTCTGCTAGATTTGAAACTCTATAAAAGGCCGTGGGCATTTGCTTGATGCATTAATTTTCTTTTTAAAAAAAATTAGTAGAAGTAGTTTTTTTTGTTTGATTCTATCATGTGTGTTTGTTTGCATTTGCTTACTTTTTTATTTATTTACAAAAAAAATAAATAAATGAAAAAAAAGGATAGGTATTCCTGCAAATAACATATGATATAAATGTATATTTGATCTATGAATTTTGAGATTTATTTGGATTAACCAATCAGTATGGCATGCTCATTATACTTATGATAAAATATGCTCAGATAAGGACACTTTGAATACATATTAACTTGTTTGATTGTGCATTACTACTGACTGGATTATTATCTTTAAAATAGTTTCGTACTTTGTTGTGGACATATGATCAGTATCTATGTTTCTCCGCACTGAAGTATGTTGTTGTATTAAACAGAAAATTTCATGGAGGAGAGGACTACCATCATAGATGTGTGCAGCCGTCCTTGATAATGAACATAAATCATATAGAAAAGAGCTACTTCTATGGCTGTGAGAAAGTCAACTCCATGATCTTAAAAATTCAGTGCTTTGACAAACAAAAAATATACATATCAATAAAGTCAACACTCTGAGTACTCAAAAGAAAATTGTTATGGTACTCCTATATGGCACGCACATATATATATATTTTTTATTTAAAGAGATATATTCAGAAGATGGCTAGTTTGAAATACATCTCAGTACTTATCTTTTTAACAAGGTTCAATTTGACTTAGTGGGACATGTTATGATTGACTAGTCTAGTATGTCCTATCACACACTCACATTATAAATTTGACCAATTAATTGAATCTAATTATGCGCATATATCTGATTGGAAGATTTCAGTTGATTTTGATATTTTTGGATTGATTGTATAATTTATGGACTATGAAATTTGGCCATAAATAAAAGATTCAATTTTATCTCATAAAATATTCTCATTATTTTTGTGTGATTGTCTTGTGTGGGCCTTTTCGTAGGATTTTCAATTAACAGTCTAATTTTAACAGTATAATCAGCTTTAACTAAGAAAAAATCTGGATGAATCTTTTACGGAATCCAATTTTATTCTTTACTAAATAGTAAATTGATCTTCGTAATTTAAAAATTATGTTTTTCATAAATTAGCATCTTAGACGGTTTAATTCAAATTTGACATATCTGGTTAATGAAGGTTTTTATGTCCATAACTGCCAATCATCAGTTTTTGGTAATTGCTTTGAACATGTCCTAAATTAATTGTTCCCTCTTTGTGCAATTTTAAAAAAATTCTTCTTTTTAAACTTCTACCTAGGGTTTTCTCTTCACTCTTCTTGTGTGTGTTCAAGTCCAAAACTCAGTCCCTGTCTCTAATATTTGATTTCAAAGTTCTGTTGAGTTTTTATTTCAGATTCACACAATGGTTAAAACCAAAATGCCAAAATCAAAGAAAAATCCAGGAGGCTCATCCAAGAACTCTGTTACTCTGCCGGTTGCTGCTGAAACTGTAATGGGGCCTCAAATGTCGCTGGTAAGGACTCTCCGACGAAGTACACGAAGACTGGACACCTATCCAGTGGCTGTTGCATCTCAGGATGACCAATCGACGGACATTGTTGCCTATCACCCACCGGTCAGCCATTCTACATCACAGCCGCATCCAACATCTAAAGACCCAATTACTTTTCTTAGAAAGAAAGTTACCATAAGTGCCCAAGAACCAGATGAAGAAGGAGGTGAGGATGACAGATTTGCTGGTGATAGTAGGTCTGACAATGCTGAAATTGATGACAAAGTTCATAAGAATGAAGAGACTAGGGATGAAGAGGCTGAATGTCCTCCTCCAATTGTTAAAAGTTCAAGTAAGCCTCTTCTCAAAAACCAGATTTTGATTTTGATGTAAATTCTGAAGAATCTTCGGACTCTACTCCAACACCACCTCCACCCAGAAGAGCCACCAGGGCTGAAAAGGAAAAAGGAAAAATTGGGAATGCTGCTGAAGAACCTACACCTGCTGGTCAAAACAAGCCACCCACTGCCTTAGGGGGTGCCTACAGAGTACTGCCTACTCCCAATTTAGACCCGCAACTGTTCAGGCTTGAAACTCTAACTAGAAGAAGACACTCTGTTAATCCTCTAAACTACTGTTTTCTATATGAGACTGCTGAAAGCCTGTTTCTTTCATTTACCTCCTATCGCAAGTTCATCGTTGAATGCAAGGTATCTATTCCTGAGTTTGTTTCATTTGATCTAGATAAGATTGTTGGGTTTCATAAACTGCATAAATTGTTGAGTTTTTCTAAACCGTTTGATGAGACACTTGTCAAGGAGTTTATGAAAAATGTTCCTAAGAATTTAGGTAAGGCTGGAAATGAATTTAGGTGGCAAGTTTATGCCAGGGGAAGGCATGTTAATTTCAGTCTTAACTCTCTAAGAGAATGGCTTGGGATGGATGATGTCGCTATCACCAGTGATGAGGAGTTAACTAAAGATAGCGTTGCTTAAGAGATGACTGGTTCTGCTTGGCCAGAGACGGTTAAACTGACTGCTTCCAGACTTCTGCCAAAATACAAAGTTCTCCATCTTATCTTAATCAACAACATTAACCCCTTGACTCATCGATCTGATATCTCAAGTGATAGGGCAGTTATCCTATATAAGTTGGGAATATGTTTGCGTATTGATTGGGTCAAAATGATATTTGATAGAATTGTGTATGAAGGGCCACAGAGGGCTAAGCAATACAGACTACCACATCCAACGCTTATTCATAATTTTCATGCTCATCAAGGAGTGCCACCTATGGATTCGGACAGATTCTCAGATGCTCTACCTGTCCTGGGCATTCATGAATTTTCAAACCTTAATGGAACACCAAATCCCACTCCAGGGTTCTAAAGAACGTTCTGTATTCTTTGGACCAGTCTAGGCGTTTGGATGTACTGGAAAATCAGTTGGGGCTAGTCAAGACTCGGGTAGAACAACTTTTCACCTTAACCAAAAGTTTTTCTGATGAATTTATTTTCATGCGTAGGGTGTTGAGTGAACTTGAATATCTCGGTGATGAGCATATAAAGTCTGCATATCGAATAGTTACTCTAGAATTCTCTACACATCCCGGAGGTCCGATGGAGATTCTGGCTTCTGATCTAGTAGTTGAGAGAACTGCTGCCCCAGCTGCTGCACCTATGCCAGATGCTCCTCCACCCATTGCTCCATCAGATACCTCTATTCGCAAGAGAGATGCAAAAGAATCTATATCCGGTGCAAAGAAGTCAAGGCCTTCGCGGAACTGTCTATTTCTGGTTCTGACTTCTAACTTTCTAACTATTTGGTTTTGACTAATTCTGGATGACTGTATTAATTCTTACATTCTGTTTTGGCGTTCTTCTTACAAAATGGGGAGTAGTAGGTATTTTTTAAGTTTGTGATTGTTGTTTATACTTTGATGATGATACTTTGTTGGTTAAACTTTGCTAGTAATTTTGATGATATCATGCTAAGGGGGAGCAATATTAAAGTTGTGGCTAATGTGTGTGGTATTTGCATTTTTTGTTAACTTCTTTGCATGAGTTTTTGGTTTACACACTAAGGGGGAGCAATAACCCTTATATGTTGATGCTCATGACTTCTTTAATTATTCACATGCCATAACACATTTCACACTTACATTAAAAATCTAATAGTTATGTGTTTGTAATTAAGCAACGCCAAAAGGGGAGATTGTTGGAAAAATATGTGTCATATTTTTCACTTTTTATATATTGGCTTTCTTAATTAATATAACTGATTTTTAATGATAAAAGAGCATGTCAACGTTTTCATTTTTGGCTGGTTTGGATAACGCCAGTTCTGACTGACTGCGTTGATAAGCAGATTATATTATCAGATTAGTAAAGCTGCGTTTTTATTCTGTTTCTATACATAATTTATTCTGATCACGTGAATATTATTAACATCTTATTTTGTAGGTTAAAAAATATTTTCTTATTTTCTTAGAAATATTTAGTTTTCTAAATTCTTTTCTTCTACAAATCTAAGAATATCTTTCTATATATTCTTTCATATTAATTTTCTTATCATTCTTATTGCAAATTTTTAGGTAAGTAATAATTCCTAATTTGATTACTTATTTTACTATAAGTAAGAGTACAAATCAATAAAGAATTAAGGGCTTCGAAATATAATTTTTGCTCTTGTTTCTCCAAGCACAAACCATCCGAATTCATTGGTGGAAAAATAAGACTCGATGCTTTATTGATTCAACTTTCAAAGGAAAAAAGTTTTCTTCAAACTCATTAAAGAATCAAAAACTAATTGGTGATCAAGGAACAATTTCATATCTTGTTCAAGCTACTTGGCGTGAAGTTAAGAACGGAGGTTTTTAATCTAAGTGGTGGTTGCGGTCAAGTACAATAAGGAAGTGGTAATAAAGTCAAGACCAGTGGATTTGATTCCACTTTATCAACAAGTCAGAAGAAGAAGTATCAAAGAGAGTTGATCTGTTTTCTTTTGATTGTTAATTTGTTAATTTTGCAAAATTACAAAAACCGATACTATTGTATTTTTGAACGAGATTTTTAGTGGATTATTTTTACTAATGGCATGGGAGCTCGTGGATGTTTCCCTTCGGGTTTACCATGTTACATCTTGTGTTCGTATTTAACTGTTTAAATTCTGCACTTAACAAGATTAGGTAAATGAACAATGTTGTGTGAGTCAGAACTGTTATCTTTATCACTTGTTAGTTCTGACTGCGTTCTATTCACTGCTAATTTAATTAAGATTAAAATTACTATTAATATAATTAATCTAAATTTTAGAACTTTCAGAGATATTCTTACAAAAATATTGCTAGCACAAGGAACCTTCAACTTACTTCAAACAAAGCTAACCAGATGGCCATTAATTAAGAACATGGTTCTAAATGTCTAATTAACTATATATTAACATGATCATAAAGTCGACAATCTAATGGCCATTTAGAACCATGTTCTTACAAAAATATTGTCTGCACATGGAATCTTCAATATACTTTAAACAAAGCTAACTATATGGCCATTAATTAAGAACATGGTTCTAAATGTTTAATTAACTAGATATTAACATGATCATAAAGTCGACAATCTAAGAAATATTCTTACAAAAATATTGTCAGCACAAGGAACCTTCAACATACTTTAAACAAAGCTAACTAGATAGCCATTATTTAAGAACAAGGTTCTAAATGTCTAATTAACTAGATATTAACATGATTATAAAGTCGACAATCTAAGAGATATTCTTACAAAAATATTGTTAGCACAAGGAACCATTAACATACTTTAAACAAAGCTAACTAGATGGCCATTAATTAAGTACATGGTTCTAAATGTCTAATTAACTAGATATTAACAGGAACATTATAAAGTCGACAACCTAAGGGATATTCTTACAAAAATACTGTCAGCACAAAGAAAGGACATAAATGGTTTCATATTAATGATCGAGCCCTGGGGGTGATAGATCATATAGTTTAGTTTTTTCCTATTACAATTTACAATATACAACAAATACAAGTATACAATTTACAAGAGCTATTCGAATTTCATTGAAGTTGTATTTATAGTAACTTGATTAAAAGTTGACGGAATTATGATATAATTCTTCAAATCAGGCTCCCTTTTTTCATTTTCTAATGATTCTTGATCTTGTTGGTCAAAAGTTATTGGTCTCACTTTTAATTTTCTAGATGTATCAGAACCTTTTCCAAATTATATGGTATAATAGAAGAAACAGAGGTCTATGTTTCTGTATATAAGTTTTCCATTTTTACATGTTCTTTGTTGTATAATTAGAATTAAGTGAGTTATTTTTATCTAAAATTCCAAATCGTGTCAAGTTTCATAACATCTTTGGATGAAAAAGGTTAAAAGAGATTAAAATTTTGAAGCTTGAGAACTTTGATAAGTGTATTTTACACGCTTATCAAGGCTTGTAAACGTAGTATATATCATTTTTACTTAATTCAATTCAAATATTATTTATTTAAGTACAAACTCTATTTTGAATGAGCTTGAAACAAAAAAGAAGAGTTTGATGCTTAACTAAATCTTAATCGGATGCACATACATGAGTTGAAAGTATAAGAAAACAACTGGAGTGAATTCGAAAATTTCGAGAGCAAAAATTAGATTTTGAAAAAGTTTGAGGACTGACTTGCACATATTCAAAATATTTTAGAAGGGTGATGTTCAATTAGAATGTCATTAGAAGTTTTGGGATTGAATCGATAAAAATTAAGAATTAAAGAACCAAACCCGTGCTTAAAAGCTAAATCGATGAGAAAATTGTAAGTTCTGGAAAAAAGGTCACACCACCATGCATGATACGATCTAGGTGCGAGATGCCTTTGAAATCATGTACAAAGAAAACTTAATTCCACACAACTTAAAAAACGAGCCCCGCGACTCCTCTCAAAGTCGAGGTCGCATCAATGTCGCATCAATGCACGGTGCGACCTGTAGAAAATTTGTGTAACTTCACCTAAGTCGCACCATGCACGGTGCGACCTGTAGAAAATTTGTGTAACTTCACCTAAGTCGCACCATGCACGAAGCTACTTAGGTGTGAATTTTGGGTGTTTTTTTTATGTGTTTTGCCAAAAATTTACAATTTGGTTCTCGATTGAGATTTTATTTACAAATTTGTTCATTTGTTTATTCAATTTTATGGATTCAATTCAAAAACTTCAGTAGTATTATAATCGGTTCTCCCCCTCCTAAATTATTCTCAAAATGTTCCTCCAAAGATTTGAACATGTGCAAGTTAGTCCTTGAATGTTTCCAAAATCTGATTTTTACCCTCAAAACTTTCAAATTCACTCAAGTTGCTGGCTTACAATTTCAACTCATGTCAGTGCCATCTGGTTAAGCTAAATTAAACATCAAATTCTTCTTTTTCGTTTCAAGCTTATCCAAAGTGGGATTTGTACCTATATAAACAATATTTAAACTGAATTAAGTAGATGTTGTGGATATATACTAAGTTTACAAGCTTAGATACTTATCAAATGAATGTAGACCGAAGTGCTCAAATACTTACGAGGATGAAAGTGCAATATTCCCTTTCATTATATGATTTTCCTAAACAATATTCTATCATAAGCAAATATTCTAAACTTTCAATCTTCTTAAGCTTTGAATCTATTCGTGCGGGCATTAAAACTTGTGGTATTTAGTATTTATCACAACTTGCATGTAAATCATGGTATTTATTCCCGTCTTTTTCAAGTGTTGTGCCGTTTATTATACAATTTTTGGGTGATTTTAAAGTATAAATAGACTCCTATCTATTTGAAGAATCTCATTCCAATCTCACCCAGTACCATTTCCCAAAACACTATTCTGCATACACTTTCTTCTAGTTTGAGATTTCAAAAATATTTTCTTGTTCATAGTTCTCGAGATTTATAGTGCTGCTGTATCGAAAGGTGATCGTTGTATTTTAGGATACAAGTGTCGGAAGTCAGTAATCCATCAGTGTCAGACCATATCGTTTTAAGGAGAAAAAAATCCTACTCTTGTCTCGGTCAAATCCATTTTTCTTGCACAATTATGTAAGTAATGTTATTCTCTTGAATTAATTTTTACGTAGAATTAATATTTTGTTTCTTTATAGAAATATCAGGGGTCCCGAAGAACCTTAAAAGAAATGAAAATTGCAAATTGACCCAAACACAGCCAAAATTTGCAATAGTGATAGTAGGGTGTGAAGAACCTAAATGTGTAACTTTTTCTTAAATTACAATTTAGTCCCTGAACATATTGTAAACTGAGCCCAATTGATATCACTTGATAAAGGATTAATTTTGATTTTTTTTTTTTTTTGCAATCATCTTGTTGAAGATAAATTGAACTTCTCCACTGAGAAAGAACTAGGTCGTTATCCTTCAACACTAACACTATGTTTGATAAAGATTTTTATAGATTATAAGCAGTAAATCTTACAAAATATGTAGATAAAAAATAGATTAAAGTTGTAAGTCCTACGAAATGTGTAGATGAAAATAATATTTGATCAGTTTATAAGTACTTATAAACATACACAAACATACTTTAGACCTTGCACTAATACAAGAGAGTATTGTTTGTGAAGATTAGAGTCGGGAACTCTAGGAATTGTTATTATTTTATGGGTGCATTTGTTACAGAATTAAAGATAAGAGTAGGGATAGGATAAGGTTCGTAGATTGTATTAAGGTAGATTATATTGTATATATATATATATATATATATATATATATATATATATATATAACACGGCATTTGGCGTATTAAAATAACATGAGTATTGAAAAATAAAAAAATTGCAACAATATTTTTGGCGGAGCTTGAAAAGGCTATTATAAATATGTGTGGAATTTGGATAACTTACTTTTCTCTTAGTTTTGAACAATTTTTTTTTTTTTTTCAAAGTAACTCTTACTTTTGTCTTACAATAAGTAACTTACTTATTTTTAACTTTGGTTAATAAAAAGAGTTATTTATGTAAAATTACTTATTTACTTATAAGTAGATGTTAGTTTTTTAAAAGTACATCTTGCAATACTGTCAATATATTTTAATTTTGATTAATAAAAAAAATTAATTTATTTTAAAACATACTTATTACTTATAAGTAAAAGCTCTTAATTTACTGTTAAAACATGTTACTTACTTATGTTTAGCTTTGATAAATAAAAAATTAATTTATTTTAAAACATAATTTTGTTTATAAGTAACAGTTACTTACTTACTTATTTTTAAAATTGATTAATAAAAACATTTATTTAGGGCCCGTTTGATAGAGATTATAAACTAGTTTATAAACCAAAAATTGGTTTATTTGACCAATATTGGTTTATTTGAGTTGAAATTGTTGACTTTTCATGTTAAAAGTGGGTTGAAAAGTCAAAAATTACAGCTGAAAAAAATCAAAATGGGTTTTTAATCCCTATCAAACAAGTTCTTAGTTTAAAACTTATTTGTAAGTAAATTTATTTTTTTGTCTACTTACTTGTTTGGGATAATTTATATTTTCTTACTTTTAAGTAAAAAGAAGCAACTTTTATCTGTGTCAAAATAAGCAATTTGCTTATTTTTAGTTTTAATTATTAGGAAAAAGTTATTTATTTTAAAAGAATATGATTTCTGACCAGCTCTAATATCGAATCGCACACACACACACTCTCTCTCTCTCCCTGAACAGAAAAATGGATCCTTTGATTAGTAGCCCCGTTGAAGTTACAGTGGATAGGTTGCTTGAAATCGCCACTGAAGAGTTCAATCTTGTACGGGGTTTCAAGCAAGACTTAGGAAACCTAACAAATTCATTGCAAATGATAAAGCAAGTGTTGAAAGATGCTGAGAGGCGCCAAATTACCGAAGGATCTGTCAAACTCTGGTACAACAACCTTGAAGATGCTGCTTATGATGCAGACAATGTTTTGGACAAGATCAAATATGTGTGTCGTACTGTCGAGATCCAAAATCAGTTGAAGCCAAAGGTCTGCTTATACTTCTCTTTCTATACACCACTGGCATTTCGGTGGAAAATGGCTCACAAAATCAACAACATAAATGTCAATTTGAAGAGGATTAAAGATGAAGCTAATAGCCTTAACCTCAACAGAGCTACAGATTATCATCCTTCTCAGCCTCAGTTCAAGGAAACTGATGCCATCACTGCTGATCCAGTTTTTGTTGGAAGAGAATATGACGAAGCAAAAATTGTGGAGCAAATAACCTGCGAAGTCAACGAGGTTTTTTCAGTCATTCCCATAGTTGGAATGGGAGGGATTGGCAAAACAACTCTAGCTCGTCGTATATTTAATCACCCGCACACAGAGAATAATTTCGATAAAAGAATTTGGGTATGCGTCTCAAAGAAATTTGATGTTTCTACGATTTTAAAAAGAATTCTGGAGTCGCTAAAAGGAACTTCCCATGGAGATAGCAGACAAGCTGTCATGGACAAGCTTCGAGAGAAATTGAAGGGCAAAAGAAGCTTGCTTGTTCTTGATGATTTGTGGAATGACAAATATGAAGATTGGGATGATTTAAAAAATGCTCTCATGGGAGTTAACCCTAATAAAGGAAATGTCATTATTGTCACCACACGTAATGAAAAAGTGGCCTCAATTGTCAAGTCGTCACACAATCAGTATAGGTTGGAAAAATTATCAGAGGATGATTGCTGGTCCATAATCAAGGCAAAGGCATTCAAAGGTGGAGACGTACCACATGATTTTCAAATCATTGGAAAGGCACTTGCTCAACAATGTAGAGGTTCACCATTAGCTGCGAATATGATGGGGGCAGTTCTAAAAGGAAAGAAAATAGATGAGTGGAACTCAATTCTAGACACTGGGCTTTCAAATTTTGAAGGAGATGAGAATACTGTGTTGCAAGTCCTAAAGACAAGCTTTGATCGTTTACCTTCTTCATCGCTTAAAGAATGTTTTGCCTATTGTTCAATATTTCCCAAGGATGCAAAGATAAAGAGAGAATGGTTAATCCAGCTGTGGATGGCAGAAGGATTTCTTACAGATAATCAAGGATCTGATATGGAGACTAAAGGCAATGACATTTTTAACATTTTGTTGCAAAGCTCCTTCATGCAAGAGCCCGAAAAGGACAAGTATGGCAATATCAAATGCTGCAAAATGCATGATCTTTTGCTTGATCTTTCATGCTTAGTTTCAAAATCGAAAAGTTTTATTATTCCGGATGATCGCACAGGAGATGACATTCCTAAAGTTAGATATCTTTCAATACGTGGAGAAGAAGCACCTGAGATCACAAAAGAGAAAACAAGTTATGTACGCACGTTGGTCTCAAATAGCAGTTCACCATGCAAAATTTTGCCAGACTTCAAGCACTTGCGTACTCTGCTTCTATGCAATGCAGGAATAAAACATTGTCCAACCTCAATTGGCAAGTTGATACATTTAAGATGTCTTGATGTGTCGGACAATGACATCACTACATTGCCTTGTTCTGTCTGCAAGCTTAACAACTTGCAAACTTTAAACATTATTAATTGCTTCCTTGAACAGCTTCCAGAAAAGATTCAAGACTTGGCTAGTTTGAGGCATCTCCACTATTGTCCCGACAAAGATTTTCCCATGCCACCTCAAATTAGAAGGTTGTCTTGTCTTCAAACCTTACAATTTTTTAATGTGAGCGACAAGGATGGCTGTCGAATTGAAGAGTTGGGTCATTTGAAGAATCTTAGAGGCAAAATAGAGATACGCAATCTTCAACTAGTGAATAATGAAGCAGAAGCTAAGAAGGCCAATTTGGGTGGAAATCCAAATATAATAAAGTTGAAGTTTTGTTGGAGAAATTCAAATGATGACAGCACAACTTCTGCGAGTGTCTCGGAAAGTGACATCCACGATGAGAGTGTGCTTGAAGGCCTCCAACCTCACCCAAATTTAAAAAGCATAACAATTGAAGGATTTAGAGGTAAAAATTTTCCGTTGTGGACTATGAAGATGTTGAAACTTGATATGTTGATCGAGATTGAGTTCATAAAATGCTACGAATGCAAAGAAATCCCAATGCTCGGCCACCTACGACTCCTCAAGTATCTAAAATTAAAGGGTCTGAATAACATAAGATCGATAGGATTGTCATTCTATGGAGAGAGTGATTGCAGCTCAACTAGTAACAACGATGGCCAAGAGACACGAGTATCATTCCAGTCACTTATAAGTCTCACAATAGAGGAAATGCCGAACCTAATAGAGTGGGTAGAAGCACAAGCGAGCGGAATACGGGTATTTCCTTGCCTTGAGTATTTGATTATTAAGAATTGTTGGAAATTGACTCGTGTTCCCCATTTGCGGGGTGGCGGAGCTTCTCTCAAAGAGCTGGAAATCTCGTGTTGTTATGAATTGAGGGAATTACCCGATCTAGGCAGCCTGGAGTCTCTTGAGAGATTTGAATTTCGTTCTTGTGAAAATCTACAATTAATTCCATATCCAAGTGGACAAAAAGCTTCCCTTCGAAGCTTGGTAATTTCATTTTGCAATATGCTGAGCAACCTGCCGAATGAAATGCTCAAGTCTTGTACGTCTCTACAGCATTTAGAGGTATATGGATGCAAGAATCTGATCACTTCGTTTCCTAAATTGAGTTGGATGGGATGCCTTATCAGCTTAAGAGAATTGTGGATTGGGGGTTTCTCAAATTCAGTGCATTTCAATTCATTTCAAGATACTCTCAACGGCATCGAACACATAAAATCCCTTCAGATATTACACTTGCGTGGTCAAGCAGATTGGGTCTCTCTGCCATATCAGCTTCAGAATCTCACTTCCCTAAAAGAATTGCATATAGATAATTTTGGAATGGATGCACTGCCTGATTGGTTTGGGAATATACCATCTCTTGAAGAATTAATAATATTTGAGTGTGAAAAGCTTAGGCATCTGCCCTCTAAAGAAGCTATGCAACGACTAACCAAATTAAAAGGATTATATATTAGGGATTGCCCGATGTTGGAGGAGAGGTGCAGGCAACAAAGCGGTCCTGATTCTGAGTGGCCAAAGATTTCTCATATTCCCGAGTTGGTATTCTTGTAAGTATATTTCAGTTAAATGACTTTACATTTCACTAATTTTATTTATTATTTATCATTTTGCTAAGAACATTTCCAATGCACTCAGTCAAATTTTATTTCCCTCGTCCAATTTTTTTTTTTTAATTAAATGCTAAGTTGAATTTAAATTTGTTAAGTCACATCGTCTAGAAGTCCGTCTAAATTTAGACGGACTTGTAGACAGAGTCTATTTTTTGGTATGTCACATCAATTAGACAGAGTCATCATCAACATGCATTGGATATAGTTTTTTTTTTTTTTATATGTCAAATAGTTATGGAAGGTTAACATGAATATATATACGCTATTAACTCATTTTTCTTTCAATTGTAGTTGAAGCTGTACAAGTGAAACATCAAATTGATTTGTTAAATGTTCGAGGTGAACGGATATGATTTGTCTTTGTCATATCATGTAAGACATTTGAAATGATTTTCTGCAAAATTAAACTTCTCTAATATAGATCAAAGGCCGAAACCATATTTAATAGCTTGGAGTACGTACAAATTAACTAAAAGAATAATCAACTTTAAAAAGGATTACAATACTTGTACATGATTTACTGCAAAACAAACTAATTTATTAATTTTTTCAATTATTGTTGAAGTTGTACAGGTGCAACCGTGCAACGTAAGTATTGATTTGTCAAATGTTAGAGATGAAGGACGTGATTTGTGATGTCATGGACATTTGGTTAGAGATTAAACAAGATTAAACTTCTCCTAACAAGACTAAAGAAGACCGTGAATCTCAGATTTGGAACTTTTGGAGTTGCTAGTTGTTTATATTATTAGCTTGTGAAAACAATTAGTAAAACTGGTCATTTTTTTTAATAACGTCTTAGTGTTTAATTTTTGAAAAGGTTCCTTGTGTACCATTTAATCCTTTTAACCGAAATTGTAATGATTATTACTCATATTAATTGTTAAACCCAATCACTGAGTTTGTATAAATATTTTAGTTGGGAATCAACAATTAAAAAGGGTGATTAGTGCGTACCTTGCTTCTGGTGGTAAAAACGTAGCTTTTATGAAAATTCACTTTTTACGTGAGGCTGTGCATGATATTTGTATTCAAATTTCTACTGTTTTTCTTGGTGGTAAGTTTGTGAAGTTCTGATGATGTCGAATTCAAGTTTTCCATAATTTTCTTGACTAACATGTTCTCACGACCTTTGCCATCAATAAGGACATCACACTCCTTGTCACGATTAGTATATCTTGTACATACATAACTGAGTTATTTTCTTCTATTTCACAACCCATCCCTCTCTTTCGTACGTCGTTAACATCTACTTGAAGAGCACTAACCTTTTGACATAGTAATTGGACAACAAATCTATTGCCCATGATCAAAAACTAGAGCAAATATATATATATATATATATATATATATATATATATATATATATATATATATATATATATAACATATTTGAAATTGTTATCGATCTTTATCCAAATAAAAAGATTTCTCTTAAATACAGGGGGTGCTGAAATTCAACACGAGAGACGGAGCTTCACAATCGAGACAAGAAAACAATATAGTGAAATCATATTAGGTAAGCCCCTAAGACTCATAGTAGAAAGGCTTTTAAAATGAATATTGAGGTACCTATAGGGAGCAACGAGTTGGAAGAATCAAACCACCATATATCAATCAAATGCACCATTGGAATATAGAAGCTGGACTAATATTGCAGCAATTAAATTGTTGTAGATACAATTTCTACTCAAGGAACTTCAATTTCATTATACAATCTACAGACATTCTTACCAAAGTGCCATCAATGCAAGCCCTCACCAACTAGGAAGGAAATCATACATAAGTTTCCCTAACGCAATCCTAGAGAGGACTACAACATAAAGAATGTCTGCATCTAGTCACACAACTCAGTTTGAGTTATAGGTCGAAAGTAGATATTACAAGGACAAAGTGCTCTATTAAGAATGACAGATGACACATCACAAGTAGTGACAAATAACTGAATTTTGAATATTGCAAAACACATATTTATCTAAAAATCCCTATTACTCGACAACCCACCATTTTTATTAAATTCATGTACGTGATGATTTAGGAGGAAAGAAACAATAGTTTCACACATCTATCGAAGGAGTAGAATGTTAAATAAAGATAATGTATTGTTATATATCCTCTTGTAGTACTTACTGATTTGTATAATATGAACGACCACTAGATATTTTTGAAATCATCCTCTATTGCTTTACTTGGCCAAAACATTATAGTTGATAAGTATGATTTACACTTATTTAGACCGTTAAAGTAGACCATTGTGAGTGCATTTGAGTGTAATTTTATTTAATTATATGTTTATTTTGTTATTGTAGGTCAAAACTCGAGTTTAGTGGTGTTTGGAGCAAAATTGGCGAAACGTACTAAATTGAAAGAAAAGTATAAGTATGGTGACCAACTTGCAAATGTCTAAAGGTTTAAGGACCTGGAAAGAAAATATATGAGAGCATAATTGAAATAACATTTTATTTTTGAGGGCTCAATTGACAATGATATAAAGTTCAAGGGCTTACCGTGCAAATAAATGAGGACTAAAATACAAAATGATGATTAATTTGGCATATGCGATCCATTGCGATCGCGGGCCATTGAAATTATAAGCAATGACGCGATCAAGCTTTTCGACCAAGTAAATTATTTTTCTTTCCTTATGTGTTTGGGCTTCTTTTCGACTCCTTTTTGACACAAATTGAGTCACATATTTATGGTAATTGTTGGCCCTATAAATACACATTATTAGGAAAGAAAAAAGGGGAGTTCCATATCATAACATAACACAAATTTTTGGATGAACTCCACATCAGATACATCAAATTCTGGGGGAAAAATTACAAGAAATCAATGGAACTTTGGATGATTTTGAAGAAGAAGACGGTGTCGTCCAAGATCGTTGAAAAGATTCAGGATTAAGGGTTGTATCAACTTTTATTCTAAATTATCCAGGTTCTTAATTAAAATATGATAGGCTAAACCTTTATGGTTAGGATTTTGATGAAACATTGTTAACTCTTTAATCTAATAAATTGTTCGTTTTTATTCTTGCTTTTGGGTTAATTGTTTATTATTCATTAATTCCATTTTGATACTTAATCACTATTAAAACATGTTTGTGATTTATATTGCTTTCGGGAGATTCGGTATAAATTAGCACATAGTAATAAACAACATAAAGTCTTATAATTGATGGTCTATGTCATTATGCTCTATGAAATTGTTATGTGATAATCCCTGTGAATTAATGCATGCTTATGTATTCGAAATTTAATTAGAGATAACTAGGTTCAAATATAAGTATAGAATCGATTAGCATTGAAAAAGGCTATTGATTAAAATTGTATCATTGATTTTTAACCTAGGCATCTAAGTTCTTAATTTTATTGATTGTTTGTTATTGAATTAATGTTATCCTAAAATTTGGCCAATTTTAGGATAGTTCTTGGTATTTGTGTTAATGCCGAGAGGTGCCACATGTGTCTAGATCAAAAAACAAGTGGCATTAAGTCCAATAGGATATAGAATATATACTTCTATGCTTGGTGCAATCTTTGGTGATTTTCTAATTTTTTGTTGCGTTCTTTATCTATTAGAATCCTTCATAGAGATATAGTTGGGGTCATAGATGAGAATTGGTTTAATTTGTATCGAGAGAGCAAATTAACATATAAGGAATACCGATTGTCAACATAAATAAAAAATTGAGTATAAACAAGCAATTGAGGGTTAAAGTAGGTTAACAATGATGGATTCAAGATTCTAGTACCTTTCATGATTTCATTAATTTCAAGTTGTATATAATTCTAATTACTTATTTTAGTAGATAATTAGATTTAGTTAGAATTGAATTTAATAATTTATTGTGTTTTTCTTGAATTAGAATTATTATTAATTAAAGTATAAGACGTAGAAAATTCAGTACTCGTGAGTTCGACATTCTACTTATCATTATATTACTAGTCAACGATCCGTCCACTTGTGGGATTAAAATCTACAACAAGTTTTTGGCGTTGTAGCCGGTGACTGATTGTTTCCTACATTTTGCTTTAGTTAATTTTATCTTTAGTTCTTTTTCCTTTTTTTTTAGTTGATCCACTTGTTTTTCTTAGTTTCATTGCTGTCAGGGAACAAAGAAGAACTAGGAGATAAAGCACAACACAAGATGGCAGACCTTGAGATTGATGAGGACAACACACGTGACATACTTTATGGAGATTTCATTGCAATACACCAGGCTAATATAGCGAGATATGATATACCTACCGAAATTGATGAAGATGACTTGCTCTTGGAAGATTTATGGAAACCATCGGTCGCACAAATTTTTTATCCATACTCATACACCTACAATTAAGATTGGCAAAATCACTCAGATTACTCTTGGTACAACAATCAAGGTCAAACAAGAATGCACGGGGCGGAATTCAATTCGCTTCTACTGGCAAAAGTTGATTCATTGGCAAAGTAGATGGAAACACTGATACACTCTTAGTCAACCAATATGGTTCAGATGTCCTTACAATATGTGCAACTTGCAGGGCAAACCATCAATCACCAGAGTATCATTTGGCTACTGCTAAAGCATCATCACCTAAACAAGCTGCATATGCTCAGAACTTTCAACTGCAGCAGAATAATCCATACTCACATACTTATAATCTTAGATGGAGAAATTATCCAAATTTATCATATGACAATACACAAAATATTCAAAATTCGCCAAATTAGGGGAGACCACAAGAGAGTAAAGAATGATTGAAAGAGGCACTTGATCAGAGCATCAAGGCAACTGAAAAGCGCATGGACAATAAAATTAGGCAAATGATAAAGATGCTGACAGAGAGTCCACAATGCACATTTCCAAGCGATACTAAAGTCACCCCGATGGAACACATGTCAAGCATTACAACAATGAGTGAGGAGAAACTACCCAAAATTTTGGAAAATAAACTGGTTGTCCAAATAGAGGAACCACCAACTAATGAAAAAAAGCATGTGGAGAATGATAAGTTGATCATAAATAAGCATAATGAAAAAGTGACATTTAATGATGATGCACCTATCAAGCAATTCTCCGACTCCCATCGTTCTTCTAAAATTGATTTTGTAATCAAGGCAATTGATGAAGTTGAAATTTTTATAGTTGAGTTCGAGTAGGGTGATAAAATTAAATCATATTTTTGTGACAAGGGCAAAGTTAAATATTGGAGGATAAACAAAAAATAGTGCAAAGTCAATCGATGCAAGCAAAACATGTCATCAAAAGCCCTATTCAAAGTGCCGTGAAAGGAGTGTTGCAATAAGTCAAGCTAATGACTTTAAACAAGCGCTAATTGAGAGGCAACCCAATTTTCTATCCATTTCTATTCTCTTTTAATTTTCACTTTCTAGCTTAGGGCGCATTTTTCTACTTATTAGAATTTTTATATTGTTTTTGAGCAGCTAAAGGTCAAGGTCATCAAAATAAGTTAGCCTAACTAACTATATTTATCATGTCTCTTTTTTAGATTTAATAGAGATAATTTGAGGGTCAAATACAGGAGACTAAAAGAGGACAAAGGAGCCAAGTGCTAATGAAGGGAGATGCATCATCATATGCCAGGGGAGTATTTTTATCCTTCCTTAGATTATTTTTATGCTTACATTAGGACAATATAACTTTATGCTTGGGAGTGGAGTCGACTCGTAGAGTCAATTGTTTTATTGCTTTATATATAAAAAAATTGAATGATTGTGTGTTTGTTGGATAGTCTTGCCAACTAACGACGTGATTTATTTGGAACTGTTTTAAATCACGACTTGTGAACAGAAATGTTACATATGTTTTATGTTAAATTACTTATCCATGTTAGATCCTTATTGAACACAATATTCATGATGGTCATTAGCGAGATAGTTGTACTTGTAGAAGGCAACATGTTACCAATTGGAACTAGGAAGATTGAACCAATGCCATAAATACAATTCAATCACCAAACAAAGTGAATGAATAGTTTGGATGTGGTTGAGTTGTGGAAGTAGCTAAGTAGGATTGTGTTGATTCCGTGCATGTTGAATATTGGTGTCGAGTGTTTTTGGTTAACAAGTGAAAGCTATGTAATGATCAGATGCTAGGAATCTAATCCCCGCATATTATATCTTGCTCTTAAAAAAAAGACTTTGTACTTGTGTTATCTTATACCTCTCTTTGTAGCCTTTCTGACTTGAGTGATAAAGCTCGTAGGAGTTCTAAAAACTCAGTGCCCTAAGATATGTAAAATCTGGGAGCCATCGGCCTAAAGCTCGATACAAGGGTCATTTAGAAAGCTTAAGGGGGTGGTTTTACATATAAGATGATAAAAAAAAGTCTATAGAACAAATATGCAAAACCAGCAAGGTTTGAGCCTGTTTGTTTACAATTTTGGGATTTAGATAACTAGTAGGTTTGACTTTTCTAGTGTAAGTTTGTTGGTCGAAATACTCAATAAAATGATAATCATTACAAACCTAGGTAGTTGCTATCATTGGCTAAAGCCCACCAAACTTGAGTGAAAAAAAAAAAAAATCAAATAAGTGAATTAAGCGCAACCTTAGAATTAATACCCTGAGTTAGAGAAAAAAATATCAAGTTTAGGAGAGTGCATTTCACGAGGGGGGTAATGAAGATGTGACCATTAAGGGTCGAGTTATCACCAACTGAACGCATTATAATATTTCAGATTGACTATTCATGCACACACATCGAGCATGGAATAAGTTTAAATTTTTTTTAGTAGTATTTGAAAACTTTTCATGATTTATGAGCAATAAAAAAAAGAATCAAACGGAAAACTATCTAACTTATGGAGTATTTGTTACTTTAGTTATGTTTTGTTTTATTTTGTTTTCGTGTTTGTGTGTTTGTGATTAATTAGTTTTGTTCGAAGAAAAATAAGAGTTTAAGTTTGGATGTGTGATAAGTGTGATTTTACACTTATTTAGATCGTTAAAGTGGACCATTGTGAGTGTATTTGAGTGTAATTTTATTTAATTATATGTTTATTTTGTTATTGTAGATCAAAACCTGAGTTCAGTGGTGTTTGGAGCGAAATTGGCAAAAAGGACTAAATTGAAAAAAGCTTAAGTGTGGGGACCAACTTGCAAATGTCTAAAAGTTTAAGGACCTGGAATGCAAATATATGAGGGCATAATGGAAATAAAAGTTTATTTTGGAGAGCTCAATTGAAAATGATACAAAGTTTAGGGGCATACCGTACAAATAAATGAGGTCTAAGATACAAAATAAGGATGAATTTGGCCCATATGATCCTTTCGATCGTGGGCCATTGAAATTATAAGCAGATGCCCCAATTTCTCCTTCAATGCGATCGCATGCCATCGCATGGGCTTTTCAAGCTTTTCGGTCCATCAGATTATTTTTCTTTGCTTATGTGTTTGGGCTTTTTTGGACTTCTTTTTTGACACAAATTGAGGCACATATTTAGGGTAATTGTTGGCCATATAAATACACATTATTAGGGAAGAAAAAAGAGGAGTTTCATATCATAACATAACACAAATCTTTAAAAGAACTCCACATCAAAGACATCAAATTCTTGGAAGAAGAATTACAAGAAATCATTGGAACTTTGGATGATTTTGAAGAAGAAGACAGTGCCGTCCAAGATCGTTGAAGAGATTCAAGATTAATGGTTGTATAAACTTTTATTCTAAATTATCTGGGTTATGTATTCACTTTTTATCTTGTATTTCTTAATCAAAATATGATGGGCTAAATCTTTATGGTTAGGATTTTGATGAAACCTTGTTAACTCTTTAATCTAATAAATTGCTTTTTTATTCTTGCTTTTGGGTTAATTGTTTATTATTCACTAATTCCATTTTGACACTTGATCACTATTAAAAACGAGTTTGAGATTTATATTACTTTTGAGAGATTCGGTATAAATTAGCACATTGTAATAAACAACATAGAATCCTATAATTGATGGTATATGTCATTATGCTCTATGAAATCGTTATGTGATTATCTTTGTGAATTAATGCATGATTACGTGTTCGAAATTAAATTAGAGATAATTAGGTTCACATATAATTATAGAATCGATTACCATTGAGAGAGCTATTGATTAAAATTGGATTATTGATTTTTAACTTAGGAATCTAAGTTCTTAATTTTATTAATTGTTTGTTATTGAATTACTGTTATCCTAAAATTTGGCCAATTTTAGATATTTTTTGGAATTTGTGTTGATGCTGAGAGGTGCTACATGTGTCTAGCTCAAATAACAAACGACATTAAGTACAATAAGAGATATAGATATTTATATGGAAAACAACCAAACTTCTCCTATAGTTGGAATATGAACCATACAATTAAAATTGCATGATGGTACAATTAGAACTCTTAAGGAAGTAAGGCATGTAATTGGTCTTAGATGAAATTTAATATCCTTGGGAGCTCTAGATGATCAGGGTTATGAGTGTAAAATTAAAGATGGAATCATGAAACTGATTCTTGGGTCTTTAGTAATCTTTAAAGGTGTTAAAAAGGGTAGACTATACACTCTTCTTGGGCAAACAAGAACAAAAGACATTGATCTCCTGTGTAATGCTGAAACTGATCACGCTAATATGTAGCATAAGAGATTAGGCCACATAAGTGAGAATGGGCTTTCTCTCTTAAGCAAACAAAGTTTGCTTGGAAAGGATAAAGTGTCAAAATTTAACTTTTGTGAAATTTGTATCCTAGGTAAACAAACAAGGTTGAGTTTTAAAATTGGTACCTATTCCTCCAAAGCTCCTCTAGAATATATCCATTCTGATCTTTAGGGTCCTAAAAATGACCTCACATATGGAGGAAATAAATATTTCCTTTCAATTGTTGATGATTATACGAGGTAAACCTGGGTCTATTTCCTAAAAGCAAAAAGTGAGGCTTTCCAGAAATTTGAAGAATGGGTAAAATTAACTAAAAATCAGACTGATAGGAAAGTTAAAATCTTTAGAGCAGAGAATGGCTTAGAATTCTGTAACCAAGAATTTGATAATTTCTATAAATATAAAGGAATTTTAAGACATAAATCTGTCAGGTTCACTCATCAGCAAAATAGGGTAGCTGAGAGAATGAACAGAACCATAATAAACAAAGTTAGATGTTTACTAATTAGTTCTAGTGTTCTTAAAGGTTTTTGGGGTGTGGCAGTGGCTACTACTGTTTTTCTAATAAACAGATGCCCTTCCAGTGCAATTCAATCAAAGACCATTGAGGAATTATTGAAGGAAAAAAAACCCTGATCTTTCTTACCTTAAAATTGTTGGTTGCACAGCTTATGCTCACCAAAAAGAAGGAAAATTAGACCCTAGAGCAAAAAAGTGTGTTTTCTTAGGGTAACCTGATGGGGTGAAAGGTTTTAGATTGTGGGTTAAAGGGGATAAATGAGTTAAAGTAATAATCAGTGGGGATATTATCTTTAATGAACAAGCAATGCCATGTCTTGAATTAGAAATTAAAGAGGGAAATCTCATATTGAGGTGAAGCCTTTAGAAGAAACTAGATTTGATGAAAATTTAGACCCTGATCTTGAACAAAGTGAAGTAGGAGATCATATAGCTGAAAACTTGCCTGATATTAATGATATAGGTGAAGTAATTTCAGATTCAGAATCTGATGAAACACGGCAAGATGAAACATCTTTAGATGATTACCAATTAACAAGAGATAGAAATATGAGGGTTATAAATCTAAATCCTAGATACATTGTTGAAGGATTAATGAGTTTTCTCTTGTATGCTGGAAAAGAAGTTGAAAATTCAAAATATATTACCTATGAAGAAGCAATGTCTAGTAAAGACTGTACTGCTTGGTTAGAAGCTATAAAGGAGGAGATGTCCTATCTTTATAAAAATAACACTTGGACTCTTGTTAATAGAGAAAAATCCCAGAAGATAGTTAGTTGTAAATGAGTGTTTAAAATAAAAGAAGAATCTAATTCTAGTGAACCAATTAGGTTCAAAGCTAGGTTAGTTGCAAAGGGTTTCACTCAAAGAGAAAGAATGGATTATAATGAAGTTTTTTCACCTCTAGTGAAATATAAAACTATGAGGTTAATGATTGCCTTAGTTGCTCAATTTGATTGGGAACTAAAGCAAATGGATGTAAGAACAGAATTCTTACATGGTGACTTGGATGAAATAATCCATATGTTGATCTCCTGGTTTTGAAGTTAAAGGTAAAAAGGAATTAGTATGTCTTTTGAAAAAATATCTATGGGCTTAAGCAAGCTCCGTGGCAATAGTATATCAGATTTGATAATTTTGTTCTAATAACTGGTTTCAAAAAAAGTAGTTATGATAGTTGTCTTTATAATAAAATTACAACTAAAGGCTCTAAAATTTTCTTGATTCTTTATATGTATGATATGCTTCTAATTGGTCCAAAGTTGTCTGAAATCAATAGCATTAAACAAACTCTCAAGTTTGAATTTGATATGAAGGACTTAGGTCCTACAAAAAGAATGTTAGGCATGATTATCACATGAAAAAGATTTGAATCCAAACTAATTATTTCTCAGTCTCATTACTTATAAAAATTAGTTGGTAAATTTGGTATGAAAGACTTAAAGTCTGTAAATGTACCTCTTGCTTCTCATTTTATGTAGTCCAGTAGTTAGTCTCCTAAGACTGAAGAAGAAAGAACTGAAATGAATAAAATACCTTATGCAAATGCCATTGGATCCATAATGTATTTTATGGTTAGTACAAGGCCTAATCTTTCTTATGCTATAATTTTTCTCAGCAGGTTCATGGAAGATCCCGGTAAGTCTCATTGGGCAGCCTTCAAATGGTTACTAAGGTATATAAAAGGTTCCATTGAAACATGTCTGACTTATGAACATAGAAGTAAAGTATTGAAACTTATTGGTTTTGTAGATTCTGATTTTGCAGCCAATAAGGATAATAGAAAATCTATAACTGCATATTACTTTACTTTAGGTAGAAACTGTATTAGCTAGAAATATCCACTCTATTGTTGCTCTTTACTTTAGGTAGAAACTGTATTAGCTAGAAATATCCACTCTATTGTTGCTTTATCTAGTACTGAAGTTGAGTACATTGCATTATCTGAGGCTGTAAAGGAAGGCATTTGGTTACAAAATTTATTGTTTGAACTAAACTTGTTAAGTGATAAAGTTTGCATCTTTTTTGATAGTCAAAGTACTTTATATTTGAGCAAAAATCTCATATATCATGAAAGAACCAAACACATAGATGTTAAGTTCCACTATATTAGAGAAAAACTTATAAATAAAGAAATAAGTTAGAAAAAGATATCTACTAATCATAATTCAGTAGATATGGAAACAAAAACAATAAGCGTAAGTAAATTTGCAAGTTGTTTAAATTTTTTACATATTGATAATGGTTGAATTTTTGCAGGTACTGGGCTATGATGGAAATTGAGGAGTGGTCTTGCACAGAAAGAGATTTATATAACCGAATATAGGAGTTTTTAGTTTATAACCCAAGGTGAAGATTGAAGAATTTGGTGGCTCATATGGTGAAAGCATGTTTATTATTTGAACGACTTTATGATATATTCAGTCCATCACCTTTCCAATGGGTGCGTGACACTTGGATTCCACTAACCATTGGTAGAAAAGACGTGAACAATCCCTTGAGGTTCAGATGAGTACTTTACATATTTTTCAATTTTCCTTTTCTCTCTCTTTTTTCGTCTTCTTCTTCTTTTCTTCTGGGTTAGGGTTCAAAGGAAAATCTTCATTCTCTTTTACTTTTTCACCTCCAAAGTGTTTGAGGCTGATTTTTGCCTCTTTGGTTGACAGGAAATACAGAATCTAATTAATAGATCCATGTATTTCTTGATGTCATAGTGATGAACTATACTTTGTGTTGGTGTGTTAAAAGAGCTTAAGTTTCCTTTGGTTTATGATAGATCTCATAAAATCTGTCATCATGTTGTACTATGAATTGTTCCGATTCGGTTATGGTGAAATCTTTCGGGCGTGGGCTGCCTTAACTGTGCCCCCCCAGATTAAACCCTTTTTTGGCTGAAATGGGTCAACAGATCTTGTGTTGGAAGTCCCTTTCTTATTCAACCAATTTTTTCATATGTCACCCTAGGGGTGGCGGAAGTCCCTTCGCTGCCTAGGGTTTTGCACGCCAGCAGCTCCAGCTCCTTTAGATGCGTCTCCCTCTTCATCTCCTCTGCATGCGCCCATCACAGACGAACTATACTCAGAACATAGGGTCACATCTGGAGAGGCGAGTCTCTCAATTTTGCCTAGGAAATCACGCTCAGTTGATACAGCCAGTCAGGGCCCACAATCTGCCGCGCGCGCCTCTGTCTATTTTTTCTGTCCATTCTATTTGACAAATTTTTCAGCTCTGATTGCTCTGGGCCCATATTTTTTTCCTCAAAAAGCTCAGTCTGCATTGAATATGGGGATAAAGACTTATGTTGCTACTGTCACTAATCGACAATATCTCTCCAGCTGAACGGAGTATGAAGAAGTCATTTGCTTCTGTCCTTCAGGCTTCTCCTGATTCTTCTTGTCATCAGTTTGTGGCTAAGAAGGCTTATTTGCATTGTGGTGAGCCAGTCTTGGTTATTTCTTCTGACGATGAGGCTTTTCTTGCCGAGCCATTCAAGTTCACACTTGTTGGTAAGTTTTCTCATCGCAAGCCAAAAATGGTGGAGGTACGCTCTAGATTTCAGAAGTTTGGATTTTGCAGAATTTTAAATTTGGGCCTATAGATTACAAGCACATACATATTCACTTGACACGTGAGGATGATTATAGTCGTTTGTTTTTAAAACCACTATGATTTATTGATGGTTGCCCTATGCGTGTACTTAAGTGGACATGTGATTTTCATCCCGACGCTGAGACCCCCATTGCCCTTGTTTGGATATCTTTTCCTTTATTGCCTGTTCTTTTACGTGCCAAGGAATTTTTATTTGCTTTATCTAAAACTTTTGGGGTGCCGTTGAGGATTGATGATGCTACTGCAGATTTGTTGAGGCCTAGTGAAGCCTGGGTATGTGTTGAGGTGAATCTGGAGCATAAGCTCCCATATTGGATTTGGATTGATCGGGGTGAATTCTGTAATTTTTGGCAGCCTATTGTATATGAGAGGTTGCCACATTTTTGTACTAAGTGCCATCATATGAGCCATATTATTGATCAGTGCAAGGTGGGTGCTCCACTAGTAGATCCCATTGTTACTAAGCCTTTTAATGCTCTGGCTCATAAGCCTGTTGTTGCTCCGACTCCTAAGCATGTTGATGTTTAGGCTACTATTGTTGATAGGGCCGAAAAGGGTAAGGAGAACTAGGTTGTTGATGAGGCTCCTAGGTAGTAGGTCTCAATTGTTGGTTCTTCTTCAACTCAGCCCTCAGTTGTCATACCATCTCATGTGGTGCATGTAGGACCTAACCATCAGCTTCCTCCTATTATTCCTACTATTGTGGCTTCAAAGTCAGTGCGTCCAGCTGTTTATGATCTCCTGTTAGATCACATGATGTCAGTTCCTCGAGAGATATCCAGTTTGTCAGTACCAGTGATTTTCTCAATACCTGTTCAGATTCCATCACTTGATCAGGCTATTGAGCCATTTGATACCGATCTGCATGTTAGTCCATGCCTCAGTTGCCATGAGAATGTTGAGACTTCAATTCTTTCAGCTAATGACTCATTTCTTATTAAGGTTCATCAGTAGGAGCACTTTCATATGAATTCTTCTGATGACTTGGATGAGCAGCAGGAGGCTGATGGTTTTACTGCAGTGCAGTGGAAGAAAAATTCAAAAGTTATTGATATCTCGCGCCCAGTCAAACAGGTGACTCATAGTCAAACAAGTGCTTTATCACATATCCAGTCTCTTTGATAAGTTTTATCATTTGGAATGTGACAAGTGTGGGCAGTATTACCATTCTATAGTTCAGGGATGACGTGTTCGAGTCAGGATCTGGTCTGATACTTCAGGTTCGGGTGAGGCGTTTGAGTCTCCTAGACTATTTAGCCTTCAGCAGTATCTTTCTTTCATGAGCTTCTGTCAGCTCTTTCTCATCCTATCGACCTTATTCGACCTGGTATTATACCTAGATTGGTGTCTGATGAGGACAATTTGCAGCTTAATCGGATTTTTATTTTGACTGAGGTGCGAGATTTAATATTGATCCAAATATTGTCACCGGGCCAGATAGGTTTTTATCTCACTTTTTCAGGTCTGTTGGGACATAGTATTAGATTATGTGTTTAAGGCAATCTTGGACTTCTTTGCTGGAGGGCACCTAGCTAGGGTTTTGCAGCTACTTTTATTATCTTACTTCCAAAGCAGGACAGTGTCTGTAAGTGGTCAGAGTTTCGTCCTATCAGCTTATGTATAGTGTTTAATAAGTTTCCTTAGATCATCTCAGCTCCTCAGAGCAGATTCATCTCAGTACGGCTCATTGGAGATAATGTCCTCTTTGCACAAGAGTTACTACATATACTTGATACGAGAGTACGATGAGGTAATATTATCATCAAGCTTGATATTGCTAAGGCATATGACCGCATGGATTGGGGCTTCTTAATATCTATTATGGAGGGTTTTGGATTGATTGGATACGGAGATGTATTTCAGAGTGTCGATTCTCGGTCCTGCTTATGGCAAGCCATGTGGTTTTTTCTCATTATCTCGGGAGCTCAGACAAGGTGATCCCATATATCCATCGATGTTTATTATTGCTGCAGATTATTTTTCACGACTACTCACTCAACAGTATCAACATATTCTTTCGATGGCATACAGACATGGAGGTGATGCTCTTATCACTCATTTGTCTTTTGTAGATGATATGAATATTTTTGCCGATGGTCAGAAGTAGTCTATCAGACGAGTATACAAGTATTGAGCACTATGAAGTGGCTTTTGGACAGTTGGTGAACAGAGATAAGAGCGGGATTATCTTACCTAGGAGATTTTCTACTAGTCAGATACATAGGATGGAGCATCAGACAGGGTTTCATCATCAACAACAATCTTTCACTTATATGTTCCTTTATTTAAAGGAGCCAGGAAGATATTCTTGTATGATGCTTAGTCTAGAAAGTCTGGAGTAGGATTTCTGGCTAAGCCTCGAAACTCCTACCATATGGGAGACGGATTATTTTGATACGATCAGTGCTATCCTCCATTCATGTCTATCTCCTTCAGATTATGAAGCCTCCCAAGGCTATCTTGAAGAAGTTAGAAGGCGTATTTGCTAGGTTCTTTTTGGACTCTAGATACCATGCACATAGATTACAGTGGAGAAGATGGAATAACCTTTGTATTCCCACTGAGGAGGTGGACTGGACTTTAGGAGACTACAGGATCTTGTTGATACATTCTCCCTAAAGCTCTGGTGGTTATTTAGATCTCAGCGGTCATTATGGGCTCCGTTTTTACTGAGTAAGTATTGTCAGGGTACCCATCTGTTCCGTTTTTACTGAGTAAGTAGTGTCAGGGTACCCATCTGTTACTGACTACTATTCTTTACTATGCTTTAGCTATATGGAAGAGGCTGAAGTACATAGGCCCACAGGTAAAGCCACACATTGCTTGGCAGTTAGGGCGTGCGTAGATATTCTTTTGGCATGACTGAGGGATGGACGAGTCTATATTAGCTGATCAGCACCCATACTTGACACATTCTTCTATCCAAGTTAGAGACTTATTTGATAATACTGGATGGAACATTAACATACTTCTTCAGCTAGTACCATTTATTATTGCTAAGCAGATATGGAGCATCTCTATCATTGCTGAGGTGCATGATCATATTATGTAGAAGGATACTTCGGATGGCAGATTTGATACCAAATCTGCATGGCAGCTAGTTCGCACGGGGCATACTATTCAGGTTGTATACAGCATGATTTGGAGTTCTATTATCCCGAAGACTGTCTCTTTCTTCTACTGGAGACTATGGCAGGGTCTTATCCCAATTGATGTTGCAGAGGAGGAATGAGAGTCATATGGCTTCTCATTGTCAGTGTTTCTCAGCTATTGAGACTATTTCTCAGTCGCATTGTTATTCGCAATCTACCATTAATTATTACATTTAGTCCCTAATGATGGTTTTCGTCCAAAAGAGTCCATTAGGATGGCGTAAAAACACTTACTCGTCCCTCAAATATTTAAATAAGCAAAAAATTAACAACTACAGAAGTACGACAATATATTTGCCTCTTATTTCAAAGTATGCTAATATAATATTTGAGACTCGTCTTGGAGTCGATGTGCTAATTAATAGAATGTCAAAGAAACAAATATTAGAGATCTATAATACAATTAAAATGTGGTGCAACAAGAATAGTGTGGTGACAATATATTCACCTATATAAAAATTGTGGATGATGGAAAAATATTTAGAGGACAATTTTGTCCCCCTATATTATACTTTTTTCAGTAATACTCTTAATTTTTTAACCATAGTAAAGTTTATTTAATACTACAAAAACATATTGACTGCTAGAATATGAAAGATACAAAAATAGAATAATGTTATTTACAGTTGTTCCCTATCGGTAGTCATCCTACGTAGTATTACTCAATTAGATGAATTATTTACTTCAATTGAGTAATGTATTTATAGCTATTAATTATGAATAATTCATCCAATTGAGTAATGTCATATAAAATGACTACCGGCAGCGAGCGACTATGAATAACATTACTACAAGAATATGACAATCACCAACATGTCATATCAATTGGGCTAAACTAATTAAATACAATCTTTAGTGTACGATATTTTGTGCCATTACAAAAACAATTATTTATGGTATCAAGCTCGATCTATTGTGAAAATTCTAGGGAGAATGAAATGGGTGTCCAATATTTTTATATGGTTGACCACATAATATTTGTTTCGCAATTGATATACGTAGAATTGATAACTAGAGATCATGAATCAAGAAAATAGCAAGAAACGTGTTTGGTCTTACTTAAAAACATCTTTTTAGTTGTTATCTATGTACGGTTTAAAGAAGTCGAAAAATCACACTTTTATTAGAGCCAAAGCCAAACATGTGGAAAGAAAACATGCTACGGGGCAAACAAAAATAATTAAAAACTTCATTATTGTTTTTCTGCAAAAACTTTCAACAAGTCATCCTCATCAATTTAGTAAATATTGATTAATTACACAATTAGTCACTCTCTTTACTTGCTTTCAACTCTTCAAGTTTTCCCAAACATAACATAATCATCAACAAGAAGAACAAATATATCCACAATGTTATAAAACTATGAGAATAAGGAAGAAAAATATAAAATAATTAGAAGTTATTTGTGCAAATTTATTATAACAATGACTCATACATATAACGTTTCAATTGTAGTTACAACATGAGAGTAACTAGGACAATCATATAGACATCTTGATAAAACGAAATATCCATTCATTATTATCTATTATTTTACATCACTCCACCTTGAGTGACTATTTACACAATAATTATCTCATTAAAAACTTTGTTTGATAAAACAACAGTGGGACAAAATTAACAAACAAAGAAAAAAAGTACAATTAATTATAAAAAAAAATAGAGTAATCAAGTGTTGGCTCGTTAAAATCTTGTCAGAAAATCCAATGGTACAAGACCTAAACGAAGGAAAAAGATTTAATCAATGAAATCTTTGTGTCAAGTCATCCATATCTTGGGCGTCAATATCTTTAATGCCACCATATTTCGAAAGTTGTTTAAAACAATTGTAGTAAAGTTGTTGTCTTGTTATAACCTCCTAGCACTACCATCATACAAAATGTTCATCTATCCCTGGTTTATTATAGTTGGCGTGATGATATGATGAAATTGCATTAAAAACATATCTTGTTGTTTCTCTTTTTAGGAGTCTTATTACAATTGGTAACATATGAGAGTAAAATTATAAAGTTATGTGGAAGATAAATATTTTGTAGGTTATGGACATCCATAACTATAATATTTAATAACACTCTTCCATGGATGTCCATTACACAAAGAATATGCTTCGTTAACACATTAATAGGAAAATCCTTAGTGAAAGAAAATAGTACATTATTCTTTTGAATAAGCTACAAAAATCGCCTCATTAAAAACCTTGGCAGAATTAATCCAATAGAACAAAGCCTCAATCAAGGAAAAAAGAGTGTGACACATATTTACTTCTAGTCATCATGGTAATATCACTTGATATCTATATATCTTCTTTATCAACTTGTTGCAGAAGATAACACCATTGTGAAAATATCTACCATATAAATCGTCATGATAGCCACATGTGAATAGATAAACTAATTGATGAGCTTTATTTAGATCAAATAATACCCTGCATCATCGTAACCAACTAGTCTTTAATCATGAACTACTAGCAAGATACAATAGTGCATCTATTGTATAAAGATATGGTACTTTAGGATCAATAAGTTATTCATTATTATCTCATGGACAAATATTATAATTGTTTTCACCTCAAGTGAACAAATAGCCATCGAGTATCAAATGGATGTTATTTTTCCAGTCTTTTCGTATATAAGTTTGCTCATGAACAAGAATTCAATTCTGAAAAATTTGAACTATATAGTCAGTGGTGGAGTCAAACATTTTTATGTTGGGGCGGGGCGGAAAGCCCTCACATGGGCTGCCCCCGAATTTTTTTCTCAAACCACAATTACTGAACCTATTTTTATGAGAATCTAATGTTTTTTTTTAAGTCTTAATCTTTTAAAAATTTACAAAAAGTCATTGCAAAAAAATATTCAAGATATAAAACTAGTCAAACTCTTCTTATTCACGTTGACTTCAACAAAATTATCCTCCAAAATAGAAATAGAAAGATGCAATTCAAAAATAAAATTAAATATTACTCAAGCTCAAAAGAAAAAAGAAAAAGATCAATTGAACATGAACAAAATGCCTTTATTAATTTTGTATTATCATTTGAGGAAAGAGTCAATCATTTGCAATTTTGTATTATTAATTTTATTAAGCCAATAGGTCTAATTGCGTTACATTAAATTGACATTAGGTGAATGGATTCAATTTCCATCAATTAAATTGATATTAGGTCAATTAAATTGCAAAATTAGTTCAGGCATATTAAATAATTCAAGGATTTATATACATAGAATTATTAGTCATGTCAGATGAGTTGATTATAACCATATTCATTAGACACACGTCAAATTTCATACATTGCCAGGCTAACGAAACATCAATTTATGATTGTATCCACCACATGAGAATTTATCTATTATATAATTTATTTATTTTTGTGAAAATCATTATATTAAGAGTCTTGCATTATATCTTACGACTTCATTTTTCTCATTTCTTTTTCGCATAAGTTCTACTGATTTTACACATTTAGGTGTTCGAATTGCAGGTCTAAAAACTTTAGGTTCTATAGTAAGTTCATTTTTTCCTTGATTGTGTCTTTTTATTTGAGTCAAGATTTTCTACGTCAACATTCTTCAACGGATATTAATTCAACATCCTTGTTTGGTTCATAATATTGCGTACTATATTGTATTATAAATATGTTGTCGACTTTTGTCTATTTTCGATTCCATTTCTTTCTCCGAGGTCTATTTATTTTCAATATTTCAGATAATAAATAGTTATGTCTATATATTTTCCAAGAGTATATGCCTCCTTAATGGAACTATCGTTACTATATGCTCTATTTTTCTTTTTAGAATTTTTGTCTTGGAATCGAATGTCTACACTCTTTATGTGTACCATTAATTTACTAATATAATGTTAATAGATTGTCCTTTTAGGACCTCAATCCATGCTCGAGGATTTACAACTGGTATATGAGATTTCATTTTTCTCTTTAATTAGTAAATACATCTGTCAATTGTATAATATACAAATGAACTATATGTCGAATTTCTAGTTCATATTATCTTGTGCAAGGATCTAATAAGCATAATATGATGTATTTTCATTTATTTTTTTCAACTACTTAATTTTTCCTCTTAATATTGAGAAAACTATCTGATCAAAATAACAGTCGGCATACGACACTTCAAAATATTACCGTCAAGGGATTCAAACTCAATATATATTCTCAACTTCTTTAGAGACTATCTTTGTGCACTTTGGTGGATAAATTAAGATATATATTGCATAATTAAAGAAAAAATTATATGGAAAATATAAGGCTCTGGACCATAAGTTAACTATAATGAGTAGAGCTTAATATTGGCGTGATGAGTACCAATATTGCTGCATGTAAAATGTCATTCCCCAAGCAGAGAAGGAAAAATTTTGTTCTTAATAGTAATAGGTTAGTAATTTTCTAGAGGCATTTAATAAATCTAATAAACCATGGACAATAAGATGTTCCACCATTATCCTAAATAATAATCATCAGAAGTTTTTGGATATACATTTACTAATATTTTCAAGACAAATTGTATTAATTGTATAATTTAGAAATTATGTCTGTTTCCTAGCTCCCGGTCTTTCTAAACAACAATGGTTTGGAGAGGTAGATAGATAGGACAACTAGTTGGTCGATTAAAATAATTGAGCAAAAGAATCTCGCAAGCATCATGTTACGACACACATGTAACCATCTAATGGATCTATCTATTACTATAATAACATTTATAGTCTACATGGAGGGTGAGTTCTTTCGCAAGGGGGAATATCATTCCATTGAGGACAAAGCAGGATTGTTCCATATATAGATGAATAGACCAATTGACTCGGACGGTGTGTTTGCTCTCACTTATGGAAAAAATTGGCCCACAAAGTTCACCATAAATTTCTTCCAAATATATTGGTAATTCAGCCCCAACTTTAACTAGTGATCCAACAATCAAATTACTCTAAGAACAAGCAACATACGAGAATTCAATACATTGAAAACTCATCTGGTTCTTCAATTGATATACATGCGAATATTCAATACACTTTCACATTATTGTTGACTCGGAATGTTCTAACAAATAATGACAACTAATAAAGGTCATATATGTGCTTCAATTGTACTTATGTTTGTATAATAAAAATTATAATGTACATCTTTAGAACATGGTGGGGTCCTTTTTTAATTTAATGGAGAACAAACAACATATTTTATTCTTCCACGTAACACATTATTGGCTCTTCAAAAGCATTGTATTAAATCTACATAATCTGATATTATACTATGTTGATATTTATCATTCTTGCATATCTCCTTCAGGGAGTGATGACAAGTTCAAATAGATATAGGAAGGTTGTCGAATTGAAGAGTTTGGTCATTTAAAGAATCTTAGGGGCAAATTAGAGATACGCAATCTTGAATTAGTGAATAAAGAAGCAGAATCTAAGAAAACCAATTTGGGTGGAAAGATAAATATAATAAGGTTAAAGTTTTGTTGGAGAAATTCAAATGATGGCAACACCACTTATGAGAGTGTCTCAAAAAGTGATATGAGTATTGAAAATATTTTTTGACCGAAAGTATTAAAACTGTATGTGGTTATAGTTGTGGGTAAGTAAAAACCCTCTCTCTGTTATCTTCATTTTGATGGTTCGTATGCTTACAATGTGGGTAAGTGAAAACCTTCACTCTGTTGAGGCAACGAGGGTTCTCTTTTTTTTTTCCCAACCTTTTTGGAGTTTTTTGTTCAAAAATTGGTGTTGTAGGGCAGTGAACTAAAAATGGAGTCACCAACAAAGGGGGAAAAAATTGTACTGGCCAATTTGCACCTGCAAGTAAAAAAATTTATAAAGTCCAATCCACACAACTAACTAACGGAGCATTTGAAAGGAATTCGTCCATAATGACCACTTTCTTACCCAATGAAATAGGTTAAGAACTTCCTAGCAAAAAATGAAAGGTTAGATATCAAAAACGTACTAAGGGCACACATTAGGGACTATTTGTGCCAAAATTCCTATTATTTCTAATTTGGCCCACATATTAATATTATTTGTACATTGTGTGCTATCTATTTATTAGTCCGATAAAAATCATTATTTTAAATTAATTGAGTTTTTGGGCTTATAATAAATATCAGATTTTGATACATGCTTTGCAATGTGTAGAAATCGTGTATTTTATTTATTATTCATGATGGGCCAAAATAAAAATATAATATAATACAGTATAAATAAGGTCCCAGTCTAAAAGATACATTTTTTTATTTTACTCATATCCCATCATTGAGTCAATTAGGATTCTCTCTACAAAACACCTTTTTAGACGTGGATGACTAAGAATCGTAATTTCTTGGGCCTCTAGGGATTCAAGTATGTTTTCTTTTAATTTATTGATGATTTGACATTTGATCCTGGCTTGGTAAATAAAGTATTTTTCGCCGATCTATTTTTTTAACAAGTAAAACAAAGTTCAAAATTAAAAATGAAAGATATTTCATGAAAACGGTAAAGAATGAACAAATCATTCAACAAAAAGAAAACCATTTTCTTGATACTCCATAACTCCAAGAACCCACAATATCGAAATGAAACGTTCAAAACAATTAAAAAACAAAAAATACATGTATGTGCCATTCTCTTCTTTCTTGCTGTTTGAGAATCTTTCTTAACTACATTAAAAGAGCTTACACACTATTCATAAGAATTGGTCCTCCTATAATCCATAGATCCATAGACTTCCATTCATAGACTATAATAAAAGAGGCATGGGCTTGAGTTTATAGTACTTATTTCACATCTAAACTATATTATAATAGTCATGTTGGTGGTTACTTTTCCTTATATTGACAAATATGACGTAGTTTTGTGATCTTTCATTTTTTTTTCAATTTAATTCAGTATGACACGCCTTATTTCTCTCTCCTTCATCTGACATACGCAACACGCCCCTCAGCCATTTACTTCTCTCTTTTATCTTCTTTCACTTTCTCTCTCTCTTTCTTCAAAGACACACCAACACCTCTCCTCACCTTTCACCTTCTCTCCTTTTTTTCTCTTCTCTCTTTTTGCATAGATTAGGGTTTTTCGTTTAATTTTGGATTTGTATTTTTTTGGGCTTTGGTGTATTAAATCTTTCGAGCTTCTACGGTTAAATCAAATGATTTCTAGGTATGTTTTTCATTTGTTTTTGCACATATTAAGGTTTTTTTTTTGTTGAGTTTCGATCTGACTTTTGTTAGGCTTCGTTTTAGTTTTTTTGTTTTGTTTTTTGAGCTTCGATTATTGTGTTGTAGTGGAAAACGATTGCAAATCCCTTTTCTCTCAAACAATTGCAAACTCATCTCTTTCAGTAACCATCAATTCACCCCAAATTTCATCCACTAGCATCACTTTCAACAATTGCAAACCTTAGATTGTTTGATTTGGGTTTCCTTCTCCAGCGATAGGAATCGATCGGGTTTGTAGGGTTCTTTTTTTTTGTTGTTGCAATTTTCAGCTATTTCGTTTAGTGAACATTTGATTTAATTTCTTATTTTCTTGTTTATGTTCTTTATTCACTTTTGGTGTTCACTAACAATTACAATCGGCCGAGTTCGTATGTTTCTCTTTATGTAATTTTTAGCTATTTCATTTGGTGAATATTTCATTTAATTTATTGTTTATGTTCCTTAATTGGCAACTGTTGTGCTATATTGTAGGTCTGATTTAGGTTTACAAAGTTTTGCTTGATGAAAAAAATGAACTTCGGTGTTTAGGTATTGTTCACTGGTTGCTAAGGTGTGGTGTTTAGGCATGTTATCTGGATTTTGTTCTTTAGTGTTATTAGAAAACATTTGTTGTTTTCTTAGGATGTTTAGCTGTGTCTAAAATTTCATCAGGGGAGAGGATGGAAGGGAGGCATTCTACCAAGCAAATAGCCATCATGATTTTTCCACACTGTCTTCCCCGTTACCCTTATTTCCTTAAGTTTCAGATCACATGTGATAAACAATAAGTTTTACATGCCAGTCCTTTTTATATATGTTAACTTCATTATTTTCATAAGTTTTACATGCCAGTCCTTTTTATATTGTTAACTTCATTATTTTCATATGGTTGGATAATATGTTTCCTCTAAAATGAACATTCAAAACAATTGGCCAGTATTATCTATTGGTGAAGGGTTCTAATAACTTCCCCTTGTTTTCAACCTTCTAGCTTGGCAAGATTGGAGGTGCAACAAGTAATCCACCATAAATAGATCAGCCAATATTATCCTGCCAGAAGCTTCGAATATTATAACTTGAACCAACCCACTACTGTATTCCATATTTGGGTACTGATCAGCTGCCACTTTACTCCTACAAAATATGATGTTCTCAAAACTAGATTAATTTGAAAATGAAACCAACAAGAATATCAATATCATAATTGAGTAAAAAATAAGTAATGATTCAAGTGCTTTCGTTCTCCTATCACAAAAAGAAGAGAAAGAAAAGAAAGTATTGCTCAGATTTAGTGTGCTTGTTGGATATTGGTTGCTAGCTAGAATAATGTACTTTTAAGTTTCTAGATAAATGATATTTGTATTTTAGAAAATAAAATAGTAATCCTATTGGTATGGATTTAACCTCAGGAGGCAATCCAATAGAAGCTCCCAATATTTAGGTTCAACGAAAAGAGGATTATAACTTCAGCTTAGCTAAATGGCATTATGAGCTTACTTTTTTCAAATATAAGTGTCCCTATATTCTTCAAAAGGTTGGTCATAAAGGTTGGTTTTTCACATTTCATTCTCTCTACTGTGTTGCTAACACCCTAAATAGAGAATTTGAGTAATTTCATATTTCATCTCTCTTCTTTGTAGGGTGGGATTGGCCGCTACAACTATTCTTAGCAGCAAAAACTACGAGTATAGTGTTGTTCTCTTTTCCACCCATTACTCTAATTCGTTCTTTTTTATTTTTTGATTAATTTTTCAATTAACGAATGTTGCCTATCAAAGTGGTAACAAAAAAGTTGGTCCAACTATAAGGAGCAATGCAGTACTGCGTAAATCATTCAGAGAAGATCAACAAGCTTCCAAATATAAGCTCAAGTTTCAAAAGTCAAAGGTTAATGATGGAATTACCAAATGTTTAATAATATACGCTAATAGTTATACTTTGAAAGACGCAAGCTCATCACTTCAAAGTTCTAGCCAAAATTAATACAAGAAGAAAATCCAATTTTGTGTTTTTGTTATACTATGTCTTTTTTTGGTCAATTTTGAACATCAATTCTTTGCAAAACTTGATGTGATTTCATTAGAGTCACCTATTTTTGAAATTAAATTATCTTTTTGTAAAAACAAAAGGGGATGTTGTTTTTATTAACAAGTAATGAATGAATATGT
Source organism: Forsythia viridissima (assembly GCA_030279155.1). NCBI lineage: Eukaryota > Viridiplantae > Streptophyta > Magnoliopsida > Lamiales > Oleaceae > Forsythia > Forsythia viridissima. Next base: position 14,851,257 of record CM059036.1, read on the forward strand.
GAGGATACAATATCATCAACGGCAGCTTTCTCCCTGTTGTTGATGTCACCGTCACTGCAGACTCTCATCTTTCTTCAATAACTGCTCCTTAGATTTCTCCAATTTATTCATTAATGTTAGCCTTATTTCTAGGTCTTATTAATGTCTAACTTTTCTTGTTCATATTTCTCTGGTCTCCTATTCATCAACCATGCGACTTCTGGGTCATTCTTGGCATATTTCAAATTTCAAAATTTGAAAAACTCTAACTCAAGGCCACCATTTTCAAAGCATTTAATTCATATATATAAATGTTATCTTGTTGTGATACACATTCATCATTGTGTGATAATTGATGACGACCTTTTTCCCACCATGTGATTTAGTTCTTCACCCTGAATTGCCATACCTGGCTAGCTGCTATACTATCTTCAGACTTTGAACCATAAAATCTGGCTTTATTATTGTGGTTCTTGTCATCTTATTGTCTAAGATGTCAACTCTTAGCTATAAATCTATTGTGTATTCAGGTATTGATGTAGGAAGATGAAAGCACAGTATGAGTTTAAATAATAAGCTACTTATAGCTCTAATTGTTGCTTCCATAATTATGAGAGCAATCATTTTGTTTCTTTTTTGTTTCTAGATTTATTATAGGAAGTGCACAAACAAATCGCATGAGAAAAGGGAGGTACTTCTTTTGGGATTAATTTCTTTTATGGTTTCTAAATTTTTAATTTGTCAATAGTTAACCTTTCATATCTTTTTCCGAATTTTTCTACTCCGTTCTTTGGTATATACAATACTTTTAAGGCAAGTTGTAGAAAGGGATGTGTAACTACAATAGAATATAAGATATTAGAATCACCTACCAAAAATTTCAGTAAAAGTGAAACCTTAGGTGTGGGGGGATTTGGATGTGTGTACAAGGCTAGGTTAGAAGAGAATTTGTGCGCGACTGTGAAGACACTCGAAGGAGAAAATTCAGATGCCATAAGAGATTTTGAGGTACCAATTAATTATCTTGAAATTTTGTTTGTGCTTGTTCTTCTGTCCATTTGTATTGCAAATCTCATGATAGTAGCAAGCTTTTGCAAATCCAAATGAGGAAAATAAAAGGACTGTTTGGCTGAAATTACTTGTTATGTTGTCAAGTAAGAAAAAGAGGAAGATTTTATAGCTATTAAAGGTTGTAAACTACCTCACATGCCTAAGAAAATGGCTAAGTTGATCCAAATAACTATTCTTATAAATTATTTGTATATATGTGATTTCAATTTATTAAAGCACTAGATAATTTTGTGATTATGGTTGTTTTAGTTATCCATTCAATTATGAAAACACATCTTCTTATTTCTTTGTGTAGTTCATAAGTCTTGGAGCATAGTTGTTTGATTTGTACCAAGAGATGTATGAAGTGAGGAGAAGAAGACTTCTAAGAAAGTATTGATATCTTTTTCTATATTGTTTAGTTCTCCTACATTTTATGCCAATTTCTTTCAGTTTTTGGCTTTGAAAATACGTTTTTGAATGTTATTTAGTGGAAAAACCTAGAGGATTCAAAGCTATAGACAACATGGAAGGTGATTTAGAATATGATAGCTTGGCACAAAAATAGGGAATATGATAAATTGCATGTTGTAATAGTATCATAGTTTATAATTTGGAGTTCTTGGTTGGTTTTGCATATATGGTAGTTCTTAAGTCTAAATCTTCAAATATTATAGCGACGGATTAACTATGAATTAGAAGATGATGATATTGTTTTTACGTTGTTTAATATAACAATTTTACTATATTTAAACTTTAACTACTCTTTAATAAATGTTGTTTAATAAACTTTAACTACTCTTCAATTCAGTTTCACAATCATAAAGTTTCATTTTTCATCCGTACATTATAATTTTTCAATATATTAATGAAGATACTATATATGTTAAAGATAATTAGTTTGAATTAAATTACTATAAATAAAAATATTTATTTTATATTACTAAATACTCAATTAAGACTCCACCACGTGCAACGCACGGACATCCACTAGTATATTGTGGAAGAGAGAGAAGAGATACAATTGGGAATAGGAATTATAATATTGAGAGAGAGAGAGAGAGAGAGAGAGAGAGAGAGAATTGGTTTGCAACGGTCATATAAAAATAGAAATTCAAATATTAAATACAGGCAAAGGCGGTAGATAAATTTCAATTTAATTTCAAATATTAAAGAAATTTTGACTTAATTTTTTAATGGAATTGGTAATTTAGTCCAAAGCACTTTAAAGTAAATCAAAATGTAATGAAATTTAGTGATTTAATTGAAGATAAATTAAAATTTTATTGATAGTTCAGTAAGTGCATATGAAATTGACCCCATTAAGTGGCCTTATGAATTCATTTTAAGTAATTACCATCTTTCATTGTGCAGCACAATCTCCCTGCATTCTACAATTTTGATAATTTTGTAACGATAAAGATATAAATATAAGTAAATATATTCACATATTTTCCTCTGGTTAAATTTTATGTCATGTTTACTATATTAAATTAAATAATATTGAAAGTACTTTAATAAGTAAGAATAAAAATAATAGCAATGGTTAACCAACATTAGTAGATTTACTAGCAAAACTAAAGTTCCAAAATACATCTACGCCAGTGTAGTGCAAAATACCGGCACATTAAACTTAATGTAGGAGGTCAATGGGTGGTGAGTAAGAGATGTTCCTACGACATTCATAAAACATACGAGACAATTCATGGCATCTCTGAAACAAAAGTGACCTCATATAGAAAACCATTTACTAGCACAAGTGACCTCTAACATTAGTAGGTTCATCCGTTCATGGCTGATGTTACTATAGGTTATAAACGCAAAATGTGACCTCATATCAAAAACCCAACCTAGACAGCAGGCAGGCCATGATAAACATCAGTACGTATATAAGACATATCACTAGCACAGTAATGTTCTACAACTTTCCTAGTCCTTGGGTGACCACATTAACCCGGATGATTTGGATAGTAGAAGCACGTGTCTATTTCTTTGATATAGAGATACTCATGTCTGCACTCCGTCTTCACCCACTTCCGGTTAACAACTTCAAAGTAAGTGTGCTTCATGATCTAAAATGTTAAACATGAAACAGTGAATAAAAACATTCATTTAGTGAACTTCGGTGCAAGTGGGTGTCAATGCACATAATGGTCCATTTTTAGCTTTCTTTTCGGGCCCTTCCTGATATGGTACATGTACACTTAACGCTCAGATAACATTAATTTCGTCCACACAAGGACCTATTGGCTAAGCAATATCTGAAACCGATAATCTGGGAGACACAAGGATTCGGGGCCACACAAGGACCCCAGCCAATTGTTTTGATCAACGGATTCTGAGCTTCTCATAGCTCAATCTGGGGTGTACGAGTCTATATCCAGGATTTGTATATCTAATATCACATATGTTTGGATTTTTTAAAAAAAAAATATGCTATAAAATATGTAATCTCATGTTTGTATGGCAACTAAATCATAATTTCCCAAAACATATTTGATTTGAACATTTTTGCACATAAAAGCATATATTCGAATCATTACTCACATTTTCTCAAAATGCCAAACAAGCGCAAGTAATATCATACCTCAAATAGACATATTTGAAAATTGAAACATATAATGAAACTTGCATGCCTCGCATAAGAATAAAAACACATAAACAAAATTTACTCACTCTTTAAGAAGATAACGTGAAAGATTACTCCATCTAGGAAAGAAAGTCTTAACTTAATTAAGGCCCTTTCTTTCGGGCAATGATTCGATTCTTCTTAGCTCAATTAAAGTTCCTTGAATCTAGAAAGAGAAAGAGAATCTCTTATTCATCCGGAAGTGATTGAACTAGCCTTTGGGCTTAAAAAGGCATTGTCACACTTTCACTCTTTGTATTTGTCGGCCTTACTAGCGCTACTGTAATGTCGGCGTAACTTTAGAATGATGTATGATAAGCATTGCTTCTTGCTTTGCTATGAGAGTATTCCCCGAACTACATTTACTGGAAGGCGTGCACTTAACTGAAGTAATAGTAGTGAGTCGAGAAGTCATTCCAGGGAAGATAGCCAGGAGGAAAGCAAGTCAGTCAAAGGGTACACTATAAGAAATGTTGCCTATAGTGACGACAAAAAACATCACTATAGACCGAAAAGTCGATGCTATAATGTTACAGCGAAGACAAATCGTCGCTAAATGTCATCGCTATAGGCTAGTAGGTATAATTTTATTGCGACGACATTTTGTCGTCACTATAAGCGCATCTTCCTTAGCGACGACTTTGTTGTCACTACAGGAGTCAGTTTTTAATAATTAAAAAAAATTAATTATATATATTTGGTGGACCCCTGATCCGATCTACCAAATATGGGCTTGAAACTCAACAAACCAAAGGCCCGACCCAACCCACTAAACTTTGCCAAGCATTTTTTATTGAAATGTGATTTAAACCCTTGACGTAAGAATTGTGAAGTCACAACCAAACTATTGGAGACAAATGGATTCTTATAATTATGTTTGTTTTCATAATATGTATAAGTTCAGTAAATAACATTTTCTATAATTGCTTATATAGTAAAAAATAAATATTAGTGAGAAATCAAATTCCTCACCTAAGTTTTCCAAAAAAAAACAAAAATAAAAAAATCTCACCTATAGGGGCGACATTGTCGTCACTATAGGTAGATTTTGTCGTCGATATAGATAGAAAAAAGCGGCAAAGCTTCCCGTCATCTTCCAAAACAAAAGCGACGACTAAATTGATATATAGAGACGACAAATGTCGTCAATATATCTCTCGTTACACTATATACGCTATCTTATAGAGAGACAGAAAAATCGCTGCTATTTGTCGTCGATGTTGCCGCTATATACGCTTTCTTCCGGGCGATGATTCAATTCTTCTTAGCTCGATAATGTTCCTTCGATCTAGAAAGAGAAAGAGAACTCCTATTCATCCGGAAGTGACTGAACTAGCCTTTGGGCTTAAAAAAGCACTGTCACACTTTCACTCTTTGTATTTGTCGGCCTTACTAGCATCTAGCGCTACTGCTAATGTCGACAAAACTTTAGAATGACGTATGATAAGCATTGCTTCTTGCTTTGCTACGAGAGTATTAACTTAACTACCTTAATTTACAGGAAGGCGTGCACTTATCTAAAGTAATGGCAATGAGTCGGGAAGTCATTCCAAGCAAGAAAGCCAGGAGGAAAGCAAGTCAGTCAAAGGGTAGCAAGCCAGTTCCCTCCAGAGGGGAATGAGTGTTTATGGACGGGGTAGGGCAAAAACGAGATCTCTTTCCTCTAGCAGCGCTCCCGAAGCAAGAAAGCTTCAAAATGCTAGTCCGAAAATCTGGTTGCATGTGAGTGAGTGGGGAGAGGGGGCGAAGAGATCTGCAACTTTCACTTTGATCTTCGACTTGAACTTTAACTGCAAAATTGCTGCAATTTAGAATTTTCGTAAGTTAAAAACTATACCAAATATGAACCTTAATCTAGTTAAGATGATTAATACTAATATCCCATACTCAAAAATATGAGTAGAAGTCATAGCTATTATACTAAATTTCAGAAGTATGAAAGATGAATTTAGGGTATAATAACCAAACTTTCAGATTTATTTTTTTTTCGCTTCTGTGTATGCACGATATCTAGTTGTTGATGCTGTATATTTAATTATTTTTAGTATGATTTAAGTGTTATCTTGGTCTGAAAGAGTGGTTATAAGGTGTCTAAAATGGTGATAACTCAATAGGGTGACTCATCATTATACCAAAATTCTTATTCCATTTGTGAGCTTACATAAGAGCTTATTTTTCCACACATTAATAGGCACTATAGATTATAGAATAAATTTTCTGTATGAAGAAAGGGCATTCATTAAGTTTATATCATTCCAAACATGGCACAAGACTTTTCCTCCAATACCTTCATTCCACCGCCCATGCTACTTCTTCACACTTTGTTTTCTTGTTTCCAGCTAATCTCCAGGGGTTTGAGCACTGTAAATCCATCATAGGTGTCTTTTGCATGAAGTTGCGATGATCTAAAAGTGATCCACGTGTCCTACAACCTTAAATTTCACTCACCAAGTATATATACACACTGTTCCCGGAAGCTGTAGGTTCCTACTTTGAACATGAATTTTGACCTCAATTCTCGACCTTTTTGCTACATATTAATCTGTATCTTAAAGTACTTGTTTATTTCTTTACAACGAAACTTGAATCACCTCAAAGGGATACTCGTAGAGCTCAAACGAAGCTCCGAAAGTTGGTTGTCCAAACCTGCTGAAATCTGGAATTTTTCAGTTTTCATAATTTTGGGTCCTAGCTGTTGGATGTCCTTATGATTTGGTCCCTTAGTTTATTCCTTATCTATCTAACATTTAATTTTGATCCCTAAACTTAAATAATCTTAATTTCTTACATGACGTCACTTTGAAAGGCTTCTAGACTTTCAGGATAGTCCTTAATTTCATACAAAAAAAAAATCTCTAAAACAATAGAAAAGTATTTCAAAATTTTTGAGTCGTTACAAATTTGATTTGTCTATTCAATGTTGTTAGCCTTGACGACTTTGTAATAAAACAAAGAAGAATATTCTAAGTTAAGCTCATGTTATCAAACAGTAAATAAATTTTTTTGTCATACGTGTTGAAGAAAAAAGAGTATATCAAGTGGATTAAGTTTTAAATTTTTTTTTCATTAAGCTCATTTTATTCAGATTTGTTAGTTTGACCAACAGGAAAATTCACATGATGGTCTTGGTTGCAATTGAGCTGATCATACATACTCTTAGTCTCTTACCTTCTTCACCCTCCATATCAATCCAACCCCGCTAATCCCCTTTTCCTTTGCAACCCTATTGTTCTATTTTCCGATCCCGTCCCCACCCTTATTGGGTCGACCCCTCTCCCTCCTCCTATTGCATCCTCTCTTGCTTGCGTGCAATAGAACTTATAGCTTATTTGGTGTAGTATTTTAGTATTTTTCTTTTTAAAAAAAAAAAAGTTGATGAAACGTGTGATTGAAAAATTGATTGATAAAAGTTATAGGTCTCATAGTTAACTTTTTAGTAGTTTTTAAACTAAACCAAACAAGCTCCTATCATAGTCAATAAATATATATCACGTGTTGATTTGATAAAATTTAGGAAAAATTGTTAGTTCTAACGAATTTATAGTCGATTTTAATCAAGTTGAGTTAATTTGGTAACAAACGCAATCTATTTGATTAGCTTAAAGACCAAAACAAAACAAAAAACATCATATATGAGAACAAAATCTTGAAACAAAAAATCAAAATGTGTAGTTATTATCTACTCTAAGGATGGCAATAGGTGGGTGACGAGATTTTCAAGAGATGGAATATGAACATGGCATGTTCCCTTCTTATTTACATATATTTATTTATTTATAATTTAAACATATAAAAATTCAAAATCAAAATTCAAAATCAAAATGAGGTTGGAGGTGGGGCCATATTCTCGTTTTCGTTCTAATACATAAGAAAGTAAGTATTATAAGGCAAGACGGAACATTTACCATGCGCATAATAAATAATACAATTTGAAGTCAACCCAATATTTGAAATGGAATTCGCACCGAAAATCATGATTTATCGCAAAGAATACGCCATCACTTGATCACCTTATTCAAGCACCCCCGTACACACGCAATTATTATTTATTTTTTTCAATTTGGAGTCAATAGGTCAATGTAGACAACGTGTTTGAAAATTTGACCAGACTATGTTCTGTTCCTTTCACAATTTCCACCAAATTTTCTATAATATAATTGACAATTGAAAACGAAATTTCATTGTCGATTTTTCGTTAAGAAATTAATGAATAATCATCAACACCCAATCTTTTTCTGTTTCGTGTGTGAATTTATATGCTTGTAAATTTCAGTATAAATCAACTGAATAAAAGCTTGGTTCTTCAACAATGGCCGCCAGTTCCTGTTCGTTTGTTGTACTCTTGCTTCTTCTTCTTCTTCTTGTTCAGTTACCTGAATTGCAGTGCCAACAGAGCTACGTCAACAACAAACAGCTTAACTGCCCGCAGAACGACACCACCACTATCGGATTTGTTTGCAACGGTGCCGCCAGATCCTGCCGCTCTTACCTCACTTTCCGATCTACTCCTACTTACAACAATCCCATTACCATCGCCTACCTCCTCGCCGCCGATGCATCTGAAATTGCTCGAGCTAATAATATTTCCGATGTCAGCGTGCTCCCTGTTGACACTCTCGTCGTCGTGCCCGTCTATTGCTCCTGCTCCGGCGCTGATTCAAGGTACCAGCACAACGCGTCATACACTATCAAGGTACAAGGCGAGACGTATTTCTCGGTGGCGAATGATACCTACCAGGCACTAACAACCTGCCAGGCCATGGAAGCTAACAATCCTTACGATTTTCGCAATTTGGTGGTGAATTTGAGACTCAATGTTCCGCTTTGGTGTGCCTGTCCCACTTCAAATCAGACGGCCGCCGGCTTCAAGTACCTCCTTACTTACCTAATTAAGCTGGGGGATTCGTACAGTTCTATCGCCGATGCATTCTCCGGCGCTGGTACTGATATCCAGGGGATACTCAACGCCAACAAGCTCTCTGCAGACGACATCATCTTTTACTTCACTCCGATTTTAGTACCGCTCACTAAAGAACCCACCAAGGAAAATATCAATACCGTGTCCCCACCGGCTCCTCCTCCTCCACCGACGCTGCCCTCCACTCCCTCTGACCAGAGTGGTGGCTCTTCCCGCAAGTGGGTTTTTGTGGGCGTCGGAATTGGTGCTGCTGTTTTGTTCCTAGTTTTACTCTCCGCGTTTCTGTTTTGGTTCTCCCGTCGCCGCCGCAGCCACCGCCACCAACACCAATCTTCGCCAACGCCTCCTTCCCTGATTAAGAAACTCAACAATGAATCCGTAGAGGAGCAACCTTGGTCGGTTTCATCTGAAGGGCTACGAGATGCAATTGAAACACTAACAGTGTACAAATTCGAGGACCTACAGAAGGCCACGGGATCATTCGCAGAAGCCAACAGGATCAATGGATCGGTGTACCAGGGTTCATTCAAGGGCGACGTTGCGGCAGTGAAGGTAATGAAGGGAGATGTATCGCGCGAAATAGATGTTCTCCGGCAAATCAATCATTCCCACATCATTAGGCTTTCTGGTTTCTGCTTGCACCAGGGCATCACCTACCTTGTTTACGAGTATGCCGAGAAAGGTTCCCTTAGCGACTGGCTACACAATAATAAGATGCAGAACCAAGATTCTTATAATTCCCTTTCGACTGGCATTCTTGATTGGAAACAGAGAGTTCAAATTGCTTATGATATTGTTGATGCCTTGAATTACCTGCACAACTTCACCAATCCGCCGTATATCCACAAGAACTTGAAAAGCAGCAACATCCTTCTGGATGGTAACATTAGGGCTAAAGTTGCCAATTTCGGATTGGCCAGGAGTTCGGACACTGATAATAGCGTACCTGTAATGACCCGTCATGTGGTGGGCACATACGGGTATATGGCTCCCGAATACATTGACAACGGATTGATCACTCCGAAACTTGATGTCTTTGCATTTGGGGTGGTGCTGTTGGAGCTCATGTCTGGAAGGGAAGCCATTGCTGCTAAAGGCAGCAACGAAGAAGGGGAATTGTTGTCCACGTGCATAAATGAGGTACTCGAGGGGGAGAATGTTAGAGAGAAACTGCAACGATTCATGGATCCTCGTCTCAGGAAAGAGTATCCAATGGAGTTAGCATACTCCATGGCTCAACTTGCTAAGAATTGTGTAGCTCATGATCTCAACTCACGTCCTACAGTGGCTGATGTGTTCATGGTTCTTTCGAAGCTCCTTTCATCCTCGTTGGATTGGGATCCTTCAGATGACTTTCAACACTCAAGATCATTCGGCGATGGCAGATAATAGGTTCACCATTTGTTATCCCTGTACCAGCTATTCAGCGGAAATTAGCTTATCCTACCCCATATTGCATTTGTAATAAGCTCATGTCTAGAAGCAATGTCCTAATTTTTTTGGTCCGATCAATAAATTTATGTCATGTTTTATCCATTATAAATAGTACAATACAGTCAGTAAATTTTGTACCATGCACCTGCAATTTTATGTAAGAAGGTAATGTCTCGTCCTCGTGTTTGTTTGTGCATGTAATTCATGTTAAATAGGAGGAATTCAAATCACCGTCCTTGTTAACTTGCATGAGTTGATTCCTGTGTAAGAGAAGTGATAAGTGTGGTTTTATATTTATTTTAACTATCAAAAGTGGACGATTGTAAGTATTTTTAAGTAATTTTTTATTTAATTATGTGTTGATTTAATTGTTTTAGGTCAAACCTCGAGATCAGATGAAATTTGAGAAAAACAAAGCAAAATAGACGAAAAAAGACTGTAGGTGTATGAAGACTTGTATATGGGGATCAACTAGCAAACATCCAAAAGTTGAAGAACTTGGGTTGCAAATAAAAGAGGACTAAATTGAAATAAAAAAAGAAATTAGAGTACTAAAAAGGACAAAATTTTAAGTTGAAGGACTTGGATTACAAATAAGAGGAATAAATAGGACAAAAGGACAAATTATGAATAAGGATCAAATAAAATATACATCAAAGCTTGGAGGACTAAGTCTGTAATTTTGGATTGGAATTGAATTTGGAAACTATTTGAACAACAAACTGCGGTTGACCGCGGCAATGCGCAGAAATCGCGTATAGGTTTTTTTGGCTTATTTTCAATTCTAGTCAAGGTCTTTTTCGTCTTTTTACGTACATGGGTTTTAAAATTAGTAAAACACTTTATAAAGACCTAACCTATGTCAAAAGAGGTGGTTGAATCTTTGAGAACGGAAGAAAAAATAGAAGAAAAAACGACGAAAAACACGGAGAACGACCAAGATTTTGAAGATTGGAACGTGAAGATAAAAAATTCTTGGTATAAGATATTCAACATCTTCTCCTTTTTCATTCAAGATTCGGTTATGTATTCAAATTTTTTCATCTTGTCTTTCTCCCAAATTATGAGTAGCTAAATATTTAATTTGGATGAACGATGTAGCTTAGTTTAATTTTTTATTTTTGACTCTCAAGTTTTGCTTATAAATTAATTATGTTTTGATTTTACTTCTTCCCTTAATGCTTGAAATAATTTGCCATTATTTGTCATTGATCTTGTGAATTATAATGAGTTGAGAACTAAATTATTAATCTAGACCACGTAGTAAAATTCGACATTGGATAAAAGGTATATATACGCTTTTGTTATTGTCGAGGTCTAAATTAAATTCTTATGAGATTTAATGTATCTAATTAAAGATCATTCTGATTTTATAAGTTAATTTAATTAGATAGGACTAATTTGAACTCGAGAGATGTAAATTAGGTTAAAATCGTGAATTCGACCGAATACAACTATAGAAATAAATCTTGAGATGAGAAATTAGAGATGACAACTATGGTAAACTCGTGAATCTAAATTCTTCAACTATCATTCTTGAATAATTCTTGTTATTTGCTTTTACATAAATTATTATATTATTTCCTTAAATTCACAATTCTACTTTAAATCTTTCAAATCAACTCAATTCAAATTGTTTTAAATAAATTAGCATTAAAAGTAATTTAACAAGTATCTAAATAAGATAGTCTTTGTGGGAACGATAATCCAGATTCAATAGGTTCACTTTATTACTTGTTTGCAATATTGTACACTTGCAATCATACATTATTTTCACAACAAGATTTTGACAGCGTTACCGGAGACTATTCTTATTTAATATTAGTTTAGATTAATCGTTAGTGTTAGTTTTTGTTTTTTGTTTTTATTATTATTATTATTTTCTTTATTATTTTTATTATTACTATTTTATTTCTTCTTTGTTTATTTCTTTCAAATGGCAGATGTTATTAATGCACAACTTACTGCATTGACAAAGCAGGTAGAGCTCTTGGTTAGAACACAGACGCAAAGAATGAATGCCATCTAAGCAACCATCATGTGCGAAAACTGTGGGGCTATTCACTCGATATCGGATTGTATGTTATTGGCCTCCCCAAATGAACAAGTCAATTTTGTGCAGAATAATACACGTCAGCAGTACAACCCTTACTCACAAACATACAATCCGGGTTAGAAGCAGCACCCAAATTTCAGATGGTCAGATAATCAGAACAGTGGTAATCCCCACAATGATCAGCAAGAAAGAAGATTAAGTTTGAGGAAGATGTTCCAAGAATATATGCAAAAGACTGATAAACTAATGGAGAGGCATGACACAAATTATCAGAATCAACAGGCTTCTATCAGAAAATTAGAAACTCAGATTAGTCAGTTGGCCTTACAACTATTAGATAGAACTCCAGAGACCCTACCTAACAATACTGTAACAAATCCAAAAGAACAGGTAAATGAAATCACTACTAGGAGCGGGTTACAACTGCTAGAAATTCACGTGAAAAGACCAAAGAAAAAGAACAAACAGTTGGCAATTGATGAAGAAGAAGAAGCTGGGAAGCAAGATGCAAAATCAAAAGAAAAAGAGTATGTGGAAAAGAGAAGTTTATCCTAAATGAGCAAAATAAAAAATTGACATCCAATGATATTGTACTTATCAAGAAATTCTCCGACTCCCGTATTTATTCTAAAATTAATTTTTTAATCAAGGCCGATGATGAAGTTGAAGTTTTCGTAGTGGTGTTCGAGCAATGTGCTAAACTACAATTATATTTATATAAGAAGCGCAAGTTAAATTTTTTTAGGATAAACGAAAAATGGTGCAAAGTTAATAGATGCATGCAAAGAAAGTCCTCCTAAGCACTATTTAAAGTGTCGTAAAACAACCAGACAATAAGTAGAGTTCTAAACTATAAATCGAGCGCTTAATGGGAGACAACCCATTTTTCTATCCCTTATATGTTTATTACATTGCATATAGAATTTTAGGACTACATTAGGAAGTAGAGTACGTTTCCCAATTTTTAGTAATTAAGTACATTTGATTTTTTTATTATTTCAGGCTACACATCTTCATTCCAATCTCAATTGTGTACTGATCAACTGAAAGTCTGATATTGCCTCCACATCTTTTGATTCGGGTTAACTCTTTCTTTTTTTTATTTAAAGTGCTTTCTTTAGTCACATTGAGGACAATGTGAACTTTAAGTTTGGGGTAACTTTAATTATTTTGATTATTGTTATGTGTGCTACGAATTAAAAAAAAACAAAAGTATTTGTGTGCTTGTATGTTAAATAACCTTGCTGGTTTATGATGATATCTATTTGAAATGAATTATGACTAGGTGATGCTGCTTAAGCTGTTTTTAAATACTATACTTATATATGTGAGATATGATTAAGTGTGAGCACAATAGTTATGAATATCACTACATTTGGTTGGTAATATTAAATAGAATACAATGAAAGAATAGTGAACCTAAATTGTGAAATCAAGACCAACAGTTGACAACTCAATTACCTAACCAGTTGAAAGGATAATTTGAGAGTGGTTAAACCAATGCAGAAGCTGTTTAGATAGGTATGATTTTGTGCTTGAGTAATAGTTGTGTGGAGTGTATTTAGCTACCAGGGAGTCATCGGCATAAAGCTCACTACAAGGATTATCTAGAAAGCTTAAGGGAGTGGCATCTTACACATAATAAAAAAAAAAAAAATAAGGCAAAAGCAAGATTCAACTTTTGTGCACATACGTTTGGGGTTTAGATAACTAGTGGATTTGGCTTACCTAGTGAAAGTTTGATGGTCGAAGCATTCAATAAAGGAAGAATCTTCAAAGATCTAGATAGTTATTGTATTAGCTAGACCTAACCAAATTTTGAGCGGTAAAAAAACAAGTATTTTAGGGCAACTTTAGAGTTAATACCTAAGGTGAAAGATTGAATATCAATATGGGAGTGTTTATTCTTACGAGAGAGAAATGAAATATTTAACCATTGGAGAATGGAATATTACCAACCTAAAAGTTTAAGTTGATTGGATTGACTATGCTCACACATATATATCAATCGAGTATCGGATAAGTAAAAATTAATTTTGGTAGCATGATTTGAAAGTTTTTTTATGAATTATTTGATTGTTTCAAAAACCTGAGGCAAACACGGCAAGCTATCTGTTATAGTATATTTTAATATTATTTGTTTGATTGTTTAAGTAAATAGTCATGTTCGAGGACGAACAATTGTTCAAGTTTGGGGGTATTTGATAAGTGTAGTTTTATACTTATCTTGACTATTAAAAGTGGACGATTGTAAGTACTCTTAAGTGATTTTCTACTTAATTATGTGTTGATTTAATTGTTTTAGGTCAAAACTCGATATCGGATGAAATTGAAAAAAAACAAAATAAAATAGGCATAAAAGGATTGAAGGTATACGAAGACTTGTATATGGAGACCAACTTGCAAATATCCAAAAGTTGAAAGACTTAGATTGCATATAAAAGAGGACTAAATTGAAATAAAAGAAGAAATTAGAGGACTAAAAGGAAAAAATTCAAAGTTTAAAGACTTTAGCTACAAATAAGAGGAATAAAGAGGACAAAAGAACAAATTATGAAAAATGACCAAATAAAATATACATCAAAACTTGGAGAACTAAGTCTGCAATTTTGGATTGGAATTGAATTTGGAAACTGTTTACTGTTTGACGCGGTCAAACCGCAGTCAAATGCGATTGACCGCGGAAATCACGTCTGGACTTTTTTTGACTTATTTTTAACTCTAGTCAAGACTTTTTTCATCTTTTCACGTACATGAGTTTCAAAATTAGTAAAATACTATATAAAGACCTAACTTATATAAAAAGAGAGGGTTGAATCTTTGAGAACGGAAGAAAAAAGGGGGGAAAGAATGACGAAGAACGATCAAGATCTTGAAGATTGGAATATGAAGATAAAGAATTTTTGGTGCAAGACATTCAACGTCTTCTCATCTTTCATTCAAGATCTGATTATGTATTCAAATCTTTTCATCTTGTCTTTCTCCCGAATCATGAATAGCTAAATATTTAATTTAGATGAACAATGTAACCTAGTTTAATTCTTATTTTCGACTCTCAAGTTTTGCTTATAAATTAATTATGTTTTAATTTTACTTTTTCTCTTAATGCTTGAAATATTTGGCCATTATTTGTCATTGATCTTGTAGATTGTAATGAGCTGAGAAGTAAATTATTAATCTAGACCACGTAGTAAAATTCAATAATTGGATAAAAGATAGAGATACGCTTTTGTTATTATCGCGGTCTAAATTGAATTCTTATGAGATTTAATATATCTAATTAAGGATCATTCTGACTTTATAAGTTGACTTAATTAGATATGACTAATTTGAATTCGAGAGACATAAATTAGGTTAAAATCATTAATTCGACCGAATACAACTTTAGAAATAAATCTTAAGAGGAGAAATTAGAGATGACAACTATGGTGAACTCGTAAATCTATTCTTCAACTATCATTCTTGAATAATTCTTGTTATTTGCTTTTACATAAGTTATTATATTATTTCCTTAAATTCTAAATTCACAATTCTAATTTAAATCTTTCAAATCAACTCAATTCAAATTGTTTTAAATAAATTTAACTAGTATCTAAATAAGATAGTATTCGTGAGAACGATAATCCAAACTCAATAAATCTATTTTATTACTTGTTTGCGATATTGTACACTTACAATCACACATTATTTTCACAACAAGAAGTTAATCTTTTTTTTTTCCTCTTGAGAAGCCATTAGTAGTTGATTTTCACTTGATATCATTGAAATAATATGAGGTCGCTGGTAAATTTCACAATACTTGAACACTAATTACGGGATAGTTTTGTCCCAATAGCTAAACCCTTCCTTTCTTTTCTCTTAAGCTGATTTCAACTTTTCATGATAAGGAAATTATCTTAGACTGTGTTTGATTGCACAATTTTTCATGGAAAATAATATCACTTCAATGAAAAATATTTTCCAACTTTAGTTATTTGATAGAAGGTGGAAAAAGAAAATATTTTTAAAAGTACAATCACCTAAAGCATAGACTTGACTACTTTTTTGGAAAATATTTTCTCACTATTTTGGTAGTTTTTTTTTTCCACCTTGCATGGAAATTGTTTTCCTTTTCCACCCTTGCCGTGTATTTGATTGGCCAATTTTCCATGAAAAATATCGTATTTATGGAAAATAATGTCACATCAGAGAAAAATATTTTCCAATGACTGTTTGATTGAAGGTAGAAAATGAAAATGAATTTTAAAGTACAATCACTTAAGGGTGTGTTTGATTGATTTCCATAGAAAATTGTAGAAAATGAAAACATTTTCCATGTAAGGTAGAAAAAAAAATCCACCAAATAGGTGAGAAAATATTTTCCAAGAAAGTGGCAAAAAGTATGTTATAAGTAATTGTACCTTGAAAATCATTTCATTTTCCAGGTGCAATCAAACAATCAAATGTGGAAAAGATTTTCTATGGATGTGACAATATTTTCCATAGATGTGACATTTTCCATGGAAAATGTACCAATTTTGATTAGATTCTATGGAAAAGAAAAAAAAAATTCTATGTAAAAAAGAATAAAAAAACCGCCAAATTGGTGAAAAAATATTTTTCAACATTTTGGCCAAATGCATGCTTTATGTGATTGTACTTTAAAATTTATTTTCATTTTCCACCTTTAATCAAACAACCAAAGTTGGAAAACATTTTTCTTTGATGTGACATTATTTTCCACATCATTATTTTTCATGAATGTGACATTTTCCATAGAAAATTGGCCAATCAAACACACCCTTAAAACATGAATTTGGCCAAAATGTTGGAAAATATTTTCTCACCAATTTGGTGATTTTTCTTTTCCCCTTCTTACATGAAAATTTTTTTCTTTTCCATGACATTCAATCAAACACACCCTCAAGATAAAAAGGAGTGGGGAGAGGTCTACAGTCCCAGAATGAGGTGCTCGACGGGGAGAATGTTAAAAAGAGAGTGCAACAATTATGGATCCTCGACTCAAGTAAGTGTATCCAAGGGAGTTGGCATACTCCATGGCTGACTATTTTTGTCCTCGCATGGAAGCAACTCCATCCAGTTTATTTGCCCATCAACTAAGATCCACCAACACAGCACCACAGAACTGAGATAACAAGTTTGCACCGAGTTCAGAAGTCACAATTGCGACCACAAGATCAAAACAAAAATTACCAACGATTCGACACGAACAAAATCCACATGTGACCAGACAAATTAGAAATGAACAGTTGTCCACATACTAGAAAGTAGAAACCCAAAAGGGAGAAATGTCCACCCCGAGTTTTCTTTCTTAATGGATGTAAGTCACAAGCTCTCCAATTTGCATGTAATTTATGTTGGTACAAATCATACTGTACAGAAGATGAGATCATAGAGGCATCGACCCTCACTCAACAAGATAGAAAAAAATAAAAAATAATAAGAGAGATTATGAAGTAACACGGGGGCCCTAAGACCATTATCTCATAAATCCTTACCTGATTGTTAACATCATTCTATATTCTTCGGCAAAAACTTCCAATATCTCAAACACGAGGGGTTCATATGGATTGCTTGAAGAATCCATCTTAGAGGACTCTGACTAGGTTCCAGACTAGGTGATGACTCTTTCAGCTGTCTAAATAGCAAATGCATTTGAAATAAGAGTTCAGCAGGCCTCATCCCTGCAAGTAACAAATTGCAGTTCAGGATAAAAGTAATAAAATAAAATCACTACGAATAGCAAAGGTAATTGCTCATGTGAAACCACTGAAGATGCATTGGCTGTTTATTTTTGAATATTATAACAATTTATAAGCATTTGAAGAAAGAAAACAATGGAATTACTTTCTTAGAAGCTTTGACAGTAAAAGGACAGCATGGATACTTTATGAGCATGGTTGGTTATGATGACAAAACAACAAGAGATTCGTGCAACTGGTGGGAGTTGATGGGGTAAGCAATGGTGGTCTGGCCCAAACTCACAGCTAATTATTTTTTATCTATTAGATTTTAGTTGGAACATGCAAAAAACTTTCACAAATGCCTGGAAATCACGGTTCAAAGGCAAGTAGCCTTCCTTCCAGGTGTTCCTGTTTAAAATATTATGATAAAAGCTGCACTTTTTACCGTGTTGCAACCACTTAGTGGTCTGCTTGCTATGACAGGTCATGTCTATATAGAGGTCAATGGAGAAGAAACCCAGCACTCCAGTTTGGAATTTATGTTAACCTGGTTTCATTATGGATGTGAGTCCCATTTAAAAATTGATTATTCCTCAAAATGTTGGTGAATAACATACGGAAATTTTGTCCGTTGTTGCTTAGTCAATTACACGACCCTAAACCCTAGCACCAATTGCACAACCAACTTGGGCCACCACTCCCTCCTGTTATTGGACACAGTTCCTTCCAAGAGAAAGTGATTAAGCACATGTTTGGCAAAGCTTAAATTATAATTTTAGCTGGTCAAACATATTTATTATCCACACATTTAATATAGCCTACAACTTACAACCCACTTTTTATCCACACATTCACCAACAACTTAAAATATAAGCACTTAAAAAATAATTTCAACACTAACAAACATACGCTAAGTAGGCTTAGTATTATAGTATTGTCAAACTGGCCGGAACTGAAACTTTCTTGAGTTTCAATCATTCGGTCCACATTTTGGTTGCACAGAAAAAAATAGAGGCAGTAGTTAAGAAAAAATAAAACCTGGTGGCCAGGAAAACCATTCATCTCGAAGGTTGTCCATCCACTTCGCTATGGAACCAAGGCTTGCTTCTGCTTGTGCCAGCAGCAGGGACATTACAGGCAAGGGAGTTGGAGATGTTTCTTTTGCCTTCTTGAGACTTCTTATAGCTAATGAGATATACTTTGAATCACACTGCTGCCTAGCGATTGCCATGCAGATGGCACCTGAATCCACCAAAAGATAATATCACCAAGGTGCACCAGATTGGAGATATTAAGACATCCTTGGTCATATTTCTCTATGAAGCCACCTTTTTAAGCATTCAGATGCTAAAAATCGATATGATTATCTTTTAGGGCACAAATTATATCAAAAGACGAATCAAATTGCACAAATATTATATATATGTTACCATGACAAAGAAAGAGGCAACTTTCACCACCAGCGGCAGAACAAGCTTTCATGAGAAACTCTTCTGCACCAATGAAATCCCCGGACCCAATAGCAATAAGACCCTGTACCAAATCAAATACAGCCATCCACATATTCCATGAATTTTTGATGTCTTTGGAGCACTCATCAAAGTTCAATGCTAATATGGTGGAATCATTTTGGAGCCTATATCGGGATTCAATAAACTTGAGACAAATCCAACCAATATGAGAATCAGTTCTAAGCTCCATGCATCTTCTGTACTCTTCACTCAGGCTCACAATATTGTTTTCGGCAGCATATGCACGACACAGTAGCAAGTGCACAAAAAAGAGATGGCTATTATGAACTGAAAGCCCTGAAGCTAATCTAGCATGCTTAAGGCACTCGCTATAATTCCCTTGTTGTAAGCTAACCTCAGCAGCACAAAGCAGAAGTTGGAACATTTGGTACTGGAAAGACACATCTTTCCTTGAGTACAACTGATTAGAAAGAGCCACAGCTACTAGCCGCTCTAAAGCAAGGGAAATATGTCGAGGAAATCTCTCTTCACGTGCCTTCTGTAGATAGTTAACTGTAAGCAAATACCTCGTGTTAAGGTTCCACGGCTCTTGATGCAAATTCCTGTAAGAACGGATTTTTTAAGGTAGAAATATGTATTAGCAAATAACTTCTCAGCCACACAGAAGACAACCAAATCCAGAAAGTGCAACACTATCACAGAAAATGAGAACTGCAAACGAATTCGATTGTTGAAGGCAAAATTATAAGAATATGTGGCCCTTTTCTAACAGCTTTAGCTTTTAGATGAGATGGTGAACGTGGTATGGCAAAAGACCTGGTTCAAATCTTGTCGTCATCCATTTATTAAAAATTTTTGCACGTGTTCGGCCTTTGATGGGAAAAATGAATCCAGCACGTGATGGGTCATGTTGAAGACATAATTTAAATGAATAAATGTTCCCCTCTCTATCAGCTTAAGCTTTTAGATAAGATGGTTAATAGTAATTTAATATTTCAATGCATAAAAGGTTAAGTAGTATACTTTTGCAGCAGTTGGATGGCTCCAGATCCAGAAGGCCACTGGGGTCTGCAGGTGGGGAAGGAGAATCTCCCATTGTAGGTTCCAGTGGAATAACAAGCAACTGTTCCAGCACCAACGATCTCACATGCAGATTTTATTCCCTCTTCCTTTTGATGGTCGGACAAGTCTATAAAGGAGCATCTAGTTGAAAGATAAAGATCCCTCTGTTCTTTGCTTGATAGTAAGATATAACCCAGCAGATTTCTGTTGGCAGCAAATGACGTCAGAGGAAGCATTGGCATGATAATACAACATAAGAAAAATATATTTGAGAATTCCAGAAGAATATTGGCAGGCATTGTTATGGCAATGAAGACTAATCAAAATAAGAATGATTCCAGACATTTAATGAAATTACTACACGAGCTGAACTTGGAGCTTAATGAACAGTGGATATGAGATAAACAAAGATGCGCAGATATGTTCTGTAAGACAAGAAGAGAGGAGAATAATATTTCGACTGATACACTAAGATAAAAAGATCCCTTCCATCCCCACCCCTCCAAAAAAGGGAGGAACATAAGAGCAACGAAGAGATGGCAATGCACGTGTAACATAAAATAAGGCTGGAATAGATAACCTCAGAAAAAGATATGCGTAACAAAAGATAAGGCTGGAATAGATAACCTCAGAAAAAGATAAAGCATGGTGAACCCATATATCTTAGGCGGAGAACAGTTAGCATGAAAATTGTCTATACAGTGAGATTTAAGGCACTAAGGTCATAGTGTTGGTAATTTCTTTTATAAAACAGAGAGAATAGTGCTCTCAAAGATCTTTTTCCTAAATAGTCATAATATTCTTTGATTTATCAAGTAAGGTGATGTAGAGTTAACAAGAAGGCAAGAGGAACCGTGTCTTGGCCAATTACTTAACTCTTCCCTACGACCTGTTAGGTGTTAGGAATACCACTTAAATTGCCGTTATGTAATTTGAAGTACTTGATCGTTGTCAACCAAGAGCAACAAATTTGCCTGGCACAGTTAAGGTGCATTTGTATCAAAAATCAAATTTTGTCATCAAGAAATGTCATTAAGCTTTAGTTTCTTTCAAGAGTTCAACTAAAACACACATGAACTAGTTCCACCTACAAGTAATCTTAAATTAGCTTAGGTAAAAGTGAATAATCATTAGCCGGCTCCTCTATCTCACTTGTCTTGCGGGCTAACTTTTGAGAAGATACAGAACAAGCAACGCACTGAAAGTTGAGTAGTAATGGAATAAACATTCAGAACACAACAGCGGAACAGCTCAAACTCACGATACTGGAATAAGCAGGCCAAATGTAATTACCTTAAGACACTACTGTTAGGGTATTTATGAAGAGCTTTCCTAAGATGATCAACTCCCTTCTGAATTGCAAGGCAGTCATTCGTTCCATGCTTGACCTGAGAAAAGCAAGACCAGATAAGCTACTAAAATAAGTGACTGATGAAGTCTACAAGAACAACCCATAGAAATTGGTGACTTACTAGTTTACCAACTGCAATTAACATGTGCATTGCAGTGATCTCTTCATGAGATGTAAGTGAGGAACGACTGCTTGAGACAACAGACTCGAGCCGATCATTTTGATCCAAAACATGAATGGCAGATACAACAAAACTGATTTTTGAATTCTGAAACAATTCCTTGGGCATTTTCAAAATGCTTATGATTGAAGATTCCTGTCCAGAAATGTAATACAGCAACCTACATATTAAACTAACGGAAGCGGCAGCAAATTTTTGTTCCATGGATAAGATGCCTGCAGCCAGTGTTCTTGTCACGGAAAGAGCCACATCATTCTTGCCAAGTCGCCATAAACATAGAGCATATACATGCAGGCCCTCAGTATCAAGCAGGCCTAGAACATTAGGAAAGGATATGAAGTGTGAGTCCATTTGAAAAGTCATTCCGTATAAACTAAAAACAATATCCTGCAGGCCCTCAGTATCAAGCAGGCCTAGAAATTAGGAAAGGATATGAAGTGTAAGTCCATTTGAAAAGTCATTCCGTATAAACTAAAAACAATATCCGTATAAGCAGATAATCTCTTTCAAGACTTTATTAAATACTTCAAGGAAATGGCGAGCAAATAGTTCTCCAAAATGTAAGTCAACCTTCCAGTAGTTAAGAATATCTATTGTTAATAAACTCTCGTGATGACAAAATTTATAGGAACCAACTTTGTTCCTAGTCCGAAAGTGAATATTCTTAAAACCAATAACTGATATTCATTCTACAGACTTTCTTAATATATCAATTCTAACAAAGATTATTCGAACAGAAATATGCATACATATGTATGTATACGCGTATGCATGTATGTACAAGCACACTAGCACCTGGTAAAAGATATGGCCACAAAAGGAAAGTATCAAGGAGCAGTCCGCACAGTACGGATACAGTACACACTATCCAATGAACATTAGATACGTATATATTCAGTATGCAGTTTTTTTGTAAACGGCCTCACGTGTAGAATTTCATAAATGGGTAGCGGTGAGACTTATTTCTAGGTTCTTTGGCTACTCTGATACCTGTTAATTGTCGAATCACCTCATCTAAAAGTTTAAGACGATGGAGATGTTAATGATACGTTGAACTATCTTATCTAAAAGCTCAAACTATCTTAATGGAACGAATATATTTACTTATATTTTATCCTCATAGTATGTCTAAGTGTGTATTTATAGGTTTATAATTCCTTTAGCATTCATTACCTACACTTGATGAAATTGTTTAGCATACAACTTCCATTATCACACTAAATATCTTTTTTTGTCGTGTCATAGACACCAACAATTACACAATTATCCGTCCTCCCAAAAAAGTAAAAAAATATTTGTTATCCTTACGGTCACTAACCCAACATAATCAATGTCCACGTGAAGCATATTCCCTTGGATAAGCAAAATTTTAGAAGATTCAGAACTTTGGGTGTTTAATTATTGTAGTATCCAATTGATAGGCACCTCTTTTGGGAAAAGTCACTCCAAATAAACTAAAAATGAGAGCCATAAAATCAGAGAATCTGCTTCAGGACTTCATTAATCATTTCAGAGAAAAATAATGAGCTAAACATTTTCAGTATGCAAGTCAACCCTCTTGTAGTGAATATTCTATGTTAAGAAACTATCATAATTAACAAAATATATGGGAACCAACTTTTTTTCCATGTCCAAATGTTGGTATTTTTACAACCAATAATTAAATATCATTTTTTGTCATGTCATAGACGCCAACAATAAGAGAAGTCTATTTTTATATTTTCCCATAAGGTAAAAAATCTCTTTGTTCTCTTTACAAGCCCAAACCTAACCCCGTCTCTGTCCACGTGAAGTGTATCCCTTCTATAAGAAAAATATTAAATATTCAAGAGTTTGTTTTACTAAGTGTAAATTCAATCAATTAGACACCTGATTATTTCGACCAAGAATTTTCATATTTCTATTTTAAGGTGATAAAAATTTCAAAGAAGGGACTTCAGAACCCAGATTTCGAAATCTAAGCTTACAAAAGTTAATTAATCCAAGTCATTAAATAAGATTTACAAATGACGTACTACAAATAATTGCTTGGTCTTTGAGTTGTGGCTAAAGTTGGATATGCTCATGATGATGACTCATCATCTAAGTTACAACTTTAAAAAATTTTAGTAACAAGCACATATATAGATGTAAAAGAAGTTTTTCTCATTTACAGAATTAATATAATTAATAAATTTCCATCTCCCATATAACTAATTACAAGAGAGATGGTATCAACTGATTTTCTTTCTTCTTCTTCTTTGGCATGTTATCACTAAAATCAGATCCATATATCCAACAAGGTCTACAGGACTTCACTAGAAAACAAAGTTGAAGTCTTATACAACATATATGTTCATGATATTCTTCAATATATAATCTCTTGATGTTTTTCACTATCATTTTTAAACTTTCAATATCAATTAGGGACAAAGATTCAGTTAATTTGTACGAGTTCTCCCTTTCTCCAACAAAAAGATTCTTCTCTCAGCCATAAGTAAAAGAATAAAATGAAATAAGAAGATATGCAAGCTGTTCCAGCCATAACCCAAACCTTTTTGCTTTAAAGATTCACATTCTTCAACCGCATCACTAACATTCCCTGCCTAAAAAAAGTGAAGGCAATGTGTGATAAGCAATGGTAGGCTTGTACCGATGCATGAAACATTATATTGATGCAAGAAGTAACGTGTTTAAAGACTTCTTAATCAAAAGATGTTTACCCTGCAAAACGACCGAGCCAAATTAATTGATATGTCTTTGAGAAAGGACTCTGATACTTCGCCTGCAAAAGATCTAATTGCACAGCGTGCTAGCCTATAGGAGGTAATGGCACTTTGATAATCACCTCTTGATTCACACACTAGTCCATTTAAATTGTGAGATTCAGGATAATGTGGTGCTCGCTGCAGGGCATGCCGGATGGCTCCAAAGACCTGCATTAATTACTCAGCAAATTTTATAAATGTTTGCTTCAACATCTTTCCAATGAACTTTTGACATATTCCACAAAAAACCTCCTGTTGCACTCTACCTCTGAAGATGGCAGGTAACCAGAATGAAGAGCAAGCTTTGCAAGACCAATTTGGAATTCTGCAAGCTGCTTAATCAAAAAGCTGTAAGTGCCCTTGGACATGAATAGTGATTCATTTATATGCCCAAAAAAATCTTAAAGCCGCCAGCAGATAACAACCTAATCTATAATGTCAATATAGCAAATGTACATGCAAGGGATACTACTTAAGATTCAAAGAGCCTTACTTATTCATTATAGCAAATGTATATGCAAGGGATACTACTTAAGATTCAAAGAGCCTTACTTATTCAAATGTGTTTTCACGTCATAATTATTACTTCCTATTATACATCACTGACAAAAGACTGATCATATAACAAGATTTATTCAGTTAGTTCCGACTTCCAAGCAATAATCGTGAAGGACAGCTCTGATAGATTGAACATTATAAATTTGACTCTACACTATATCTCTATAACAAGAAAATGCATGATACAAGTCAAAATACATCAATTAAAAAGAGAAGTTACGTTACAGGAAATATCTGTACAGCCAATAGACAGCACTCATATGCTTCATCCGGCTTGAGCTTTCTGAGAAAAGAAACAATTCGTAATAGGTTTTACATGAAAGATAATATAGGGAATTATCCATAATATTGTCGAGGAGTACGTTAATTTACCTAAAATCAGCATCCGCAGACATGCCCGCCCATGGTAATGCAAGTGAAGGTTCTATACTTCTGGCACGATCAAATGCCTGCTGAGCGAATTGCTTTTCACCCT
The DNA here is from genome assembly GCA_030279155.1 of Forsythia viridissima. Lineage (NCBI taxonomy): Eukaryota > Viridiplantae > Streptophyta > Magnoliopsida > Lamiales > Oleaceae > Forsythia > Forsythia viridissima. Next base: position 14,876,853 of record CM059036.1, read on the forward strand.
CTTGTCGATATAGCTACAAATGGTCAATATTTAAACCCTCTAAGTGATGGGAGAAAAAACACAAATTGAACAAATCACGCAACGGAATATAATTAATTCTACCCTCTCGTGCGAACCTAATAGAGATTAATCAAATAGAACAATAACCAAAATAAATAATACACGAAATTAACAACGTGATTCGGCAATGTGCCTACTTTCACAACCCAACTACAAATAATCCTCCAATATAATCAACAATAATAATAAGTACAACATTTTTCTCTAGATAACACTAAAGCCACACCAAATCATCAAGAACCAAACAATTCTTGGCACACAAATAATCCTCGTCTATCAAAGACAGAATCTCTCAAAAACCAACAATAACAATTAATCCAATCACAAATCACAACTATCTCAAGAATAAAGCATCTTAGAATATTACTCAAAACCAACAAATAAAAAAAATCTCACCAAAATTTGTCCTAAACAGATGGTAATTCCTCATGAACAGTTGGATTTTGATCTTAACCGTTGGATTTGAACAACAATTAGTTGTAAACTTGTGGTCAAAATTTCACGACGATCAAATCAGGAGCCCAAACTATGTGATTGAATAAATCCTCATCTATCTGTTAATAGTTAAGGGCTCTTTCTCCCTCTCTTTCTTCAAACACAGAGCGCTGAGATATCAATATTTTATCAGCTGTCCAGAACTGTGCGAATTTTTAATGCTATTTTTGGTTTTTGAAGGTTGAAATTGGGTTATCTCTATCACGCTAGTGGCTGCTCCAATTGTCTTCTTTATATAAAATAATTAAGGAGGTTTAATTACCCTAATTATGTTGCTTGAGGAGGAAGTCAATCTCTAATGCAGTCACAAACTTATTTGAATGTAAAATACAATTGGAACCAATTATTACCCTAATGGAATTTAACCAAATTTGCCAATTTGGTCCCTAGTACCAATTGTATTTGCAATGGGCCCTTGATATATGGGGTGGACCCAACACTAAGAACATTGGAGGATTTTCACCAAAACAAAAGATGAAAGAGAACTTTTTGAAGATCTCTATAATAACATCGTAAGAATGTCAAGACAATATCAAAACTACATTCAACTTACCAAAAGGCTGGAAGTAACAATTGAACAATGATTGTAAATAGAGATTTTTATGATAGAATTTTGGTCAAGTGCCATTTGAACATGCAGAAGAAAGTAAACTAGTTTGATTGCTCACTCCACCAACAAAACTTTGGGCAGGTAGCTAGAACATACTGATAGGGGTATGTAGGAGTAAATTAACATCGGCTGAGCTACATCATTGCCCAGGCTCAGATTATCGTGAACACGTAAATTGCTTTGAAGAAATTGTATGGTCAGGACCAAGTGGGAAAACAGCCTCTGTTTATAAAATTTTCAGAACAAACCTCAATCTTTTACCTAAATCCTAATACATGATTTTCTCCTCCTCCTTCCTCACCCCCATCTTTTATCTCCTTCCCGACCCCCTGCTCTGTGCCACCCTCCCCTTCCCCCTTCCCCCTTCCCCCTTTTTCTCCATTTTCCCTCTCTCCACTATTCTGAATTCCCCCACCTCCCCCCAAGTGTTTTGCTCCTTGTCTCCCCTTCCACTCCCTCCATGCTGTCCCCCTTTCACCCTTCCTTTTTATTCCTCACTCAGGACATTCCCGAGTTCCTACTCAAGAGCAACTCCTAAGTCCCCTGAGTAAAGAAAAAAGGGAAGGAGAACAGGGAGCAAGACAGGGGATAGTTGAGGAAGCGGAGGGTAGTGGGGACCACAGGAGCGACAGTGGAGGGGAGGCGTGGGTGGCAGTGAGGGAGGGGTGTGGCTGGGGACGCCAGGGAATGTGGGAGGAGGTGAGGCAGTGGAAAAAATGGTGAAGAGGGCCCTTTTCAATAAGTCTAAATTAGACATTTGAGGTGGAAAGAAGGCTTTTAAACGATAATTTTGTAGTTGGGTTGTTTTCAACTTCAACTAGTGAAATGGCTCTTGTAACTTTTTAATTTCTGTTTTTCGGAGATGAAAGTAGTTAACTGAACAGAAGGATGTTGATTCAGAATTCTGTTAAAAATCCAAAAATGGATGAAAAACTGCATTCAGGATCACTTACTAAACTGGCAAGTCTGCAACAAAAGTTGCTTCTTTATGTTAAAGTGCGGTAACAATATAACATTTTAACAGTTATTTCCCTCTCTTTTCCTCATTCATCAAGAGAAAAGGGGATTGCCTGATCGTATATCAATTGCTTAAAGAGGTCATAATGCTTCACAAAAGAGAGGGTTGACTTTAATGGAACTACTAGTCTAACCCAAATTCAAGTTATGTGAAGTCATCGACCCAAACAAGAACCATATAAGATAACCACCCACTTAAAAGAGCATGTGCCGGTTCCTAATACTAAAGGAATTCTGCACCTACTAAAAGATTCAAATTTGTCTCAATACTAGAGGGCAACCCAATAGCGCATTAACAATTTCTTTGACTTAGTATTCAAGTTTGATTGGTAAAATTCATAAGAAAATACTGAAATAACAAACTCAACAAAGCAAGAGGTAAAGCTCGCTTTTATCTTTTTCATATTTACTAAACCCACCCCTTAGATGACCTCAGCACGACGACTGCACTTCTATCGCGGATAATGCACTTTCTCATAGAACTAGTATCCTATCCAATTCCTACTTGTTCCTTGTGAGAAATAAACATGCAATTATCCCAAAGTTAACCAAGGTCACTGACTAATAAATTAAGGTTCAATCATACAAGTGGCCTGACATGAATCCGAGAATCATATCCCTAGAGTACTAGATACAAAGATAATGTAATATAAAAAGATGCAAAGCAGTTGAACATGGGAACCTTATTTCCTTTTTCCCTAAATTTTGGAAGGTATCAATCAACTCGTGGGGAAAAAAAAAAGGTGTAATATCCTTGTGTTTTCCTCTTTGCTTTTTGTTTTTTGTTTTGTTGTAACTGAGAAGTAGAGGTTATCCCTTTTTTCATGACCTACACTTCTCATAATCGTGCATCTTAAACATTGTTGATATTAATATATCAATTACCTTTCCAAGGTATGCCCATGCAACAGCTAGAGATACATCTAATTGCAGTCCACGTATTAAAGCGTGTTGTTTCAAACCAGTATGATTTGATAAACATCCCAGTGCCACCCAAAATTCATCATTGTGACCCTCAAGTAATAGACCTCCCAAACACATCTTCTCAGCTAAGGACCTGGTGATGAGATGATGAGATGGTAAAGTAAGATGATAATCTAAATAACAATGAGATCATTTGATGGAAACTATCATTTACCATGCGTTCACGTCCTCATCAGGATCCTCCTTCAAAGAGAATTTGAGATCTGACGCAATAGCAGTATCAGCATATATATTTGCTTGCCAAGGGGCCAAGTGCAAAGCACGCTGATAGGAGCGGCTGGCAGATGTAGCGGCCAGGCAACGGGTAATTTTCCAGGAACTGATTGAAGAACGGAAAGCTTTCTCATCAGTTTCTGCAAGCTTGAATTCCTCCATCCATGGAAAACATCTTGCATACATAAGCTAACAAGAAATGAAACAGACTCTATTCTCATCAAGTCCGTTAGAGGCATAGAAAAGAACGCAATAAATCTTGCAGCGAAATGGACTCAGGTAGATTAATGGTGTTAAAATATTAGTTTAAGAGGAGAGCTCTTACACATGATTATACCTGAATATCTCCATGTAGCTTCCACAAACATGAAATGTTACCAGATAATTTTGTACCATCAGTTGCCACTTTAGATGCTTCCTGCAATGTTCAGTTTAACATACTTAGGAAAGCTGGATCACAGATAATCAAAGAACTGAAGAAGATAGTATATCTTTGCCAACCTCCAAGAGTGAAGCTCCCCATCTAAATGCACCTGAATTTATACATTCCTTTGCTAAACCAAGAAATGCAGAACCAAGTCCATAATGCGCTGACACATTAAGAGGTGAAATCTTCAATGCTTCTTGAAATTGTTCAACTCCCTTCAGTTAGAAATAAATAGCACATAATTACAACAGTAATAATGAAGAAACACCAATTATAGAACTTCATACAGTCTTGGTTTTAAAGTTAACGTTCATTAAATGGCCAACGTGTGCGAATCCCAGATACAAAAGTATACAGATAATCTTAACTATGGCTACACTCCACTGGTTAAAAAGCGTTATATTATCTCACTCAGTTAGCCCACAGTTACACTAGAGGTTTGCACTTAAGTAAAAGAAGGCACAAATAAACTAGCAAATAGCAAGTGCGGAAACTCCAAACTACACTAGCCAATCCACCCATTCCATGCACTATGGTCATGGAACAACGTCCGAGCGTCACCATCCAAGACTCAATTCCCCAACACACACACACACAACCAACCCAGAAGTGTAATGAAACATGCAGTTTAATTCATTCACCAAATTCATTAAATTGGTAGGAAGGAGAAACTGACAAGAACACTGATTTACCTTTCTAAAAGAGCCAAGCATCATAGATATATTTCCACTTTCAATCAATGCAAAGACCCTTGAATTCTCCAACTCAACAGCTCTTCCATATGACTATTTGAAACACAAATGAGGTTAGTCACTCGGCAACGCAATGTCATATGAGTCATCCAAGTCTAAAATCACAGTAATCTAGTGATGCTATGGTCGTGGTAATGACAATGTAAAATTAAGTGGAGACAACCATTCTCAGTCGTAAAGCATCATTCAGAAGATAAAAACTACAAGGACAAGCTTGGAGCAATGAAGATTAATAATAATATTAAACAGTCTTTACATTGAAGCTCTGAAAATTGGAAAATGGGAAAACAAGTGAAGTTCTATTGATTCTCTATACAATTTGTTTTTGAAGCGTACGACTTCAGTTGCATTGTCTCAAATCAAAGTTTATCTAGATCATAATCCCCTTCCACTTTATCAACAGTTTGAGCATTAGTAGCATGTTGCAAAATGATTACTTCACTTTAGAAAATAAAGTACCAGATGACAAAAAGATTACTTCACTTTAGAACAAGTATATGACTAATAAGAGGAACAAAATGACCTTGAGTGCAGCAGTAAACATGCCCATTCGCTGGTAGGCAAGACCCAAGGCCTACAAAAGCACAGAAGAAGAAAAAGTGAGAACTAGAAAACTACAGCTCATCATGAAACCTAGCATTTGGAAACATTGATGAAATAGTAGACCGTAAGGGTGAGTACCTCCCACAAATCAGCACAAGTGGGAAAGCCACGAATAGCATGTTGAAGGCTCTGTACAGCTTCGGACCATTTACCTTGATGAGCCTGCAAGAAATTGCCATTCAGCTTCAATCAATAAACACAACCAACAAAGGAACCTACAAGAAAAGAAGATGGAGAAGATGATACAAAACCTGAAGGTAACCCAGGCGACGAAAAGCCCAAAAGGCCCTAGCTGATTTCTCGGAAGCTTCTCTGCAGACAGAAACCTCCAAGCTTTCTTTCCCACCTTGATCCAACAAATCACAAATAGCTTCCTGTAGTTCAGAAATTCGAATTAACTTCTAGCATTGTAATGTAATAGTATAACAGTATCAAAACAGTTTCAAACAAACAATCACAAAACAAACCCCAGCTTCGGAATCATCAGGATTGAGAGTGATGGCCCTCTGATAACACTTCAGAGCCCGCTGAGGATCCGCCGAAACCCGCGTATAATAATGTCCCAGGTACCTAAAGGCAGCCCCATTTTGTGGATTGAGCTTGGCTGCTATCACCAAATGCTCCACTGCTTTCTCCCTAATTTCTTGCCGTTCCTCCCCCTTTTCCCATAACAAAACTCCCTGCATAACAAAAGCAGTAATTGAAATGAAGAGAAGAAACCCAACAACAAACAATTAAGGTAGCATTTTTACCAAATTAAAACGGAGAGATGCGTCATCGGGGTCGGAATCTATTGATTCTTGCAATCTCTTTACAGTAGCATCGTCGTCTTCTCCCGGGGCCTGCAGTGACAATTCTAATCCGTAACAGTAATAAAAAAACATTTACTGTAAAAATGAGATTGAAATTGGTAAAATGAGGACCATGGTTTCTGCCTTCTGCTACTTGTTTATTACAAACAACTGAAACTGCGACTCAGTTCGGATTTCTGGTGAAGACGATGCCCGAATTCAGCATGAGCCCTGTACAGCAGTAATCTTTTACTTTCCTCTTTTGAAGGAATTTTGGGAAGGACAATGTATACAGTGAAAACGGAAATTAGTGCTTTTTTAGAAATATTTAGACATATTTTCTTTTCCATTTTCATCCCATTTGTCTCGTTTTCGGTTTTTTAAAATAGCAAAACGTGTTTAGTTAGCTATTTTCAAAAATATATTTTTCAAAATACCAAAAAAAAAAAAAAAAACAAAGGAAACAAAAAATAATATAATAATATAAATACCGTTTTGGTCGTTTTCTTCCCAAAACACAGATATTTTGAAAACGGTCAAAACATACATTTTGAAAATGAGGTGAACGTGTTTTGAGTCCAACATGATATGAGAAAATGCAAAAATAAATTATAACCACAAATCAACTAGTTTCACGAGTATGAAATAGGAGAATGAATTTCAACTATTTCACGAGTTTCACAAATGCAAACTATTGTTTTTAATACCAATAATAATTGTTTTTAATTATTTTTAATTTCAAGTAAATCTAAATTTTTAATTGTTTTTAATTCTAAAAATAATTTTTTTTAATTATTAATTATTTTTAATTCTAAGTAATTTCGAATTTTTAATTGTTTTTAATTCTAACAATAATTATTTTTAATTACAAGTAATTCTAAGTTTTTAATCAATAAAATAATATAAAAACATTCTAGAAAATTTCAAGTAAACACATTTTTGAGTTTTTTGTTTTTAGAAATAATTTTCGAAAATTTCAAAAAGAACGTATTTTCAAAAATCTGAAAACAGAAACTCAAAACACAAAACTCAAAACTCAAAACACAAAACTCAAACGCAAAAGAGAACACCACATTAGACTTTCTTTGAATTAGTTTAAAAGTTTGTTAAAAATAAATAAAATCAAACTCGTCAATTAACTTTAATTAAAAATTTACAACTTTTATCAACTTTTCAATTTCTAATATCATCAATTTTTATCGAAATTTTTTTTAAAAAAATTAATTTTTAACAACATTAAACTAGTACTTAATGATATTTTCTTTTTTAATAAATATTAATAAATGAAAATTGTATGTGATAATTGAGATAATTTTAGAGAAAATCAAAATGATAGATTTTGAAGCAGTTTTTGTATTAATTAAAAATAGAGAAACAATGTTAATAAATAAGAGAGATTGAAGAAGAATACGAGGAGATGAAGAAGACATAAGAATTCAAGCTAATTCGAAATAGTTTTTCGAATAATTTATTTTTAAATAAAATGTATTACATATATTATACTTCATTTTATATGAGAGGAGCCATTCTTACAAACCCTAAATTAGGGTATTTTCGAAAAAATTTATTGGGAGTACTAGATATTATTTTATTTTTCATACGAGTAGTAGAACTCAAAATTATTTATTCTAATTTATTATATATGGATCTCCAGTTTTATAGTGTTGTGATAAATTATTTTTGTTACTACTTTTGATGCAAATATTGTCCCCCACTCCCCACCCCAATTTTATTGACTTCCAATCAAGATTCTAAAAAGCGTAAGGTGTGACTAGGTATGGAGGTCAAGCTTCAAGTTTTTTAGGCCTAGGCGAGACTTAGACGGGAGTAAAACGTGAGCGAAGCGTAAAAAAACGTTTTCTTATTTTTAATATTAATTTAAATATTAAAAAAAAGATAAAAAAAAATATTTTTAACTAAAAAACGAGCGTCTAAGCGAGCCTAGGCGCACCTAAGCTTAACTAAGCGCGACTATGTGTGACTAATCGGGCCTAAGCGGGCCTAGGCCCGTGCTTTTTAGTTAAAAATATAGTTGGCTAAAAAAGCGTGCGCCTAGGACCTAAGCGAGGCGTAGAGGCTTAGGCGCGCTTTTTAAAACACTGCTTCCAATTAGAAGGCAATTTCATTAGTAAGTTACATTTGAAATAAAAGTGACGATCACTTCAAATTCAACTATTAACGTACTTATAATAATGGCATGTGATGCAATTCAAATAGAGTTGAACTATGTAACTTTTTGAGATTATCGTGATAAATTCTAGAGCAGCATTTATAAATAGCCCATTTTGCATCAACAAAATCGCATTTAGAAAAAATTACCTCATTTTTTCAAGCAAAACTCAAGCATGCCCTCGAGCCACACCACTTAAGTTCAACTTCATTGTCGGGGGTCAAAACAATCTGTTTTATTTACCCAAGAATTAAGATTTTATTTATCTAACTTTACCAAAGAATTGGATTTTTTTTTTTTATCATATTTTAAATGGGTGGCTAACGCTGCAATTTTTTATAAATCTACTATATTGTATTTGTACTTAAAGTCATCAACTTTTGTTCATTGTATTATTTATATTCTTTTTTATTTTTGGTCGAATTTTTATATTCAACTTCTATTATTTAGCACATTTCATCCTTATCGACTAGTTTTTGTCAAGATATTATATTTGTGTGCATTGAAACGAAAAAATATTTTATCTCACTTTTATATTTATTGTTTTTTTTTTAATATGATAAACAAATAAATCATTTTACACTATTCCAACAGATTTTTTAGATAAAAACCATTATCACAAAATGTACTAATTAATAAAAAGTTGGTGATCAGAATACAATAAAAAAAGTTAGAGACATAAGTACTACAATAAGCAAATATTAAAGACATTAAGTATAATTAATATATAATACAACAAATAAAATTTGTGATATAAATATAATTACTCATTATTCATTCAGTCTTCTCTAGTTATTTTATTGTTAATTTTCTTTTATCATGGTAATGCTTGCAAATTAGCTCACTAGAGCTACGTTCTATGTTGTTCAAACGAGACCCTTTATTGTGTTCAATTTTCTGTATCACGTGCGCATCAAGAAGTCTTATTGCCTTATTTTATTACAAATCATTAGGAGTATAAAAGTTAATTTGTATTTGTTCACATGTTTAAATTTTTATTTCGTCCTATGTTTATTGTTTTCATATTCGTTACCTTACATCAATCGATATCAAGAGTCTTGTTTTCACGTATCAACATACCACCGAAGACACAAGAACTGCAAAGTGGCATTGGAGGAAGACTATGATCCTAATCGCTCGCGACACAACGAGTTCTTGTAGGCACAATAAAAAGCAATCAAGTTCTTATTTGACTAAGCTTATATTATAATTTAAACTAATGAAATTAGTCAAACATTATTTCTTAAGGCCCACAACTTAGTACGCACTTATTATCCATATGTTTTATAAGACACATAACTTATATGCACTTAAAAACTAATTCACCATTACCAAACATACTTCAAACGAACCTAGACTGTGAGCAGTATGTCAATCTTTCATCATGAAAATGAAGGCAAGCGGTGCAAGAAGAGTCCTAACACTAAGAAGCAGGTCTCAGTCTCAAAGTTGACATCCTGGAGTAAAACTCTAATTAGTCTTCTCTACTGTCGGATTCCAAAGCACCCCACAATACATCTCCAATTGATTTTGTGCCATGGAGGAAGTGTTGTTGACTTGAATCAAGTCCCAGAATAGAAGTATCGCGTTAGTTCCTAACCAAAGGAGGGAAGAGTGGCTAGTGGTAACAATAGCTAGAAACTCCCACGGCCCCTAATAACGCGTGTTTTGACTTTTGAGTTCTTACCATAGAACTATGTGTGAAGTATTGCAGCATGCACAAATATGAAAGACGCCACATAGTACAATAAAAGTGACACAAAATAAACAAGAGTAATAGTGAAATACGTGACTTCACTCATTACAGGAAAAGGAAAAAAGCACAAATAGGGTCAACCTTTGAGCTATATTTGGTACAAGAGGGATTAAATTGAACCAAATCCTTGAATTTGACACTAGATAAACATTCATACTGGACTCTCATTTTGTTGCCTGAGCAATCATATTACCTATAGTACTAGCTTGTTCCTTGGCCTGCTCCACCAAAGAATCCTACAAACAAATTGTAAAGAAATTCAGCTATAATTCTTGAGAGAAGTTTTATTGCATTACAATACTGTAAAATAGTGAAATACCTGTGCAGCTATCAAACGGGCAACTGTTTTTTTGCTTGTTTCTTGAAGTTCACCGGCGATTAGAATTTCATCCAATATATAATAAGCCTGCCAATCCATTTTTCAGAAACAATTGAATGGCAAAACACAGCACCGAGTGCGTACAAATAATATGGGGGCTACACAGTAGGAATAAAAATGCCTGCTTGAGATTGGAAAACTGTGTTCTCATGCAAATAGTTGAATTACAAAACTGGAAAATGATAAAATTACTTGGTAGAAAGATGAACAAAATAATATTTCATTAAAATCTATCATCAAGAAGAAATTGCAGGTTTTAATAGATTTACACACACATGCACCAACCAAAATAATATCGCGATCATGTTTCTTTCCTAAGTGACTTCCTCAACTCAAATTTTAATGGATTCTTAAGATTTATGAATTCTCGTGGATTTGAATTGAATTCTACAAATAAGAATTCTATATTGCGCGTTTTTTTATAACGACCACGGACTTTTCCCTACAAGTCTTTTGCCCAGGGGCTCCGTTAGCATACGTACTAGCCACTGAAGGTTGGTCCTCAAACTAGATTGTCTTGTCTTACCCCTGTGCTTTCAAACCACTGTTTGGTGGGAAGGGATTTAGTGTTTCTGCAGTGGCCTTTAAGCGTTAGTGAATGAGTAAGATCACATTTTACCATTTAACGATATGTTTGTAATTTTAACTAGGGTTATATATGTCAAGAAAATGTAACAACTCATCATCTTACAAGTTGTAGAATTTTAATTGTAACACATAATACAACTTTACAAGTACTTCAGCAAGCTATACAACTTCTTGATTGTTATTTTCCTAATTATGGTAAATCCTATAAAGCACAAACACTCCACTGAGACGGTGTGTCTGTGTCACCATCTTAGTGTTAGACACCGACACGTCTCGGACACTCCTAGACACCTGTGTGACACACCACGTGATGTGTCCTATTCTTTTTATATTTCTTAAATTTCCTACAATTAACAAAGACTTCTCCTATGCGCCTGGAGCATGTGCCCGACAAGCTATCCTATCTTATTCATATTCTTTATAGTTTTAACACACTAGCAACATCTCGAAAACCAAGGACGAAAAAAGCTACAGTTTGTAAATTTTAGATTATAAAATTAGCAAAATAATATATAGTTTAGCCTAAAAGTTATCTTAATGTAAGTTGTGTAACAAGTGGATGCTCCTCTTATTCAAAATATTTCACTATAAAGAAGTGTTGATTTTGTTGAATAATAACAAAATATAAAAGTAAAGATATAATTTATAAATGCACAATTTCAAAAAATTGATATTGACATGTCGGTGTCCTACTTGTTTTGAAAAATCATGTGTCGGCGCTTTCGTGTCCATGTGGTGTCACGTCCGTGCTTATTAGGGCAAATCTGTTGCCACATCAAAGATGTTTCAGCTATTGCTGAGCAGTTCGTGCTAGATAAGCTCCACCAAGTGCCATTAACCTACATCTACTTCCACGTTAAGTTAACGATTTCAATCTTTCTTAAGGCCAACTGTACAACTAATGTTAGAATGAATGAAAGGTATGCCTAGAAACACACAATTCAATTCGATAACACTTAGAAAGAAATCAGCCCAAATAATTCCATCATCTTTCCTTTCAATGCAATGACGCTTCAATTTTACTCCTCACGATACTGACACAAGTATTCTTATAACTATATTGATCCAGCAACAAGCTATAGAAACTCCTCAAAAAAATATAAAAATCAACTGAGGTCAAAGAATTGTACCTTATGGAAATTAAAGATCAAGTCCAGCTCACACACCTAATGGAACAAAGAAGAAGATTAAATTTTAATATAAGAACATGATTTAAACCAATCCCTACTCTTATGATGCTTCACAATGTCTCAAGACTCACACTTCCAAAGTAGCGATCTAGTATCTCAACGAAATGGTGGATAATTTCGAGGACCTCCAACTCATTGTCTTCCTGGTCAATACACATGCAGAAATAAAGGCTGGCATATCTGTATTAGTACAGAAAAAGCAAATAGTGATTACTTGTGTATGCCATTATTAAGAGGAAACCAGGAAAAGAAAATATATGCTGTTGAAAAATTATAGTAGCAGAAATGAACTTTGAACTAGATACAGATGACACTACACCTTTTATAGACAACTTTATATCCTCTCCACTCCACAAAATTACACAGTTTAGGTCCTCGAGTAAGAATCATACCACTAAGCTCCCGGATAACCTTTAGAATGTACAAGAGAATGTGCATTATCATTAGTCATTGAGTAATGCAAATTAAATCAGAAAATTTATTTTCTAATATAGGTCAGTATAGCGCAAAGTGCAGACTCTTGCATAGGTTTAGATCTAGTTTGAAAGGAATAATCTTACCATACAGAAGTATCATTTTCAAATTTCACAAGAAAAAGTTTGGAGATAATACATAGGTGACTATTGATAGAAAAATTAATTTAATACAAATGACGTTTTTTCCTTTTAATCTGGAAAACATATATACCTTGGTTCTTTCCTTCTGAGAATAAGGCGAATACCATTTTGTTAACCTCACTTTCCCCTGCCGGCTAATAAGAAGAACAAAGTGAATCTGAAATAAAACAAGAAGCTTTAGTCACTCTTCAACTGTAAAAAAAGGGAATGAAAACTGAACATTTTGCTTCTGATTTAACTTTTACAAATGAGATACTAAATTATTTTATCAAGGACAAGATGCATTTTGAGTACTTCTAGTAATGTTAATCTAGATTTTATCTACAGGGACTTATCTAGTAGAATAGCTATGAAATCAGTATTTGTTAGATGAAGTAGAAATGATGTACTAAACAAAAGCAACATAATAAGCGAAATGTGCTCTTATTCTTATTACCTTGACCAATTATTGATAGCATCCTGATTTTCCCAAGGACTCCTTTTTTTTCCTTTTTCATTTTTGGGTGGGGGATTCTTAAAGTTTTGTTGGGGTATTCTATGACTGGAGGTATGGAATTAGGATTCGACTCTATGTTGATCTTAACTTCATCTCCATATTACCACAAATCTTGCACTTGTAATTCTTTGTGAACTTAGGGGCGGATCTACCTGGGATCTAGTGGGGGCAATTGCCCCCACTGGATTTCGGTCCTGGATATTTCACCGATTATACTTGAGGGGCGGCGGGTTCTAAAGGCAAGGGGAAAACCATAAACAACCACATCAAAAATTCACGAGAGATATTGTCGAGAAAATTGCTGTTGCGTAAGGAAGATCAAGAAACAACAATTTTGTTAAAAATAAATAAATTATAAGGAGGTAGAAGATGAGAATGGCGAAAAGGCTGGACGGAATATTAGATCGAGGTTGTGTGTTGAAATTAAATCATTCACAACAATCAAATCGAGTGCAAACTACCTTCCAAGTTTGGTGATGAAGAAGTTGACTTACCATTGTAGAATTCACTGCAACACAAGATCAGTTGGTGCCAATTGGGGATGATGAACACGATTCCTTTTCCCTCTCCTTTAAAGTAAATTGTTCCCCATTTTTAGTGTAATTACCATGGAAAAAATCATAAACCGCTTGTCCTTAATTTTAACTGGGCTTTACAACTCGATCGTTTGGGTTTTAATTGGGCTTTACATGTCGTATAAGCAAGCACAGCACAATGGGCTTCTATTGAGAATAAACTAATGGGAAAATTTCATATATAGACCGTATATGTTATTAATATTCACATAAATTGTTACATATTTTATATTCTAAAATTACTTTGTTTTGCATTAAATTTAACTAGTATACCGCTGATCGGTGAAAATCGACCGCTATAAAGTAAATGAAGATTAACAAGAAGAACAAGTTTGAGAAGAATGGTGAAGATTTGAAGAAGAATATTGGAGAAGAAGGGAATTGGAATGGAGAAAAATGAAAAAATTGGAAAATTTTCTTTTAAGAAATTGGGAGTGAAAACAGACGTATGTATTTGTTTTTGGGTGTGTGGAGGTAAAAAAATCTCCTTACCGGTCGATTTTGATTATATAATTAATAATCTACATATATTATCATTTGTAACTGCCCACTAAATTATGCTAATTACCCTTAAAGGATAAGTACCATATAAAAAACGGTTCCTAAAAGAAAACTGCCATTTTCTCTCTCATAATCCATATATTTTCTCATACGACACAATTACATACATGAACACAAAGAACACCATCGAATGATAGAAGAGGAATTCCTTTGACTGAGTATTACGGTACAAATTTATCTCATTTTATTGTTGGTTTTTTTTTCCTTGTTTATTTGTTCGTCTGTGTATTAAAAGGAAAGTGCAATCAAATTTCTTCGAAAATTGTTAATTATAATGAATTTTATAAAGTCAGTGTTCGAAATCATGTGTGTTTAACATTGAATGTGATTTTTGAATTTAATCAGAATCTGATAGATATATTATAGTTTGCAATTGTTAAATTTTTTGATGTAAAATGTTACAATATTTTATTGCAATGCATAATATTTAACTGCTCGTGAATTTTTTATTAATGATGAAAACATTGCAAATTCATCATGATCGTATTATATAAAGTTGGCAAATTATTGTATCCAGATTACAGACTGAAATGTTATATATGTCACAATTGTGTTGCTTGACATTTATCTGTTTTGCAATTGTTACAAAATAAACATTGCATATACATCATGATCATGTTACATAAAGTTGGCAGACTATTGTATCCAGATTACAGACTGAAATGTTATATATGTCACAATTGCGTTGCTTGATATTTATCTGTTTTGCAATTGTTACAAAGAAGTTATGTTGATGATACATTGCAATTGTGTTACATAACGCTTAAATATGTAACTTCAACTATATTACACTTGGGCTCTTTTCTACTTTGCAGTTCATATGTTGCAAGGCAAGTAAAATATACAACACTAAATGACACAATTTGTCACTCGTTATGTTGCAATGGCTGTTACTAAAATACATGTAAATAATTTAGGTTGTAAAAATGTTACATAAACTAGTAAAAATATATTTAATGCTCTTACATTAAATTAATTGTATAAACACATTTTATTGATTTCTGGTCTCAATGTTTGTAGGTATGGAAAACATAAATATATTCATCAATTATATGGGAGAAACAGCAGGAGTACTTGTGCCAATAAGTTGTTCTTATACCCATCTCCTTGATCTGATAATGTCGGTATTGAAGCTTAATAGGAGTATGGTTGTAGTATCAATACAATATGAAGTGCGTGGTTGCCTTTCCCCAATTAAGATAACAAATGATAACACTTTGTTGTTCTATTTAGAGCTTAAAAGAAATGATCAATTTTTAGCAAGTTACCCACTACATGTTCATAGCACACATTCATTGGGGTCTGTTCCATCAATAAATAGTTTGCTTCCTTTGGATAATGATGTAAAAGAAATACTCCAACTGCAACACAATAGTAATGAAGCATTAGTGAAACAATCATCTAACAGTTTGTGCAATCTATATAGCTTTGCATCTACAGTATATGAAACAATTCCAAATCTGCCAGAAGTGGAAATTCAAGCTGACAACAGTGTAATTGACTATCCTGAATTTGATGGGATTTCAACTGGTAGGATTTTTCGAGACAAAGGAATGTTAACGAAAACTATATCCTTATATGCTATTCACAACAACTTTCAGTACATGGTGTACACATCTGACAAATAAGAATATGTCCTAAAATGTCTGGATGAAAACTGTCTGTGGCAATTCAGAGCTTTTAGGTTGGGCAACACATATCTATTCAAAATAAGGTATATAAAAAATGGACACATCTGTTCAATGGAATTTGCTATGGGGGATCACAGACAAGCCACAAGCTCTCTACTAGGTACAAGGTGATTGCATTAAGCACAAGTAGATGGACGCGAATACTATCTATACTCCACGAGACATTATACATGATGCATCTACAACATACGGTGTGACATTGAGTTATGGAAAAGCTTAGAGGGCACGTGAATATGCATTGGAAACAATTTTGGGGGATCCAGAGGATTCATACAGCAAGCTACCTAGTTGTCTACACATGTTGAGACAAATAAACCCAGGGACTATAACACATGTTGATGCTAATACAAATAATCAGTTCGAGTATATGTTCATGGCATTAGGGGCGTCTTTAAAAGGATGGAAACATTGCAAACCTGTGGGTGTTGTCGATGCAACATTTTTAACTGGACGTTTTGGTGGTACACTATTCACAACTTGCACACAGGATGCAAACTACAATATATTTGTGCTCGCATTTGGGATCGGTGATGGCGAGAATGACAATGCCTGGGAATGGTTCTTAAAGAGGTTCAAAGATGCTTATTGGGAATGTGAGAATATGTGTATAATATCAGATAGACATAGAAGCATAGAGAACGCAATCGACATGGTATATCCAAACTTAATGCATGGATTCTGTTCATACCATTTGCTGAAAAACCTAAAGAGAAGATTTGGAAAGATTGCAAAACAAATTACAAAGCTGTTCAATGCAGCTGCTCGATCATATACGATTTCAGAATTTGAATACCAAATGAAACCATTAGACATGATACACAAGGATATTCGACTCTATCTGGTATGTACAAAATATAATTTATTTAATAAGAAAATGAATATAACATGTACTCTGATTCTATTTTATCAATTTATTGTACAGGAAGACACTGTCGACTATTACAAGAGGTCCAGAACACACATGACAAGCAACAGGTATACCACAATGACATCAAACATTGTTGATATACCACAATGACATCAAACATTGTTGAGTCAGTGAACGCCGTAACAAAGGCAATCAAGAATTATCCAATTGTGACAATGATAGAATGTTTACGAAACATATTGCAAGAATGGTTTTACAATAACCGAAATAAAGCACGTTCAACATTTACAAAACTTGCAACAAAAAATGAGATAACGTTGAGGGCTAATTCCAAAAATGCAATGAAAATGAAGGTAATTTTTTTTAACATATTATGTACGACAAATTTGTTAGAATTACATATGTTATGTTTTACATATTCATGTAATTAACAATATTTATACAACATACAGGTAACAGGTTCAAGCGACGTCCTCTATCAGGTTAGCGATGAGAATGCGCAACATTCAGTAGACATACAAAAGTGCCATGTATGTGTAACCGGTTTCAAGTGGATGGGATACCGTGCAAACATGCATTATGTGGTATAAGTAAATATGGAATGGATTCGTACAAATATTGTTCTATTTACCACACCAAGGAAGCTTATATTGCAGCTTACGATGGGGATATTGTACCACTCAGTGATCGTACAGATTGGTCAGTTCCAAAATGTGTGGAGGACATTGTAATTTTGGCCCCTAATATATCCAGAAAACCCAAGAGACCAAAGGAAAAGAGGTACCGATCGGCAGGGGAGCAAAACAGCATTACAAAGTGTAAAAGATGCGGGAGACACGGGCACAATAAGAGGACATGCAAGCATCCGTTGGCGTTACATAATAATATGGCAAAAAATGGATAAAACCACCAGGATTGTTTTCACAACTATTGTATTTTTCATATCACTTGTCGAACTAATTTAGATTGTGGTTAGAAGAATTTTTGTTACCCAAAATTTTAATTAACATTGCATTTCTTAGACTTTACATTTGGCAATTAATTTCATATGTTATTCACTTCCACCGTGTGTTCATACATATAATCAACTAATTCATTAGATTTCATCTTACTCAGTTTTCATTAATGTCATTTGTTGAGAGCAAAACCTACCTATAGCGTTAACCAACCAAAATTATGAGCAATTGATTTAGTTGTTGTAACAAAATGGAATTAGCGTGTCCTGCTACACTTGAACTTAAAAAAATTACTTGATACAACAAAATTTAGCATATAACAGTGATGATCATCCATTCAAAATCAAATCATCTACAAATTATAAACAACCACTTCAAAGTATAATATTTTATAGCATCAATTCATAAAACCTATTTGCCTAACAAAATAACAGCCTCAAGGCTAACAAAAACTAAAATGTATCATTGCATAATGTTTTAAGCAACAAATGAAACTTATAAACAGCATTAAATTAGTAGTATTGATAACACGAACTAGAGTCCTAATTTAAGAAGATATACTAAGAAATTCACAAAACAAAGTTAGATTCAAAATATTTACTCCAGTTCCAACTACGACAGGAATACTCAGGTTGGCTTCTTCTTCTTCGATGCCCTCATTGCCTTCCTTGCCTTCCTCGTTAGAAAATCAAGATATGTTTCATAGCCTTGACTCATCTTCTCCGTTACATGCTTATACAACAAAGATGCCAAACGTGTCCTCTCCACTGTGGCATCAAAAGGATTTGGCATATCTTGTATATTGTCATTGATTATATACTCAACATACTTTATCATAAAAACACCGCAGTCAGTCCTTCAAAAAAATGAATTCACGCAATCAGAATGTATCAAACTCATTTTGATGTTGGATTCCAAAACAAAATAAATGCACAAATAATTTCTAACACGTTGCTCTGTTGAGAAATATCATGAACTGTATTAACAGCAAGTGGTTCAATTTGTTGCACATCATCAACAATAGCAAGATGCCACACATCAATATTGGCCATTAAGTGTGGGATAACGAAGGTAAAAACTTCAACATCTGCTATGATTTCTCTATCTCTTATCGTACCCCAACATGAGTTAAAAACATTTATACATCTTCTCTGGATATCTAGGTGTCCAAGAATCCAATGGGCACGAGTACCCATCTTGATCGGCATCAATACATCGCATTAATGTCCTTCAATAAAGCCGGGTAAATACCCCTGACCATGCTCCCAAAGAATGAGTCAGTTGTCGTTACTTTCAATCTGATTTCCTAGTTGAACATGGCCATCTTCCTAAAATACTAAAAGCATATATCTACATGCTATTAAGGAAAAAAACAGAATTGAAATAAGTGAATGAAGAAATATGTTACTAAACTTATATCAACATATGCAATTTCAAGTAGGACAAATGGACAATGCTAAACACTTACCGTATCTCATAGAGACTCATCAGGATCACGCAGTTCGTACCACCATATTTTATCTCTAACGTCAATGGGACCAAAATCGAATGGAGGATTGATTTTAATCTTCTTGACCAAGAATTTTCTCTTTCTGCAAGTTGAGAAGGAAAATCTAAGATTTTTCCCTCCAAATAATGTGGTCATTTACAATGAGACTAATTCATAAATTTATTCAATACACGATGTGAGTCAACTAACAATAATGCAACAATTTCATGTTATTAAAAAAAATGGTCTTACAACCACCAAATAAAAAGGGGAATGTATTGTCTTACATATTATCTGGCCTGTAGCCATCATGAAACCACTCATCAAAGAAAAGAATGTCATCGATAGAAGGCTGCACCAAACCATCTTGAAAGGCATATGCATCAAAACGAAAGTTGGTTGACGATTCTCCAGTATTCTTTCAACCGTCTAAATAAGGTGATATAGCCATAATTCCAGGTCTTCGTTTTCTCTTTATCGGCATTTCTGTGGTGGCCTCATCAGTCTCAATACTTGTTTCTTCAATTTCAATCTTCTTGATAAATATGGAAGATTACAATCTTAGACACTAGAATTGACCCAAATTCAGTTTAGTTGTATATAAAATTCAAAATACACCTATTTATGAAATTGCAATTTTACCTCAATAGATTTAGATTGATTCAGCTTTTTCGCGCTCTTCATGATCTCGTCTACCTGTTTCATTATGTCATCGGTGTAAAACGTATCATCAAGGGGATCACAAACATTATCATGTTGACAGTTGTGAATGTCAACTTTTTCAGACTTGAGAGAGAAGTTGACTTCACTTGACTTGTTCAGATCACTTGGAATCTTATTCACACCATTCCCCTATACAACATAAATTGTTAATTCAAAACTAATTTCACGTGATTGTCAAATTACATTACTTTCTAATCAATTGCAATTGAGTTTGTAATTTCACAAACCCTGTTGACCATATGACCAAAATCATTGTAGACAACAAGCTGACTTTGAGAAATTTCTGTACTCGACTTACCCACAAATTTATCCCTCATCTCCTCCAAGAATCCATCAATTTTTTCAACGACACCATGTTGTATGGCCCTGATATCATACTTCAAGTCAATTTGCTGTGAGATTATTCGATCTTGTCGCAGTCGTATGTCCATCATGAGATTTGTTAAATTTTGCATACCACCACGAGGCTCCTCCTATAACAAAGGTTGTTAAAAATCAAAATAACTCCTGAATGAAAATTAAATAATATAAACTCTACATTTTCTTCAAACATGTTGTGTAATCATGGGGACAGCTCCATAATGAAACTTAACATATAGTCATGGGATACACTGAGTTGGACTCTTCATTTCCTACAAACCTAAGATGATAGGGACTACATTTGACCATGATATAACATAACATAGAATGAAAATTACCTTATGCAGTTTTGCTTTTGTGTTTGCTTCGGATTTTAAATTTCCAGACTTCTTGCAATCACGAATAGGTCCAGGATTTTGCACATTTACAGCATTGAAACTTTTTCGTATCTTAACAGGAGGATCAACAAAATCACTATCATCATCAATGATAGGTGCAAGGCTAACACTCTAAAAAAGTCCAACCAAATATGCAGCCCATCTCTCCTCTTCATTGAGATGAATGCCCCGAACCTCCATCTACAAAAATCAAATGAACATACAATAACACACCATGTTAGAATTACATTCATGCAGTCCAGTATCTATTAAAGGAGACAATATTCCAAAAATTATTACTGAAAACACATACATCAAGTTGATCAAATTCAATCCTTTCGAGTTGAGCCGCCGTAACTCTTGAAGCAGTATTTGTCCAATTAAGCAAACGAGGCCATGTATCAAATAATCTTTGGCATATTTTCCCATGTATCGACGGCAGGGACTCATATATCCATATTTGAAAAGCAAGTGGGTAGCCACATAGCCTGTAGGTGAAAATATCCTTCTTCGTGGTCTCGTCATACATACGTTTTGATAGTGCAATCTTCAAGTAGTTAAAAGTATTGTTGAACAGATCTTTTCCCCAAGCATATCTTTCAATATCAACAGTTTCAACGAGGTTAAAAATGGCATCTGTAAGGAGTTGTGAAGAGATACGACGTTACAAGATATAAATATCTAACTTTGACGACATCCTCATCCTTGGAGTTCGCAGGCATATCCTTGAAAACATCCTCCACATCTTTTTGGTATATATTTTTCACGTGAGAAAAATATTTCTCCCTCAAGAAAAAACGCCCTTTGCGAAGTTTTGATGCATCCTCACATCCAACACCTTTCAAGCTAGTAACAAGACAGAACTCTTGTAACGAAAATCTCAATAGTTTTCTGGACATTTCATCTGGTTTCTGCTGCTTCACCTCCATCAATAGCATTTTGTGTATCAGTTGATGTTGGAGATGGCTTTCATAAGTCAAGAAAGTTCCCAAAACATGAAATACCAAATAATCTTTTTTGTGCCTCATTCATCTTTGCATTCAAGTTTAGGATAACCTCATGTGGAGCTGACACCATTATCCTTGACCCCAGCCTATCATTAGATTGTATGCAATATTCCCACTCCTGAAATTAGAATACAAAGAAAACAGTTCAAAATGTTGCATATCTTAAAAACCAAAAAAAAAAGGAAATAAAACTTATCCAATCTCCACTAACATTTCATTATGTTACATAACAACAATAATATGATTATTGTAATTGATACATGTAAGACCTTTGGTTTAAAGTTGCCAACAAATGCCTCAAATAACCTATTTGATTATATACTCCACGTAAACAACAATCTTGACACTCATGGATATACATACAAAAATTAAGTGATAATAGAAACATATGATCAACATGTTGCATTTAAAACAAAAGAATAACATAATATTCTTTATCAATTCATCATGTCTGACTACATCAAATTCAGTTAACAAATTAATAGGCATATTTTATGCTACTTGTTGCCAAGTTATACAGGATTTAAAGAGGTGGGATAGGCCATATTATACCTGTTTTAATACCTAATGATCAACATAGCCTTAAACCATTTGTGAAATTGTTAATTAAAATCACTCTTTCTTTTAAGCATAATTATAATTCTTATAAGGGAAACTATATATATCTTGACTCCTTCTGCTTGACATTTACCTGAATAAAATGAATAAATTCCTAATGGTTGCTGCATTTACAGTTGCTGCATTTACAGTCGTTATATTGCTGCATTTACAGTCATTATATAACATTTAAAACATTTTCAAAAAACCACTTTAAATTTATAGATAATAGTACCATACAATTCCATAACGAATTCAATTTCCAAAACCCAAAAATCTAACAAAACAACTAATCCATATAAACTATTGTCTAAGAAATTATTTCTCACAAAAAAGTCAAATTGTATATAAAAATATGAATAGGAGATCTACCTTAGGTTCAAAACCATAAGAATCTTTGTTCTTCTTGGAGCCAGATGAAAGGGCTATCGCTGGAGAAAATTTTCTTTCGTTCAAACATGGATTTCCTGGTGATTCTTTTCCAGCACACGAACTCATTCGATGCCAAGTTCCAATACTTTGATCATTCTTTGAATCTTTCATGGGAGTTGGCGTGTCTAAATAAATAACATTTTTTCGCAAATAACCAGCAGTTTTGGCCACATTACCCGGCGATTCTCTTTTCGTCAATGACCGAGTGAATCTTCTCGTCGGAGTATCCATGGGTGAGATTTATTCCACAACAGCAGTAGCCAAGATGTGCAAAGACTCAACTCGTTGAAAATCAAAATGTTAGGGTTTCACGATGTCGAAGATAACGAAAGAATTTGACGAAAATGTAGTGATTTTCTTTAAAATGAAGATTTTCACATGAATCTTATACAATTGAGTTTTCTAAATTTTTCTTTAGTAATGATTCCTCCATTATTGGGATTTGTGGGTGTGGGTAGAAGTATGCGGGGTTAGTTTGCGAGAATAAAGGAGAATAAAGGGGAAAGTGATTGTTAAAAAAGATTTCATTTGTTTTATTGGATATAATATTATATTATATTATTAATTTTTTACACAGTATTATTGGAATAAATACACATTAAAAGTATTGTTGGAATTATTTATCAAATGAACAGTACCCAGCGCAATTTCATCTAAATTAATTGGTTAAATTCAAATTCGTTTACTGTTTTTGCACTTATGAGCTCTAAAATCATATGATCAAAACTTAATTCAATTAAAATTATATTTTAGCGCTAAAAGACCAATATGCCCCTAAAATTTTCAAAAACGTGCTAATTAAATAATAATGTTTTCTATGATACTGTTTTTGTATGATATTGTTTTATTATGATACTATTTTATTTAGATAATGTGCATTTGGTATATTTATACCATACTTTTATCTTTGATACTATTTTCATTATAATAATATTTCAACCTATGATATTGTGATTAAATACAAACAATATCAATGATCTTGTACTACTAATTGAAAATTTAAAGAATAGAATCATCACTTTAACCATTAAAACATCTTGTGCTTAGTTTTATATATGATACTATTTTATCTATAATACTGTTTTATTTAGATAATGTGCTATATGATATTGTATCATTACTTCAACTATTAAAAATATATTGTACTTAGTTTTATATATAATACTGTTTTATTTATATTTTTATCTTTGATACTGTTTTATTATGATAATATTTCAACCTATGATACTGTTTTAATCTATGATAATGTTATTGAATGCAAATAGTATCAATGGACTTGTATTATGCTGATGATGGATATTAGCCAAATGAAGTCTTCTCTTTAACTTAAAATGGCAATATTTAGTTTTTTTATATTTTAACAGTACAATACTAAAATAATATCATAGATAAATATATCACATACACAAACTATAACCTAATAAAATAACAGTATCATAGATTAAAATATTATCGTAATAAAGCAGTATCATAGATATAACTAAATAGAGATGTTTTGCTGGTTAAAGTAATTATATTGTTCTTAAAATGCTTGATGTGGCTAAGCGACTGATCTTGCCCGGTTCATTGAGATAATTCTGAAAATATATTATAATAGAAATTCTGAGTACATATGCGAATTCTATGCCTGTTTATGTTATGATACTGTTTCCTGTAATACTGTTTTCTATAATAAAGTATCAAACAACACAAAGAATAATCTAATGGCCACATCAAATTTTTTCATTCCTACCGAAATTCAAGTTACTATTTACAGCAACAAATCATGCCAACTCTATAGAAATTCATCAAACAAATCTTCCCTAATTTTATTTATAATACAGTATCATTCATACAGAAATTCAAGCTGCTATTTATAACAACAAATCATGGTCATTCTACATAAATTTATCAAACAAATCATCCCTACAGAAATTCAAGATACTATTTACAGCAACAAATCATGACCACTCTACTCCACTTATCATTACTTTACAATCCACTCATAGACATCACTCCACTCCACTTTTCTTCTTCGCTGTCGCTGTCGCTGTTGCTTATTCTTCTTATTTTTCAGGTAATGTCCTTTTATGTAAAAATTATTATACAAGTTGTGAACACACAATAACCCTTCTAATTTATTACATCTATTGTTACCAAATAATTTGTAGCATTCAAATAAAGATTTAGAATAAAATTTAAGTCAACAAGCATAGAAAAGAATAGGCAGAAATCCACTAGAGAAAAAAATCTACAATTTCGACCCTACACATTATAATGAACCAAACCAATAATTAACAGACGTCATTCAATTCTTTGACGAAAGACGAGAGACAAAATTATTGTTTAAACTACGAGAGAATCATACTAACATCAAGTTACCACCTTTTCAGGAAACTGTGATCATCAATTTCCAATAAGTAAATGAAGAGATTTAGATAAAACAACCACAACCACCAGGAAATTATCATGACAAGCCTGCAACACCAGATTTTACTACAGGGAAGTGAAAAGTCACACCGTGCCGTAGAAGAAGCTCTCGCCGGAGGTCGTCGGAGGTCGCCGAAGGTGAAGGAGGTTTGTGGAGGTGGAAGAAGGCGCCGATGGAAAATATGGATCACATGGGTGATTTTAAAATTAATTTAAAATATTACTGAAAAGTATGACTTAATCACAATTTAAAAAAATATTTTGACCTAATTTGGAACAAGTCACGTGTAGGTGACTTATAAGCAATTTCTCCTAATTGGTTTTTGTGATAATTTTGTACTTGATTTTATATATAGTATACTGTTTTTTCGATGTGGGATTCTACCGTAGGATCTATGAGAATGGATTACTGAAATTTGAACTACTTTTATGGTGATGAATTGAGGGGATGAATATATTTTGAAGATAATCGATTGAGGAAGATGGATTGAAGAGATGAACAGATTTTGGAGATGGTCGATTGAGAGAAATGATCGAATCAGGGAGATGGATTGAAGCGGTCAACAAATTTTGGAATAAATGATTTTGTGAGGAGAGAAATTGAAAACATAGTGACACACCAACGTTAAGTTTTTTTTTTCAGTAACGGAGAAAACTCCATATGGTCGTGATTAAAATTTCATAATTACTTTTAAACATTTTAAATTCTAAATGTAACAAATGTAACACATATAACACACGTTTTTATATGAAAATGTAACAAACATAACAAATGTAACAATAAGTGTTACAAAAATAAAAATAGTATTTTTAGAATAAAAAAAGTTAGATTGTATTTTTAAATTATTTTATATTTTGTGGTGTATGGTGAAACTATCCCTTAATTTTTTTGTAGTGAAATTATTTGATCAAATACCCCGACTAAAATAGTGGAAATTATCTACTACTTGTACATTTGAAAATAATTTTAAATCTATAAATTATATCCAATTTTTCTAAATATACTATCTTATTTTAATAAAAATTTATTAAAATAAAACAAATTATTGCACATACGATAACTAAGAAAGCTTAAGTCTCAATTTAACTTTAGAAAAGAATCCCCTAATTGTAGGGTTGTTCCAAACCATCAATCTCCTTCCCCCTAATTTCTTGCATATGACCTACATTCCATTCGTTTTTTGCCTTTTTCTCAATCTATACCCGTGAAAACTCTTAATTCTAATTCCAATTTCTTCTTATTCATCATCAATATTATGTAATTTCTTCATTTTGAGTGCTTATGGCTTCTCCTCTGCAACATAAATACTTTGAACAGATGTTACAAGCAAAGCAATTAGCAAATGTAACGAACTATGTTAAAATGTATCATAATAGTTGGTAGAATTTGTAACATCAAATGAAATATATAGTGAACATAAATTTAGCCGAATGTGTAATATCAAATATAACAAGAAAGTTAACGCATAATTACTAGTATAAAATTTAACACAATAACATGGATTTAACATAATTAATGACATAAAATTTAACACAACAAATGTGCTTCACTGAATGTGTAACATCAAATGTAACATAAGGCTAAAGTAAATATTATCAATAATCTATAACAACGAATACAACATATAGATACCAGAACACTTAACACAATAAAAAGTGTGAGTTTAACATAATTATTGACATAAAATTTAACAGAATAACACCAAATGCAACAAGGAATCTATATTACAAGAATTGATAACATCATGTCGAGTTCATATTATATTATTAAGTTTTTATAAGCTTCAACTACAAATATACATATAATTATCACAGTTGAAATTACATAATATTGCAAACTTTGTAAAAGAAAATCATTTAACACCATGAAAATCAAAGAAACATAATTAAATTTTAATGAAAAAAAAGCACCGCGTATCATAACTTAATTAACGAATTAACATCTTTCGAACTTTGGAATTTAAAAAATATTTACCACACAATCTCGAATGCGACAGAAATTTAGATTCGTTGGTATCAAAAATTTGATATTCATCCGCCATTGACATTTGTTTGGAAGAGAGAGAATAATAAATTTTCTCAAAAAGATAATTACTCTAATTATGGAATTACAATCATAGGTATTGTTGAGGAGACAAAAAAATGCAATCACTACCGTTTTTTAAGGCGTTTTTTGCATGGATTGGTAGCTACAAAATAATATTAATAATTTAAATAAAACAAAACTAGTATTTTTAAATTTTTTTGACATGTAATAGTTTTTCTAATATTATTATCAATTAGTGGCTTAATGATGTAAATTTTCCATTAAAATTCTACAATAGAGTACGAAGATAGGCTTCAAGTAAGTAAGTAATAATTCGATATCTAATACAATACATGTATAATGTTATAATAATATAATTGTCCAAAACTTGTTTTAAGATAAATCTTATGAGTAAATCGACTATAATTATACTAGTTCACACAAAATATTCTAACATGTTCACTTGTAAAAAAAAAAAAAAAAAAAAAATCAGCTAGCGAAGGTAATTAGTAATAGAATATAAGCAAAGATTAGATGATGGAGTTTTGAAAATGTGATATTTGTACAATGAAAGGATAACACAATACACTATGATATAAGAGAGAGAATTTTGTTGTTGTAAGGATTAAAGAGAGAAAATGTATAAATAGATAGAAATTAAAATTATGTGATTCTCTAGTTTTACTCACCAACTGTGCAGATATATTCAATTTTATCCTTAATTTCAAAATAATTATTCAATTTCATCCATATTCTCACATTCCAATTTATACGTTAATTTCATAAATTAAATATTTAGTTATTTAAATTTAACATGTAATAGTTAAAATTCATAAAAATAAAATATTGTAAATTTTAATAGGTATTAAGATTTAAATAAACAAAATGTAAATAATTAATTAACATTAAATTAACTATGTCTGCAATGTAAATTAAGAATTTAAGTAAATATTTTCTAAGATATGCTAATTCTTTTTTGTTACGCGATTAATACAAATTTTAAAATGAATCAGTTTGATTTGATAATTTATGATTGCGTGTATGTGTTTATGATAATAATGGTTTGGTCACCATTTAAATTGAGCAAACTATTTTCAAAACCAAAACTTATCTAAATTGACATCTCATATATGTAATTTTATTTTTGACAATTGCACATTCAAATACAATTGACGTTGTGACGTTGTAGCGTTGTATATTTTTAATTTTTTCTCGTGACAATTTTACATTTTAATATAAAATTTAGACATGTTTATAAATATTCACATTTGTGAATATGATAGTGGTGTGTTACACTTCGCTTGTAACATAATCGAAAACTTACAAATGGAGCCAACACTTGCACTCAAGATTGCTCTAG
The DNA here is from genome assembly GCA_030279155.1 of Forsythia viridissima. NCBI lineage: Eukaryota > Viridiplantae > Streptophyta > Magnoliopsida > Lamiales > Oleaceae > Forsythia > Forsythia viridissima. The sequence goes on from CM059036.1 coordinate 14,905,432, forward strand.
AAGTGCGAGAGGGATGTCTAGGTGTTTGAGACACAAAGAAGGCCAAAGGTTGAACATGATAAACACAGTCAAAAGCTAAAACTAGCTAGCGGTGTTGGCAACCGACCTACATATTTGACAGAACTTTAAGATGTTTACGAAAGACTTTAGAAACATGGAGAGACTTTAGAAACATGTAGAACCTTGTGGAGAAAATCAATTCTAAGGAATTCTATATGATGAACTTGTTGGAACATTTTAGAATAAAGAGATATGTAAGAGAGGATTTTGTAACTATATATCTGATTAAGAATTTATATAAAACTTGTAATAGATGCCTAGAAGGTTGTAGAAACAATATTACAAGAAAAATCTCAGTAAATATCTATAGAGAATAATCTAGAAAAAAATATGAACCATAAAACAGAATCAATCTTTACCGTCCACTTAAAGGAAGTAGAACTATAAAATGTCAACGAAAACTTATTTCTAACCAACTAAATTAGAATTAAGTTAAAAGATAAATAATGAGAGTAAGAGTTTTGAGAGATATTGTAATATTTTTTGAGATTTTATATTTAAAGATATTATGTCCCCCACTAAACTAAACTTTTAGCTCTGCCCATGGTGAACTACCTAGACAAAAGTTTGACGTACACTTATTATTATTGTTTTTGTACGACAGATGTGCTCTTCTGTTAGTACGAATTTTCTTTAATCCCCAATCTCAAACACAATATAAAGCAAATGCAAATCAAGAAAGGATCCCAAGGATGTTAATCCGTTAGAATCACGAGCTTATAGATCCAAAGTGTGAAACGAATAGATGTTAAACAAAATTACGAAATCTTTACCAGAAATCAAAATCAATTATAAAGTTTTCGGGGGAGAAAATAATACAGAAATCAGTAATCAGAAATGGAAGTAATTGGAAAAGAAGAATTATAAAAAATAACTTTACCATGTCCTCAGCTGATCCAAATCCCACGTGTGCGCTTTGCAATTGACACCAAAGACAAAAAAAACCCATCTTCTTCTTATTCTTCGTCCTCATCCTCTTTATAGCAGTCTCTCTCAAATGGAGAAAACATGTAGTTACTACTGTACAAGTAGAAATAGATAATATAATTTTTTTCTTGATAACATAAAATCTTCTTGAATTGTCGGAGTCTTTCTAAGTTGGCCCAAAATTTATTGGGTTAGGTTGTGCCAGGTTAAACCAATTTGTAATTACGGGTTGGGCATTATTTGAGAATACACGAGTGATGGGACTATCAAATCCTAGGGTTGGCATCAGGTCAGGCCGTTACCACCACGGCCCAGCTCGGGATGTGTAAAGATGAGTCCAGCTCTTCTCCCATATGCGAGCCCAGTTTGGTCCGGCCCATGGGCCTCGTGGACCGAATCGAATCGGTCCACGAGCCTTGCTCGTCATTTTTTTTCTTTTTTAAATGTAATATTTTTTCTAAGAATTTATATAAAAAAATGGATGTTTAAAAATAAAAATTCTGGTGACAAAGGATCACAAAAAGTGAATGTTGTCGCCCACGAGCCGGCTCATGAAATCAAAGAAGGAGTTAGCTCTGCCCTTTTTTTCCCTGACGAGCCTAGGCCCATGATAGACCAAGCCATATTGGGTCGAGCTGACGTTCCCACGGGTGGCTCGACTCAATTGCCACTCCTAAACAAATTGATAAAGAAAAGAAAAATTGAGAGAGAATATTCTCGATGCGACGTACTCTTTTTCTAAATTATTTTTAATTTGACTGTTTTTTATTTTTTATTCTTAAAATATTGTTTGATTTTATAATTATTATTCAAAAAAATTTCAATTCTAAACCCTAAACACAATACCTAACATCACCATATTCACAAGAACTATCAATCGCAGTCGCATCCACCACCTCATCCTTCTACCACTACCACAATGAGATCTCCATCGCCACCACCACATTTATCTCCGATTTTAGATCATTGCACAACCACCACCACCAACCACTCCAATTGCAGATCTAGATCTCGAAACTAGATTTGGATCTTGAACCAAAAAATGGTTGTAAATTTAATGAATCCATTTGTGTGTTTTTAAGAGGTTTCTCTTTAGTTTCTTACGAGATGGGAGGTGATGATGGCGTAGCGCGGTGTACTATGCTGCTATGGTGTGTGATGGCGTTAGTTTTGTGGCCAGTGGTGACTAGTTTTGTGCTAGTTTGTGGTGAACATCGGTGGCGGCGGCAGCATAACACTGCATGTTACAAGTATAACACAGTTTATTACAAGTGGCAGCAGTGAAAATGGTGGTTGAAATGGGGCAGCAGAATGTATGTAACACTTAGTAAGTGTTACAACTATTATGTAAGTATAGCATGCAGTGTTACAAAAAGTGTCACACTTTTGTTATATAAAATAGGGATTTTGGCGCAAATGGTCCCTAACCTTTGTCTTTAGTGTGGAATTGATCCCTAACGTTTGTTTTTTGGTAAACAAGTCTCTAACCTATGTGTTTTGGTACAAAATTGGTCATTATGACAAATATGCCCTTAGTTTTAATTAGAAGAAATTGTATGTGGATTCCAAATCATTACAAAATATGCATATAAGTCCAATACCTTTATTTTTTATAAAAAAATTAAAGAAAACTAATGAGTTTTTTTTTTTTTTTTTTTGGAATTAACACTTTAGTAATAAACATGTCAAATAAAATTATTATTTTTATTAATAAGTAATTATATTATTTAAAAAGGGAGAAATCATTGTGAGAAATCATTTTTCTCCATCTTTACTTATAAAAATTTATCTCCCTCTGTACTTTAAAAATTAAGTTAAATAAATAACAAAATGACGTATATAATTTTATGACATTGAACTAATCTTTTTACATTTTTATTTAACATAAAAATACTAATAAAAATTAATTTACACATTATGTATTTTATTTTTGAACGAAAATAAAATAGTAAATTAAAATATGAAGAATATAGTTGGATTTTTAATATTTGTAGTTAATAAACATATAACTCAATTAAATAAAAGTATTTGAACATCAAGTTTGTGACAAAATTATTTTTTTATACAACAATAAAATAAAAGTTCAAATTTTAAATGATATAATTACTTAATAACAAAAATAATAATTTTATTCGACATATTTATTATTAAAGTGTTAATTTCGAAAAAAAAAATTCATTAGTTTTCTTTAATTTTTTATAAAAAAATAAAAGTATTGGAGCTATTTGCACATTTTGTAATGATTAGGAATCTACATATAATTTTTTCTAATTTAAACAAATGGTATATTTGTCTTTTTCATCTCATAAGGACTAATTTCGCACCAAAACACATAGGTTAGGGAATTGTTTGTCAAAAAATAAATGTTAGGGACCAATTCTATACTAAGAGCAAAGGTTAGGGACCATTTGCGCCAATAATTTTATTTGGCATATTTATTATTAAAGTGTTAATTCCGAAAAAAAAAATTCATTAGTTTTCTTTAATTTTTTATAAAAAAAATAAAAGTATTGGAGCTATTTGCACATTTTGTAATGATTAGGAATCTACATATAATTTTTTCTCATTTAAACAAATGGTATATTTGTCTTTTTCATCTCATAAGGACTAATTTCGCACCAAAACACATAGGTTAAGGAATTGTTTGTCAAAAAATTAATGTTAGGGACCAATTCTATACTAAGAGCAAAGGTTAGGGACCATTTGCGCCAATAATTTTATTTGACATATTTATTATTAAAGTGTTAATTCCGAAAAAAAAAATTCATTAGTTTTCTTTAATTTTTTATAAAAAAAATAAAAGTATTGAAGCTATTTGCACATTTTGTAATGATTAGAAATCTACATATAATTTTTTCTAATTTAAACAAATGGTATATTTGTCTTTTTCATCTCATAAGGACTAATTTCGCACCAAAACACATAGGTTAGGGAATTGTTTGTCAAAAAATAAATGTTAGGGACCAATTCTATACTAAGAGCAAAGGTTAGGGACCATTTGCGCCAATAATTTTATTTGACATATTTATTATTAAAGTGTTAATTCCAAAAAAAAATTCATTAGTTTTCTTTAATTTTTTATAAAAAAAATAAAAGTATTGGAGCTATTTGCACATTTTGTAATGATTAGGAAACTACATATAATTTTTTCTCATTTAAACAAATGGTATATTTGTCTTTTTCATCTCATAAGGACTAATTTCGCACCAAAACACATAGGTTAAGGAATTGTTTGTCAAAAAATAAATGTTAGGGACCAATTCTATACTAAGAGCAAAGGTTAGGGACCATTTGCGCCAAAATTCCTATAAAATAAAATAGTGGTGTAAAAGGAAAAAGAAATTAAGAATTAATTTATTTTTTAAGAGTATTTGTGAAACCATCTCAATATTCATTTTGTTTACTTTTTCTTTTAGCCTATATTTCATGGCTTTCTCATTCCCCTAATAACAAATCTTTCCACGTGAAATAAATTGGCACGTATGTTGAATGAACTAATACAAACTTATAACACGACAATTAGATTCAATAGAGTAAGTAAAAATCTAGCAAGGAAGAAAATGAAGGAGCTAGGATATAAAGCACCTATAGTCATCCCAACATGATACCTTGGGAGGATGTTAAGTATCTAATTTGGGAAGCATAGAACATAGTAGTAGGGACACCTATGCTAGCTTTTAACGTATTGAGATACCATATTTAGGGAACAATACCTGGATAACTCTTGTCTGGTCATTTGGTAGTAGTTAGTTGAATAGAGTAGATATGTATAAGATCTTCAAGTTGGGTTCTTTTGTAAGGATTTCTTGAAAATTTGTTTTAGATCTTGATATAATTTTGGATTGATTATGCAAGTTTGTATTTTAAACAATGCAACCTACATTGTCATGAGTGACTAAAGCAATACAAATTAAAATGTGATTGAAGGTGTTAGGAATTAAATTGATATGCACAACAAAAATTTAAAATTTTAACTTGCTACACTTGAACTACAATTATGTTACAATTGGCTATGGGATATGCAATAATGTCAATCTCCTTTTTCTTCTTCAATTAAGCAATCAATTTAACGAGCTTATGTGAAACTCTTTTCAAGTCGTAACTTTGCCATAGTTGAAGAATTTTAGAATCGATACTTAAGTTCACGAATATCAGGACATAGTCTCTTATTATCTAAGAGTGATAAATTCCTTTTGATCATTCGTCAATCTTCATGTGATTCTTATCATACCCAATTAGTGTTGTTTAACAATCTAAAAGAGCCATATCCAACATTATCAAAGTATGACGTTCCATATATAAAATTCCATAATCAGTTCAAGGCTAATAATCAATTTCACAAATATCATGTAGAGATAATCCACAGATAGTGAAATAGTCAATCTATGTAAACTTGTTCCAATAAACTTGTTCAACTAACAATCATCCATTAATACATCAATATCACAAAGTGCATCGTTCGAATTTATTCTTTGGACTCCATTAATTAATTATTATACATAAAATAGTAAATAAAATGACAAAGATATCATAATTATAAATTACATTGATAATAATAAAGTTGTTACATCGTCTCAACGATTGGACATAGAGAACAATCTATATTAATCTAAAAGGGCTTAAAGGGAGAAATATTTTTGGACAAATATGTCCTCATTAATATTTTATATTTCCTAAATTGTCCTTGAGTTAATATTATAATTGAACTCCTAATTTAGCATTTATAACCACATATAGTCCTTAGAAGTTGAAAATGCTCTATTTATTATATTTAATTACTGGATTTTGAAAATATTTTTTTTGAATTGTGAGAACGGATTTGGTCAGTTATAAGATTAATAGTAATTGACATTCCACCAACAATTTATTCAGCTTATTTAAGGTCTAATTTGAAATTTAATGTTGTTTTATTTGAAAGTAATTGTGTAGTTTGTGATGTCCATAAAGATTTCAATTGAAGATTTGTATTTGTGATTGTGATTTTTGTTAGTTAATGTGAGTAATCATCTCTCAATACTTTTCTTTTTTCAAAAAAATTATAATTTACGTTGGACTATAAAGGCTACAGTGTATTTTTTAATTATTGGGCATGCTCATGCTCATGCATATTTGTATATTGTTTACATATCTAATTGACTTGCGGCTTCAGATTTTCTAGACAAAAAAATTTTGTAGGCTAACTTCAATAATGGTTTCAATCTACTATTGATACGTATCTTATTTCTATTATTCTTTTTATGCTTTTGAATTAAATTGTTATCTATTTTGCTTAAACTAATTTTTCTTAACTATTTCTACTCCAACGTGAATAAGACGCTTAAATTGCTAGAATATTTAGTTTTCGTAATATTACTTTATTTCTCCATTACAATTTGGATAAGTTCACGTGAAGACATCTGGGCACTGAATTGTGCAAATGAGAATGTTTAATTTTGTCAATTTCTAATGTAAATGTTATTTTGTTTTCTTTTATATACTGATTGATAAATCTACCTAACTTGAGATGCTACGAGCCCAAATTGCATGTGCTATTTTGAGTTAAAACATCTTCATAGTTGAAGAGCTATATTAAATTACAAAGATTTGTTATAAGTCATTTGCCATCTCATAAAGCAAGAAAATTCAGTGGGTTTGAGTTCTCGATATATTTAAGAACTTATGTACACAGTTTTTTTTTTGTGTTCTTTAATTGACATTATTTGATTATATTACATACTTTAAAAAATAGATGTTCAATACTTACCACACAATTGTAGAAAGTACTTTGTTTGAATACAACAACAAACATTATATTTCACCGTATTTTCTAATGTCGAATTTTTGTATTTTAATGCATTATTAAATTAAGTTATAATTATTTAAATATTTGAATAAACATATATCTCACAATACCATTATTAAATCATGTGCAACGCACGTTTTACATACTAGTTCTAACAAAAGGAGCCAAACACCCTAATATCATGTTTTCTATTGATAGTGGGGAGAATTGGGATCTAAACATTGATCAAGCACATTTAGACAAGAACTGAGCGGTCGTCCTATAAAATCTTACACCAATTACGAAAATAGCTAGAAATTTACTCTTGTTTATTACGACGTGAAGGAATTCACCAACAAAGTAGGCGCCCAATGAATAAGTTAGGCAAAGATAGAACAAGTTCACACTAGTCTTTCTATTGTTTTTGCATTTATGGTTTCTCGATACAGACTTTCTTTTGGTTTTATTTGGTGCCAAAAGACAAATTTTGGTTCAAACTCTATTCAACATCAATAGCAACATCAACCATAACTACTAGGTCAGTTTATACGAGGAATCTAGTGGTTGGAAGATCATAGATTAGAGTTGGGAGCACTTCATTAATTACAATGACAACATCTAATCAATTGGAGCCTTGTGCAAGAACAAAATTTTCTATAGACGAGTAAATTGGGTGATTGTGACATATATGCAATCAATCAGCGTCAAATAATTATCACTTGAGAAATTGTGTGATATGACTACGAGGATATGGATGTCGAAGTTAGGAAAATACATTGTTACTAAATCCAATAAAAATTTTAGTGTTATTTTATTTTTTATTTCACCATGTCAAAATGTATTTAATCAAAGAAAATATAAATACAAGCAAAAAATATTACTCAATCCTTATACTTCCCTTGGCTAGGGTCAAGTAACTCTCTACAACAAACTTTCGAATGAAAAACATCACCTGACCCTCAATGCCAGTAGTTGATAAGGCCAAGCATAGTCATCAAGAATTCTCGAATAATCAAATTTTATTCGACTCCATGCTCTTCTTCTTTAGTTGGTCCTTTCTCGAGTTGGGCAACTGGTCTATTATTCAATTCTCAGACAGTTGCTCCGCACTCATTGTTGTAATGCCTGACATGAATTCCATCGCGTTGGCTTCAGCGTCGCTTGAAAAGGTGCCATGTGGACTCTCTATCAGCATCTTTATCATATATCCAAGTTGATTCTCTATGCTTTGCAGTTGCCTCGACGTTCTCAATGTTTTGTGCACAAATTTCATTCCAATTTTGGTATTTCAGTTCCCATTCTGCCAACTAAATTATTGCCTCTTTACATTCTCCTTTACTCTCTCGTGGTCTCGTGGTCTTCTTGTTAGACATTGGTTGTTGTACCAAGAGTAGTGCAAGTAATTTTACCAATCATGATTGTAGGTGAAAGAGCAGGGACAAAAATATTATGTGGGACAAAAACATTATGTGACCGGTAGTTCCCACAAATCTCCCAATAGCAAGTCATCCTCATTAATTTTGGTAGGTGCATCATATCTCGCTAAATTACCCTAGTGCAGTGCGATGAAATCTCCATAAAGCATATCATGTGTGTTGTCCTCGTCAATCTCAATGTTTGCCATCTTGTGGTGTTGTTGATGTCCCAGCTCAATTTTCTTCCACTCTTACATGTTAAATTCACTACTCAAAGCTGTTTTTCCATATAAAATTTCACATTTTTCCTCTTTGCAAAGCATGAATTAGGCATCGGATCAGCCTAACAAATATTTTCTACACTGATATCAAAGATGATGGTCTAAATTCAATAAACATGTCCATAAATGGACAAAACAACTTCCTATCTATCAATGTGTGATCCTTTATACACGGTCCAGGCAGCAACGGTATATTTAACAAAGAAAAGAGACAAAAAAGAAGTTCAAAAGTGAAGCAGTTTTCGGGGCTTTGAGGAACAAGTGGGAAACTAAACCTGCTTCTCTCTTTTCAGTAAATCTATATACATCGTAAGATAACTTAAGAGAATTATTACTCTAGGAACACCTATGCTTCAGAATCACAGGGAGAAAACCGATTTAGAATTCATAATACGCTGGAAACGAAATAAATCAAGCAGTCCAACTTCCTTCAGTAATTTCTTTATGGATTAAATATCGAAAAGCTGTACTCTGCTCTAACCAGTATACGTACTTCTCAGGTCTATTTTTGGCACACGTTTGGATAGCTTTCTGTTGAACTCCAGATAGACACTCACTGACCATTTCCAAAATCCCAGCCATGCCAAGTGACATTCCCTTTGCATAGTAGCAAAGGATTTTTGGCAGGTATATCTTTGTTTCTTTGTGAACGTAAACTGTAGCTTTTATGAACTCCTCCTTTGCTACTTTAAGATCATGAAATACATTGTTAGCCATGTAAACCCGAACCTGCATCCAGTCAAGTCCAAATATAAGTTCATGAAGGAAAAGGAAAGGAAAATTTCCCTTTCCAGAATGAAAATGTATAAAGAAATGCATTACCGCAGGGTCAGAGTCTGCCCCTGAACAAAGGGCAAAATGAACAAGCAATTCAGGGTATTCAATAGCATAAGGATGTTTGCCGCTCCCTGTCTTGAACTTTTTTCCGGGAGAGAGAAGTGTCTGAAGCCACTGAATTCATGCATTTTTGTAGTCAGCGAAGATGCTAAATATAAATTATGTACAAATCAACAGTTTTCAATCATGATCATCGAACAACTTAATACAGTGATCAAAAGAATAAGCAGACGGAACTACAATGAACAGTCTTTATATCAAGTACAGATTTATGCAAGTACTAATAATATATGTGAAGGCCTGTTAAGCAAATGGTATATACCGGTGCCGAATAGTGCGGTCGGATTCCCAAAATGGAGCTTTGTATGTCATAAGCATTTATGCAATGTCCACCCACATTATAAGCTGCCTGAGAGAAAACTTTGCACTTGGAACGATCAGATCTATGTCATATAATCCACTACAAAGAGACTGAAGAAATAAGACTCATTTTTACCTTCATGATGGAAGTACTTTTTATGTAGTTTTGAGTTCCATATGCCAAATAAGCCTGCACGAAAGATAAAAAATTGCACAGGATAAATTGAGGTTTCGAATTATAGACTCATAGCCCGTAGGGTTTTGTAGTAAAACAAGATAGAATTTCTGCAAGCCATACATGCATGACCAAGGCATTGTGAATATTGATCCAAAAGGCAAGCTTCTCTTCCCGCCTCATCTTCTTTGGCTCAACCTTCTCAAGACCCTTAACTAGAGACCTGCACAGCTTTAATTAAAAACAAATGGGAACTTACAGAAGGATACAGATGATTTGTTACTAGAAAATTTTATGACGAACCAATTTCCTAATTATATATAGCCACTAGTTCATCGAGAAGATTGACTGATCTAGTTGAATGCATAATGTTACTTGATAGGAGAAAAAATGGGTTAAATAGAATAAACATTGTGGAATGCTTGAATAAAATCTGAATTGTAATATACGGGTAAATATTGACACCTGAATTTTTGTAGCATTGTAGCAGCATAATTGTAACTTTCGTCATCTAAACATATCTTCCGGACATCTATCATTGCAGCATATGGTCCATTCTCTTGTTTTAGACCTTCAAAATCACAATGCTCTATAACTTCATCATTACATTGAGGACTCCAACTGCCAGAAAGATTTCTTGGAGAAAATGTGCTAGAGGAGCAGAATGATGAAGTTGAAGAAACTGAATAGCCTTTCTGAGTTGGTGTGGGGTTGGCCAATTTACAGTAAATCGAAGATATGCATCTTATAATTTCCTCAGATAGTCTATCGGGATAATTGAGGGCATCATCTATGCGAGAATTTCCGAGATGATATGCAAGGCTATGGTGTGGAGAGAAAGCATTATTCTTCTCCTGCAACAGTTCATCACATACACTTCCTGTCAGTCAATTAATGCCTTCATAAAATAAAAACATTACATGTTATTGCGGGAAAATATGTGATTTTATAGGTGAAAAACACTGTTAGTCACTCAACTTATAGTGAAGTTTCATGCTTTTTTCTTGTTGCAAAGTAGATAGTGAAGCTTGCCTTTTGTTTCAGTTTGGTCACTCAGTTAAAATTCTTTAATTTTTCTAACATAATGTTCAATGTGGAAGACCTCCATGTTGATACCACGTCTATTGCTGTCTTCCACATCGGACATTTCGTTAGAAAAACTAATATATTTTAGATGAATGACCAACATGAAACAAAAAACAAACTTCAGTAATCACTTTGGAACAAAATAAACTTCAGTGACTAACACGGAACTTTGCTATCAGTTGAGTAACAGCGCTTTTAACCCGATTTTAAAGGGACAACTTAGACTATGTGAACAAGCCAGATGTACTAAAAACATGCAAGGAGGGAGGTAATATTTACACTTCTAGATAATGACTTTGGAGTAGCCACTGTCACCAGATCACTCGAGCCAGCTATAGCAATCGAAGGGGAACTTTCACCATGACTATCATTATAGCCTTTCAAAATGTCGAGTTCCAGTTTCTGAGATGATTTTTCAGCATTAACCTGTGGAGTTCCATTCATTTTCCTTAAACGTGTTCCGTGGTTTCCCAGTGTACCTGGGAGATGCTGCTGAAAAGCTGTCCGATAAAGAGAAAGAAGATAGCGTTCCAATTGGACAATTTCAATCTCAAGTGTGGCGATTTCTTTCACCAGTTCTGCTGAGGACTGGTATTAGACATCCAAGTAACTAAATTAGGTCGGCTAAAGTGTGATAAATTAAAATGGAATAAAAAATAATTGCAGTCGAAGTGATGCTATCAGCAACATTATCCTAATTATCATGTTCACAGATCAGTTGATAATATCCATTACATATTGATCTTGTCAATACTGTCGTTCATGTTCTAACAGTTATTTAATCTAACATCATTCACTGAAAAGAATAAACATTTTTTTTGAACTCAGAAAAAAAAAAGAAAAAAAAATCCCAAATGATTCCTACAAATTCCCAACGCAGAAGTGGGTTATTGAAGTACCATTTGAAATTTAAGAAAGCAATTGAAAATTACATGATTCGTGAACTAATGTAATCATCATATACCATGTATTAATATTTCTACGTTAACATGTCCCAAAATACCAAATTCATACATGAAATTTCAGAGCTGAGTAAAAGATATACAAGGCCATAACCTTAGATGTTGGCATGCTATCTGAAAGACGATCAGCGACTGATTCGAAGCACTGTTCCTTCTGTGAGTCCCAGCAAATGGATGACTTATCGATGAATGTCTTCCCCAAGTGTAAAGTCTGTGTCAGCAAATAAACATAGCATAGAATTAATGATGGTATTAGAGTTTATCTTTTTAGTAAGAAAGGCATTATAATTGAGAAACAATCATATTAACCAAACAGAAATCAATTTCAGATTGTAAGTTCACAAAATCGTACAACAGCTAAATTCCAACTTTTTCTCAAGAACAAAATTTATGAAATTCCCACCTGATTTTCAGAAAGTGGTAGCAATCAAGACTGGATTTTCTGTTTTTGGTCCGACGAACCATTTGATTATTTGATATTTGCACTATAAAGATAGGTCACTTTTAAGAGCCCCTTTCATTTAAGTTCTTGCCGTAATATGTGTTTTTAAATGTAAAATTACAATCCTTTAGGACCTTTACTTTCAAAGTGCTAAACCATAAATGCTGCTTAATCTATTTAAAGAATCTTCACAAATTACGAAAGTTTATCAAATATATTTCTTTCTTCCGTTTTTCAATACAAGCAACATGCAAGATAACATGGGAAATTCCTGATTTCCTGGCAAAGAAAATTAAAAACAAATTGGCTGTCTAGAAAAGAACATAAATCAAATAAATTAAGCAAAAATCAAATCAAATAAAAAAAAAAAAAAGTGAGCTAAGAGGGATAAATTACTCACTGGATTTAGATGGTGGGAAGGTCTTGGCGATACATTAAGTACATCATCCTTCGCCAGCTGACTGTCATAAGCCCTGCAAAGTGAATAACCTTCGTTGTTCGTTATTCGTCACTCGGATCATAGATTACTTAATAAAAAACAGAAAATGAACGAACATAAAGTGTTTCCAATTTTGATCTCACCTCTGCAAACTGTAGTCAAGAGGATGAGAGTGAAGAGGGGGCGGAGGAGAGCGCCAGTCCATTGGCAGTGCTGTTGTATTATTTTCGCATAACCCACCCATAATTATAACCTAAAAGACAACAAAAATCATGCACCACCACCAGCACCACCGACAGTGTATTTGGACACTAGTATTCGTACTATAATTGAGCAAATCACATTGCACTATGATCCCATTTTCAGTTAAGAAGAGATTTATAACGCTAAGATCCAAAAATCACCCAACAAAACTCAAGGTAGAGGCAGTTTGTCTGAAATCTGCAGCAGCAAAATCTCTAAAGGGGCAAAAGAAATTAAATGCAGATTACCCACTACAAGAAATGAAGTGGGTGACCAGATAAACAATAAATGACACACAGATTAATTATAAGTAAAACTACTCATAAACATAAATAATTAAAGGGTTCATTAAAACAATGGCATCTATTGAAAATCGAAACGGGTCAACACTCAACACCATTGAACTGTAAAAATAAGAACAATAATTTGTAGTAATTATTAAAACGCATGGTGGGGAATGGGAAATCAATTGTTTATTATTTGTTTATGTCGACAGGGAATTGAATAGAATAGGTACACAGTGGAAGAAGCAACGAAACCTCAAAAAAGAAGAGGAAACAAAAAAGATTGATTAGGTAGGGGTGGAAAGGGAAAGACTGAAAGAAGTAAAAGCAGTTATCAGAAACATGATTATGACCTGCGGCTAAGGGGTCACCCTGTCATCTCTCTCTCTCTCTATATATTATATATACATTCATACACGCGTGTATGTATCTGCGTGTGTCATCATCAGACATCAGCTATGTACAAGCTACAAAGGAACGGACAAGAGGGAACAGGTATTTTTCGTTACGCCTACTCCTCCAAATGAACAATGCAAATTATTATTTTATAAACAATAAAATAATAGTAATTAAATGATTAAATATAATAATACAATGTCTTGTATGCGAAATTAAGTGATCCATTTGATTGGACTCTAAGGCCCTGTTTGATACACCAAATTTGCCATGGAAAATGCAAATTTTCCACCCATTTTCCACCTTTTGGGTTGTTTGATTCACAAAATTTTCCATGGCAAACTTTTTCCATTTTCCATGCACGTGATGGTTTTTCCATGAAAATGAGGAAAACATTTTCTTGCCAAATGAGTAGAATCAATTTTCCATGGCAAATGAAAATTGGCAAGAATTTCCTTAAATTAAGAAGCCTTTATTAATTTTTAAGCAAATTATATAAAATGCTCTAAATCATTAAGTTGCTCTAATTTTTAAGCAAATTAATAATTTTGCTTAAAATAATAATTTTTAAGTTGGCAAAATAATGTCTTGACAAAATTATTAATTTTTAAGCAAATTATATAAAATGCTCTAAATCATTAAGTTGCTCTAATTTTTAAGCAAATTATTAATTTTGCTTAAAATTAATAATTTTAAGCAAAATTATTAATTTTTAAGTTGGCAAAATTATTAATTTTTAAGCAAATTTAAGTTGCTCTAAATCATTAAGTAAATTTAAGTTGCTCTAAATCATTAAGTAAATTTAATGTAGTTAACTAAGTTAGTTCATTGTGTTTATTCAAAATATAGAACATTTTATTTTAGTTTACGTAAGTGTAAATCGTAGGCCTCATGAGAATGCTACTATTTAACTCACTTTTAGTTACTTTTTAACAAATCCATATGCTTGTGGTAATTCAACGTACAATAGAATTTTTTCAAAATTTGTATTAGATTATATAAAATGTATGGTGGAAATATGCATAAAAAATGGTAAATTATAATTTAACAATTGTCAATAGTAAACTTTCAATTTTTCTCTCCAATATTTTAGTCATGGAAAATGTGATAATTTCCCTAGAAAATAGTTGCTATCAAATAACAAAAGTTGAAAAATACTACATTTTCCATGGAAAATAAAGACAATCAAACACCAAAAGTTGGAAAATTACAACATTTTCTAGGATGAATTTTCATCCAATCAAACGCACTACATTTACAATTCCCTGGAAAATATTTTCTTGGCAAATCATTTCCCTGGAAAACATTTTCTTTCCACCCATTTTCCATGCTTCCAATCAAACACAGCCTAAAAATATCATTTGATTGGACTCTAAAAATTAATGTTCAGAAAATTGGACCGGTCATCGACCCGAAAAGGCAACGGGTCAAGAGTCAAAAGGTTGAATCTATTTTAATTAAAAAATTAAAAATTAATCTAAAGATCTCATAAAATTTCTAAAAATAAGTTATTTTTAAATAAACCAACATCTATAGATAAAATTACTCACAAAACTTGGCTTAAAATAGACTTTTCATAAATTTTAATTAAAATATTAAAAATTAATCCCAAAAAAATCCGGTTTCCATTAAAATCGGACCGGTTCAACCGATTTTTCCGGTTCAACCGGTAAAAACCCTGGTTTCTGGTCCGATTTTTTTAAGGCCGGTTAAATAGGTAAATCGGACAAGTTTTGTGGCCGGTTCCTGGTTTTTTCGGTTGAACCGGCCGGTCCGGTCCGATCCGATTTCCTAAACACTGCTAAAAATATGTATTGCTAAATACGATGAAAATGTGTAAATTTAATCACCGATCGTATGGAAGTTTACTCTGCTATAAGCACAAAAAAAAGTACATTGTTGTCCGTCACTACGTCTTCATCCTCTCAAACCAAAATCCATATATCTATCTCAATTCCTCCATTTATCCATATTCTTCAAAATCAAATTCCCCTCAAATAAAATCCTCTCTCTCTCTCTCCCTCCTCAATCCATTAAAATCCTCTATGGTCAGATTCCACCGCAAAAAAAAAAAAAAAAAAAAAAAAAGCGGTATACTAGTACTAATCTAATTAGAATGGTTGGAAATCTAATTAACTAGTATATAAAGAATAGGATAATTTGTAACTTTGGTCTCCAATCTTTCAATTCTGTTACTAATTTATCCCTAACTAATTTTTTTAGCACCAGATATCCTCAACCTTTCAGTTTGTTGCAAATCATGTCTCCATTGACATATTTTAACGGATCTGCTCTCCTCTTTAAATAAATAAAAATTACAAATAAAATTCCATGACTTTTAAGAAGCACAAAATAGCTTCATCTTCCTCAAAAACTTACCCCACCCCATAACCAAATCACTTCCACTCTAACATCTCTTTTACCACCATTGAAATTTGTTTGTGTCTTATAAAAAAAAAAAATTGGGAGACAGTTGAATTTCCAAACAGGTATATACATAGAAGTATCAAGTTAGGTATGTTATCCCTTCATTCCCAAGCCTCCTTCTTCCACCCCCATTATCCTTCTCCTTCCACGGGTACCTTTTGAGAATCTCTATATTCATTCAGATTCCCAGAAATTCATTGGGTGGGCGGGTGTGTGAATTGCAATATGGAAAGGCTTATTTATTCCAATTCAGTTCTTTCTAAAATTCACAACCTTAAGCCATCTTGTTCGCTTCTTCCCCGACTCCTCCAAGTCGATTTTGCGCCAAGACTTGGGTTTTCATCCTTCCAACGCTCTGAATCGCGCCGAGTGAGCTTTCTTTCATGCAAGTTCCATGACCCATCTTCTCATTCTTTGAATTCATGCGATAATTTTCTGGTGAATTTATTGGATTCTGTAGATTTGCCTGATAGAGCCCGTCCTACCAAACCCTATTGTCTTAAACGAATCGCCCAAACATTCTCTAAGCACCAAAATGTATTAATACTATAGGAATTTTAATCTTGTTATTTTTTCAGATTTCTTTGCCTTCAATTCTTTTTTGAGTTTTGGTTTACTATATGTGAAAATGCCCCTAAAACAGTAAAACTAAAGCAAGAATATTTGGTTAGTATTATAAGAATGGACTTTGTCACTTGTGGTGAAAGAGATGTTAGAGTGGAAGTGAATTGACCATGGGGTGGGGTGGATTTTTGGAGAAGATAAAGTTATTTTATATTTTTTAAAAGTTATGGGACTTTATTTGCAATTTTTTTATTTTTTATTTGTTGTTTTTAGCCTTTTTCAATTTTTATTTATTTAAAGAGGGAGAAAATTCGTTAAAATTTGTTAATAGGGACGTAATTTGCAATAAACTGCAAAGGTTGGGGACTTCTGGTACTAAAAAATTTAGTTAGGGGTAGATTAGTAACATATTTAAAAATTTGGGGACCAAAATTGTAAATTACCCTAAAGAATATTATGTGATTAGGTCTCCAACTTCAAATCATTCAATAGTTTAGATTTTTTCATCTATTCTCGTTGAGCACTAAAGAGATTTGGTCATGGAAGATTCTAACCCCTTCAATTTCAATATAATGAATCTATGTATTCTTTTTTAACATATACTCTTGATAATTTAATATAATGATCTTGAATTCTCTAATTATTTAATTATAATTAGAGATTAATGTTTAAATCTAATAAACACTTTATCGTAATTACTCATTTAATAATAACTTTAACTATATATATATATATATATATATATATATATATATACTAATTCTAAAAGTCCCTTAAAAGGAGAAACATTTTTGGACGATATTGCTCCTTAAATAACTTATAATTCCTAAAATTATCTTTCAATTAATATAATTTATTTTGGCTTTAATTTAAACTATTTAATACTATACAAATATTGTATTTTGATCATTAAAAGTGATTTGTCTCTTTAAATTCCATTATATATTGTAATTAATGAAAATAAATAAAAATATACTAATAAATTTTTTAATATATTGAAATTATTATCTTTAATTGTAAATAATCAAATAGTCAATTTTATTATGCACAAGAATTTAAGCAAATTCCTTCGTCAACATAACAAAACAAGATGAATTTGGCTTTGTATTTCGATTTTCTTATTATTGATTCATACATTCTTCCTGTGTTCCAAATATGGGAGAAATATTTATAGACGATATTGCTCCTCAAATAACTTATAATTCTTAAAATCATTTTTCAATTAATATAATTTATTTTGGCTTTAATTTAAACTATTTAATACTATATAAATATTGCATTTTGATCATTAAAAGTAATTTGTCTCTTTAAATTCTATTGTATATATATTGTAATTAATGAAAATAAATAAAAATATACTAATATATTTTTTAATATATTGAAATTATTATCTTTAATTGTAAAAAATCAAAAAGTCAATCTTATTATGTACGAGAATTTAAGCAAATTCATTCATCAACATAACAAAACAAGATGAATTTGGTTTTGCATTTCGACTTTCTTATTATTGATTCATACTTTCTTCTTTTGTTATTTTTCTTTGTTTTTTATTATGCCAAGAATATTTTTTTTCTCGCAATGACGATTTTTAATCTTTGATAATTAGTTTGACAATAATGTGGTAATAATGGATGTGTTAATTTTCCATGAATGATTCACTAATTTTAAGAATATATATGATGGTAATATTGATTTTAAATTTTAAATTTTAACTTCTATATCTTTTTTTCTTGATTTAGAATATTTGTTCGATGTAAAAATGTTAATTATTGTGGTAGTCTTGATAACAAAGAGATTTAAGCTCGAATGATGTTTTATGTCATTTTGTAAGCAATTAAACGTATATTTACTGTGGAAGAACAAGTTGGAACAAAGAAAATTGGTGTTACTCTAACTCTTTCAAGCACGCGGCTGATGAAGACATAACTTGGATAAAATGAGTCATGTTATGTAGAAGGTGAAGGTAAATCTTGCATAATAAGTGGTTTTATGTGATGAGTTAAAATCATTGTCCAAATATCTGATTGTTTTGAATTTTCTTGAAATTTAATAATATTTCAGATAGAATTACGGGAAAGAATGCATGAAGAGAACCAAAAAAAAAAAAACTCCCCTTAATTTATGAGTGCATTAAAACTGAATGGATATTGCAATAGAAAATTCTTCTTTATCTTAAGTCAAATAATTTTGAGATTCTTTTTTCTGAGAAATAATTACCTAAAAAGGCTAAATATTTTGTTTTCGCGTGCTTTTTATAATGATATAAATACAAAAAATCAATGAAAAATTGTGTTATACTTATATCTACTATTTTCATGTATTTTAGAATTTGTTACTAATTTTCATAAAAGAAAGTTGTATTTTCTGATATGCCATTAGATATATGTTTTAAAATATAATTAAAAGTGTATTAATAATCTTTCAAATTTAATATTCACGTAGGCCATGTATTTATTAATGATCCACATGTTTTACCAAGAAGTTTGAATATAATTTCTTAGTTGGTCATAATCATTGATGAACTTATGATTGAAAATGAGTTTAATTTAACTGTTATATTCATCGATAATTTTAAAATAAAAAAATCATAATATTATTACAAAATCACGGGCAACACACGTATTCTTAACTAGTTATATTAAGTGAGAGATCGAATCAAAGAAGCATCACCCAAAGGTGCTCATTGAGTCGGTCACCGTTTGTGAAGAACTATTTCTCACTTGTGATGTGATGTCGTATTTCAAAATCTTCAATTTCATTTTTCTTATTAATGAGGACTAGTTTCAGCTCGTGCGATGAACATCGCATATTTGTAATATAATATTTAATACGGTTTTGTGTGCTTAATGTTGCTTATTCACTACTCTTGAAGGGATGTATAACAAGAATAAACAACTGATGTGCACAATTCAAGGGAAAATTTGGTACGAAGTGACTACACATAATATATAGATGGAAATTAGTAGGTTGAACAGATAAAAAATGAAGAAAGATATGCACAATTGAAATGTAGATTTAGATTAAAGTGGATAAAAAAAAATATACTGGGGCGGAGGCAGGATTTTTGTACTGTATGGGAGAATAAATTGATAATATAAATTAAATTTGAAATGTCAAAAATATTATTGTTTAAAAAATACTGTAACATAGCATTAATATATCAAACCCAAGGTTGTTTCTATAAAAATTTCAAGTTCCAAAATAAGTTTTCCAAAAAATAAAAAATAAAAAATAAAAAAAATATGTATCACCAAATGTGTAAATTAAAGTAGTTATATTTATGTCCTCGTTGAGTCTTCATATTCTAAAACAGCTAGATGATTTTTTCATTATCAACGGTATCAAATGTCTCATTCTCAATATACGTAATCAAACAATTATTCATCTATTGATCATCCATCCGATTGTGCAAATGATTCTTAACTATTTTCGTTGCCGAGAATGCCCTTTCAACGATTATAGTTGCAACAGGCAGAATTAAAGCTAACTTTACAAATATGTACACCAATGGATATATAACATTATTTTTTGTCTGAACTAATTTCTTTGCAAGACCACCAATTTTATTAACTTCTGAAAATTCACAAGCAGATCGCACATCAATTATATAAGTCTCCAATTGATTGTCAAGCACCACGAGATAAACTTCAAAAAATTCTAATGAATAAAACCAAGAAAGACGAAGCAATTTATCCTTATCAAAAGTATAGAAAGAATTACTTGAATTCAAATATGCCACATGAAGAAGTAACTCAATGTTTATCTCCGTCAAACGATTGTTGAACTCATGAAGTTGTTTGTCTATCACCCAATAAAATAGTTCAACTCTGTAATGATGCAAATTAGTATGATGTTCGGCATTACGTCGTGATCTCCCTGGAAGAACATAAACATCATCCATGTTTAGAATAACAATCTCATGCTTCTCAAAAAGAGAAGAAAGTTCATTAAGTAACAGTTCCCATACCTCACCACTCATCTTCTGTAAACGTTGTTTCAACAATTTAACCAATGTCATAGAATTTACAATATCTTGATCTTTTCTTTGCAGTGCTCGTGCAACTCATTTGTAATTCCCAATATTTTTCATCAAATGCATGTTGAATACAAACTCAAAAGATTGAATTAAACTTAATAAAGCACAAGCTTCACATTTTTGTCTAAACTTGTACCATCATGTCAAACAATTTCCAGTAGATCAACAACAGAAGAAAATAAAATAGTAAAATTTATTAATGTACGATAATGTGATCCCCATCTTGTATCACCGAGCCTACAGAGACTACTTTCTTGTATCATCGGAGCCCTAATGATACAACATGTGCAGCTGATATTCGGAAACAGAGGAAGTGTATTGCTGAGGATTGGGTCTATGTGCTTCTACCAGGTCTTAAGCACACGTTGAATCATGTTAGTAGTCGTGTCTTGGCTACCTTAGGAGAGAAAGGAAGTATCCACTAGTTAGTAGTTGTGAAGTGCAAAGGCAAGTTACTATAGGGACACTACTTCAGCACTAGACAGACAGATGATGTTTGCTAGATGCTACATGGTTATCCAAAGTGGTACAAACTTAAGCAAAAGGAAAAATAAATATGCTCAGGTTGCCACTACTAGCACCTCTCCATGTTTTTCTTCTCACGTATCTCGAGTATCACCTCATTGAGGTATAGTTCGATTTTTATCTCTGCTACTACTAACACTTGGGTTATTGATTCAGGGTCCATTGATGATATGACTAGTAATTATTCTCTACTTGATTCACTCATCTCTTTACCATTACTCAATGCTTCAATGACTTTATTTGCTTGCTTTTCTCTTAAAATGTCTCGACGCTTACATGAACCTCCAACAACATTCACTAAGTTACTAAGAACATTAAATGAAGAGATATTTGGCCGTGACTTTTTGCAACTGCTACAAGAGCCAACTGAAGTTGATGTGCAAAACAATGAATGTAGAAATCAAATTGATTTTCTTTTAAGATAAGGCTTTTAAGACCATTGAACTCTTCCGTCATGTTACTAGCTCCATCATAGCTTTGACCACGTAATTTTGACAAACTTAATCCATGCTTTGAGAATGATGATTGTATTGCTGCTTTAAGTGACAACGAAGTTGTGTCATGAGCATGAACTATTCCAAGAAACCGTTCAATGACGCTTCCTCTTTATTAACTTAACGCAATTGAACAATCATTTGTTCTTTGATTGCCACATCACGGGACTCATCAATCAAGATAGAAAAAATTTACCTCCAAGATCATTGATTATTGAATTGGTAGTTTCACTTGATGTTACATTCACAATTTCTTTTTGGATATCATGGGCTATTACTTTATGATTTTTTGGATTATTTTTCAACACAACCTCGTTGATACTGTCATTGTGATCAGCAAGAAATCTTAGAAGCTCTAGAAAGTTACATTGATTAAATGAATCATCAGATTCATCATGTCCACGAAATGCCAACCCCCGACGTAGAAGAAACAGTATACAACCTACTGTTGCTGTCAAACGACTCTGAATCCTTTCGGACTTGTTCAGATTGTCTAGAATATGCAATTTCAATATGTTGCCTTTAATACATTAAAGTTTGACATTTGCTCCAAGCTTGATTAGGAGCACTAGTGGGCTATATGCATTTGAATTCTATCTTCTTCTTTTTTTCATTTTTTAAATCCCCTTGAAACAAAAGACTTGCCTCCAAACTGTTGCTCGTCAACATCTTCTTTCATAAGATAACAACACAACAAAAAGCAGCTTCATTTTCAATACTAAACTCTAACCAATTGCTAAACTCAACAAACCATTCAAGTTGGAAACGACGCAATACTTTTCCTTTTTTTGTTAAAAAAAAAAATCGTGTCTACGAGGTTGACATGGACCTCTCAGTAAATAAGCTCTTCGAATTTCATCTCTATCCTTAGGATGATAATCACAAATTTTCTTTCGCAACCCTGGATCTATTGTAAGACTTTCTAAATCAATAAGCGTATACTTAGAATGTCATGGATCCACACTTGCTTGAGTTGGATTTTGCTCCGATCTTGTTAATTTAGTTAAAAATTTCTCCATATTTACACCGAAAAACAAATCATTAGAATTCAAGGAATTAAAAACTAATACAAAACAATTGTTAAAGCTTAAAACTTTTAGCCAATCATATGATAAATCATTAAGTAATAAATAACTTTTGGCACTAAATAGAGAATTTTCAACTAGAGCAATTTCCAACAATCTCAGAACAAGAAATATAATTATATAATTATCATTCTCAACATTTGAAATACATTGACAATTATGTTAATAGTTTAAAGTACAACCATTTTAGGTGCCTGCTGCTTGTGATTGAAAAATGAAAGTATAAGGATTACAAATGTTTATGCTATTCACTAACTCGTTCAAATTCAGCTTCAAGATTCTAAATAAAATCACACTTGAATGTAAAAGGTACAAAAGGCATAGAAAATAGACAATGAAAATGAAAGGCGAACACAACAATGTCCAAACGTCAGATTTATCTAGTCCACCAACCAATTATTTATGTCGACAAAATTCAATAAATCATCAGAGAGATGGAGATTGAATGGAATTATATAGAATACATTCTGCAGACTACAATTTTTTCTTTGATAAATCCAACACAAAGAAATGCAACTTCATAAAATCTTGGTAAAGGTTTGACTTAATTTTTACTTTCAAGTTTCATCAATTTCTATTTGCCCCTTTCCCTTGCTTCTTCACATCTTGGAGGCTACACATTAGTTTTGGTAATTGTAGAAATGGTAAGAGTGAGAGAGATGGAGATAATGGTAAAGTGTAAAATAACACAAATTTTAAAGGGGAGGAGGGGAAAAATGTAAAATTTAAAATAACTTAAAAAATCAATAAGTTTCTAACTTGTTGATGAGAATATGTGCATAATTGATAAGAATTGAGTAGACTACTTCTTTAACCAGCAAAGAGAGCATACACTTGTAAAACATGAAAATAAAATGAGAGGCAGAAGAAGAATTACAATTGTTCCATTTCATGTAAAATGTGTGGCAAACTTTCCGTGGCCACAATTGAAGTTGTCTTGGAGGCATTGAGATTGAAATGTCATGCAAGAAGGAAATTAGAATAAAGAGAAGAAATAAGAAATTATGAACTATCAATAATTTTGGTAGTGTTGAATGATGTCATTGTAGTATGATTGGCCAAATAACCAATAAATGTTCAATGGGTAATTTACAATTCACAGAAAATTTAGAAGTGGTCGCTTCCAATCAGTTGCACTCATACCCCATACACTTTCATCATGAAGTTCAATAATAATTCGGTTTTGTTTCTAATAGAGTCAAACTACGATGATGTCATTTATAGTCACATTACAATCAAGAAAGGGTCACAGAAGTTCTTTAAAGATAGATGAGGGGAATGGTTAGTACAACATTGCAAACTCAAACCTTCAAATTGTATTTTATACGACTCCAACAACAAGATGAGTACCAGATTGTGCCCACCCGACTGAACAGACAGTCATCGATGCCCAAGTCACATAACTTTACCAACATGAGATCAAGTGTGGAATATAATTACTCACAACCTCAAAACACAATTAAGCAAATAAAAGAACAATGAACATACATTTAGTTGATTGTAGGAATTTGACAATCAAAACAGAGATTGGAAAAAATAAAGCTTCAATTTGCTACTTGAAGCATATCATAAATAAACACAATGGCTCAACCTTACAACTAATACAGTATGCAAAGATCAGACTACAATGTTTTGATAGATATCATCTTGCAATGCAGATGCATCCACATTCACATCCTATTGAAAAACACCACAAAACAGTGAGTTTGCATGGTCCAAATAATAAAACCACGAAATAAATGTAGCCAAAATTACAATTGTCAATAGTATAATCTCAAATTTCATAGCGAAACTCTGAAAATCCATATCATGGCCGTGTAATCAAATTCCCAACTTAAAGCAATATACATAAAGTAATAAATTCAAAACACCTAATCAACTACATCAACAAATAAAAATACACAACCTACTGTATAGTGACAAATTGAACATAATCTATAAATTCAAGAATGACATAACAATAATTCTACAAACAAAACACAAAATTCACACACCATAAATATTAACAAATAAAACACAAAACCCAAATAATAATTCAAGAGACCCATATCTTAACTCAAAAACCAAAAATAAATTCCACTTCGAATCTCTATAAATCCAAGAGAGCTAAATCAGAACTGGGAATTTTTTTTTAGATATATATGTGTAAAATCCCACCTTATAAGGAGTCCTAGGAACTTTTTAGTAGAATTGATAATTGAACCCAAAAGGCTTTAGAGAATGCGGGATTTCCAGGTCTCAATTTTATACTTGAAAATATTACAATGGACTGTAACACCCCAAATTTCAAAGAAACCCAAAGTATCACTAACATTTATCTATTCACACACACACACACACACACACACATTAACAATAATAGAGTCTAATGTAAGCCAACTTCAGTACCCAAGTTCAATGTGAACAGAAAATGAAAATACAAAGCATATAGAAAGATAGTAGGGGTATGTTATCATATTCAGAAAAGCGAAATAAAAAATTAAAGAAGAGCTTGATTATTTACTTGAAATTCAAGAGCCCACCTTCTACAATCTTTTCTTGATGAAAAAATATTGTTTAAGCTCAAACACCACATTGATATAAAGAACAAAACCATAAGAAATATTAAAATTACAAAAATGGAAAAGAGGCAAAAAAATTGAACTTGAAACATACTTGAAATGATATATTCACTTCAATCCAAACCATAAATCATAGAGATGGAG
This sequence comes from Forsythia viridissima, assembly GCA_030279155.1. Taxonomy (NCBI): domain Eukaryota; kingdom Viridiplantae; phylum Streptophyta; class Magnoliopsida; order Lamiales; family Oleaceae; genus Forsythia; species Forsythia viridissima. The sequence goes on from CM059036.1 coordinate 14,930,936, forward strand.
TACACTGATGGTTTAGCTTAGGCGATTTCTAGGGTTTTCACACAAAACGGAGGACACTTGCGATTATATTGAGAACCATGTGGAGACAAAATTGGCCTTCAAAGCACACACCAAGTTTGGTAAAAAAAAAAAAAAGGAAATTTGGAGCATAGTGATAGTTTGAGCTCAAACGATTTCTAGGGTTTTTGGAGAAGAGAGGAAAATCACGATGGATCGAGAACAATATGGAGAGAGAAAAATGGAAATGAAATAAATAATAATAATCTCCATTTTATACGAAAGTTAAACAGTGTCATTTTATCAAATACAAAACGACGTCGTAATGGACTAAAGCGTGAACAGTATTGAACACAACCCACTCGTATATTATAGCAGTGAAGTGATATAAAAATTTGGTTATTTTTTAGTGTTTTTAAAATCGACTTACAATTCTTTTCTATCGTAAGTTAATATTCGTGGAAGCTACATAACCATCGATGTTATGATATTGATCCAAACAAAGAAAAAAGAAGTCCAAAACTCCCTTTCAGCCATCAATTTCAATTCTTGAAAAGGATAAAATATTAGAGAGTCAATTTCAATTTGAAATTGCAATAAATTCAATCAAAATGTGGTTGAACAATTAATGATTAAAAAAAATAAAGTGCTCAACATATAATATTTCAACTAATTTTTTTCTTTTTTAATATTTCAACTATTTTTTTTCTTTTTGAATTATGTTTAATATTATTTAATTCAATGTACTAAATATCATCAGATATCATCTACAGTTGTCCACATGACACAATCAATGAAAAGTCTATATGTTCTTAGTAGGGGTGAACACGGTTCGATTTGGACGATTTGTGGTCAATTTTTAAACCAAACCATTTAAACCATTTTTAAATTTTTTGAAACCAGACCAAACCACTTCACTTTCGAAACCAAACCAAATCAAACCAAACCACTTTTTGCGGGGTGGGTGTGTGTGTGTGTGTGTGTGTGTGTGTGTGTGTGTGTGTGTATTAGTCTACAATCTTACAATAAAACATGAATATTAGTATTAATACGAGATAAAAAATGTATTAGCATCACTGCCAACCAAAACAAGATATTCTAAACTAGAGTTCTACACTTTCACTTCTAATCATTATAATATAACAACATGATATCAATAGTTCAGAGTAACCTATTAGTCGATATTAATTGGCGCAACATCTCTAGTTGTAACACATTATTCATTCTCTGCATAAAAATAAGAATATAGCAAATGTATTCATTAATTATAATTTAAAGCTAGTAATAAAAGAAAATGAATAGAAATATCAAATACGATAATACTTTGTATAGCTTTCTCTGATCATCTAATGCATATACTTAATTCAAATATTGACGAATCACTATAGGTTCCTTGTTAATATAGGTTCCTTGTTACTATGCATCAACTCTAAATGCAAATAACCGTATCAACTATCTTTGTACTCAACGAACTCTTAAATGAATCAAGAATCTAACCACTAGTAGAGAATGCAGACTCAGAAGTACTTGTTGATATTTGAATGACTAACACATCTTTGGCAATTTGGGAGACAATCTTATACTTATTTGCATTCAATTTCCACCAAAGTAATATGTCGAAAGGCTCATATTGGTCAAATCTTCACAATAAGTAATCCACCACATCATTCTTGTTAGCTTGAACTTCTGAACAAGTCTAACTTTAAAAATTGATTGAATGAGTTTGAAAATACTTAAAGGAGTTTGTGATGGACTTGTGCTACCAAATTGATTGAACAAAAATTAAATTAAATTATATTTTATTTTTTTAATTTTAAACGATTTGGCAGTTTGAAACGGTTTGGAAAAATTGGAATCAAAACCAAACCACTTCAAAGCAGTTTGGTTCGGTTCAAAATCAAAACGTTGATAGATCCACGTGGACCCAAACCAACAATTTCAAAAAAGCAGTATTGATTTGATTTTGCAGTTTAATAGTTTTGTTTTTCAGTCCTAGTTCTTTGACTTACACGGATAGGGCAAAATTAAATTTAGGAGGATAAGTGTGTGTATAATGATTATAGAAACAATCAATGTTTAATTACTATAATAGGTCAATATCTCCACTCATCAAAATGTAAGTAATTGTATTAGACATAATGAACACTCAATTTTAATACCCCATTTTCATAAGGAATAAGTAATGAGTACACGCCCACTTTTGGGCTTTTGGTAGATAGAAAAATGTGGGGAAATGGAGAAAGGGGTGAAAAATAGAATCTTTTGTTTGGTTAAAAGGGAATTGGAAGGTGGACGAAAAAGCAAACACCTTTAAGAAAAATTTGTAGGTAAAAGTATTTTTGTAGTAACTTAATTTAGTAATGATTTTGCCAATAGTTAATTTAGTTGGTAATGTTAGATTTTGACTCAAATTAAAGAAAATAATTCATAAATCATTTTTGTAGGATTAATTATCTTATACACACTAGATATTGAGTACAAATTGTTATCTACAACATGAAATAATTTAATCAAAATATACCAAAGAATCATGGTATCAATTGAAATTTACTCGAGTTTTAAAAAATCCTTCGTGAGACATAATGGAACCGTTTCACTCGCAAAATTCTATCCCAAAAAATCCTCTTAATTACGTGTACCATTTTTGCGACTTGAAATTTGAATACAAAAGTTGAAACTGAATTGAAGTAAAAACATATAGTTACAAGTTTGGTTTATATTTTTTAGTACGGTCAATTTTTCCTTACCTTTTTACTCATTAATTTATAGATTTCAAACATTGTGTATTCTATAGTTTACATTGCTTATTTTTTGATATAGTTAATTAGTGGTACCACAATATGCACTAATAGTTGCAATGAAACACTTCAATGAATTTTATGTTGTTCAACAATATATCGTACCAATGTAAAGTAACTCTTTAACTGATAAATAAGACATTATAACTATAACAACGGTGGGTAACACAATGGTCTGGCAATTCGAAGATGACAAAGTACAATAGAAGAGATGCAATGTTGCTGCCATCATTTGCATGGACGAGTCAGACACAATTAGAGGCGTCAATTTGGACTCGGCTCGTCTCCGATGAAGCCTAGTGACGGCCTGTATTAGAAAAAGTCCGCGCCATGCCCATGTGGGCCATGGTTCAACCCGGTTCGGCCCGTATGAATAAAAAATTAAATTTTTTTGAAATTAGTAAAAAAATTTAGTTACCTATTGTAATTAAAAAATATATATTTACATATATAGTAAAAAATGTGTTAAATTACTAAATAAAAAATAAATAACAATGATAAATTCACATTTTTTTATTTTTTTATTCAATTTCTATTTTTTTATATATATTTAAAGACTAAAACAACACGCATTTGTCACAGCTTTCACTTTAAACGGCTCTTTGCCATTTATTAAAAAAAAAAAAATCAAAATAGACCAACGGTTAAAGACCAAACAACCTGGGCAGTGAACAGCCCGCTCGGTTCACGGATCGACTCGCAGTTCGGCTTCCTCGACCTGTGAACGGCCCGCGGTTCGGCCACTTGGACCCGTCCAGTTCACGGGCCGGCCCGCAATTCTAGGTCGAGACGGGTGGGCCGGTGCTGATGCGAGTTCGGCCGGCCCACCCGTCTTGACACCTCTAGACACAATGGTGTAGTTTGGTTAATATGGATTAAGAAGACTTGTGACTTTGTTCAAAGTATAGAATTTATCTTAATTTATGGTTGATACATTGATAGCATATTGGGTTTTATATTGTTTTTCCTGTAAATAGTAACTAAGAGATGACATATTTTTGAGTTGGTTGATAGTGATTATTAACTTATTTTATTGCAAGTTTGCATATGGTTATGATCCTCTATTATTTAAAGTAAGATCAAGATTGGATTCATCGAATGCTAATTAATTCATTATCCAAGATTTGAGATTTGTGTTTTCTATATATATATATATATATTTAATTCCGTAAATACATAATTATTTTGTTGGTGCATGTTGGTGATTAAATCTTGAGACGATTGTAGTGAAATATGTTGGTGTCTGAACTTTGAAATCGACATTCTTAAGCATGGCTTGCACTATTTGTATTGTGACTAAATTATATTTGTTATTTGGGTACTTGGGTTTTAGCTTTTGCGTTTTTGATGAGCTGAGTCTCATTACTCGTGCAAACCCTGTTGAGATTAAAATTAATAACTAGAAACACGTTCACAAGATTCTTGTTCTATAAAACTCAACAAAACTTCTAATCTTGGTTGATAGCTCAAAAAAATGTTTGATTTCTAATAAATAAGATTTTATTTCGCCTCCCACTGCCTTCATAAATTCATAGACATCACGTTATTCTCAATGCAATTTTAAAGAAAATAAATACGTCTACGTCATCAAGTGTTAGAAAATGAAAATACTCTACACCTACAAATAAGGACATCATGAATATTTATAGAAATGAAAACTATCAATAGACAACTAACATTAATATTGACGGTTGAATCACATTACCTAATGAACAAAAACTCTATCAACAATATACAACAACAAAGAATTCTAACAGTTATATGAAGTAACAATCAATATCGACACAATTTATTCACCAAATGTAGCAATCAAAAAGGTTAGCAACTTTAAGTCACTGAACATATTAGGGGTGATAACTTTAAATAACGAGAGAGTAACAACTGAATAACTTTTAAGTAACAATTTTCAAAGATTGGGATTCCTACAAATGATCTGGCATGATCGGACTCGTGGAATTAAAATATGTAGAAAGATTGTGATTAAGGAGTTATTTTGTAAAATATAGTTAACATTATGACTAATCTGAGTCAAAATCCAAGCAATAAGAATACAAATCTCACAATCACATCATAAGTTATGTATCATCACTACAACTTCAGAAAATTCACTCAAAAATAGGACAAATCAATTCACTCAAAAATAGGACAAATCATTTATGCAAAATACACATTGAACATCGTATATTATAAAAGGATATTATGCTGAAACAAGCCCATTTATGAAAAAAAAGTGATAAACCAATGAGAAAAATATATGTATTTACGACATCAAATGTTCACCTTCATTTCTTTTTCTTCTTCTTCGACTTTGAAACATCAATATAGTTACCCAGATTCCTCTTCACCATGGAAAATAGACGCCTAACTCTAATTTTCTATCGAGATTTGCTCCTACTACGAGTACTCACATTTCAAACCGTTAAGCGTAAATAGAATTTGAGATGTTACAAAGAGCAGCAATAGAAAATCACACCTTGAAATTCATCAATAATGAAATTAAAACAATGAAGATCTTTTTTGAAAAAAAGTACATATTTTTTTGAATTTATCAAACAATTGAGATTGCAATGTCAAAAAAACTGACCTTACTGACTGGGCATTGACAAAAAAAATAATGTAAAGATAATCTTTAATTATATTTATATTAATGGTTTAAAATGGTCTTCACATCAAATCATATGTAAACCATAAAGTTTCAGATTGAATGGTCTAAATTGAAATGATTGATAATAACTTCGACTAATATGGTAGATTCTGTTTTGGTCTCTCGATTTAAGGTCAATTCCCTTACACGTCTCATTAATTCAGAATTAATGTGATAATTAAATATATTTAAAATTTTTATTTCTAGCAATTATCAATACATTTTATAAGCTTGTTAGTATTTTCCAAAAATATAACGACTCCAAATATATTTCAATTTCACAAATAAAAATAGATAGAGACTATAATTTTCACTCAGAGACTAGAGAAGCTTTAGTAGATAGTAGAGACTAGAGAGGACCCAACTATAATTTAGACGTGTGTAACAAAGGCGAGATTGGCCAAATCTCACAATGTTGGGCCCTAAACGTAGTCCGTTGTCTAGTTGGGCCTTCGAATGCTTAGCTCAAACAGTAAACACAATATATTTAGTGGAAATTAAATTGTATACTTCATTGGCGAAATTGCCATCTAAAGACTTTCTAAAATTGACAATTAGTTATACTAATTCAGTCATATTCTAATGAATATCGTAATTACCCCTGTAATCCAAATTAAATTGAATTAAACCAGATTTAAATTGCAGCAACGTACTCAAATACTCTCTTATCTCAAGCTCTTTGTTAGCTCTTGCACCTTGTCGGCGCACCTCGTTGTCAGTGTTACGTGGCTCGCCGCCGGTTACCCAAACCTTCTACACTATTTTCTTAAGTGATAATTTAGGATTTCACACTTTTCCATTGCTGTTTTTCTTCTCAATCATGGAAGATGGCCTGATTTTACTTTGTACGTATATATCAGACACACTTCTCATTAAGGTTATTGTTGGTAGGGATTTTAATGGTGTTTTGTGAAAGTTGTGTGATAATTGAAATTCATTAGAAGTTGACAATATTTTATTGTGTTATTTTATCCCTGGGTATGATAGGTGTGTTCTAAGAAATGAAGAAGAATTTAGGACCATGATTTCATCGATTTTTGCGTTTGATTTGAAATTTGTTGATATTAGTGTTTCAGATTTTAAAACAGTATCACTTGATTGTAAAACAGTATAACATGATTGTAATACTGTTTGTGAAAAAGATGGAAATGTGATAACTATATACTGTTCTTCAACATTAAATATATTCAATGCTATTGTCATATTTCCAACAAATAGTTGCATAATTCCATTCTTTCAATTAATTGAAACGTTAGATGTTATCAGAAAAGGACGACCTAAAATCAAAAGAATGTGTTTGGTAAATTCCTATACATGTAGATTGCATAAGGATCTAAAGATTTTACTAAAATATTTAATAAATCTTCTATAAAAATCAACATGTTCAAGGAAAGATCTTACTTGTCTAACTAATTTTGGAGGTTGAAGATTAGAAATAAGATCTACAATGGCATTGTCAACTTCAATACCGCTACTAGAGATTATGTAACCAAGATCAATACATTGTTTCACCATGAAGTGATATTTTTTTCAATTTAAAACTAAGTTCTTTTCCATGCATCTCTGCAAAACTAAAGTAAGATGGCACAAACTTTTATCAAATGAATCTCTATACACAAAAAAATCATCAATAAACACTTCAAAAACCTCTCAACCATATCAGGAAAGATACTAAGAGTCCGTTTGGTGTGAATTACAAACTAGTTTATTTGATCAAAAAAGTTTATTTGATCAAGAATGGTAAAAAATATCATGTTACAAAGACAATTTTTTTTGTCAAATAAACTATTTCGATCAAATAAACTAGTTTATAATCCCCACCAAACGAGCTCTAAGGATAAATCTTTGTTAAGTAGTATGTGCATTACACAAAGCAAATGACATTCTTCTACACTTGAGGTTCTGAAAAGATAAGTGAAAGTAGTTTTATTTTGATCCTCCAGATCCCAATGCCAACATTTTAAAAAGTACTATATTCATTCACCTTACATTCCAACGTTACTCTTATTAAATTCATTCATTTAAAAACTATATGTACACACCAATTTTATATATCTATCCACTCTAAATCTATCCTTATTAAAATTTTAAAATTTTAAAAAAGTACTATATTCATTTACATTCCATTCCAACATTACTCTTATTAAATCTATTCATTTAAACACTATATATCCACAAAGTTTAACAAAAAATAAATTACTTAAAAAAAAACCAAAGAACATAAATTAATAAGTCTAATATATTATACTATTTTGCAACAGATCATGATACTTACCTCTGGAAACAATTAAAGCTAAAAGCTAAGACTTGTTCTTCCTTGTGCTAACATATAACATATGATTTAATAAATTTCTATAATTACAAAAAGAAAATCAATCACCTTATTTGCATATTTCCTTTTTCCATTATAGTTTGTCTACAATTATGTTGGACAAATATTATCACTAACAAAAAAAAAAAAAAAAAAGGGAAAAAGAAAGAATATACTTTGGAATTGAAATACAACATTTTTGGTTGTGGTAATTATTGCCCTTTGAATTACTTTCCATGTAAACGTGCTCAATGGAAGACAAACCAATGACACGCGTCCCATATGTGAATTAAAGTTATACGCATGTATAGTTCAAGTTGTCAAGATCTGCATATTGTGTAAAAAGTCCCCATCAATCACAAAACTAATTGAAAATAAATTCTATCAAATTTTTAACTACATTTGTCACGTTTTTATAAGAAATATAAGTACGAGGTCCTACTTAATCAAAAATAAAATTTAAGATAAATCTTTGTTTTATAGCTTTCATAACAAGTAATATAAAACCTTTGAATGTTGATATACATAAAACTATTTATGATTTATCCAAGTCAATTACAACAATCCTATGAGATGTGATTGCAAGGGGTTCGTTCCAAAGTGGAAGAAATGTAAGACATTGTTGTTGGCCAAGTGCACAAGAATAACCTTATATGTTGAAGTAATAAGATGACCCATATTCGGCATGGTCATCCAATGCTCACAACTAGCAGAACCAACAAAATAAGAAAATGAACGAATCGACTTATGGACCGTATCAACATTTCCATAGAGTCTAATAATCAAAATGAGATTCAAGCTCTCTTATAAAGTCTTTTCTGACCTGCCGATTCTCTTCACTCATACGAATAATATTAGCCACATCTTGAAAGCCACAATTACCATATGAGACTACATTCCTCACACCAACTATGTAAGGTCTCAAACAAATAGGAAAAGAATCCAAATAGGACATAACTATGATCCACATGTTCGATACACCTTTTGCTTTTGCTAATTGGAGTCTGAATTGATAGTGTAGGCTGGCCTAAAGGCGTATTGGAACAGGCCAACTTTTATGACATATTATCATGTGCATATTGCATCAACTTAAAATATGATGGGTCTCGATGTGTAGATTTTTCTATCTTAAAAGATGCACGACCCATTGTCTTAGTTTTGACTTGTGGCTCAACTAATAATGTAGAAGTTGGACTAGCAATCGCTTTGAATTTTAGTAGGATTTTTGCCTTCACATGAAAATTGTTATCTCAGTTATGCTTCTCAATCATTTCAAAAAATGATGCACATTTAATTTCAGATATCTTACATTTGCTAGTAAGAACTAGATCAAGTTTCTTCCTTTGAGATTGTACTGTTGATAAAGGAATTGGCCGAGATTCTATCTTGTATTCTAAAATGTCATGGGCACATGGTAATCCATGTAGTTGTCGTATAGCACATCCACAAGCTACCTTGTGAATGCCTACATACTCAACTCGCTTGGACTCTTGAAGCATCAAATTCATTGCAATTCTTGATATAAATTACCTTACCTCTTTAACCAAGGTAGGTTTGAAATTATGTCAGACACTGCCCAAGCTCTTTTCAAATGAAGCTATAATACCTGTATGTTGTAGCTCCAATAATGCATGAATTCTTGTCCATGATGTGTCAAAGTTGCCTTGGGAAGACCCTAATTGCCTCTTGAGTTTTGCATGAGCAGATTCAGCCCTATCACATGCATAAAGTATTAATAATTCTAAATTTCTAATAACAAATATCATCATTTAAAGTAAAACTTAAAAATAAAATAAATTACATGTTAGTTGTCGTGTTTCCAAGGTGCATATGTAGATCAGTCTAAGTTGCCACAAACTTCTCTTTATATTGAAGAAGCCATGGATTCATGACATAAATAATTATTTGTGGAAATTTTTGAAAATTGGATTCGTAGAGATTTAGGGGAGTGTATTTAATCTAGACTTTTAAAGATTTTGATTGACATTTTTTAAGTGATTCACTTTGATGGATTTCATTAACTTTTAATGACTTTTATAGATTTTAATAGACCCCTACAAACTTTTATGGATTTGTATAGATTTCATTTTGAAAGATTTTCCTAGACTTTCACAGACTTTTATGAACTTCTATAGACTTTTTTTTTAATTAAAAATTTTGAATATAAAAATTTAATATCCCACAATTAAAAAAAATATCGCATGAGAAAAGTCTAGTAATAATTTATTTAATTGTATTAATATTATTAAATTCATAAAAATTGTTCTATTTAATTGTTTCAAGCAACTACGTCAAAAGTTAATGATATAAATTATTAACTCATTCCATTTTTTCTTTTGAGTAAAACTATAAACTTTCAAATGGGTTGTGGATAAATTCAAAAAAACAGCATGCAATTCTTTTTAAAAATATTTTTAAACAAAAAAATTTATCCAGTTTAGAATCTTCTTTTTTATATTTAATAATCTATATGTAACATATCATTATTAATCACGATAATTATATAATAAATAACCAAAGTACCAATTTACGAAGGAAAAAATGCAACCATTATAAAAAAAAAAACAAGAATGAAAATGAAAAAAAAATACATTAATAAAAAACAAATTTTTAACCTGATGGAATTCATTAATAAACTATAATCAACAATTAGATAAGAATTTAATTATAAATTTATCATGTTTTTAATGAAAATGAAAAAACAATGGAAAAAAAGGGAAAAAAAATAGTTATGGGAATATTAAAGAAAAAATCACATTGTCTCTAAAAGTTCATAGAAGGAAAAAGAAGAAAATGAAAAATTGGTTAGGAGAATATTGAAAAGAAAAAAAAATCAAATCGAATAGAGATAAAAATATTAATATTCTTTTTCATAAAAAAATATTGGTAATTAATCATGGTTATGGGATTTGTAGAAGGAAAAAGAAAGAAGATAAAAAAAAAAAAAATAGTTATGAGAATATATTGAAGACGAAAAAATATTATATTGACTCTACAATTTGTTGAAGAAAAAAAGAAAATAGAAATGTTACATGTAGAAAAAATAAGAAAATGAATTATTTTTTTTCCCTCAAAGTCTTTCAAAATCTTAGGGGTGAATGGAAGAGAAATTGTGATATCATTTATTTATATATTGTGCTTTAAAGTTTGTACATATAAAATGATCTATAAAGTCATTAAAAGTCATCAACATTTTGAATACTCCTGAATTTCATAGGATTTAAAATGTCTGAATTGAATATCGCATGATTTTATAAGACTTTTTAAAAGTTTTTACAAGTTTGTATTCTGCGACAGACCTTGATAGCACTATCAAATTCCACATGCGCATAAAGGCATTCCAGTGCTCTTTGTTCTCAAAATGGTTTTTTTTTTTTTTTTGTCAACACATTCTTTAAAATATGCCATCTACATTAGTTGATGTTGGAAATATTTTTTCAATGGCCTTCATAAGAGCTAGCTCTCTATTAGTAACACTAACACTAGGCATTATTGTATCATCCATTAGACTCTTTAATCTTCCCAACGCCCATGTATAATTATCCTCACGTTCTTTTCCAAGTATGCAAAAGCAATCGAAAATGTTAAATCAGTAGAAGTGACACCTGCTATCTCCAACAACGTTGGGCGATACCTATTTGTCTTATACGTGCAATACCTATTTGTCTTATACGTGCAATCCATAATTACCACACGAGGAAAATCCTGCAACAAATCCACTTAATATGGATTTGCTCAGAACAAACCTCTAACTATGTTTGTCTCCTTAGATGTACAATGCCACTCTATGTACTTATTCTGAACAAGCCTATTCATTAGTTGTTGCATTTGTGTCCTTCCAGCTTGTTCTTTGAGCTTAAACTTTTGAAGTACATCGTAGACATGACTCAATGTGCTGATATTAGTGTTATCATTTTGTTTCAATATATATAATAATTCTTTCGGTCTCACGTGACTCTTTGACATGTCTACTAAAATCGAAGTCTCTCTCTCAATTAGTCTCCAGACATATGAATGTCCCTCAAGGTTATGAGCAATATCACGATTATGTATCCCACTTTTCACATTCAATACTTAATCATCATCATTTTTCAATTTTTGTCCATTCAAAACGAACAGACATCCATTCTTTTTTGTTCCAATGCCTCTACGTCTCTTTCCTTTTTCGTTTTCTTTGTTGGTATTTTTACATTTATGCGAACCATATCTTTCACATGCGAAATCAATTCTTAGTTTTCTCCCAAAATGGCATTAGTCAGATTTCTTCATCACAACAACCATGTCATGTCTCTTACTAGTAAATATATCTATATAATCCACAAATGATTCATTCTCAACATCGGAGTTGTGTGTTGATGTATCCTACATTTAAAGCTTAGTGAAATTTTTTTGACATAAATTCAAAAATAAAAATAAAAGAAAAAGCAAAGCACCAATCTTTATTAAATCCATAAAGCTCACTACTTAAAAAAGATTTTAAGTATTAGTGGATGAATTTAGAGTGAATTTAGAGTGATAGATTTTATTTGGTTTTATTCTTGTCTATTTAAATAATTTTACATAAGGTTAAAAATGTAATATAATTTATTTTTTGAAAGTGGATAGATATATAAGAAGTGTAATTATATTCATACAACACTTTTATTTTTTGTACCATATTTTAATTATATTTAACATCCTTAATCTATGAACATTATAGCACTCATGTTCCCAACTTTTTTTTATCACATTTTTATCATCAACTTTTTATTAATTAGCACATCTTGTGTTTGATAACGGTTTTCGTCTAAAATATTTGTTGGAAATTCGTAAAAAGACTTATTTGTTTGTCATATTTTTAAAAAAAACAATAAATACAAAAGTACGATAAAATATTTTTTCTCATTTCAAAGCACGTAAACAAAATATCTCGACAAAAATTATCATTAATGATGAAATGTACTAATTAATAAAAGTTGAAGATAAAAATTCGATAACAAAAAGTTAAGAATATAACTGCAAGAATGAACAAAAGTTGAGGATCTTAAGTACAATTAAAATATACTGCACTTATAACAAATTGTAGTATGAATATAACCACCCAGATAAGAATGATGGATGGAAATAGTGCCTCCCATAAAATTTCATGTAAGTGCGATTTTGATAATGGCCTTAAATATAGAAATGTCGTGCGGTGAAATAAGTGAGCAATAAAAGTATAGAATCAACAACAATTTAATTCATTTGCTATTCTAATCTATTACAACTCTCTTCTTTTATCTACTGATATTATAATAATTTTTTTTTAATCTAATATAAATTGTATTAAGAATCTCAATATAGCACAAATTGTTATAAAACTAGAAAATAATATAAGAGAATATAGAGAATTAAAATTTAAGTGTGTCTTTCATTATAATGACGAACTCATATTTATATATATGGTTACAGTGAGAGTTATAATTTGATTAAGATACAGATTTCTAGAGTAACTATGACTATTTGATACGTATCCTGATAAGACTAAATAATCATTAATTATTATCTATATTTTTACAACACTCCCACTTGAATGACTATTTACATAATAATTTATTCGTTAAAAACTCTGCTTGGCAAAAATCAAATGGGACAAAAATACCAAACGAAGAAAAAAAGTAATTATCAAATATTTGGAATAACAAATGTTGCTTTGTTAAAACCTTGTCAAAAAAACTTAATGGGACAAAACCTGAGTGAAGGAAAAAGAGTACATCTACTTCTCCTAATTTCAATCAATAAAAATCCTTGTATCTGGTCATCCATATTTTGTGAATCAATGTCTTCAATTCCACCTTCTTTCTAAAATTTATATAAATAATTCTTGCAAAATGTGTTACGTATTGTTGACTTATTATAGTTTTCAAGCAATACTATCTTCTTATATTATATCTGGTTGACTGTAGTCAGCATGATTGTCTGATGCAATTAAACTAAATACAGATCTTGTTGTTGCTCCTTTCAGGAGTCTCGTATATAATTTGTAATTCACGAGAATAAAATCACATGTTGTGTTTAGGGTAAATGTATTGTAGGTTATGACCATCTATAATTATAATATTTATAACACTTGGATATCATTTATACAACTAACATGCCTCATTAAAACCTTACTAGAAAAAAATGTTATAGAAAAAATTCCAGGAAAAATAGTACATAATTCTTTTGAATACACTACGAAAGTCGGCTCATTAAAAACCTTACCAAGAAAATTCAATAGGACAAAATCTTAGCCAAAGAAAAACTAGTACAACACGTATTTACTCTTACTCCCCTCTCATGATAATATCACTTGATATCTGTACTTTGATCGATTAAGTTCTCAAAAAGTTGAACTAAATATTTCAGACATAGTAAAACCTCTAGGAATTTATATACATAGTATTATTAGTTATTTCAGATGAGTTAGTTATAACAATATCCATTATATGAATATCAAGTGTCATGCATTGACATGCTAACAAATTTGGTCAATTAAGTTTTTGACATATTTTCTTCAATATCTTCGCTACTTTCATAATATGAAGCGCTATATTATGTACAAAAATACTGTCAACAATGTTATCTTTTTTATTCCATTTCTTTTTCCATAACGAACATAAGTTATTGAGATCTCTTCATTTTCAATATTCATGTACCTGAACCTCTTCTGAAATTTTACAATTAGTTATTAGTCTCCAAGAGTATACATCTTCTCAACGGGACCATCTTTACTATTTGAGGATTTTTATTTTGGAATCAAACGTTACCACGCTTTAGGCGTGCCAGTAATTTACCAAATATTAATGGATTGTCCTTTTCAGGATGACAATATGAATTGAAACATTTATAGCTAGTATATGAGATTTGGTTAATCTCTTTTGTCAGTAAATGCATTTGTCAATTGTATAACTTACAAATAAATTATCTGTCGAACTTCTAGTTCGTATTGTCTTGTGCGAGAATATAGAAACATAATATGATGCATTTTCATACATTCTTTCAAACTACAATATTTCTCTTCCTAATATTGAGAAAACTGTCTTATCACAATGACAGTCGGCAAACCATGTTATAAAATATCATCCGTTAGGATTTAAGATATTTTATATATGTTCAAACTAAACATGTATTCTCAACATTTTTTAATGTCCATCTCAATGCAATATGGTGGATTGATTGTACATATGTTGCACTATCAAATATTATTAGAAGGATAATATTAGGCTATGAACATAAGCCAACTATAGCATCGATAAATTTGATGTTGACATGATGCGTATAAGTATTGATGCATATAAAATAACATCCCATAGACAAAAATTGGAAATATTTTGTTCTCAATAATATTAGTTTAGAAATTAATTGGAAGCGTTTAACAAACAATAGTGCTAAACGAATTATCATCATCCTAACTAACATTTATTAAAAGTTGAGATTTAGATTCACTAGCATTAACAAGACACAATGTGTCTTGATTGTATAATTTGAAAATTATGCTCATAATTTAAAATTTGAGCAATTAATCTTGCAAACTTTAAGTTGTGAATATATAATAACATCATACAATCGTTTAGTAGATGTATCTATCAGATATAAATAATATATAGATGGTCAACGTGGAGGGTGGCATGGCCCTATACATCACCCTAAATAATTTCTAGAAATATAGGAAGTGCTTGTTTGTTACAGATTAAAAACAGTTTGTTGAACAGTTAGTCAAATTTTTTTCAACCTTGGCCCACCAATGTCAGTACTTTTACACACAAAAGCAAAAAATCTCTAGCCTAATTTCTGAAATTGCCCATGATTGTATATGTATCTATTCATTATCTTCCCTACCAAAACAGAAGAAATGTTTTCCTTATTCCTTGTGACTGTGTTGTTCCTCACCCACCGCTGGCAAAAACGATTCCTTCCACCACCAGTGTTTCGCCGTCGCTTAAGCAAACGAGCACTACAACGATATTTCAGCAAAAAAATTTCGGTCAACACACAAACAATGGTACGCAATCTACAACTTCGTGAAATTTCTTCTCGAAATTTTTCCTAATTTTCGTGGCCTGTGGTGTTGGTAATTATTTATCTGCAACAATTTATTGTAAATGCTACCCACTTTTCTAAAATGTCCAATTTTATGAAACAATCTTTCCTCAAACCAACACTTTAATTTTAAGATTTCAAAAATTAATTAATCTACCCAAATGGATATGAAGGTAGTAAAGTTTACAGCTTTAGCAAATCATTTAGGAGCTGTGTATTATGTGCAAAGCAAATATATGACCTGGAGATCGAGCGTTGATATCGGGAGGGTGGGTGAAGAGCTCTACGGACTTTGACTTCATGTGGGTGAATCGGACTTTGGCTTCTTTCATTTCGGATCCGGTTCTATACATGGTTTTAAGAGAAATGAAAATGAGTACTTATCTTGTGTAGCCATTGAAGAAGCAGCCTGTGTGCGCTTTGTGTAAATTCTCAATTGAATAATGGACAATTTTTTGTTATATGGGTTGCTGCTAGTGGTATGTCCGTATTTTTTCAATTTTATTTGGTATTTTGTAATTGTCGTTATTAGTATTAGATAATGGTGCTCCTCTTTAGGTGAACATGTATAGATTTCTCTTGTATTAACCCGATCAACTAAAATTTGTTTTTATGAGGATTCATTTTATGAGTTTAATACAAACTCACAAACGGGGCATTGTTGCAGGAAACGAAAAAGCATAAACGTCGATCTACAAAATGGGACGAAGACACTCACCGAATATTTGTGAATTGCTGTGAATTCTTGAATGCGCAAGAATATCGCCAAGGGAAGTGTTTCACTAAGACTGGATGGCAGCAACTGGTTTCAATGTTTAACACCGAAGTCGGCAAGGAGTGGAACCGCAGTCAATTGAAGAATCATTGGTTTAGCATGCGCAGAGAGTACCAACTACTTCACGAGTTGCTACGTTGTACCGGAATAGAATACGATCATCAAAACAATATAATAGTTGCTGATGATTGGTGGTGTTTGAATATTGAATTTGAATATTTTTCATCGCATGTAATATAGAAAATTATTTCGAAACATTTTTACTGATTTATTTGATAACTTTGATTCATGCTTATGTTGGACTAGGCTAACAAGGAATTTGTCAAATTTTGTGGTCGAAATTGTGGAAAAATATTTCATAAGTACAGCCAGCTTTTCGGTGACGTATACAACTCCGAGAAATATGTTGTAAGCACTACCAAGCTCTCCAAAAATGGATTCGATGATGATGAACTTTGAGAAAGGGTCGAGAATAGCGGCAAGTTGCCTGTAAATGCAAAAATGTGCGATGAGCACGCACCATTGGAGTTTCAAGGTAGTGGGTCTGCAATGGATATATTGGGATTGCACTGTGGGGAAAAGAGGAAATGTTCCTATGGCGGCACGAAAGGAAAAAAAATCTTGACTCCCGCTCTGCATTATCTGAATCCGTAGAGAAATTAGCAAATGTTGGCAACGAGTTGATCGCTGCACACTTGAAAGCAAATTTTGGGCCTCTCTCGATAGATGAGTGTATGGAAGAGTTGGAGAGCTTTGGCGTATTGGAAGATGATAAAAATGTTTATTTGTTTGCCTTATCGTTTCTCGAACAGAAAAGGCATTGAACATCGTACGTAGCTTTGCACATTCTGCAAATGAAAATGAAGTTCTTGAAATTCAACTTCAAGTCTTGGCGCCTTAAGAATGCTGATGCATTCGATGACTGACAGGTTGAATATTAATGATTCAAATTTTCGTTTGTTTGAGTAATTGGATGTTTTTCTACTAGGGGAAAAATTCCCATTTCATGTACCGACCATTATTTTCAAGTTTTTAACATTTTCATTAGGTGAGGGGAATGTATTATTGGTTTCATGTACCAGATATTTTCCCTATTTTCTACACGGTTAGGATTCTAACTATTGTTCAATTATTGATGTATCTGTTTGTTGTAAACTTCAACTTATATATTATTTAAGAGTGTCAGATGTAAATATTATGTGATTTGACAAAAGCATGGATAACTGTACTATTTTGCATCGTAATTGGGGAAACAATAGTTGAAAGTGAATTGAATACATTCAAGAAGTACAATTGTTAATAGTGAATTATGTTGCCACAATAATTGATCCAAGACATTCTATAAATATAGTCAACAAATTTACAGTTTGCATGAATGTAAACCACCTTCATTGTTTATCTCTCGCATTGTTTTCTTTACTTGCCAAAGATATACACTAGAATTAGTGGTTCTTCTTGTCAAGTCATGGATGGAGAATTGGATATCCATTCATATGTCAAATCGGACTCTGACAACGGATCTGACTCCAATTCAAACAGCTCAGACGAAGATAGGATTGCAAATTTAGAGCGTGATACATTAACATGGCTCATGTACTGTCGTACCGCTGGAAGCCTCGTTCGTCAATATATTGAAAGTTCAAGGAGTAAGATTCGACGGTTTCCAAATGCTAGGAATGACCGCGTGTTTATGATCGCAGCCCTAGAAGAGGATCCAAATATCGATTTTTGTGAGTTTTGAATGTATCTACCAATGTTTGTGCACTTTACACATCTTTTGTGAGATGAATATGAACTTCAGAGTGGGCACGACGTTGACATATATGAACAAGTTGGAATATTTTTGTTTATACTGGCATACAGTAAAGGTTACAGACAAGTGCGGACAGTTTTTGGTCACTCTCTACAGACAATTCACCATTATTTCAAGGTGGTGTTGCGAGTAGTTGTTAAACTGGGCGCTAAGATAATCAAACTGAAAACGAACTACAACGATAGTCCTCCGGATCACAGACCCTTCCCTACTAGGCACCCGTATTTCCAAGTTTAGTTATATGCTATTTTTGTGTTATTATAGAAACAAAAAAATGATGTTGTCATGTTTGACGATTAATTTCATATTAACTATGTCACACTAGTTTATAGGATTGTATTGGGGTAATTGATGGCACTCACATGAAAGTGGTGCTTCCAGCTAGCGAGCGACTCCATTTCATAGGGAAGAAGGGGTATCTCTCTCAAAATGTATTAGCAGCATGTGACTTTAATATGTGCTTCACGTTTGTCCTACCTGGCACTACTGAAAACGTACACGACAGTAGAATATTGGCTAGGGCAATACACTCTACATATATTAATTTTTCAGAGCCTGCAAATGGTAAATATTATCTTGTGGACTCAGGATTTGCACATAGGCCCGGGTATATGGCACTGTATAAAGGGCCTAACATTAGATATCATTTCCAAGAATTTCTAGCCGAACCAAACGGTTGGCATAGACAATTCAGGAACGCGCGGGAGCGATTCAATTTCAATCACTCGTCCTTGAGAAACGTCATTGAGCGGGCGTTTGGTGTCCTAAAGAACAGGTGGAACATTCTTGATCAAATGCCCCACTATAGTTTTCGAAAGTAGACCGCAGTCGTGGTAGCGACAATGGCAATACACAATTTCCTCCGTCGTGCAGGTCAAGTGGATGAGGCTTTCCAAACTATGGAAGAAGTTGTAGACGCATGTGAGATTGATTTGCCAGATGAGCAAGAGAAAATAGCGGCTACTAACTTTACACCTCATGTCCGTAGTACAGAATGAGACCAACTTTGGGATCACATCGCACAAAGTATGCGGTAGTGTATTTGATGCGAACTGGCTTGAGAGTTGAATCTCAAAACCCACGACAAAGAATGAGCGATATAAATCCTTATGTAATTGGGTAATTTCGAAAAATTATATTCATAGCATTCTAAACGTAAAAATAAAAACAAATAAAAAACTAAAAAAAAATGAAAATCTTCATGAAATACACTGGGCCGCCCAGTGTATTTTTGGGCGATCGCCCAAACTGTCCATTTAAAATCTGTTAAGGAGAATAGACCTTGGGCGATCATCCAGGCAATGTCGCTGTGAAAATTCAGGGCCTTAGACGCAATTTCCAGCCAGATTTTTGGGTCAATTGTTGCGGCTGAAATTTCCAAATACAGGGACATAGATGTCATTGAACAAATTTCCTTTTCATGTGACAGGCGGATGTCAATTGGTCAAAACGAAAAAACCAAAAACTAGTTATTAATCAATAATAAACAAGCACGAAATTCAATCCCTATTTTGGTTAGTGAAAGTCTACTAGTTTGTATACCATGAGAACAATCAGGACGTGATGATTTATTATATTGAAAAGTCTTCTGATTTTCAATAATTATTATCATTAATAATTTGTAACATATTGATGAGGGATGTCTAACTCGTCATGCCAAATAATAAAAAATTTCAAAATATTGAACTTCTAGTTCAATACATTATAATTTTCTTCCTTTGTACTAAAATCCATCATATCTTTCTCTTCTCGTTCATAGAGTTTTAATAAGTTTATTTTGAGAAACTTTTACACGGTGGTTATTAATGTGCCATATGAAATAAAAATATTATATAGCCAAAAATATGCTATGAAAAATAAAGGACTGAAATTCTGAAAAATATGACATGCAACTTTTCAATTTGTAAAC
Organism: Forsythia viridissima; assembly: GCA_030279155.1. Classification (NCBI taxonomy): domain Eukaryota; kingdom Viridiplantae; phylum Streptophyta; class Magnoliopsida; order Lamiales; family Oleaceae; genus Forsythia; species Forsythia viridissima. Next base: position 14,951,223 of record CM059036.1, read on the forward strand.
ATCTATATGAATATTATATATATTATATCTAAGAAACAGAATTTAACACCTTTTACAATACAATCATGCACAAAGCTTGTAATTATTCATGCACGTGATGAATGTTCAAATAATCATAATATAAATCTGTAGTTTTATAGTTACCAATTTTAATCATAATGAGACATTACCAAGCTACAAGAATTATGGAAACAAATAGGGATGGACTAGGAAATTTTGGAGTCGGACTGCTATTGAAAAAAAAATTTTTACTTTAAAATTGGATTGTTGCTAAATTTTTTTTTTTTTTTTTTTACACTAAAAAATGATTTTTTCTGGGTGGGATAGTTTGGTCCTATCCCCTCTAAATCCGCCCTTGGAAACAAGTATGGTTTTATAATGCACCTTAACAATTACAAATTATACAACTTCACAAATAAAAGGAACAGACAATCAAAAGCTAACAATTTAAAATAGTATTCAAGGTTTTTTTTAATTCAACACACCATCACATCTCGAGTGTGGTTGTCATACCTCCACCAAGAAAGAATGGAGAGATTCGGATACCCCAACCATATATAAATAACTCATAAAATAATACATGGGAGTGGGGCATAAAACTTGACCTCCAATCATAAAATCTAAAGTAACCAATAAATGAATAAATAATGAGCTATTACTTCTTAAACAAATAGTCGTAAAAAAAAAAAAAAATTCTAAAGACTCCTAACTGTAGGAAGTCCATGTCTATCGATCTGAACTAAGCTGTAGTAATGTCGTGGTAAATCCTGAGCGCTGTACTGAAAATAGCAACGACGATCCCAACCCTCTCAAGCAAGTAAGTCAGCCACCTAGTTGCCCTCGCGATAAATATAAGAGATATTATCACGGTCGAAGGCAAGAAGATGTATGATGTGGCGGAGAGTGGCCTGAATATACCAAGGTCCTCCATTTTTGGTGATGCAGTGAATGGCCAAAGTAGAGTCGGACTCAATCCATAAATCTGAGATTACAATTCTCTGAGCAAGAATGATACTGTCAAGAATATCCTTGAGCTAAGCTCCAGAATAGAGCATTCGTCATATGAAAAAAAAAGGTGCGAATACACTGACCTAATGAATCCATAATAATCCCTCGTCCACTCCCAAATCCATCTTTGAAGCATCCATCAGTGTTGACTTTGTAAGATCCCACTGGTGAAATCCGCCAATAAACCAACACAGGGGGATAAGGGGATGGAATAGTAAGAGAGATACCAAAAAGATGAGCAATATCCATATCTCTCCGCCAATGAATAATCCAAAATAAACAGCCTGTATGTAGTAGGGAGATAGTATGGTATACTCTCCAGATGATCCGTCTCGGTTCCATAGAGATATCCTGGTACTTCGCATCATTCCTCGTATTCCAAATAAACCAGAGAATCAAAAGAAGAATGATCGTGCGAATATGACCTTACCTGACAAACTGACCCGAGAAATGCCAAGACTAAAAGCAATACTGAAAACCCTCCATAGGCTGAAGGGCTACATGAAAAATGTCAGCAAAATGGAGCCAAACCAGGTCGACAATACAGCTGTCAATAAATAAATGCTGGATAGTCTCAGTAGCCGAGCAATACTGACAATGAGAAGACATATGACTCACCATCCGCCTCTGAATCACAACATCAACTTGGATAAGACCCTGCCATAGTTTCCATCAGAAGAAAGAGACAGTCGTTGGGATAATAGAACTCCAAATCATGTTGTATACAGCCTGAATAGTATGCCCTCTACGAACTAGCTGCCATGCAGACTTAGTAGCAAATCTACCATCCGAAGTATCCTTTCACATAATCTGATCGTGTACCTCAGCAGTGATAGGGATGTTCTCTATCTGCTCAGCAACAATATTTGGTACTAGCTGAAGAAGTCGGTCAATGTTCCATCCAGTATGATCAAATAAGTCTCTAACATGGATAGAAGAATGTGGCAAATGTGGGTACTGATCAGCTAATGTAGACTTGCCCATCCAGCAGTCACGCCAAAAAAATATCTACCCATGCCCTAATTTCCAAGCAACGTGTGTCTCTGCCTGTGGGCCTATTTGCTTTAGTCTCTTCCATACAGCTGAAGTATTGTAAGGAATAGTAGCCAGTAATGGATGAGTATCCTGACAATACTTACTCACTAAAAAATGAGCCCATAATGACTGCTGAGATCTAAATAACCACCAGAGCTTTATAGAGAATGTATCAACAAGATCCTGCATTCTCCTAAAGCCCAGTCCTCATTCCTCTGTAGGAATACAAAGGTCTTTCCATCTCCTCCAATGTAATATGTGTGTATGGTCTCTAGAGTCCCAAAGGAACCTAGCAAATACGCCCTCTAACTTCTTCAAAATAGCCTTATGAGGCTTCATAATCTGAAGGAGATAGAGAAGAATGGAGGATAACTCTAATCATATCAAAGTAATCCATCCTCCAAATGATAGGAGTCTCGAAGCCCAGCCAGAAATTCTACTCCGAACTTTCTGGACTAAGTCATTATACAAGAAGATCTTCCTGGCTCCTTTAAATAAAGGAACACCAAGATAAGTGAATGGCTGTTGCTAATGACGAAACCCTGTCAGATGCTCCAGCCTATGTATCTGACTAGTAGAAAATCTCTTATGTAAGATAATCCCACTCTTATCTTTGTTCACCAATTGTCCAGAAGCCTCTTTATAGTGCTCAATACACTATAAAACTTGTCTGATAGACTGCTTTTGGCCGATGACGAAAATAATCATATCGTCTGCAAAGGACAAATGAGAGATGAGAGCGTCACCCCATGTCTGTATGTCATTGAAGGAATATGCTGATAATGCTGAGTGAGTAGTCATGAAAAATAATCTGCAGCAATAATAAACAGCGATGGAGATATAGGATCACCCTGTTTGAGCCTCCAAGAGAATGAGAAAAAACCACATGGCCTGCCATTAAGTAGGACTGAGAATTGACACTCTGAAATACACATCCGTATCCGATCAATCCAACGAGTATCGACCCTAAAACCCTCCAGAATAGATATCAAGAAGCCCCAATCCATATGATCATATGCCTTAGCCATATCAAGCTTGAGGATAACATTACCCCCATCGCACTTTCGTATCAAGTGTATGTTACTCCTGTACAAGGAGGACATTATCCTCAATGAGTCGTCCTGAGATGAATCAGCTCTGAGGAGCTGAGATGATATGAGGTAGTAAAGAACTCAGTCGTGAATTCATCAGCTTCATAATCAACTTATTAAACACTGTACATAAGCTGATAGGATGAAACTCTGACCACGTACAGACTTTGTCCCTCTTTGGAAGCAAAATAATCGAAGTAGCTGTAAAACCCTTAGGTAGGTGCCCTCCATCAAAGAAGTCTAAAGATGCCTTAAGCACATCCTCTGACACTATGTCCCAATAGACCTGAAAAAAATGAGATGAAAACCCATCTGGCCCTGCGATACTGTCTGGATCAATACTGAAAATAGCCTCGCACACCTCAGTTAAAGTAGGAGTTCGATTAAGCTGCAAATTGTCTTCATCGGTCACCAATCTAGGTATAATACCAGGTCGAATAGGGTCGACATAATGAGGAAGAGCAGACAGAAGCTCCTGAAAAAAAGATACTGCTGAAGGCTGAATAGTCTCAGGAGACTCAAACACCTCACCCGAAATTGAAGTAATAGACCGGATCCTGGCTCGAATGCATCGTCCCTTAACTATAGAATGAAAGTATCGGGTGTTATGATCATCCTCACAAGTCCAACGTGCCCCTGCCTTTTGTTTCCAAAAGGCCTCCTCAATAGATAAAGTACGGTTCAGAACTGCATGAGCCTGATGCAAAGTATGACGATGAGAAGGAGAAGGATCTCTGTCATGGTCTAACTCTGCCTCGTCTACCCTACATTCTGCATCCCTAACCTTCTGAAGAATATCACCAAATACATGTCGATTCCACCAATGTAGGCCCTGTTTGATCCTACAAATTTTCTCCCAGACAGCAGCCATTTCTGTAAAATGGTAGGAAATGACCAATTCTGAGATAAAAATTCTAAAAAATCATGATGCCTGGACCAAACATTGAGGAATTAAAAAAGACAAGGCCTTAAATCATCGTCAAAAGACCACTGAATCAGAAGATGTGAGTGATTAGAGGTGCTTCGGTTCAGATGACGAACCGAAAACTGAGAACAAAATGAGGCAACTAGTGAGTTAATCAAAACTCTATCCAGACACTTCCAAACCCTCCCATTTGTCCACGTATACTGACTTCCAGAATATCCTGCATCTGTCAAACCACAATCCATCATCATATCGGCAAAGTCTGAAGTGCCCATATCATTAGTATTCCTACCAGTACGCTCACCATTGTAATCGAGCGATCACATTAAAGTCTCTCCCAACTAGCCACGGCCCATCCATAGAAAGGGATATCTGGTGAAGACCTGCCCATAAATTCCTACGTCCAATCGGCAAGCAAGAAGCATAGACTGGAGTAATAAACAATAGTCTAGCTAATCTAGGATCCTCAATTTTAATGTGAAGAAATTGTGGATGATCAACAATTGAAGTAACAGTAGTCCCCAAATTCCAAAAACACCAAATCTTATCTGACTCATTTTGTAAGCCCACATCAAAAGAGAGAAATGATTGGATAAAATCAAAGTTTTTCCTCAAAACAAACAGTTCTAACACCACCAAAAAATACACCTGATGAAGCTGAACGATTTTTCTTAAGTCGTCTATGAGTGGCAATATTGCGCACACCTCTCACATTCCAGATGATAACACTCATCAAAAAGACTGACTACGTGACGAAGCACTTGTCTCACTACGAGTCACCCATTTGATTGGGTACAGGATATCAGTAACTTTTGAATTTTTCTTCCAACGAACTGCAATAAAACTGTCAGCCTCCTGCCGTTTATCTAAACCAACCAAGTCATCAGAAGAATTCTTACAAAAATGTCCCTGCTGATGAACCTCTAGCTGAATAGAACTAGCAGTATGAGAAGGAATCGAAGCCTCTACATTCTCATTACTACTGAGGCATAGATTGACATTTGGAACAATATAAAAAACTAGCTGCACTGGCTTTGACAAAATAGGAAACTCTCGAGGGACGGATATCATGTGATCTAATAGCGGATCGAAAATAACATCATCATGAAAGGGCTTTGAAGCCACGATAGTGGGAATAATAGGAGTAAGCTGAAGTGTGGCCCCCACATTAACCAGTGGATGTGGTATAGTAACAACTGAAGAAGAACCAGCAACTGGGACCTACTGTTTAGGAACCTCAACTACAACATCCTTTTTCTTATTCTTCCTAGTCCTATCAACTATAGGCACTGGAGCATCAACAAACTTATTAGCCGAAACAACAACATGCTTAGAAGTCGGAGCAACAGCAGGCTTAGGAACCGGAGTAACAAAAGGCTTAGAAGCCTGGGTAACAACAGTATCTACTGGTTGAGCCCCCACCCTACACTAATCAATAATATGGCCCATATGACAGCACTTGATACAAAATTGTAGCAACCTCTCATACACAATAGGCTGCCAAAAACTACGAGATTCACCCCGATCAATCCGAATCCTATTTGGAAGCTTATGCTCCAGATTCACCTAAACACAAACTCTGGCTTCACTAGGCCTCAAAAGAAAGTAGTAGCCTCATCAATCTTCAACAGCACCCCAATAATTTTAGATAAAGCAAATAAAAATTCCTTTGCACGAAAATGAATAGGCAATAAAGGGAAAGATATTCATACAGGTGCAATAAGGGTCTCAGCATCGGGATGAAAATCACAAGTCCACTTAAGCACACGCATATGGCAACCCTCAATAAACCAAAGTGGTTTTTAAAACAATCTACTATAATTATCCTCGTGTGTCAAGTGAATCAATATGTGTTTGTAATCTATAAGTTCAAATTTAAATTCTCCGCAAAATCTAAACTTCTGAAAACTAGAACGTACCTCCACCATTTTAGGTTTGTGATGAGAAAACTTGCCAACAAGTGTGAACTTGAATGGCTCAGCGAGAGAAGCCTCATTGTCAGAAGAAATAACCAAGGCTGGTTCACCACGATGCAAATAAGGCTCCTTAGCCATGAACTAATGGTAGGTAGAATCAGGAGTAGCCTAAAGGATGGAAGCAAAAGACTTTCTCACACTCCATTCAGCTTGAGAAATATTTTGTCGATCAGTGACAGTAGTAGCATAAGTCTTTCTACCCATATTCAATACAGATTGAGCTTCTTAAGGAAAAACATGTGGGCCTAGAGTAATCGGAGTTGAAAAATTTGGTAAACGGAGAGGGCCAGATAAAGCAGCTAGAGGCGCGTGCGTGGTAGCCCGTGCGCGTCCAGCAGTGCCCAATGCTGGCAGCACCTGCATACGCACAGTGCTTGCATCACATGCTGGCATGGGTGCACGCGGTGCACCATCTGCAATTGGGTCACGCGACCTTATGGTTTGTGAGGGTTCCAATAGAGGTGGGCGCGCTTGAAAGAAAAGGAGAAGAGGTCGCGGCTTCATTGGCCTGATGTACTTGGGCTGTTGGGCGAGGTTCTGGCAGCGAAGAGGACGCCACCCCTGGCGTGACTCCATTGATGGTGGTCGTGTTATGACCTAGAGATAGTACATCGCCTGGAGAAGCAAGACCGAAAGATTGGGTGACGGAGCTAGGGTTTTGCCCTAGGTCCGCCACGGACATGAGGTTTTGTAGTCTAGTAGGACCACTTTGAGTTGGCATGAGGCCGGACGTAGTGAGGGGGTGGCCGACGATAGCTTATCCGACGGTTTAGGTGGTGGGTAGCTCGCACATGAGAAATCTTCCATTAGGGTGCGTTTGATTCAAGTTATTGAAGAAGAAAATTGATATTTGGTACTTAAAGCTAAAAGCAGTTGTAATCTTCCTTAGCATGGCAAATACTTGATTATTGATAAGTAAATTGATTAAATAAATTAGATCATTAATTAAATAAACAAAATGATATGATACCCTAAAAATAAAGTTTCTTGTCTAACAATAATGACGAATTGAACTAAATTTCATAAAATTAGTGTATAAATCACATGATCCTCTTAGAAGATTAGGTGAGGTGATATTATCATTTCTGAAATATTGAAATGTTGACTTCTTTGAGCGAATCACTACTCTAATTTATTACACATCATTAATATTCTAAAATTGTAAAGTTGTGCTTTTTCAAGAACAACGACATAATTTTTTTTTTATAATATTGATATGTAAAAACTTATGCTTCTTCAAAAGCAATCATATATTATTCGTTTAATTAAATGATGCTTCTTCAGGGGTAACAACACAATATTCTTAGAATATTTATATACTTGAATTACCAACGAAATATTAAGCATTGAAAATAAACTAATCTATTTTTCCAACACACCACCCCCGATTAAGGAGTCATACTAATCAATGTCAATATGATATGAGTTGTATGCTTTCCTTCAGAGATAAACATTAGTTTATAAATTAGGAATAATTGTATAGTGGGTTCTCCAACCTTTCAAAAACGGTGGGGATATGCCCATAACCTAAAAAAATAGCACCACACATCCCCAACGTTTGAAGAAATAGGCATTATAGGTCTTCTTGACAGTTTCCATCAATTTTCTTTGTTCAACATCAGAATTGGACTCCACACGGTTTTTCTCTCCAAATGAAGCGATTGAAATTACAGGGGCATTAATGTCATTCTACTATATACTATCAACATTGTACCATTCTTTTCACTGCAATTCCACCCCATCCCACCATCTCCATCTTGCGCACCAGTCATTATCCTTCTTTCCTATGCAATTCCAGTTTCAATACTCGTCTCTTGCTTACATAGTTTCATTTTAGCCAAAAATATGCATAGAGCATAAGGGTCGGTCGTCCACCATCTCCAAACACAGGGCCGATGTCTCCAAAATTTCGAGCCTGATGACCTATCACCAAAAATTTCGAGCCTAATGACCCATCACCAAAAATTTCGAGCCTAATGACACCCATCACCAAAAATTTCTTGGCAGAGAAGCTGAACAAAGCAAATTTTCTCTAGAGACATTGGTTGGGGAAAATCATCTAGCTTTATTAAGCTTCATTTTTATAGCAGGAACCTTCCGAGAAATAGCCTGCCATATCATCTGAACAGCGTCATTCTCCTTCGATGGATACTGATACTTGTAAAAAATTTCAACTTCTTTAAGTCATTTCCACATCCTGGTCCATTCATCTTTCCCAATGTTCCTCTTAAGGTTTATGAGAAATTTATCTTTAAGGGCATCTGATGTACGAACAAATATGCAGAATTCAGAATAGTTAAGAACATCTTCATAAGGAAGCTCAATTTCATCACTAATGATTACATGTACATAGTGGCTAGCTATAGCATCAAACAGACGGTTCGATGAGGTAGTATCGCCTACTATGTTAGGGACAAATGCGCAAGATAGAGATGGTGGGGTGGGATGGAATTACATGGGGGGAGAATGGTACAATGTTGATAGTATATAGTGGAATGACATTAATACCACAAAAATTTAATCGTTTCATTTGGAGAGAGAGCGCGTGGAATCCAATTCTGAGGTTTAACGGAGAAAATGGATGGAAACAGTTAAGAGGGATGATGCCTATTTCTTTAAACGTTGGAGATGTGTGGTGCTATTTTTTTAGGTTAGGAGCATATCCCCAATATTTTTGAAAGGTTGGGGACCTACTATACAATTATCCCTATAAGTTATGCATATGTATCACAATTTTTTCATCATTTAATTAGGTGATAAGGTATTCTTCGAGACATGTATTTTTTTAGAGAACAATAAAATATTATTTAGACTAATGCTTTTTCAATAACATTAGCTCAATATTTTTCTAGAATATTGAAATTGTAATATCATGCTCTCCACGAGCAAGTAATATCCTGTCACAATATAAATATTATGTTGTGCTTCTTCAGAAGCAACATCTAATCATTACTTTAAAATATTGAACTATATAGGGATTTGATGTTCATGAGCAATAGCACAATATTATTATAAGATATTAGATTTATAAAATTCCGAGAGCAAGTAATATTCTAATATAATGTTGTGATACTTCAGGAGCAATAACAAATTATTATTTTGAAATATTAAATAATAAAGAAATTTGTACTTTTGGTCTCCAACCTTTACAGTTGGTTACTAATCTACCCATCCCAATTTTTATAGCATTAGACATCCTCAACCTTTGCAGTTTGTTGCAAATCATGTCCCCATTGAATATTTTGACGAATTTTGTCTCATCTTTAAATAAACAAAAGGAATAATTGCATCAAAGGTCCCTAACGTTTCAAAATCGTTGGGGATATGCCCCTAACCTAAAAAAATAGCACCACACATCCCCAACGTATGAAAACCTTGGCGTGGTAGGTCCTTTATGACCAAACTGCCCTTCTCTTTAAACAAACAAAAAAAGAAAAATAAAGAAAAAAGAAAAACAAGATTGAAAACTAACCAAATGTACCCCAAAAAATAAAACGTAAAAAATATACCCCAAAAAAATAAAAAGTGAAAAAAGGTCATCTTCTCCAAAAACCCAAGAAAATTGCATCAAAAACCCTTTTCTTTTCCCTTCCTGAAGTATTTGTGACCAATAGCAAGGGCAGTTTCAGGTGCTACTGTTAATAAGGATAAGTTCTCTGAATTCCTAGTTTGATGGCCACTCATCATAACATTCTCCTGCTTTATTTCCTTCTAATATATGCAAAAACCTTTCGAACAGATGGCAGAGGTTCTCTTCCAAGGACTCTCTCCCTTGCTTCATCAAGTTCAGAGTTGAGTCCTGCTAAAAATTCAAAAACACATTCTTTTTCCAACAGTTCTTGTGTCGAGCAACATCTCCAGCATTCTCCCATTCAGCTTCATAATATTGATCCAACTCTTGCCAGAGACCCTTAAGAATACCATAATATCTCGTGACACCATCATCACCCTGCTTTATTTCATGAATTCAGGTCTTAATTTCATAGACTTGAGCCGAATTGCCAAAGTCTGTGAATGTCTCAGTGACTGCATCTTGCATATCTCTAGCTGTTGATAATAACAGATATGTCTGTCCAATTTCAGGCTCCTTTGAGTTCACAAGCCATGACATAACCATTGAGTTTTTTGCTTCCCACGTTTGAAAGGCTATGTCATCTTCTTTTTTTTGGAAAAGATGACCTTTTTTCACTTTTTATTTTTTTGGGGTATATTTCTTACTTTTTATTTTTTGGGGTATATTTGGTTAGTTTTCAATCTTGTTTTTCTTTTTTCTTTGTTTTTGTTTTTTTTTTGTTTGTTTAAAGATAAGGACAATTTGGTCATAAAGGACCTACCACGCCAAGGTTTTCATATGTTGGGGATGTGTGGTGCTATTTTTTTAGGTTAGGGGCATATCCCCAACGATTTTGTAACGTTGAGGACCTTTGATGCAATTATCCCTAAACAAAAATAGAAAAAGCTAAAAATAACAAAAAAAAAAAATTCAAATAAAGTTCCATAACTTTTTTAAAGTACAAAATGACTTCATATTTCCAAAAACCTATCCAAATGTTGGACACCAATCTGGAAATCAACAATCTGATTATAAAAGCCAATGTTTGAATGGGATTCTTAAAGATTGTTATCCCTATTGTAGTTATTTTCCACTGTTCCTGCAGTTTCAATTCTTGTTCCCAATTTGATATTTTGAGAAGGTGGCAGTCCAAAACTGAGATAAACATTGTCTCCATGGAATCTTGTTCCCAGTTGCTTTGATCCATTGAACCTTCCGAGTTCTTCAAATGAATACGTATTGAATATGTTACCATGACTTGTATTAGCAGCCATTAATGTTAAATAGTTGTCTCCTGACAACCCTTTGCTTGTCTGATATGCAGCTTTTGTTTCCATTTGCATTGGAATTGTATTGCTTAGAGAATTGTGCTTGCCATTTCTTGGTTTTTTGAATTGTTTTGAGACATTCTTTATATTTTTCAATTGTTATTCTCTTCTAGAGCAGTGTATTTTGAGATCAATTTTCTCAGAGCAGTGGTTTCTTATTTCCACCGCGATGTGATCTCTCATCATCAGAGAAAACCTAATTGGCATACTCACCGTCAACCACCATCGAAATCCCTGGATCCATAGTACTAGCCGTCACACCAGTGGCCACAGAACCCCCAACCTCCTCCTACTTCTGCAGTAAATTAAAATTTTCACCAACTCCTACAACTCCAAAATTTATCTGCTGAAATTGCTCCTCAATTCACAACCTTCTGACTTTCTGATTCTTCCAAACATGTACTCTTATCGATGAGAGGTTTTTCATGGATGGAGAACTCGAAGTGGACCTAAATGACAAGGCAGTGTCTAGTATTGGGGTAGGTTTTTGGAGAAGATTAAGTTATTTTGTACTTTTCAAAAGTTATGGGACTTCAATTGCATTTTTTATTTTGTTTGTTGTTCTTAGCTTTTTTCTACTTTTGTTTATTTAAAGAGGAGGGGCAAATATGTCAAAATATGTCAATGGAGATATGATTTGCAGTAAACTGCAAATGTTGGAGATGTCTAATGCTGTAAAAAATAGTTGGGGGTAGATTAGTAACCAACTGCAAAGGTTGGAGACCAAAAGTGCAAATTTCCCTAAATAATATAAGAATTTACGTATCAGGAGCAAAAAAAAAATAGATATTAGATCTTATACAATTATACTCTTCGGGAGAAAGTAATATTTTAATAGAATATTGATAATTACAAAGTTGTGTTTATTTCAAAATAATTATGCAATATTCTTCTAAAATATTAATTCATAGTAATAGATAGATATTCAAGAATAATGATACAATTTTCTTCAAGAATGTCGATACCAAAAAAAAAAAAATGCTTCTTCAAGAGCAATAACTCAATATTCTTCTAGAATATTAAATTTGTAATGTCACATTATTTAGGGATAAGTAACATTCTTCTAGAATATTAACATAATGATGTGCATCTTTAGGAGCATCAACATATTTATCAGACTTAGACTTGTATAAAGTTAATTTTCAAGACTAACATAATATTTTTCTAGAATATTGATTTGTATAAACTTTTGATTTCTTCAGAAATAATAAAAAATATTATTATTCTTGAATATTTATATAGCCGAGTTATGTTTCTTCATGAACATCAACATAATTTTCTTCGGTAATATTCATATAGAGTTTTGCTTCTTCAAAAACATTTAATTTGTTAAAACAAAAGATTTAACCAATCTATAATAAAAACTTCACAACTCATGTAAATCCAATCTGATAAAATATAATCAAAAGATTTTTAAGAATAAACTTACTTGGAGTAGGAAAATAGTCATTTGATGAAAGTAGTACTTGAATTCGATAGATTTAGATAGCTTTTAACTAGTCTCAAATTCTTCCAAAAAATAAATAAATATATTATGTTGTGCTCAAAAAATTCACGATATTTTAACTAATTCAAAATTTGTTATTGTTCACGTAGCAATTTTTCACGAACGAATCATTGGATCTTGATCTTAACCGTTGAATTTGAAGAACATTAAGTTTTGAACTTCATTTTCAAATTTCACGACAATCAGAGTGTTGAGATGTCATAGATCACAGCTGCGCGGGCTGCCCAAATCCTGTAAATTTTCTACACTGTTCCTCTCAAATTTTCTATCTATTTTGGACGAGCTACTTTGTGCTGATAACTTGTTATAAAACTAGAGAATAATAGAAGAGAATCAAAACTTAAGTGTGTCTTTCATTATAGTGATGGACCATATATATACAGGGTTCCAGTAAGAATTACAATCTGATCAAGATACAGACTTCTAGAGTAATTATGACTATTTGAAACATATTTTGATAAGACTAAATAATCATTAATTATTATCTTTAATTTTATAACACAAGCTTATTTTAGATAGATGGATTCATTTCAACTGGTCTTGTGAAATTTTGGTAATCCCTAAGTAGTTATTAAATTCAAAATTTCAAATTTCTATTCGCTTTAAAATTATAAGATGTAATATCAATTATAAAAACAATAGTCTTAGTAGTGTCTAACTGCATATTGAATAGTGTATATAAGTACTTATAAGCTAATTATTATTCACACGTTTCATAGAATTCACAATTTTTATCTATTTTTTATCCACATATGCTATAGGGACCATTGTGATAGCCCAAGAATAACTAACCAAGAGGGGGAGGGGGGGAGGGCGAATTGGTTTTCTCATACTTTTTCGTAAATTATTCTCAAAATAAGAAATTTAAGAAATAAATATTAATCCACAAAAATATGAGCACAATGTAAATAAATAAAAGGGTAGAGAGAGTGCAAACAATATTTTTATGAAAGTTCGATCCAACCAATGATCTACGTCATCCGTTACCAAGCTCTCTAATACGAGCACGGCCTTTCCACTATCTTGATTAACTTATGGTGCAATCCAAACCCTTACAATGTATCCGGTGACTTACAAACAAGGAGCACCGATCCTTATACAATATTAAGTTTTCAAGGGATCTCAATACGACCCAAAGATATAAAGAAATATATTTGAGAATGTATTTCTCTCTTGATGAATGATAAATACAAGTTTGGTTTTAAGAGAGACTGACACTTTAATGAATAGCAATAGATGAGAAAGCTCAAGTGTTAAAAGAAAACTTTGTTGATAATGAAGAATCAAAAGTTTGATTTGATTAAACAAAGTTTTTCAATGAGTGAAGTTGAAGATATAAATACAATGAAGCTTTGAATGAATTTTCTCAATATGATTTTCTCTATAAATGCTCTTGTAAGTGTTGTTGAATGATAATAAATGAAGAGGTATTTATAGAGATAAATTTTCGTCACTTTCTGTTGAAACGGATGACCAAACGGTCAGAACTAGCCATTGGAACAGTAAAATTCCAAACAGACACTTTTTGAAAAATGATAGTCAAACGGACGACTGGTTGACGCAAACGGTCGACCAGTTTACTCTAAACGGTCGACCGTTTCCACAGTTTTGAAAAATTGATTTTTAGCTTTGATAAAACTATTTTATGCAAGTGATAATGACATACGTTTTGTGCATAAAAATATTTTTGAGCTTTCATTCATTTAATTGCTAAAAATCAAAGAGTTAATACCTTTACAATTTTAATATATTCTTCAATCTTGATCTTCGGATCTTGAATTTCGGATCTTGAGATACTTGAACTCTTGTATTGATTTGGCTTTGATCTTGTCATTGCTTGAACTTTTGTATTGATTTGACTTTGGCCTTGACATTACTTGAGAGTTCGAATTGTAGCGCTTTGAATATTACTTGAAAATAGATTGTTAGTAAACAATACTAATTTGTTTGTTATAATCAAAATATTAAAGTTTAAAGTTAACCATATGTCAACACATTGTTTATATTTACAAAAAAGTATTACCAAACAATTACTAAATGTAATTGTGGAGTCATAAATGCAGACCTTGCTCTATTAAGTGTTTTCCTATTGTAAATATTCTCTCGACTAATGCTATTTTATCACTATTGTTGATAATCACCAGTACATGTAGTATTAAATGATAGGTTTAATAAAATAAATTTCATATTACTACATTTCATTATACCTATTATCACCGACCGTAAAGGAAACTCCACTCACGTAAAAAAGTGATATACGCCTGTCTTCTATTTTAAAAAAAATCCATCTCTCGTCAAATTCCTCTTTCTCATTTTTCTTCACTATTATTCACATCTCTCTTCTCAACATTGTTCATCTTCATTATTCTTGAACAAGCTTCTACGGTCGGATTCCATCAGATAAGCAGTATACTGTTTAATATTATTATACCTATTATTTAATATCAATACAGTCGCCACATGGACTTTTATTGTAATAGTAGAAAGTATTTTTTGTGGTTGTCACCTGCGTATAATAACAAAACCATCAAATTCTTTGTCATTAATATCTTCATTTTTAATATAATTAATGAACTCCATGGTGCATGAAGAAGTTGAACCACTACATTTAATATACATTTTATGAAACGGGCTATGTGATAATTATAAGGGTAATTATATTACCACAACATTATTTGTTAACTACACTATATTCTAATTGCTATAAAAATTTTCAACTATTAGTTACTTTTGTATTTATAATTCTAATTTTTTTTAGCAAATTTTTATCATCAACCTATTAATTTGCATGTCTTATATTTGTGTTTGATGATGATTTTTGTCCAAAAAGTTAATCAGGAGAGCATAATTTTTTTTTTGCCTCTAATATTTTTACATAATTAAAATAAATAACAAATACGTAAGTTTGACAAAATATGTTTCCCTCATTTCAATTCACATTAGCAGAATATTTAAACAAAAATATTAATCGGAGACAAGATGTGAAAACTAAATGAAAATTAATGAAAAAATTACGATAAAAAAAATTAGAAATACAAGTGTCTAAATATCAAATGTTGGGGACCTTTATTGCAATTAAAACGTGGTGTGTACAATAAAAAGTGTAGTGTGAATATAATTACTCTAATTATAACTCTTATTTAAATTATTTGAAATTTATTTACATACCGATTGAATCCATCTAATTTAACACGTAGATTTATTGTTGTAGCTAATATGAATTTAATGATCGAAAAAAGAAAAAGAGATTCGAATTGAACTCTCGATAATTCTTTGTTCAAAATTATATTGGTTTCTACAATATAGTATAGTATGATAAAATCATTTAAATTTATTTTCTACTATTATCGAAATACTAGAAAAATAAATAAATATTCTATATTCTGCAAATAATAAAGAAATTCTATAAAACTAAAAACACCTAAAATGTCATGAAAACTAGGACAATGTAATACTAAAGATTTATTATAATATAAAAATTGCAAATGTTCTTAAAAATCAACAAAAGTAATTGCAATGCTATAGTTTTCATCATTAGAAAAAAATTAATTTCGTTTATTGTAAAATGTTGTAATTGCATGACCAATTCTTCGACACTTGTGTAACATTTCTTCATTTATTAGCTTTTGCCGAGAACATGTAGCCTGTATTAAAGGCCCAAATACTTTATATGGACCTCGTGGAGTGGGACCACGAGGCCCATACATTTGTACAAGCTTCTACCAGAACAACTCTTATCGACGAAGTTTAACATTTTTTTAAATTAGTGAAACATATTTTTTATTCATATATTTTGTAGATTTTATAATTTACTACTCATTTATTATTTATACTTTCTGTAAGACTCAATGTTTCTATGAGTAAATATTGAATTTTTTTAATTAAATTATAATGTAACAAAACTAACCACAATAAAAAAATATTAAATATTAAGGATAAGTAGAGAATAGTCTTCTCCCACGTCCCTCTATTAAATATATTTTCTTGCATGACATATTTTCAGATTGAAGATTCAATTGAATCTAATATTTTTATGCATGAGGTATGGGAGCACGAGACATAGGTGGACCAAGAATAGGAAGTATGAACGTGTCAATGAAAAAGAGGGTATGAAGCTAACGTGGCAAACCTTTAGTGTGAAAGCTCAAATTGTATTCTCAATAATCCAAAATTTACGTAAAAAATGAAAAAAAAAAAAAAACACACATCACAAATGTGTGCGCTGGTGTTTCATCGGACCACCATTATTTGCTCTAGCCGCTTTGGATTTTTAATTAGGCTGTGTTTGATGGCCTACTATTTTTTTTTTTTTAATGGAAAAAGATATTTTTTCACTTATTTTTCAATTAAAAAAGTGTTTGATTGTCAAATTTTTTCAGATAAAATATTTTTCCATTTTGAGGCACGTGATAGTATTTTCATTAAAAAGTCAGAAAATATTTTACTTGGGGGGAGGAGGTTTATTTTTCTTGGTAAAATTTGCCCATTTTTCAATTCATTTGCCCAACCCAATTCTACGATATGTGTAAAGAAGTAACCATTTTTTTCATGTAAGCAGCACCTATTCGAAATCACAAATCGCAGCACCCATTTTGAGGAGCTCGTGCCCTAATTTCGCCTAATGCAGCACCCAGATTGACATCATCACTTCATCAGCATTCCAGGTTTAATTGCTGCTGAAATTTTGTTTATGATTTTTTATTTCAGGGGGTGTTTGGATTGATGGATTTGGAGAATACGCTGGAGGTATTTGGACTACTGAGTAGATGCAATGAATCGAACATATAAATGCGAGAGAAATGATTAATATATACATGCTCCACACTATGTTTGCATTTCTATTTGTCATGCTTAAAATTGAAACCTATTGTGTTTTTGCATTTCATGATGAAAACGTGTCTTCATGTAGCAGTTATCTTTGACATATCTGAAGTCCAATTTGAGAGCCAAACTAATTCTTGAAATGCTGAGAAGCCTGACATTTTTGTTTTGCTGTTGAGAAGCCTGAAATTTTAGCTTTGCTGTTGAAATTTTTGAAATGCTGCAGAAATTTTAATTTTGTCCCATGTTGCTGTTCATCGATTAATTGTGGTACTATTCATTGATTATTTTTGCTACTGAAATTTTTTAATTTGTTGCTGATAATGCCGTTGAAATTTTAGGTTTCAAGTACACAGTCCAACTATTGGAACATCATGTATTGAATTTTGATGCAATACCTGCTTTAGTATTACCTTTGTGAAGTTATTATGTTTTTGCTTGCATTGGCATTTGTAAAAAAAACACACAAACATAAATTGTATTTTTGTAATGAGGAATCTGATTTTCCTTTACTAATTTCTCAAATTAGTGAAGCTTACATAGAACAAGATGAATATTTTAGTTGAGTTGAATGAAGAAACAAAATTCATGAAGTTAAATCTATAAAGTAACTAGAAATCATATAATGAGTGAATGGAGATGTGTAGTCTACATGTACAACTTGGATGTAGTGATAATATGCACTTAGTACTTGGCACTGATGTCATGTGAAACATAGTTAATGCTACTTTGTGCAATGACTTGTTGATAAACTTCACACACTCTAGCATTCTCCAATTGTTGTACTTGAACACAAATTACATAGGTGGTGGATGCCAAAGCAATACAAAGACTTTCTAAAGGAACTAAGGAGAAAATAAAGTTTGGAGACCGTATTTCGAAACCCTTACATTTTGCACCTTAAGTTTCATTTTCTTTAGGCAAATGCTCACTAGAAAACTACTCGAGATGATGACCGTCCACACAAAGTGAGTAATGGATTACATATTGCACATATATATTACTTAATTATCTCGTCTAAACCCAAAGTGCCAAGGTATTGATCATATGAATTAGCTATCACAACTGGTGCGTTCTTGATTTCTCAAACTCTAGTCCTGTTTTCTTTATGTATGTAATAACAATCTGCACATTGTGTGCTCTTTTTTTATGAGCTCGACTCCATTGCTACTCAAGTTGTTTGTAACATCCCGAGATATAGGGTTTGGGAAGAACTTTATAATATTATATAAATGTACATGCTAATTTGTCGTTCTTTTCTTTATAATACACAAAGGAGGCAACGTCGGTGCCAAATACAACGCGTGGGCTTGTTTTGTACCATGGTCATCCAAGCAAGTGTGATATATGACAGTATTAGACGTCGTGCCCGACATCTTCCTAGGGCTCCTCATAGAAATTGGGATATTGAGAGAAAAATGACATTTACACGAATGCTTGGTACGAGTGATAGACTATGTCGTAACCATCTTAGGATGAAAATACGCCTGTTTCAAAAATTATGTGTTAGTCTACGAACCTTTGGATTGGTTGATAGTAAATCAATCAGAGTTGAGGAACAAGTGGCTATTTTTCTCAACACTGTCGGACACGACCAACGTAATCATGCTGGAAGTTTTACTTTCTTCAGATCTGGACAAACAGTGAGCTATTATTTCCATAGGGTATTGCATGTTTGTCTAGGAATGTATAGAGAAGTTGTGACCAATGCCACTATCCATAACTCACCATACGTGAAGGATAATGTGAAACCGTGGTACTCGTATTGCCAGGCTAGGTGTTCATAGCTACTTCATTATATATTTTAGAGGCTGAATATTGTACAAAATTTCACATACTTTTCCTTTTTTATTTTAGGATACTGTAGGGGCGACACACGGTAAACATATTGCTGCAAATGTCCCTGTTAAGGATCAAGCTAGATACTGCAATAGGAAGCAAGTCATTTATCAAAATGTCTTAGTGGCTTGCACATTTGATATGAAATTTACATATGTGCTCGCTGGTAGGGAGGGATCGGCACACGATGGTCGGTTGTTAAGAAGCGCAATTCTACGCCAATGACATAAGTTAACAATTCCTGTAGGTTAGTATTTTCATTAGTTTCGTAGCATTTTGATGATGGATTTCAAATGTAATCACAAATGCTAAAAATAGATCTTTCATAGGTAAATACTACCTTGCCGACGCTGGATTCCCCTTGGTTCCAGGTTTTCTTTCACCTTACCGTCGAACTCGTTATCATTGTAGAGATATCGAGGGTCATCGCCCTGAAAATAGTAAGGAGCTATTCAATTTTTGACATTTATCTTTACGCAATGCGATCGAGAGGACCATAGGTCTGCTTAAGAAAAGATTTTCTTATTTGAGACATCAACCATTTCACAACATTAGCACACAAGCGAAGATAATCCTCGCTTGTTGTGCTATTCACAACTTTCTAAGGATTGATGATGCAGAGGATGTCTGTGAAGAGGACTTGGATAGCAGTGATGATGAGGTTAACCCTACTCATGTTGATGTGTCGGAAGAAGAGACGGTAAATGCTCATATATCATTTACTGCTTAAGCAGCGTGGTCAAATAATAGGGATACAATTGCTCATTCAATGTGGGTCAATCATAATCCCAATGCCGATGCTGAAATTGAATTTGATTAAACCTTTGTTTTTCCTTTTCTGGACTTGAATCTTATGTAAAGAAACATTGTTGCTTGTATTTTAATTCTGAAGACGTTGCATCTTTGTAACTGAGCAAATATTGTCACAGTTCCTGATGCTATTATTTTGGTTTGTAACTGAGCCAACATCATTACAGCTCACCATTTGTCTATCAAACTTTTCACTATGTAGCATTGTATATTTTTGCAGATTGTTGCCTTTTCAGTTTGGAAACCACGAAGCTTGTGCTTGCAGGTTTGATAATCATTTCAGGTGTTTCTTTGTTTGTAGACATATTTGATGGCACATCAGCGACAAAGCTCTGCAACCCCAATCCGAGTTCCAAGACCAACAACTGCAGCAGACACGGAGGACATAGATACAAACACTACCCAGGTTGATCCTAATACTAAGATTCGGCAGGTACGTTGGAATGACGAAATGGATGAATTTATAATTATCGCACTAGTTCATCAAGTGTTGGCCGATCACAAAAGAAGTGACAATGGCTTCACCTCATTTGAAGTATCAAAAGCAATTGAAAGCATGAAATAGGGGTGCGGGGTAGTCGTGTCAGAAAAGAATGTAAGGGTACGATTGAAGACTCTGAAGAAGGAATATGCTGAAGTCAGCCAACTATTAGGTATTAGCGGCTTTGGGTGGGATGCTGAAACTGAACGAATCACTGCTGATTCACTTTCTTGGAATGATCTTGTGAAAGTATAATTTGTCCTCGATAATATATTTAACTAGTCCTTCCATTGTATTCGTACACTTTATTGTGCAAAACTATGACCATTTTCTATATTTTGGTAGGGAAAACCCGAGTTTGGAAAATGGATGACCAAACTATGTAGTCGTTATGATGAAATGGAGGCTATTTTTGAAAACGATACTGCTAGAGGTGATCGATCAGTATCGAGATTTGATAATTTCTCGTCGATACAAGGTACTTCGATTATATTAAAAAAAGATATACGTTATTCATATTGCATTATACTTGCAGTCGATTATTTTGTAGTTTTTCTATTTCAGTGGATGAAAGTGTTAACGAGCTTGACACTCCAAATGAGGACACTGATCCAAGCCCAATTCCCTTGTGTAAGAGAAATGTCAAAGGCGGAACCACTAAAGTTCGGCGTAAACGCACACAACCTTATGATGACAGTCATCGTTCCTTATCATTAATAGTTGAGTCATCAAAAACAATTGCTCAAGCTATACACATGCAAGAAACACTAGATACACTGAATCACGTCAACTGGCAGTTGATTACTGAAAAGCTAGAAGCCATGGACCTAGACTTGGTTGACATCATGAAAGTCATGAAAGCATTTCGATCGGACGGTGATTTGGCCAAGGTGAGCTTGACGAATACAACAATCATGCGTGCTTTGGTGTTTGAGCAGCTTGGTCCTGATCGGCATTGCCGTAGATTGCACTTTATGTATGGCATAAATATATACTCACTAGTATGTTTTAGGTGACTTCCGACTTATGACATACTTGTCTTTTGTCATATATGTTCATGGAAAATATTGGTCCGTCTAACTTAGGTTCGGGTTGTTTTTCGAAAAAGTATGTCTAATATTTTTGTCATATATGTCTACCATCTTTTGTGTTGTATGTTGGTAGAAAAACGTTGTCCAAATGCAAGCAATACGGGTGAGATCCCTGTTTGTAATGCAACCTTGGAGGTCACTGCCATTGTAATGTGAATCCTTTATCTGTACTGCTACCATGTTCATCAAGTGTGTTGGAACATTTACTTATGTGAATATTTGACTTTTAAACTTCCTATGATTGACTTCTAGGTTATTTCTACTTTTTAGTAGTGTGAAGTGCTTTAAAAATTCTTGTGAACGCATATGTCTCGTATATTACCTTCATTAATTTCAGAACTACATGGAAGTTTTTATGTATCCACAATGTATGCATCAGGAATACTTTGTTTCTTGTACCTCTATCATGGTGTTGGAATATCATTTCTGGTGCAACTTGCTTTACACTTCTGAGACTATGTGTTTCATGATGTCCTCGATCTAGGATTGAGTTGTGATGGATTACAGTTTAAATGCTGGAATGATGATTTGTTTGTTAATGAGCTAGATGAAAGAAAGATCCAGTTAAGGAATTTGGTAATTTTGCATACTGAATTTATCTTTTTTAGTTTACCCTACACAAGAAAGTTTCTGTTTAGAAATATTATGACCCGTAACATTAGACATTATAACAATTTATGCATGGCTTTTGCTTCACAAGTTGATTATGTTGGAAAAATATGTGTCATATTTTTCACTTTTTATATCTTGGCTAACTTAATGAATATAACTGATTTTTAATGATAAAAGAGCAGGTCAACATTTGTGTTTTTGACTGGTCTGATTAACGCCAGTTCTGACTGATTGGCTTGATAAATAGATTATTTTTCTAGATCAGTAAAAGCTGCGATTTTATTCTGTTTCTATATTTGATATATTCTGATCTCATGAATATTATTGACAGTTCCTTTTGTAGGTTAAAGAATATTTCTTATTCTCTTAGATTTGTTTAGGAAAGAAATATTTAGTTTCTTAAATTCTTTCCTGCTACAAATCTAAGAATATCTTTCTATATTCTTGCCTACTAATTCTCTTACCATTCTTGTTGCATATTCTTAGGTAAGATATAATTCCTAATTTGATTTCTACTTTAACTATAAGTAAGAGTAGAAATCAATAAGAAATTAAGGCTTTGAAAATATTTTTGTGTTCTTGTTCCATAAGCTTCAAACTAGCCGAATCCATTCAAGGTGAACAAGACATGTCGCTTCATTGATTCAACTTTCAAAGCAAAAAAGTTTTCTTCAAACTCATTGAAGAATCAAGAACTTATTGGTACTCAACAAACAATTCTATATCTTGTTCAAGCTACTTGGCATGAAGTTAAGAACGGGGGTTCTTAATCCAAGTGGTGGTTGCGGTCAAGTACAATAGGGAAGTGGTGATAAAGTCAAGACCGGTGGATTTGATTCCATTTCATCAACAAGTCAAAAGAAGAAGTATCACAGGGAGTTGATCTGTTTTCTTTTGATTGTTATTTTGTTAATTTTGCGAAATTACAAAAACCAATACTATTGTATTGTTGAACAAGATTATTAGTGGATTGTTTTTACCCATGGCATGGGGGCCCGTGGATGTTTCCCTTAGGAGTTTACCACATTACATCTTGTGTTTGTATTTAATCCTTTAATTTCCGTACTAGACAAGATTAGGTAAACGAACACAGTTGTGCGAGTCAGAACTGTTATCTCTATATCTTGCCAATTCTGACTACGTTCTGTCCACTGCTTGTTTAATTAAGATTAAAATTTGTTTTTAATTTAATTAATCTAGGTTTTAGAACTTTCAATTGGTATCAAAGATAGTACACTTTTTAAGTGCGATCCATATAAACCTAGTTATGGACGGAGCTCCATTTAGACCACCTATTTTAGATGGTACTAATTATGCCTATTGGAAAATTAGAATTCAAATGTATATCCAATTCCTTGATGAAAAAGCTTGGCACTCAATTGTCCATTGCTATAAAACTCCCACAATTATTGAGAATGGTGTAGAAAGGTAGAAAAAGGCAGACGAGTGGGCTACAATTGATTTTAATTATACTAATTGGAATTCCAAAGCTTTAAATGCCATATTTTCTTTTGTAGACTTTAATCAATTTCGTTTAATCTCTACTTGTCAGGTTGCAAAAGATGCTTGGGACATCTTACGAATTGCTCATGAAGGAACCAATATGGTCAAGTCATCCAAGCTTCAAATTCTTACTCTAGAGTTTAAACAACTAACCATGAGAGACAATGAACAATTCAAGGACTTCTATGCAAAACTCAGTGACATCACCAATACTGCTTATACCTTGGGAAAGAAATATTCGGAGAGCAAAATTGTAAAGAAAATTCTCAGATCCTTGCCTGATCGTTTTCATTCTAAAGTAACTGCAATTGAAGAAAGTAAGGAGATTGAGAATATGAAGGTTGAAGAATTGGTGGGATCATTGATGACATATAAGCTACATCTACAAAGGAGAAAGAAAGAAAAGGGATCCAGTACTGCCTTCAAAATTAACACCATGAAGACGATGTTGATTGTGAGGAGAGCGAAACACATGAAAATATGGCCATGCTCACCAAACAATTCAAAAAATTTCTAAAAGAAAATTAAAAGGGAAAGAACTTGAATACCTCTCTTCAACAAAAGAAGAGATTTTCGACCAACACTAAACAAAATCCCACTACCTCTATGAATAGATCTAACAATCGAATTCAATGCCATGAGTGTGAGGGTTTTGGTCATATAGCATTTGAATGTGCAAATACTTTAAAGAAATCTCATACCAAGAAGGCCATGAATATCACTTAGAGTGAAGATGATGAAAAAGATTCAGATGAGGATGAGGATGACAGAACCACTGTTGATCAGGTAACGTCCTTAACTGTGAACTTAACCTCTCGTACTGATTCCGTGCAAAACTTGATTGCAGGTTCTAACTTCTTGGTGACAACTTCTGAAAAACCAGTCCATGCCTGTCATAACTGCATCAGTATGAATAAAAAATTACATGATGAATAGGAGAAAAACTTGTCCACTCAAGTCATGATAGAATTTTTGAAAGATGACAAGGCTGAAATTGATTCTCAAAATAATACTCTTACCAATATCTTAAAAGAAAAGGATGATCAAATTGCTAATATTCTAGATGTATTAAAAGTCTCAAAAGAAAGGATCAAGCAATTAACAATTGGAGCCTCTCGCTTAAGTGAAACCCTAAGCTATGGAAGAACTCCAAATGTCAAAGAAGGTTTGGGATATGTTGGAAAAATTGAAAGAAAAGTTGGGAATCAGATCAACTTCATCAAAGAAACAAAGTCTGCTGTATTTTCAGACAAAACTGCTCCCATCTCCGTCAGAATTAAGGCTGACCTGCCTATGCAGGTTCTGACCAATGCCAAAACTCAAAAAACAGTCACGACCATCAGGTATACAACCAATACAGAGAGGTAAATCAAAGTACTTTGTAAAATGTTGCATCTGTGGTAATTTAGGACACGACTCCTTTCATTATTTGTTTAGTAAAAACTTGGCTAATAGACAAATGAGACACCTTAGCAACACTAAAGTAAGACAAATTTGGGTCAAAAAGGGTGATTTAAATTGTTGTATAGTAGATGTTTCCTATAGATCCTTTATTCCTAACTCTTGGTATTTTGACAGTGGTTGTTCTAGACATATGACTGGTAATCGATCTTATCTAACTAACTACAAAAGCCATGAAGGTGGTCTGGTTACTTTTGTTGATGGAGCACACGGTAAAATTGAAGGTGTAGGTACTATTCTAATTGATGGTTTCTCCCCGTTAAAAGAAGTTCTTTTTGTTGTAGGTTTAAAAGCTAACATGATTAGTATAGGCCAACTCTGTGATGATAAACACCTGGTTATGTTCTCAAAAAAATTCTTGTAAAGTCTTGAAGTATGATGGTAGTTGTATTCTACATGGTACTAGCTCCAATGATAAATGTTATCTTCTTGAAACCAAAATTACTTGTCATATTTCAAAGACTGACTCAACCGAGTTGTGGCACAAACGATTGGGACATTTAAACTATAGTGATATGTTGAGACTGACAAAGTTGAATGCAGTACGAGGTGTTCCTAAGCTTACTGAAAAATCTGAAGGATTGTGTGATTCGTGCCTAAAAGGTAAGCAAACCAAAAGCACTCACAAGCAAGGAGCCTAATATTCAGACTTTGGAAGAACAGGTTGCTGGACGTCAACCTACTCAAGACCATCATGTACCTGCACTATACAGAGGAACATCCAGCATCAAGTTCTGATGTCTCTGCCCCTGCTCTTGAAAGTTCTGATGCACCATATACAAATAACGAACAGGTGATGAGAAGGCAACTTCCTTCTTGGATTCAGAAAGCACACCTATTGGACAATGTTCTCTCAGATTCCAGAGACGGCATGATGACTCGGATGAGGCTTGCTAATGAACTTGGAAATGTTTGCTACACTTCACAAATTGAACCCAAAAATATAAATGAAGCCATTATTGATGAAAATTAGGTTCTAGCCATGTATAAAGAGCTAGCTCAATTTGATAGAAATGAAGTGTGGAAACTTGTACCTCGACCAAAGGACACAAATGTGATCGAGACAAAGTGGATATTCAAAAATAAATCAGATGAACATGGCAACATAGTCAGAAATAAGGCACGCTTGGTTGCATAGGGATACACTCAACTAGAAGGAGTGGATTTCGATGAAACATTTGCACCCGTGGCTCAACTTGAATCCATTAGACTTTTACTATCAGTGGCATGTCAAATGAGGTTCAAGCTGTACCAAATGGATGTCAAAAGTGCCTTTCTGAATGGAATTCTTAATGAAGAAATCTATGTTGAGCAGCCTAAGGGATTTGTTGATCCTTATTCTTCCGACCATGTGTTCAAACTCAAAAAGGCTCTGTACGGACTAAAGCAAGCCCTACGAGCTTGGTATGCAGATCAAACAGGTTAGATCAGAGATTTTTATCTCACAGGCTAAGTATGCTAAAAATCTGGTGAAGAAGTTCGGCCTTGAACAAACCAAGTCAGTCAGAACTCCCATGGCTACGTCCCTGAAAATTTCCAGAGATGACTAGGGAAAGGAGGTTGACTCCAGCTTGTACAGAAGCATGATAGGTAGTTTGCTGTACCTGATTGCAATCTGTCCTGACATATCATTCAGTGTTGGAATTTGTGCACGTTATCAAGCTAAACCAAAAGAATCACATCTTGCGGCAGTGAAGCGAATTATTCGTTATATTAACTGTACTTCTGATTATGGTTTATGGTATACTAATCATACTAACTCTCATCTTGTAGGATACACTGATGCTGACTGGGCTGAAAATATGGATGATAGGAAAAGCACGAGTGGAGGATGTTTCTACATTGGTAACAATCTCATTGCATGGTTAAGTAAGAAACAAAACTCCATTTCCTTATCTACTGCAGAAGCTGAGTATATTGCAGCGGGTAGTTGTTGCACTCAGCTACTTTGGATGAAACAAATACTATGTGATTATGGTATTGATCAGGACTCTGTTACTATATTCTGTGATAACACTAGTGCTATCAATATTTTTAAAAATCCTGTTGAGCACTCTAGGACCAAACATATTGATATTAGACATCATTTTATTAGAAATTTGGTCGAAGAAAAGGTTATTACTTTGGAACATATTCAGACTGAGTATCAGTTGGCTGATTTGTTCACCAAAGCCTTAGATTCTGCTAGATTTGAGACTCTACGGAAGGCTGTGGGCATTTGCTTGATGCATTAATTTTTTTTTTTAAAAAACAAAACAAAACAAAACAAAACAAAAATTTTAGAAATAGTGTTTCTCTTTTTGTTTGATTTTGTCATGCGTGTTTGTTTGCATTTGCTTACTTTTTATTTAAAACAAAAAACAAAAAAAAAAGGAGAGAAGAATGGATTTTTCTTGCAAATAGCATATGATATAAGTGTATGATTTGTCTATAAATTTTGAGATTTACTTGGATTAACCAATCAGTATGGAATGTTCATTATACTTATGGTAAAATATACTCAGATAAGCACACTTTGAAGACATATTGACTTGTTTGATTGTACCTTATTACTAACTAGATTGTTATCTTTAAAGTAGTTTCATACTTTGTTGTGACCTATGGTCAGTATCTATGTCTCTCGGCACCATAGTATGTTGTTGTGTTAAACAGACAATTTCATGGAGGAGAGGGCTACCACCATAAATGTGTGCAGCCGTCCTTGATAATGAACATAAATCATGTAGAAAAGAGCTTCCTTTATAACTGTGAGAAAGTCAACTCCATGATCTTATAAATTCAGTATTTTGACAAAACAATATATATATATATATATATATATATATATATATATATATATATGCAAATAAAGTCAACACTCTGAGTACTCAAAAAGAAAAATTGCTATGGTACTCCTGTCTGGCACGCTCATATTTTTTATTCAAAGAGATATGTTCAGATGGTGACTGGTTTGAAATACATCTCAGTACTGATCTTCTTAACTAGGTTCAATTTGGCTTAGTGGGATAGGTTATAATTGATTAATCCAGTATGTCCTATCACACACTCACGTTATAAATCTAACAAATTAATTGAATCTAATTATGCGCATATATCTGATTGGAAGATTCTGGTTGATTTTGATATTTTTGGACTAATTGTATAATTTGTAGAACTATGAAATTTGCCCATAAATAAACCATTCAATCTTATCTCATAAAATATTCTCATTATTTGTGTGTGAGTATCTTGTATGGGCCTTTTCGTAGAAATTTCAATCAACAGTCTAATTTTGGCAACACAATCAGTTTTAACTGAGAAAAATCTGGAAGAATTCTTAGTTTATGGAATCCAATCACATTTTGTTCCTAATTTAAAAATTCTGTTTTCCATAAATTAGCATCTTAGGCGGTTTAATTCAAATTAGACTTATCTGATTAAGGAAGGTTTCGTAGTCATTAACTGCCATTTATTAGTTTATTGTTGGTAACTGCTTTCCACACGTCTCAAATTAACTGCTCCCTTCTTGTGCAATTTTGAATAAAATTTCCCCTTTTTAAACCGTGATATAGGGTTTTCTTCTTCATCTTCTCACACTCAATCTTCAATTCCTAACTCCGAAGTCCCTCATACTTGATCTCAAAGGTGTGTTTGAGTTTTCTTTTTCAGATTCAAACAATGGTGAAGACTAAAATGCCAAAATCGAAGAAACATCCAGGAAATTCGTCCAAGGACACTGTTGCTCCATTGTCTACTGCTGAAACTGCGATGGGACCACAAATATCGCTGACAAGGACTCTCCGGCGAAGTACAAGAAGACGGGAACCCTCAAGTTCAGACCCGGACACTTCTCCAGCGGCAGTTGCATCTCAGGCTGACCAATCGACGGACATTGTTGCATATCAACCGTCGGTCAGCCATTCTAAAAATCAGCCCCGTCCAACAACTAACGACCCAATCACCTTTCTGAGCAAGAAAGTTATCTTAAGTACTCAAGACCCAGATGAAGAAGGAGATGAGGATGATGAATCTGCAGGTGACAGTAGGTCTGACAATGCAGCGGGTGACAGTGGGTCTGATAATGCTGAAATTGAAGAGGAAGTTCATGAGGATGAAGGGGCTGGTGATGAGGAGTCTGAACAGCCTCTCCCATTCGTAGAAGGTTCAAGTAAGCCCCCTCTCAAAAATCTGATTCTGATTTTGATGTTGCCCTTGATGAATCTTCGGAATCTACTCCGACACCTCCAACGAAAAGGGCCACCAGGGCTAAGAAAGAGAAAGGTAAAATGGTTGATGTTGCTGAGAAGCCCACGCCTGCTGGTCGAAACAGACCTATCACTGCCTCAGAGGGTGCCTACAGAGTACTGCCTACTCCTAGTTCAGACTCCCAAATGTTCAGACTTGACACATTAACTAGAGGTAGACATTCTGTTAACCTCCTCAATTACTGTTTTCTATTGGAGAGTGTTGAGAGTCTGTTTATCTCATTTACCATCTACCGTAAGTTCATCATTTAGTGCAAGGTTGCAATTGCTGAATTTAGTTCGTTTGGTTTGGTTGAAATTGTTGATTTTCACAACTTACATAATCTGTTAAGTTTTTCTTGGCCATTCAATAAAACTCTGGTCAAGGAATTTATGGCCAATGTTCCAAAGAATCTGGGGAAGGCTAGCAATGAATTCAGGTGGAAGGTTTATGTCCGGGGAAGACATGTTACCTTCAGTCCTAACTCCCTCAGGGACTGGCTTGGGGTGACCACTGTGGCTGTCACAAGTGACGAAGAATTGACCAAGGACAGCATTGTGCAAGAAATGACTGGCTTTACCTGGCCGGAATCAGGAGAACTGACTGCTTCTCGGCAACTGCCCAAATATAAAATTCTTCATCAGATTCTTATCAACAATATCGATCTATTAACTCATCGATCGGACATTTCGGAGGACAGGGCTGTCATGCTATACAAGTTAGGGATGAGGATGCCAGTTGACTGGGTTAAAATAGTTTTTGATAGAATTGTTTATGAAGGGCCGAGGAGGGCCAAGCAGTACAGCCTACCGCATCCAGCTCTGATTCATCACTTTCTTGTTCATCAAGAAGTGTCTGCAATGGATTCAAACCACTTCTCTAAGGACATTCCATCGCTAGGTATTCATGAGTTTACAAATTTGGGTAGCGCACCGCATCCCACTCCCAGAGTTCCCAGGCATTTTCTATCCTCGTTGGACCATTCTGGACGTCTGGATGCACTAGAAACTCAGTTGGGGCTTGTTCGAACATAGGTAGATCAAATTTTTGCCCTAACCAAAGGTTTTTCTGATGATGCTACTTTCATGCGTAGAGTGTTGGGCAAACTGGAATTTCTGGGTGATGAGCATATAAAATCTGCATTCCGAATAGTTACTCCAGAATTCTCTGCACATCCTGGAGATCCAATGGAGATTCCGACTTCTAATCCCGTTGGTGAGCCAACTGCTGCCCCAGCCTCTGCACTTCTCGCTGATGATCCTCCAACTGATGCTCCTTCAGATACCCATGCTCGCAGGAGGGTTGCAAATGCATTTGCATCCGGTACAAAGAAGCCCAGATCCTCCCGACACTAACTATTCTCAGTTCTAACTCTTAACCATCTAACTATTTGGCTATGGATGACTGTTTTAAATCTTAAATTCTGCTTTATTTCCTTCAAACACTGCTTTACTTTTGTTTTTTCTCTTCCTTTGGCGTTCCTCTTACACAATGGGGAGTAGTAGGTAATTTTTAATTTTTGTGGTTGTTAGGTTTTTCTTGCTATGGACACTTTGTTGGTTAAACTTTAATAGTAGTATTTTTAGGTTTATGGTAGTTTGATCATTACACTTAGATGATATCTTGCTAAGGGAGAGCAATTTTAAAGTTATGGCTAATGTGTGTGGTTTTTGCATATGGTGTTAACTTCTTTGCAGGAGTTCTTAGTTTACACACTAAGGAGGAGCCATAACCCTTGTATGTTGATGCTCATGGGTTCTTTACTTATTCACACACATCACACTTACATTAAAAATCCGATAGTTATGTGTTTGTAATTAAGCAACGCCAAAGGGGGAGATTGTTGAAAAAATATGTGTCATATTTTTCACTTTTTATATCTTGGCTAACTTAATGAATATAACTAATTTTTAATGATAAAAGAGCAGGTCAACATTTGTGTTTTTGACTGGTCTGATTAACGCCAATTCTGACTGACTGGCTTGATAAGCGAATTATTTTTCTAGATCAGTAAAAGCTGTGATTTTATTCTGTTTCTATATTTGATATATTCTGATCTCATGAATATTATTGACAGCTCCTTTTGTAGGTTAAAGAATATTTTCTTATTCTCTTAGATTTGTTTAGGAAAGAAATATTTAGTTTCCTAAATTCTTTCCTTCTACAAATCTAAGAATATCTTTCTATATTCTTGCCTACTAATTCTCTTACCATTCTTGTTGCATATTCTTAGGTAAGATATAATTCCTAATTTGATTTCTACTTTAACTATAAGTAAGAGTGGAAATCAATAAGGAATTAAGGCTTTGAAAATATTTTTGTGTTCTTGTTCCATAAGCTTCAAACTAGCCGAATCCATTCAAGGTGAACAAGACATGGCGCTTCATTGATTCAACTTTCAAAGCAAAAATATTTTCTTCAAACTCATTGAAGAATCAAGAACTTATTGGTACTCAACGAACAATTCTATATCTTGTTCAAGCTACTTGGCGTGAAGTTAAGAACGAGAGTTCTTAATCCAAGTGGTGGTTGCGGTCAAGTACAATAGGGAAGTGGCGATAAAGTCAAGACCGGTGGGTTTGATTCTACTTCATCAACAAGTCAGAAGAAGAAGTATCACAGGGAGTTGATCTGTTTTCTTTTGATTGTTATTTTGTTAATTTTGCGAAATTACAAAAACCGATACTATTGTATTTTTGAACAAGATTATTAGTAGATTATTTTTACCCATGGCATGGGGGCCCGTGGATGTTTCCCTTAGGGGTTTACCACGTTAGATCTTGTGTTCGTATTTAATCTTTTAATTTCTGTACTAGACAAGATTAGGTAAACGAACACAGTTGTGCGAGTCAGAACTGTTATCTCTATATCTTGCCAGTTCTAACTACGTTCTGTCCAGTGCTTGTTTAATTAAGATTAAAATTTGTTTTTAATTTAATTAATCTAGGTTTTAGAGCTTTCAGATTATATGACCTTTGGGATGTCATTCAGAAATTGGCATTCATATTTTCACAAATGCGAAACATAGTTTATGAGGTGTGCTCCCACATTATGCTCTAGTGCTCCGTTTTAGTGTATGTATAGCTTAAAAAAACCCAAAAAATAGTGCATTATGTCCTCTCGAGTGGATAGAAATGCCCCCAAAGGGGTATCTGTGTCCGCTCGAGCGGACTAAGCAGACTGCAACCGTGGGGTTTAAAACCCCACGGGTCTTTCATTTGCCCCCATTCTTTTTGTCCCACAAGTTTACCTTCTCTTCCCACATCACCACTAAACATCACACGACTTCCACTCAAAATCAAGTGAAAGAAGTAATATCATTCCCATCCATTCTTCTAGACCATGTTTCTCCTCTCTCCAAGCACTCAAGGTATCATGGCTAACTTTTCTTCAAAGTTTAAGATTTTGTATGCTGTGGTTTTAGTTTTTTCTTTCTTTGAGGAGGTTGGGCAATGAAATTTTGTTGGTTTGAATGATTGTGCTTTTGTTGTTTTGGTGTTTGATTGAGAAAATTTTTGGGTTTAGTGCCTTTTCCAAGTTATTTTTATACACTAGTTGTAGCATACGACCACCAAACGTTTGATAAATTGTTTCACCCACAAGTTTCACTTTACTTGTTTCCTTAGCACAATTGCTCATATCTATTATTGGTCTCCATGCTTTTTCATGCCAATGCCACTTTTTACAGAGCACCACACGCTACACACACACGGCATCCACCCCCGTCCACATTGCTGAAACCACTTTCCACCCCTCTTTTCTTGAGTGAATTCGTCTTGATTGTAACAATAATTTTTTCTCTTCGAAATTGGTTAGATACAATGCCGAGAGCAAAGAAACCAACGCAAGATGCAAGACTGAGCTCAGGAAAGAGAAAGGCTCCATCAAAGAAGACTTCCAAATAATCGGCCACTTATGACGACACCAAATTTGAGACGGAGGAAGCTTGGTTAGTATACAAGAATGACACAAGCATACAGAATACTATATCAAAGCGAAGGGTTTTAATATCAGATTTTGCAAATGAATTGCTTGGTCATGTTATTGCGAGGAATCAGTGGGAAACATTTGTAGCTACTCCATATGTTACCTATGTTGAAATCGTCAAAGAATTCTACGCCAATATCCATGACAACCTCGACAACCTTGAACATCCTGAGTATTGGCAGGTCTACATGCAAGGACAATATATTCCATTCTCCCCCCTTGGCCATTCTCCGCTACTACGGACTTGACAACACGGAGACCAACATTTTTCAAGCAGCCACTACAAATCTCCATGAAGTAGTCACCTCTATTTGTCAGGAAATTGATCATTGCTCTGATGGAAGCAGCACCTTAGACTATAAATGTCTTTTACCTCAAGTACGCACCTTGGACAAAATGGTGAGCGCCAACCTTCTTCCTATGACACATACTTCTATGGTAATTATGGACCGGGCACGCCTACTTCACTAGCTCCAGATAAGACCCTCAACATTGGTAACTATATCTTTTGCACATTCAAAACAATTGGAGATGTTTGGCATTCCCATCGCTAATTACAGGGCTTTGTGAACTGCGCGGCATTGACCTCTTCCAAGAGATCACCCGAGTGAAGCGTACAATGTAGATAGATCGAATTGGGATACGTAGTTCTAAACTATACATGACTTGCAAGTTGGAGCAAAGTACAAAGGGTCCCATTGGCGGTCAGGATATTTTAGCTGGTGATCCTGAGCCTGCTCATGACGATCCAATGGCCGAGGACCTCCCTGAAACAGCCACTGAACCAACATTGACATCTATTTCTCATGAGCTTCTTGAATGGTGCACCTCGCATGCGGAACTCAAAGCACAGATTCGGGAGATTCGAGAAGCCCAAGTCCAAGAGGTCGAGCCCGTAGACGGGAGCATGATGCGCTATCCGCTTAGCTGACGCAGCTGCTCGGCTATTTCAGTCTCTACCCATCGCCACCTCTCCAATGATTGGGACGTTTAGCATTTTGTTGGGGGTGGGTAGATTTTCGTTATCTAATCATTAAATGCTTGTTGCTAGTGATTTGCGTTATCTAATCATTTAAATGCTTTATGTTAAAACAAAAAAAACAAAAACAAAAAATGATTCAAATCATCCCTTGAGTAACAAAGTGAACAATTTGTCAACTTATGATGATTTATGATTGATCGGAAGCCAATTTGTGAAATCTATATGCTTACTGCTACTCTGTAAGGAATGTACATTTTTACCCTTGTGAGACTCTCAACCTCGAGCACATAGCTATTTCTTTTGTTACTTATACTCGGTGCAATCATATGGAGATGAGGAATAATTTTCTATGTTCGGCGCAATCAAAGATAATCCTGTTATTGAAAGTATTTTTGTGTATCCGAATACAACATAGGAATATTTTGGGGCATATATGAACATAGGTCTAATTCTACTCGAAAGAGATTATTAGATAACTTAGGATTGTTGATTGTCAATTTAAGAATAATTTGGATTGGAAAGTATGAATTCGGAGATTAAAATGAATATAAAGGGTGGAGTCGGATTCCTAGCATATTTTTTCTATTTTTGTTTTTACTCGAATCATTAAGTAGCTTTCATTTATTAAGCTAAGTTAGTCTATTATGTTTATTCAAATTAAGTTAGAATTGATTTAATTTAAAAAGTTATTAGAAATCATAGTCCTCGTGGGAATGATGCTCTTTTACTCACTTTTACTTACTTGTGAACGAACCCGTATGCTTGCGGGATTTCACCGTACAATATATATCTTCAAAATTTGTAAAATTGGTGGGTTCTCCCCAAAATTACGAATACTAAAATTTCAAGTTTTCTCCCTAAAATTTTTCATGGCGAATGTGATAATTTTCCAGAAAAGTAGTGGCTATCAAACAACAAAAGTTAAAAAAAACTACAATTTCTATGAAAAATAAAGACAATTAAACACTAAAAGATAGAAAATTACAACAATTTCTATGTTGAAATTTAATCCAATCAAACGCACTAAATTGACAATTGCCAGGAAAACAAGTTCTTGGCAATTCAATTTTCTAGAATTCATTTTCTTTTCACCCAAATTCAATGCTTGCAATCAAACGCATCCTTAGTTTTTTCCAATCTATTCAATGTTGAATTAAATATTTTCTCGATAAAGATAAATTTAATTTTTTTATTCATTTATTATAAATTATAGTCTATTTTTCTTGTTAAATATGCCTTGACATTTTGTTATCAACAAATATGAACTACCATTATATTAATGTAGGAGCATATTTTAAAAAATATAAGTAAAATTTATTATTTTTGAAATTTTTTTAATCTGTGTAAACATAGAAATAAATCTATTTTTATGGAACGGAGTAAATATATTATTAGTTTAGGTATCTCTGTTTTCGGAGTAGGGTCAACAAGTCAAACTAAGTCTACAACCTGTTTAGTGACAAATTGAACATAATCTATAAATTCAAGAATGACATAACAATAAGTCTACAAACAAAACCCAAAATCCACACCAGAAATATTAACAAATAAAACACAAAAACCCAAATAATAATTCAAGAGACCCATATCTTAACTCAAAAACCAAAAATAAATTCAACTTCGAAACTCTATAAATCCAAGAGAGCTAAATCAAAATCAGGAAATTTGTTTATATATATATATATATGGCCACCTTATAAGGAGTCCTAGGAAACTTTTAGTAGAATTGAAGATTGAACCCGGAAGGCTTTAGAGAATGCGGGATTTCCACATCTCAATTTTATACTTGAAAATATTACAATAGAATGTAACATCCCAACTTTCAAAGAAACCCAAAGTATTACTAACATTTATCTATTCACACACACACACACACATACACACACACACATTAACAATAACAGGGTCTAATGTAACCCAAATTCAGTACCCAAGTTCAATGTCAACAGAAAACGAAAATACAAAGCATATAGAAGGATAGAAAAGTGAAATAAAAATATTAAAGAAGAGCTTGACAAAAAGCCCATCTTCTACAATTTTTTCTTGATGAAAAAATGTTGTTTAAGCTTAAACACTGTATTGATATACAGAACAAAACCATAAGAAATATTAAAATTACAAAAATGGAAAAGAGGCAAAAAAATTGAACTGAAACATACCTGAAATGTTATATTCACTTCAATCCAAACTATAAATCATAGAGATAGAGTACAATGATGGTTTTAGTTGAGACGATTTCTAGGGTTTTCACACAAAGCGGAGGACAATTGCGATTTGATCGAGAACCATGTGGAGACAAAATTGGCCTTCAAAACACACACCAAGTTTAGTCAAAAATAAAAAACTTCGAAGACAATGATGGTTTGAGCTCCAAAAATTTCTAGGGTTTTCAGAGAAGTGAGGAAAATCACGATGGATCAAGAACAACGTGGAGAGAAAAATGGAAATGAAACAAAAAATAATAATCACCATTTTATACGAAAGTTAAACGGTGTCGTTTTACACATACAAAACGGCGTCGTAATGGACTAAAGCGTGAACACTAATGAAACCAACCCACTCATTTATTAATATAGTAGTGATATAGGGATTAGATTATTTTTTATTATTTTTAAAATCGACTTACAATTCTTTTCTATCATAAGTTAATATTCATGGGAGCTACATAATCATCGATGTTGTGGTATCGATGGAACCCAACAAAGAAAAAAGAAGTCTAAAACTCCCTTTTGGCCATCAATTTCAGTTCTTGAAAAAGATAAAATATTAGAGAGTCGATTTCAATTTGAAATTGCAATAAATTCAATCAAAAGGTGGTAGAACAATTGATGATTAAAAAAAAAATTGTGCTCAACATATAATATTGGGTAATTAGCACAAAACATCCATACCTATTGAAGTAATTGTGCAAAACGTCCTTACCTTCTAAATTTTGGCATTTTCACCCCCACCTACTGGATTTCTTGCGCAAATGGTCCTTTCGTCC
The DNA here is from genome assembly GCA_030279155.1 of Forsythia viridissima. Classification (NCBI taxonomy): domain Eukaryota; kingdom Viridiplantae; phylum Streptophyta; class Magnoliopsida; order Lamiales; family Oleaceae; genus Forsythia; species Forsythia viridissima. Next base: position 14,988,443 of record CM059036.1, read on the forward strand.
AAAAAGCATCCATTAACTCACGTAAATAGCACGAGTCGTACTGCATAGTAATGACAAATTAGTCTATCCACATTTTTTCACTTATATATATATATATATATATATATATATATATATAGAGAGAGAGAGAGAGAGAGAGAGAGAGAGAGAGTTAAAAATAGAGTATGGGTTTCTTTTTGTTTTCTCTTTTGTAGAAAAAGATGGATATAGAGCAAAATCTGGATTCAGATTTTTCTTTGTTTGATGCTCTTTACTGTGAAGAAGAAGGAGAAGAAAAATGGGAAGAAGTTGAAGAATAATAAGAAGAAGAAAGTAAAATTATTTTGAACAAAAATAATTATTTTAATGCCAAATCTTTTTCTGTTTTTTCGGTGCTGTTAATGGAACATGATCTGTTATAGGATGATAAAGAACTTCAATCTCTTTGCGGCAGATGTGATTTTATCAATGGTTTTGACAAAAATGAAGGAATAGTGCTATTTTTTTGATATGCTGGTATGTTGTAGTGAGCAAAGACGTTGACAATCGATAATACAATTAGGTGAGGATGTTCACCACAAATTTTAAAATAGGTAGGGCCGTTATGTACATTAAGAATTGAAAAATAGGGACGATTTATACAAGTTAATCCAAAAGGTAAGGACGTTATGCACATTTATATACAAAAGTATGGATGTTTTTTGTAACGTCAATTACACATCAAAATGCATGATGTACTACGTCCCTGCCTTTTCTGAAAACATCCATACCTTTGTATATAAAAGTGCATAACGTCCCTACCTTTTGGATTAACTTGTATAAATCGTCCCTATTTTTTATTTCTTAATGTGCATAACTGCCCTACCTATTTTAAAATTCGTGGTGAACATCCTCACCTAATTGTATTATCAATTGTCAACGTCTTTGCTCACTACAACATACCAGGATATCAAAAAATAGCATTATTCCCCCTTCGTGAATCATCCATGGCTTATCTTTCTAAAAATGAAGGCTGAAAATAAATCTGTCAAGATAATTAACTGCAAGAATGGCAGTCAATGCTGAAAATCCATAATGGGAATTGACTTTCAAGATCCATTCTACACACTGTTTTTGAGCAAGAGACAAAAAATTCGATTTCAAAATATTGTTTGATTTAAAAAAAGTTTTCTTCTCTTGGCAAAATAGAGATTGAAGTTCTTCATCATCCCAGAACATATCTTGTTCCACTAATATCACCGAAAAAGCAGAAAAATATTTGGCATTAAAATGATTATTTTTGTTCAAAATGATTTCACTTTCTTCTTTTTCTTCTTTTCCCTATTTTTTCTTCTTCTTCACATTAAAGAGCATCAAACAAAAAAGAATCTGAATCCAAATGATTTCATTTTCTTCTTGTTTTTCATCTTCATCTTGTTTTTCAACTTTCTCCCCACATTTGTGCGTAATTATCTCTCTCTCTCTCTCTCTCTCTATATATATATATATATATATATATATACATACACACATATACATATAAGTGAAAAAATGTGACTGGACTAATTTGCCCTTACTATGCAGTACGACTCGTGCTGTTTACACGAGTTAACGGATGCTTTTTGGACGAAATGACCTTTTGCGCAAGAAATCCAGTAGGTGGGGGTGAAAATGCTAAAATTTGGAAGGTAGGAACGTTTTGCTCAATTACTGCAATAGGTATGGATGTTTTGTGCTAATTACCCTATAATATTTTAACTGATTTTTTTCTTTTTGAATTATGTCTAATTTTATTTAATTCAATGTACTAAATATCATCAGATATAGTCTACAGTTGTCCACATGGCACAATCAATGATAAGTGTATATGTTCTTAATCGGTGTAAACATTGTTCAGTTTGAGCAGTTTGTGGTCAATTTTTAAACTAAACCATTTAAATCGGTTTGAAATTTTTCGAAACAAACCAAACCAAACTACTACACTTTCGAAGCCAAATCAAACAACTTTTTGCAATTTGGTTTGGTTTAAAACCATGATTTAGCAAATAAAAAAAAATATTAGTCTACAATCTCACAATAAAACATAGATATTAGTATTAATACAAGACAAAAAATGTATTAGCATAACTGTGAACCAAAAAAAGATATTCTAAACTAGAGTTCTACACTTACACTTCTAATCATTATAATATAACAACATGATACCAATAATTTAGAGTAACATCTTAGTTGATATAAATTCGAGCAACATTTCTAGTTGTAACACATAATTCATTCTCTGCATAAAAATAAGAATATATCGAATATATTCATTGATTATAATTAAATGATATAAGGCTAGTAATAAAAGAAAATGAATAGAAATATTAAATATGATAATAGCTTATGTAACTTTCTATGATTATCTAATGCCTCTACTTCATCCAAATATTGAATAATCACTATAGATTCTTTGTTACTATGCAACCAATTCTTAATGCAAATCACCGCCTTAACCATCTTTGCACTCAACGAACTCCTAAAGGAATAATAAATCTGACCACTAGTAGAGAATGCAGACTCAGAAGCAATTGTTGATATTTGAATGGCTAACACATCTTTGACAATTTGAGAGACAATCTTATACTTATTTGCATTCAATTTCTACAAAAGTAATATGTCGAAATGCTCATTGGTCAAATCCTCACAATAGGTGATCCATCAAATCATTCTTCTCATCTTGAGCTTCTCGAACAAATCTAGCTTTAAAAATTAATTGAATGAATTTGAAAATACCAAATGGAGTTTGTGAAGGACTTGGGCTATCAAATTGAGTTGAACAAAAATTAAATTAATTTTTTTTAAATGATTTTGCGGTTTGAAACAGTTTGAAAAAATTGAAACCTAAACCGAGTCACTTCGAAGCGGTTTGGTTTGGTTCAAAATCAAAATATCTTTGAAAAAGCAGTTGCGGTTTGTTTTTTTGGTTTGACATTTTCGTTATTCAATCCTAGTTCTTACATTACTCGGACAGGGAAAAATTAAATTTAAGAGGATAAGTGTGTGTATAATGATTATAGAAAACAATCAATGTTTAATTAATAATTACTATAATAGGTCAATATCTCCACCCATCAAAATGTAAGTAATTATAGTAGACATAATGAACACTCAATTTTAATATCCCATTTTGATAAGGAATAAGCAATGAGTACACTGCCCACTTTTGGGCTTTTGGCAGACAGAAAAATGTGGGGAAATGGAAAAAGGGATGAAAAATAGAATCTTTTGTTTGGTTAAAAGGGAATTCGAAGGGGGACGGAAAAGCAAACACCTTTAAGAAAAATTTGTAAGTAAAAGTATTTTTGTAGTAACTTAATTTAGTAATGATTTTTGTCAATACTTAATTTAGTTGGTAATGTTAGATTTTGACTCAAATTAAGAAATTAAAGGGTTAATTCTTACTACAAAAGAAAGAAAATAATTCATAAATCAATTTTTGTAGGATTAATTAGCTTATATACTCTAGACATTGAGCAAAAATTGGTATCTACAACTTAAAATAATTTAATCAAAATATACCAAAGAATCATGATATTGAAATTCACTCGAGTTTTAAAAAATCTTTCCTGAGACACAATGGAACTGTTTCACTTGCAGAATTCTATCCCAAAAAATCCTCTTTGTCACTCTTTATTAGATATAATGCGAGTTTTTCTCTAATAATTTTTTTTAAAGGAAAAATTCGAGTTTGAGTTGAACAGCTAATTAAAGATGATATTGATCGTTCAATGAACAAGAAGTGGAAGGAGTACCATTGTAGACTACATAAAAAATTTCAAGACATGGGTGGCAATGAAGATATTGGATCTGCAAAAAGAAATAAGCCCGTGTCTATAGTAGAGCAAAGTGATTGATATTTTCTTTGTGATTATTTTGCAAGTGATGAGATGAAGTTTAGTAATGTGCAATTTTACTATTTGTAGTGCGTGTTATTGATGGAATCTATAGATTTATTTAAAGGGTGATTGATAAATTAGAACTCTTTATAATTGCTATTACTTTCTTGTTGGAAAAAAGTTATTATTTTTTGTCCCATTTATTTCTTTTTCTCTTTCCTCTATTTTTATGCAAAACAAATGGCAGCATGTGTATGCAAAAGTTACTGTAAATAAAAGTAAATACGAATGCTTCAAAATCTTAGTACAAATACCATGGAAAAGTTGTATGGTTTGTGCTTCTACTAAGGATTGCCTTCAGCTGTGTATTTTATTTCAATGACTTTCAATTAACAAATAAAAACTTGCATATGATGGACTCTTAGATTAATTATGACCCTTCTCTAGTATTTTGTCACTTTTCATTCCCTATAATTCTTGTTGTATAAGCAATTTACACTTGTGGTCAACAATGCTTCTAATTATGCATTTTGATTAGAAATGTGATACATATGCATTGTAGAAAAAGTATTAAGTGAGCAAAGAAAACCGTGCCAAAAAAAGTTGGTAACTCTTCAAGGATCGAAATCTTATGCTGCATATGCTCATGAAATGGTAAGTCATAAATAATGATACAATATTATATTTCATGAACTTCATACATCAAATTCTTTTTTTTAAACAGAGAGATCCGCTTACAAAAGAGCTACCTGGTCAGATCAAATTTTTCTATGACATGAATTGTAGTGAACGTGGGCGGACAACCAAAGAAGCGGAGTACCATTATGTAAGTAGTTTTATTTGTTGCAATGGTATAATATATATTTCAAAATTCTAATCATTTATTTATAATTTACATTGATCCACGGAATCAAATGCTGGACCTTTTACAAGAACAGAATTCTCAACTAGACTCGAATGAACACCTTATGCCTTTGAAAGAATCTAAAATATGTGAGCAAGTTTTGGACAAGAGATTTAGCTACGTTGATCAACAGAAAAACCTAAAGAAGACAATGTTGGAAAATTGTGGTATTTTTGTAGAGAATGTTGCTTTATGGAATGAAATTCAAGATCTTCGTTAGTGGATATTTTAACCAGAACCGAACCTCCCAAAACCGAACTGGAACCAGAGGTTCAGGTCTGGTTCCAAAAAAATAAAATTAGGAACCAAGACCAAGAACCGACCGGGTTCGGGTCGGTTCTTGGTTCTTGAACTAGAACCGTGGGTACTCGATTAGAACTGAATTTGTCATTTTTTTATAAATTTTTTATTTTGACAAATTATTCACACTAACCCAATAACCCACGATCCAACACCACAGTACCAAAGATAAAAGTCCAACTCTTCAAGATCCAAACAAAAAGTACAAAACTCATTACTCTTAAACACAAACTCAATTGACACAATTCTAATTACCCAAATCTCAAATTCTCAATCGCTATTTGTCCAGATGCTCAATACAAATATTTTTGTATGTCTTACACTTTCGCTTATCTCTCTCTCGTTCAACATACAGTGAGACGGGGAAGGCGAAACTCCTTTGTAACATAAACGAATCCTCAATTTTGAGAGATGTAATTTTTCTTTTTTTCACATATTTATGAGTTTGTAATTGTAGTGTCTATTTTTTCAGTTAATGTTTATATCTTTCACAAATTGTTTCAATATCTAACATACTTTAATGATAATGAGTTTGCAATTTTAATTTTTTTCAAAATAGGTTGTCAACTAAAGATTTTTTTTAAAAAATATTATGGGTAGAACTCGAACCGACGGTTCCAATTCGGGTTTGGTGCTAATAATTTCGTGGAATCGAATGGTTCCATTTACGAAATACCTGAAATGTAACGGGTGATTCCAGGTATTGAAATACCCAGACTGACCCACCGGACGCCCAGGCCTAGTTCTTAGTTGAAATCTGTGCAGACATTCTTAAATCGCATTCCCGAAGAGTTTCTTCTGCGGCCTATTCAACTTGATACGTATCCGTCTAATGATTCAAATAGTGATAATTAATGAGTTTTTGACTTTATTTTTGGTGATGGTGGTAATAGATATATATTTTTCTTCGATCGAGGCAATAGTTTGCATCTCTACATTTAATGTTTTTATATTGAGAATACAAATGGCTGAACTGGGTGTAATCTTTTATTTAAGTCATAATATTTGATATTGATATAAAGTTGTATTTGATATCGTGATATTTTAATTGATTGAAGGCCCATGGAAATTTTAGTTTTTGTTAATCTTATTTATTTCCTTTACTTCTTATAATTATTTATGGTTGTGAGTAAGATTTACTTGTAGTATGATGTAAATGTGTGAAAGTTATGGAGCCATGAATATTATTGTTGCCAAGCATATTTCTCGTTATGTTAATTGTTTGGTTGTTAATATAAACTTTTTACAACAACTTTTTTTTTTTTAAAAGAAAGGCAACTAAATTCTTATTGCTTCAATGTTCATTTATCGACCAAACTATTTAATATAACAAAAAATCAAAAAGTTGTTGAAATGAAAATCAGTTTTTAATATAAATATTAACGACCATTTCTTTTGTTGTTGAAATGAAAGGCAACTAAACTTTGGTTGCTCTGATTGTAGTTTAACGACAAAAATAATTAATACAACGACAAATCAGGTAGTTGTTGAAATAAAAATCGCTTGTCAATATTAAATATTAACGACCATTTATTTCGTTGTTCAAATGAAAGACAACTAAAATTTGGTTGCTTTTATTAAATGTTAATGACTATTTATTTTGTTGTTGAAATGAAAGACAACTAAAATTTGGTTGCTTTTATTATATTTTAACGACTAAAATATTTGATACAACAACCAAATAAGTGGTTGGGATAAAAAGAATCGATTGTCAATACAAACCTTGTACGACCATTTATCTAGTTGCTGAAACAGTACATGTAACGACCAAACGTTTTGTAGTCGTTGAATACATTCGCCAACACCTCTTTGCCAACCAACGAATGACCAATTGATTTTGGTCGTTGAATGTAATCAACAACCAAAAATGTATATTCTACGACTATTTGTATGGTGGTTGAATGTCATATTTGTTGTAGTGATTCTGTCAGAATATAAATATAACGTTGTACTTCTTCAGGAGCAACACCTAATTATTATTTTAAACTATTGAACTATATAGGGATTTGATTTTCAAGAGCAACAACATAATATTCTTATAGGATATTAGATTTATAAAATTACGCTCTTCGGGAGCAAGTAATATTCTACTAGAATATTAATATAATGTTGTGATACTTCAGGAGCAACAATAGATTATTATTTAGAAATATTAAATAATATAAGAATTTACTCATCAGAAGCAAAAACATAATAGATGTCAGATCTTATATAATTATACTCTTCGAGAGCAAGTAATATTTTAATAGAATATTGATATTTACAAAATTATGTTTCTTTCAAAATAATTATGCAATACTCTTCTAGAATATTTAATCATAGTAATAGAGAGATCTTCAAGAATAATGATACAATTTCTTCAAGAATATTGATACAAAAAAATGCTTCTTCAAGAGCAATAATTCAATATTCTTGCAGAATATTAAATTTATAATGTCACACTATTTAGGGACAATTAACATTCTTCTAGAATATTAATATAATGATGTGCTTCTTCAGGAGTATCAACATATTTATCAGACTTAGACTTGTATAAAGTTAATTTTCAAGAATAACACAATATTCTTCTAGAATATTAATTTGTATAAACTTTTGATTTCTTCAGGAGTAACAAAATATTATTCTTCTTGAATATTTATGTAGCTGAGTTATGTTTCTTCACGAACATCAACATAATTTTCTTCGGTAATATTCATATAGAGTTTTGCTTCTTCAAAAGAATTTAATTTGTTAAAACAAAAGATTTAACCAATCCAAAATAAAAGGTTCACTGTACGGTGAAATCCCGCAAGCGTACGGGATCGTTGACAAGTAATAGTAAAAGTGAATGATAGAGTAATGTTCCCACGAGGACTATGATTTTTAGTTACTTAAATTAAATCAATTCTAACTTAATTTGAATAAACACAATAGAACTTTGATTGTTGTGATTTTATTGGAAGATTAAACTAACTTAGCTCAATAAATGAAAGTTACTTAGTGGATTTGAGTAAAAACACAGATAGACAAATTATGCTAGGAATCCGACTACACCCTTTATATTCACTTTAATCCCCGAATTCACACTTCCTAATCCAATTTATTCTTAAATTGACAATCGACAATCTTAAGTTATCTAAAAATCTCTTTCAAGTAGAATTAGACATATTTTCATATACGTCCCAAATATTCCTATTTTGGGATCGAATATACCAAAATGTTGTAAAAAATAAGATCATATAATTTGATTGCACCAAGCATATGAAATTATTTCTAATCTCTATAGGACTTAGTGTTTAAAACCATAATGAGCTAATTTGTTCTGAACCTTTCGAAAACTAAAATAAATCACAAACACGTTCAAATGGTGATCAAGCATTTAAACGAACGTTCAATTCATTGCATAAATCAAAATATCATAAATTAGAATTAAGAAAGGGAATTCATGAATTAAAAGAACATAAAAATATTTACATCTTTATCCATAGTACAAAGAAATTAGCCTACCATTATTCAATTACAAAAATGAAAATTAAATAGAGAATTCATCATCCGGATTATTGGATTACAAGAAGAAGTATGAAAATTGGATTTAACCCTGTTGAAAGTCTTCAAACGAGATGCCACACAAATCTGGTTGTTCCTTGCTTTCTTTCTTGCACACCAATTGCCGGATGAAGAGATTCCGTTCACCAGTTTTGTGTTTTCATCCTCTTTTTCTATAAGTTTTTTTGGACCCTTTTTTTCTTCCCCAGAATGCCCTTTTATATCCTCTATTTAGGGTTCAAAAAGATCTTCCAAGATTCCAAGATTCAGCTGCCAAAATTAGCTTACAGGCAGATGCAGGCCGTTCGCTCGAGCGGACAGAGATGAGAAAATTTCCCTATCTTGTCTTGCTCGAGCGGATATAGAGGGGAATTTCCCCGCTTCTGCCTTGTCCGTTTTCCTTTGTTTTGGTTCCGGTTGACTCGGGTTGGCTTTGGTCTTCTCTTGGTGATACATTCAAGTGCGCGGATGAATTTCATTAGTCTTTCCCATGCCCCAATCCGTGATTTTAGCTTCATTTCACCTCATTATCTCCAATGATCTGCGTCGTCTCTAAATACACGAATATTGATCGAATTAGTGCAATAAATGCTTCATTTTAATCGAGATATATAGTTAAAGGTTAAATCAAAAGAGGTTAAATACATGTATAAAATACCTTATCAAACTCCCAAACTTAAACTTTTGCTAGTACTGAGCAAAACAACATAATACTAAGACTTGAATGCACATGTTTATAGTGGTTGTGTAAGTTGATGAAAAAATTTTCCATTCACTTCAGGATAATATCTTCAGGTTAAATTTACAAAATGTGCCTCGACATTGATACTTAAAAGATTTTAAAAACATTATCTAATGTGTGACTCGTGTGTGTGGATAGCTATTTCCAATAATTGCTTTAACTCAAACAAGGTTATGTGAACAAATGAGTGTTTGAGTCTCTTCCACCCCAACCCTCGATGGTCAGTTATCTTTTCTCCTCTCGTGAATTTTTCACCACATTCAAGAATCTATCATTTTTGCCCGAGGGATTTCAATTAAGGTTAAACTCACATTTTTACTCTCAAGCTAGAAGGATCTAACTAAAAAAAAATGAAGTTTAGATAGGTAATAATCTTCTATGATGTCAAGAGTTCTGGTCCTCAAGAATTTACTAGGTAAGTCAAACTAACTAGGCATCTAAATCTCCGAATTCGCGTCCAAGACAAAGCCAGGCATGTAGTACTTTCATGATGTGTTTTGCTACTGCTTTTTTTTTCCTAGTAGGTAGTTTTCACTCTAATACTGAGGTAGCCCTCTTCCTTGGTAGATCGTCTCCTACATATTGTTTGTACATTGAGAGGATTACTCAAAGTTAGCTTTCACACACAGTACATGCAACTTTTTCCTACCAGAAAAGCCTTGACTTAGTGCAGTGTCCTTTATTTAGGACTAAAAGATGGGATTAGAATTCTAGTAAACAGCTAGCTGAGCGGAGAGCGCTGTGTGCTCCTGTATGCGGGCTTCGGCCTCTTGTAATTGGGCTTCCCAAATTCCCTGAATTTGTTATTTGATTTCGGCATACGAGGTGCACTATTCATGAAGCTCATGATAAATAGACGTCAATGTCAGTTTAGTGGTTGTCTGAGGGAGGTCCTCGGCCATAGGCTCATCATGAGAAGGTTCGGGAGCACTAGCTAAAACACCTAGATCGCCAATGGGACCCTGTGTGCTTTGATCCAACTTGTAGGCCATATGCAGTTCAGAACTTCGCATCCTAATTCTGTCTATCTATATTGTATGCTTCACTGTGGTGAGCTCATGAGAGAGGTCAATGCCATGCATTTCACAAAGCCCTGTAATAAGCGATGCGAATGCCAAAAATCTCTAGTTGTTTTGAATGTGCCATACATTGCAGAATATGTAGTTACTGATATTGAGTGTCTTAGTCTGGAGGAGTGTAGTAGGCATGCCCGCTCCATAGTTACTGTAGAGGTATGCGACGTAGGGAAAAGGTTGGCACTCACCATTTTGTCCAAGGTTCGTATTTGAGGTAGAAGACTTTTATAGTCTAAGGTGTTACTTCCATCAGGCCAACGATCAATTTCTTGACAAATGGATGTGACTACTTCATGGGGATTTGTATTGGCTGCTTGAAAAACATCGACCTCCGTGTTGTTAAGTCCGTAGTAGCAGAGAATTGCCAAGGGTGAGAACGGAATATATTACCCTCACATGTAGACTTGCCGATACTTAGGATGCTCGGGGTTGTCATGGATATTGGCATAGAACTCTTTGACAATTTCGACATAGGCAACACACGGAGTGGCTACAAATGTTTCCTACTGATTCCTCGCAATAACTTGACCAAGCAATTCATTTTCAAAATATGATGTTAAAATTCTTCGCTCCAGTATAATATTCCATCTGCTTGTGTCATTCTTGTATACTAACCAAGCTTTCTCCGTTTGAAATTTGGTGTCACCATACACGGCCGGTTGTTTGGAATTCTTCTTTGACGGAGCTTTTCTTTTTTCTGAGCTCGGTCTTGCATCTTGTGTTGGTTTCTTTGCTCTCGGCATTGTTCCTATCAAGCAAGAAGAACAAAATGTTACAATAAAAAATTATTCAATAAGTAAAAGAGGCGTGGCATGACAAGCATATGCTATGTTCATTGCATGGAAAGTGGTGTGAGCATGGTGGACGGGGGTAGATGCCGTGTGTGTGAGTAGAGTATGGTGCTATGTAATAATTGGCATTGGTGTGAAAATACATGGAAATCAATAAAGGATATGATCAAATGTTCGAAGGAAACAAGAAAAGTGAAAATGGGGGGTGGGATATTTTATCAAACACTTGGTGGGCAATTGCTAAAACTACTATAGAAAAGAACATGGGTAAAGCTCTAAACCCAAAATTTTTCTTGAGCAAAAAACCAAACCTACAACCACATAATCATCCAAACTAAAAATAAAATCTCCAACCTCCTCAAACAAACATAGATGAATAAAAGAAAACATAGACTTATTGAAATTACACATTATGTAAAAATCAAGAAAGATTAGCCATGTGACCTTGAAGTCTTGGAAGTATTAGAAGTGTAGTGTAGGTGAAGAGAATGATATAAAATGACCCTATGTGCTTGATTTGGAATTGAGAAGATGAAGTAGTAGAGAAGGGATAGAGTAGGAAAGAGAGAAAAGAAAAAGGAAAGCAAGGAAATGTGGAAGACCCGTGGGGTTTAAACCCCACGGGTTCGGTCTGCTCGAGTGGATAGAAACGCTCCTTGGGGGCTTTTTTGTTCGCTCGGGCGGACAGAGGGTCTGCTCGGGCGAACATAGCCCCAATTTTTATTTTTTACTTTTATATAAATTATACATATTCTAAATGGAATGCAAGATTCAAATATGAAGCTATCGATGATGATAATCAAATCCAAAAGTGCTCACACAAATAAAAAAACAAACAAACTACCTACGAACAAAATGGAACTTAAAGCCATGATATAAGAAAACAAATAAATAAATAGAAAAGATTAAAAGTTGGGTTGCTTTCCAATTAGCGCTTGTTTAAAGTCATTAGCTTGACTTTGTCGAGTCGGTCACTCCGGGTTAGTAAGATGGACAGTTGATTTGTCATTGGAGATATCCCCTCCCCGATAAGCCTTTAACCTTTGACCGTTCACTTTAAACATTTTATTGCCATCTAGGGTCAATTCTACAGCCCCATAAGGGAACACTTTGTTTACTGTGAATGGTCCAGACCACCTTGAACGCAATTTCCCTGGAAAGAGTTTGAGACGGGAATTATATAAAAGCACTTGTTCTCCGACTTCAAATGTCCTCTTTTGAATGTGTTGGTCATGCCACTTCTTTGTTTTTCTCTTTATAAATTCTAGCGCTTTCATAGGCTTCTAGACGAAATTATCCATTTCATTGAGTTGCAAGACTCTTTTTTCACTGGCCACTTTCGTGTCAAAGTTTAAATTACGAATAGCCCAATAAGCTCTATGTTCCAATTCAACCGACAAAGGGCATGTTGTTCCAAAAACCAACCGATAAAGAGACATGCCAATGGAGGTCTTGAATGCCGTACGGTATGTCCATAATGCATCATCCAGTTTAGTAGACCAATCCTTGGGGGAAGCATTGACCGTAAGCTCAAGAATCTGTTTCAACTTCCAGTTGGAGATCTCTACTTGCCCACTAGTTTGAGGATGATAAGGGGTTGAAATGCGATGGTGGACACCATACTTAGCTAACAAGGTTTCAAATTGGTGGTTGCAGAAATGTTTTCCACCATCACTAATAATGGCTCAAGGGGTCCCGAAGCGTGTGAGAATGTTCTTTTTCAAGAATGGCACCACGACCTGAGCATCATTTGTTGGTAAGGCCACTACTTCCACCTATTTAGATACATAGTCAACTACCACCAAAATGTATTGATTCCCAAATGATAGGAGAAATGGTCCCACGAAGTCAATACCCCATACATCAAATAATTCAACTTCCAATATGCTATTGAGGGGCATTTCGTTTCATCGTGAGATGTTTCCTATTCGTTGGCACCGGTCACACTTTTTAACAAAGTCATTGACGTCCCAAAGTAAGGTCGGCCAATAGAAACCAGATTGCAATATTTTTATAGTAGTTTTAGATGCTCTGAAGTGCCAGCATAGTCAGATGAATGACAATGCTCTAGAATCTGATTCACCTCTTCTTCTAGTACACAGCGTCAAATGATTTGATCCGGCCCTCGTCTGTAGAAAATAAGGTCCTCCCAAAAATAATACTTGATGTCATTAAAGAACTTATTCTTCCGATGACTTGTGTATTCCGAAGGGATGATAGAACTGGCTAGAAAGTTTACAAAATCTACATACCATGGGGCTGATGCAATGTTAAATAGTTGCTAATCTAGAAATACTTCGTTGATTACATCAAGATGATCCTGTGCTGGTAGTTCAATCCGAGATATATGGTCAGCTACAAGATTTTCACAACATTTCTTGTCCCTAATTTCTAGATCAAACTCTTACAATAGAAGTACCTATCGAATAAGTCTAGGTTTTGCATCCTTCTTGGTAAGAAAATATTTTAGTGTGTCATGATCTCTATAGACAATTACCTTTGATCCAATGAGATAGGATTGAAATTTATCAAAGGCAAACACCACAGCTACGAGTTCTTTTTTCTACGGTAGCATAATTAAGTTGTGCATTAATGAGAGTTCGACTCGCATAGTGAATCACATGTGTAATCTTGTCCTTTCTTTGGCATAACACCGCTCCAACCGCATAGTCACTGGCACTACACATCAACTCAAATGGAAAGTTCCAATCAGGTGTTACCAAAATTGGGACTGGGATGAGTTTTTTCTTCAAAGTGTTGAAAGCCTTCAAACACTCTTAAGTGAAAATGAACGCGAAGTCCTTCTCAAGCAGGCTACATAGTGGTTTTGTAATTTTTGAGAAATCTTTTATGAAGCATCGGTAGAAACCTGCATGCTTTAAGAAACTTTGAATTCCTTTAACTGAAGTTGGAGGAGGGAGTTTTTCAATCACTTGAATTTTAGCCCTGTCCACTTCAATGCCTTTGTCTGAAATTTGATGTCCTAAAACATTTTCTTCGTGCACCATGAAGTGACATTTCTCCCAGTTGAGAATTAAATTTGTCTCCTCACATTGCTTTGCTGAAGAACCATAGACAGATGATTTAAGCATTCATCGAATGAATTCCCGAAGATCGAGAAATCATCCATGAAGACTTCGATGTAGTTCTTCACCATATCTAAAAAGATTGACATCATGCAACGCTGAAATGTAGCAAGTACGATGCATAATCTAAATGGCATCCTCCTGTATGCAAAAGTGCCATATGGGCAAGTGAAAGTTGTCTTTTCTTGATCTTCCGAAGCTATGAGAATTTAATTATACCCCAAATAACCATCAAGAAAACAGTAGTGAGAATGACCGGCGAGTCTCTCTAACATTTAATCGATGAATAGAAGAGGAAAGTGATCTTTCCTCGTAGCATTGTTCAATTTGCGATAGTCAATACAGACTTGCCAACCTGTAACTGTCCGGGTAGGAATAAGTTCGTTATTTTCATTAAGAACTACTGTGATTTCTTTCTTCTTTGGTACTACCTGAACTGGGCTGATCCATACACTATCTAAAATGAGATATATGATACATACATCTAACAATTTTAGGACTTCTGGTCGCACCACTTCCTATATCTTTCGATTCAACCGACGCTGATATTTCAATAACGGCTTGTAATCATCTTCCATGAGGATTTTTTGCATACAGAGGGATGGGCTGATACCTTTAATGTCTGAAATAGACCATCTAATAGTAATTTTGTGATCTCGAAGTACCCTGAGAAGCTTGTTTTCTCCTATTTCATTGAGAGCGTTGGCAATAATGACTGGTAGTGTAAATTTCTCTCCCAAATAAGCATACCGCAGATGAGTTGGTAATTGCTTGAGTTCAATAGTTGGAGGTTGTAGAACTGATGGCAATAGTTTTATAGGACTGCATAGGACCTTTGCCAAGTTCAATAAAGTGAGAATTCCTCTTGTAAGGTTGATGTGCTTCGAGATATCGAATATAATATTCTATTTCTTTAGAGTCAGTTAGTGTAGATATAGAGTGGACAAGACAGGCTTCGAGTGGTTCCTGATGGTGTTCCTGATTGAATGTTTGTCACAAATTCATCTATCACATCTACTTGGAAACAATTGTCAGAGTCAACTAGATACTTTATAGCCTTGAATACATCGATCGGAACTTGTTCGTCATTTAACTTCAGAATAAGTTGACCTTTGTGCACATCAATTAATGTTCGACCTGTAGCCAGAAATGGGCGGCCTAGAATAATGGGTACATCTTTGTCTTCTTCCATGTCAAGTATGATAAAGTCAGCTAGAAAAATAAGTATATCTACTGTCACCAAGATATCTTCTATTATTCCCCGAGGGTGTCTTATAGATCGATCTGCAAGCTGTAATGACAATGTTGTGGGCTTTGCTTTGCCCAAACCAAGTTTCCTATAGACAGAAAAAGACATTAGATTAATGCTAGCACCCAAATCACATAAGGCTTTTTCAAAACAATTATTGTCTATTGTACAAGGAATAGTAAAACTCCCTAGATCCTTCAGCTTTGGAGGTAGCTTATTTTGCATAAGTGCACTGCACTCTTCGATCAACATCACCGTTTTATGCTCTTCCAGCTTTCTTTTGTTTGATAACATTTCTTTCATGAACTTAGCGTAGCTGGGCATTTGGGCTATAGCATCTGTGAATGGAATGTTGATATGTAGATTTTTGAATACCTCCAGGAATTTGACGAATTGTTTGTCTAGCTTGCTTTTCTGCAATCTCTAAGAGAATGGTATGGGTGGTATATAGGCCTTGACATGAACGGTTGCCTTAACCTGTGGTGTGTCTGAATTCTATTCTAAAGCTTATTCTACTTTTTGTTCAGACCGCTCAACTTGTTCCTCATTAGTGGTAGGTACCTTTTGTTTGAATGATTTATGTCTTGTGACATGAATTTCTGGTAATTGGACTCCACTCTTGGTGGTGATAGCTTTAACCTGTTCTTTTGGATTAGTCTCGGTATTACTTGGTAGAGTACCTTGAGTCCTCCCAAATAAAGCTGCTACTATCTGTCCAATCCGAGTTTCCAGATTTTTAAATAAAGCATGTTGGTGCTCTAGTATTATCAATTTTGTTAATGTATTGATATATTAAATCTTCCAACGACGGCTTTTTCTCCTGCTACTATTGGAACCTAGGTTTTTGGAATCCAGATGGTTTTCCTTGACTTTGGTTTCCCTGATTCTGATTGTTATCCCAAGAGAAATTTAGATAATTTCTCCATTCCAGATTATAAGTGTTGGAGTAAGGGTTGTTCTGTTGACGTGGAAAATTCTGAGTATAGTTGACTTCTTCAGAGTTCGATGTGAATGATGCCGTCAGGGGATAAGCTGAAGTCTGGTGGTTCACTCCCACAACCTTTACAAATCGGATTAGAACCATGTACCATGTTGACTAAATGTGTAACGAGATCCATTTTTCTTGTCAGAGCGTCTATTTGAACAGATAGCACTGATATGGCGTCAACATTATGAAGACCTGTTGTTTTTTCGGTATTTCTCTTTCTGATGGCCATATAGTACTAGTCTCAGCCATTTGTTCAAATAGTTCATGAGCTTCCTGGACATTTTTTGTTGTAATAGATTCGTTCGATGATGAATCTACTGCAGATCTGCTTGCTGGAATTAACCCGTCATAAAAATAATGGACCTGGGGTCCCCTTTTTATGTCGTGATTTGGGCATTTACGCAGTAAATCATTGAACCTTTCCCAAGTTTCATGAAAGTTTTCCGAATCAAGTTGTCTGAAGACGATTATATCGTGTTTTAACTGGGCAACTTTAGCTAGCGAAAAGTACTTGGTGGTGAATTCTTGAATGAGATCGTTCCACGAAGTAATACTGGTGGCAGGATTAGAGCCCAACCACTTTCTTGCCCCATATCTCAACGTATATGGGAATAGTCTCATTCTAATAGCATCATCATTCACCCATTGGTAGGCAAAATTACTACAAAGCTCCAGAAAACGTGAAATATGGCAATGTGGATTTTTGTTTGATTTCTCATAGAACTGTAGATTATTCTGGAATAGATTTATGACATCTGGGCGTAGTTGAAAATTCGGCTTTCCATATGGTGGGTATGCTACACTTGATTGATTCTGAATGACTGATAGGGTCATAAATTCCTCAACCAGCAGTTTATCTTCATCAATCACCACTAGTTGGGGAAATTGAATATGGGCTTCTGCCATTGTATCCTCGTGCTCTTTTTTTTTTTTTTTTTGCCTATTCTTTTGTTCTCTTCTGCGTTGTCTGAAAGTCCTCTCGATCTCGGGTTCAAATGGAACAAAATCAAAATCTTCTAAGTTTTGCATAAATCAACAGCAAACGCCTGAAAAGATCAAAATAAGTGAAGTATAGTAGTCACGAGAAAACTAAAAGAGTAATGATAATAAAAATAATTAATTAATTAATTAATTAAAATTCAAGCTAAAATTAATAAAATTTAAGTTAAAATATCTTAGTCCCCGGCAACGGCGTCAAAAACTTGTACGGTGAAATCCCGCAAGCATACGGGATCGTTGACAAGTAATATGAAAAGTGAGTAATAGAGTATCGTTCCCACGAGGAATATGATTTCTAATTACTTAAATTAAATCAATTCTAATTTAATTTGAATAAACACAATCGAATTTTGATTGTTGTGATTTTATTGGAAGATTAAACTAACTTAGCTCAATAAATGAAAGTTACTAATTAGTGAATTCGAGTAAAAACACAGATAGACAAATTATGCTAGACTTCACTCTTTATGTTCATTTTAATCCCCGAATTCACATTTCCTAATCCAATTTATTCTTAAATTGACAATCGACAATCCTAAGTTCTCTAAAAATCTCTTTCGAGTAGAATTAGACCTATTTTCATATACGCCCCAAAATATTCCTATTTTGGGATCGAATATAAAAAAATGTTTTCAAAAACAAGATCATCTAATTTGATTGCACCAAATATAGGAAATTGTTTCTAATCTCTATAAGACTTAGTGTTTAAAACTATAATGAGCTAATTTATTTTGAACATTTCGGAAACTAAAATAAATCACATACACGTTCAAACGATGATCAAGCATTTAAACGGACCTTCAATTCATGGCATAAATCAAAATATCATAAATTAGAATTAAGAAAGAGAATTCATGAATTAAAAGAACATAAAAAGGTTTACATCTTCATTCATAGCACAAATAAATTAGCCTACCATTATTCGATTACAAAAACGAAAATTAAATAGAGAATTCATCACCCGGATTATTGGATTACAAGAAGAAGTATGAAAAATTGGATTTAACTCAGTTGAAAGTCTTCAAACGAGATGCCACACAAATCTGGTTCTTCCTTCTTTCTTGCTCACCAATTGCCAGATCAAGAGATTTCGCTCCTCTTTTTCTATAAGATTTTTCGACCTTTTTTTCCTCTCCTAGAATGCCTTTTATATCCTCTATTTAGGGTTCAAAAATATCCCCCAAGTGTCCAAGATTCAGTTGCCAAAATTAGCTTACGGGCAGACGAAAGGTCTGCCCACAGGCCGTCCGCTCGAGCGGACATAGAGGAGAAAATTCTCCCATCTTGCCTCGCTCGTGCCAGCATATTGCCCGCTCGAGCGGACAGAGAGGGGGATTTCCCCGCTCCTGCTTCGTCCATTTGCCTTCGTTTTAGTTCTAGCTGACTCGGGTTGGCTTTGGTCTTCTCTTGGTGATACATTCAAGTGTGCGGATGAATTTTATTAGTCTTTCCCATGCCCCAATATGTGATTTTGGCTTCATTTCACCTCATTGTCTCCAATGATCTGCATCGTCCCTAAATACATGTATATTGATCGAATTAGTGAAATAAATGCTTCATTTTAATTGAGATATATAGTTAAATGTTAAATCAAAAGAGGTTAAATACTTGTATAAAATACCCTTATCATTCACAACTCATGTAAATCCAATATGACAAAATATAATCAAAAGATTTTTAAGATAAAATTACTAGAAGATAGTCATTTGATGAAAGTACTACTTGAATTCGATAGATTTAGATAGCTTTGACTGGTTCTACAAAAAACAAATTTGAAAAATAATGTTGTGCTAAAAAAATTCACGATATTCTAACTAATTCAAAAAATTTCACGTAGCATTTTTTCACAAACGAATCATTAGATCTTGATTTTAACCGTTGAATTTGAAGACATTGAGTTTTGAACTTGTTGTTCAAATTTCACGACAATCGGTCATCAGAGCGTTGAGATATCATAGTTTGATCACAGCTGCACAGGATGCCAAAATTCTGTAAATTTTCTGAACCGTTGCTCGCAAATTTTCTCTCTATTTTGGGTGAACTATTTCTTCGTGCTAATAACGTGTTATAAAACTAGATAATAATAGAAGGAAAACAAAATTTAAGTGTGTCTTTTATTATAATGATGTACCATATATATATAGTTCTAGCGAGAGATACAATATGATTAATATACAGACTTCAATAGTAACTATAACTATTTGATAGGTATTCTAATAAAACTACATAATCATTCATCATTATCTTTAATTTTATAACACAAACTTATTTTAGACAGATGGATTCATTTGAAGTGGCCTTGTGAAATTTTGGTAATTCCTAAGTAGTTATTAAATTCAAAATTTCAAATTTCTATTCGCTTTAAAATTATAAGATGTACTATCAATTATAAAAACAATAGTCATAGTAGTGTCTAACTGCATATTTAAGAGTGTATTTAAGTACTTATAAGTTGATCATTATTCACACATTTCATAGAATTCGCAACTCTTATATATTTTTATCCATATATGTTGTAGGAACCATTGTTTATAATTTACTAAAAAGTTATATCAAACAATCACTAAATGTAATTGTCTAGTCATAAGTGCAGACGTTGCTCTATGAAGTGTTGTCCTATTGTAAATATTCTTTCTCGACTAATGCTATTTATCATTGATGTTAATAATCACTAGTACATGTGGTATTAAATGACAAGTCTAATAAAATGAATTTCATATTACCATATTTCATTATACTTATTATCACCAATCGTAAGGGTGGTTTTCACACCACTCACGTAAAAAAGTGATATACGTCTATCTTCTATTTTTTTTTAAAAAAAAAAATCCATTTCTCCTCAAATCCCTCTTTCTCATTTATCTTCATCATTATTCAAATCTACCCTCTCACCTTTGTTCCTCTTCATTATTCTTGAACAAGCTTCTACGGTCGGATTCCACCGGATAAGCGATATATTAGTTTATATCATTGTACCTATTATTTAATGTCAATACACTTGCCATATAGACTTTTATTGTAATAGTGGAAAGTATTTATTGTGATTGTCCGCGTATAATTACAAAACCATCAAATTCTTTGTCATTAATATCTTAATTTTTAATATGATTAATGAACTCCATAATGCATGAAGAAGTTGAACCACTACATTTAATATGCATTTTATGAAACGGGCTATGTAGATGATTATAACTCTTATTTAAATTATTTGAAATTTATTTACATACCGTTTGAATCCTTGGATTTATTGTTGTAGCTAATATGAATTTATGATCGAAAAAAGAGAGATTTGAACTCATGATTGTTCTTTGTTTAAAATTATATCAGTTTGTAGCAAACTGGTATAGTATAATAAATTCATTTGAATTTATTTTCTACTATTATCGAAATACTAGAAAAAAAAATCAATATTTCTATATTCTATAAATAATAAAAAAATACAATAAAATTAAAAACACCTAAAATGTAATAAAAACTGGGATAATGTAAAACTAAATATTTATCATATTAAAAGTACAAATGTTCTTAAAAATCAACAAAAGTAATTGAAATCCTATAGTTTTCATCATTAAAAAAAATTAACTTCGTTTATTATAAAATGTTGTAATTGCATGACCAGTTGTTTCACACTTGTGTAACATTTCTTCATTTATTAGCTATTGTCGAGAACATGTGTAGTCTATATTAAAGGCCCAAATACCTTAGATGGACTTCGTGGAGTGAAACCACGAGGCCCATACATTTGTACAAGCTCGAACCAGGACAACTCTTATGGTTTGGTAAAGCTTAACTTATTTTTTTTTTTTCTTTTTTTTAAGTTGATCGAACATATTTTTTATTCACATATTTTGTAGGTTCTAAAACTTACTATTTATTTATTATCTATACATTTTGTAAGACTCACTGTTTCTAAATATTTAAAAACATAATTAAACAAACACGAAAAGAAAATGGGGGTAAGAGAGGAGAGGTTGGTTTATTGTGGTGTCGGTGTGTGTGGGTGGGTGGAGTGGGTTGGAATCAAAGAGTTGAAGTTGTTTCTTTTTCATTTTTTTTCCTTTTTATTTTGGATGAATAAATTAATATATTTTATTTTTATTTACTCTACAATGATGGTACTACAATTATTTTCAATAAAAGTTGATGGATTGTAATTTTCTTATGGGTATTTTTGGATGGAAATTATCATTTGCACAATGAATTAGTAGGTTACGAAGTTTTGAGCCAAAATTTGAAGATTAAAGACAGAAGTCTTAGTAGGGACTAAATGCACCAACCTCTCTAAATTATACAATGTAAAAAAATTGAAGAGGAAATGCACGGTTATGTGTGCCATATGTATTTGCTAATTATCGCACTTATGTCTCTATTTTTTTTTAATCGCATTTTTTTACTTAATCTTCCATTAATAAGTACATGTCCCCGAATATGGTTTCTAGTGTGTTTTGACATGGGGGGGCAAATATTCTATTGTATTTTTTTATTTATTATTTTTTTAGTTCATTTAAACATGAAGGGTAAATAAGTTTTTTTATACACTTTTAATGGACAATTTGGACGAAAATCATTATTATAGATCCAAAAAAAAAAAAAAGTTAGAAATATAAGTACGACTATGAGTAAAAATTGAAATTTTTAGTGAAATTATAATGTAACAAAACTAACCACCATAAAAAATATTAAATATTAAAGATAAGTAGAGAATAGTCTTCTCCCACGTCTCTCTAAATATCTTTTCTTGCATGACATATTTTCAGGTTGAAGATTCAATTGAATCTAATATTTTTATGCATGAGGCATGGTCCACGAGACATAGGTGGATCAAGAATAGAAAGTATGGACGTGTCAATGAAAAAGAGGGTATGAAGCTAACGTGGCAAACCTTTAGAGCGACAACCCAAATTGTATTCTTAATAAATCCAAAATTAACGTAAAAAATGAAAAAAAACACACATCACAAATGCGTGCGCTGGTGTTTCATCGGACCACCATTGTTTGCTCTAGCCGCATTGGATTTTGAATTAGTGAAGTTTTTTAATTTTTTATCCGCTAATCTATTCAATGTTGAATTAAATATTGTCTCTGTCCCATAAAAATGAATTTATTTTATTTTTCTATTTTTCTAAATTATAGTCAATTTTCTTGTTAATAGTATAATTTAATTTTTAATTTTCTAATATATTTTTATTTAATGTGTCTTGACACTTTGTTATCAACAAATATGATCTACCATTATATTAGTGTAGGAGTACAGTTAAAAAAATATAAGTAAAATTTATTGTATCAATTATATTAATAATTTTTTTTAATTTGTGTAAAAATAGAAATAAATATATTTTTATAGAACAAAGAAAATATATTATTAGTATAAGTATCTTGTTTTTCGAGTAGGGTCAACAAGTCAAATTAAGCTTGGTTTGATTTAGCCGAAAATTAGTTTTTTTTTTTTTTTTTTTTTGTTCAAAACTTGATAATTTCAAAGTCAAAAGTACCATTAAAATATTTTACAAGTGGGCCCACAATTCATTCAAGTTGTCCGCACAAAATCGTGTAATATTTTTCACTTTGAAAATAGAATCCAAATTTACCCTTCTGAGTGGAAGTAATTTCACATCAAACAAAACAAAAGGTCTAATAAATTGATAGGAGGGCAAATATGTCATTGTTTAGATAATGAGAATTAATACAAGCGTAACTATATTCACACAGCAATATTTCTTTTTTGCACCACAATTTAATTGTAATAAAATGTCATTAACTTTTGTTCACTATTGTAATTATATCCCAAACTTTTTTATATCATATTCTTATCTTCAAAACATTTTGTTTCTGATTTCGATTTCTGGAAAAAAAAAAATCCTTTTATGAGAGTATAAAAATACTTATTTGCTTCTCATATTTTTAAGATAAACAAAAATAATAATAAATATAAAATTTCAATAAAATATTTGCTCATCATTGCAATACACACTAACAGAATATTTGGACGGAACCATTATTAAGGACAAAATATGCTAATTAATTAAAAGTTAGAAATAAGAATGCAACAAAATAAAATTAGAAATAGAAGTGAGACAATGAGTAACGGTTGAGGACCTTTATTACAATAACATTGTGGTGTAGTTACAAAAAAAAAAAAATATAGTTTGAATATAATTATCTTTAATATAATGCACATTGCCAGCATAATCAATTAAGGGGAATTTTGAAATAAATCCAAAATTAAAGAATATATTGAAAATATGACAATTTTTAATAATATTTGAAAATATATTATATTTTAGATGTAAAATTCCAAATATATCTTTTTGTAAAAATAACTTTTTTTTTGGTTAAAATTTAATAGTAATTGACAGTCATATAATAGCTCCTAAATAAAACTATCATTCTAAATATTTCGATATCAAAAAATATATCGGCAAAAGATTTGTCGACATCAACAATTTTTTTGTCACTAATATCTACGAAATAAACATAGATAAAATAGACGCTAAATTAATACTCTTTTTATATTGTCCATTTCGTTGATATTAAAATGTAAACCAATTTGGTTCTCATTTTGTCTTGGTTCCATTTTGAAATGTCAACATAATGGGCTAAATTTTGGCCCATTTTGTCATATATGGGAATTAAATTGGTTCCTATTTGTTGATGTCGAAAAATGACAAATGGGAACCAATTTGGTTCCCATTTTGAAATGTCGAAATAATGTGCCCATTTTGTCGACATCGACAAAATGAGTATTTTTTGTTGATGATATCAATAAAATGATCGTCTATTTTGTCAACGAAAAGACGAATTTTGTACTCTTTTTTTGTACGTATTCGACCAAATGTAACAAATTTCATTATTTAACTACAAAATATTATATCGAAAAAATTTGTAAATTAAACTCAATATCTAATATAATCCACTAATATAAAAATATCAAGAACAATTTACCCACCAACATAATATATGGACCAAAAAAAAAAAAATAGAGATAAAATATAACAAATTTAAGTTTCATGTAATCTACATAGAAAATACACTAATTTTTTCAAATTTTAATATCTTATAACTGATTTCATAATTTTCAAATCGGTCGACTTATTCAAATGGCTCAAAAAGCAGTAATAGATTCGACAATATATTTGAATTTGGGATAAGAATGAGAGGATCTGGCCACAAAAATAAAGGGAGAGTAGAAAATGAAGCTTATGGCAACGGCAATGGCGGAGGAAGTGAGGAGAGATAATATTTAAGTTAGAGAGAGAAAGAGTAAGCTTGGAGAGATAAGAAAATGGATATAGTAGATATTCAGTTGGTAATTTAGGAGAAATTTTGTGTAAATTTTTTAAATTTGGTCAATTCATCAAATGTTATAAAAAATAGGTATATTTCAAAATACACTTTTAAATTTAGAGTCTGTTTGGTAGAGTTTATAAATATTGACGTCGGAACCTGCACCATCCACGTGTGAACAGATCTCCAGTCACTCATCTGCCAACCTTTATGTTACCTGCACACTCGAACAATCGTGTGGCACCGAGATCTCTGGAGAAAAAGGGTTCGGCGATCGTTAGTACTCCGACGATCAAGTCAACTGCCGGTATAAGAAATAATACACGGGGGTGAAAGTAATTGGGTGTGGAAGGGACATGTAGACAGAGATTTGAGCAGAGTTTAGGGTAAAAATTTAAGTGCAAAAAGAGCGTACCTTAGAATAACCGGAGACGTTGTATTTATAGCACAAGAGTCCTAATTGATTTGGGAAATAATCAATTAGATATCCAATCGGATCCTCCTTCCTTATGGGATATGAATGATTGGTTGTCAGGGCAATCTCCTAGATTATCGTACTTATTTAAATTTATCCCGTTGCCTAATCTTTAGGAGATTGCGATTTGGTTTCCTTGTGAGAATCTGTGTGTGAATCTAACGCAATCTGCCTTTAATTATCTCTCTGATCATTCCAACATACCATGCTGCCTGTTAGTTACAATGGATGCGAAGCCCTGCGAGGCGCTATGGGTCAGCCACGAGTGTTGAGAATGTTCATGGGCTTCGCAATACCATGATCCAGGGATGTTACAATGGCCAATGGGTTTACAAGGCCTTCGCCGGTTCTATGAAACTTTTACGACTCTGGGAGATCCTTGCTGAGCCTATATGGTTTTAGTGAGGTCTGAATTGGACCTATACGAATATTCATTAGGCCTTTGCTAACGTGGAGGTCCTACCAAAATCGGATGGTAACAATAAATTAATTTATTTGACAAAAAATAGTAAAAAATATTAAATTGTCAAGACAAATTTTTTGATCAAATAAATTATTTTTAGTCAAATAAATTAATTTATAAAATCTATGAGCTCTTGAGCAGATAGTCCAATACCCTCGTCAATTAATCTACAGTGGAGTTGCTTTTTTCATTCGACATTGGGGGCCCACTTCAAGCATCCAAAAAATTGATTTCAGACGGCACCTAAAGAAGTTGCAATATTAACATACTTCTAATATTTTTTTGATTATTATTAGTAAAGATATATCAAAAAATTGATTTCAGACAGCAACTAAAGAAGTTGCAATAGTAACATACTTCTAATATTTTTTGACTATTATTAGTAATGGTATATTGTTATTATTTTTTTTGAATTACAAAAATATATTTTAGCACACTCGTCTACATATAATTCATATGAAATTATTGAATCACGATCGAAGGTTAGAGGTTTGGAGTGTCAACAAAATATTTATTGTAATTATTTCATAAATAATTCATCCACGTAGCCCATATATATATATATGTATATATATTAATGGGCGTTACGTAGACGGGAGATAAAAAGAAAAGGTGACGAAAGAAAGCATTTCCTGATTCCTCACGGCTCTGTAGTCCACTTGTTTAAGAATAATATTATAGACACCCACTCTCAAATTTATTTTTTTATTTTTTTTTTTTAATTTTTCTGGGTAATAATAAATGAAAGGAAGATAATTGTAACATCTGGAAATATTGGAGGAGGAGAAATGTCAATTCTCTTTGTGGGGGTGTTACGTGTCCCCCAAGCTTCAGCCTGATAAACTTCCTCCATTTTACACCACCCATTTTTATACAAAGATAGATTAATTAAATGGCTCATAAAAATCAATGTCTTAATCATAAGCTACAAAACTTCCATCCCAGTTTTAATCAGGGTCCCCTACTCAATGGAAAGGATGACAAATCACAGCCATTTGACCCAAATTGGATGGTATGAGCAGTTATTTGTACAGCCATTTCAATGCTAAGTTATTTGACCCATTTAACCTTATAAAGTTTTTTATACGTAAATGTGTCGAGTCGTTTATTGCTCAATCAAGTAGTTACTCGCAATCTCGAAAAAAAAAAAAAAACCCACTTCTCAGTTCGCAGCAACTCAAGAGCTCAGTGGCAATAGTTTCATAGTTTCTTGCGATCCGGAAAAAACCCTCTTCTCCGTTTGCAGCAACTTAAGAACTCAATGGCACGAATGCTGAATTTAAGAACTAAAGGCTGTAACAAACCTTTGCTTAATCTTGTCCAGAAGTATAAGCACAATACAAGCTGTGTGTATATGTACACAAGAAAGTAAAAACCCAACTATATATTTATCATCCTATACATTTTTCATCTAGAAAATTTACTAACACTTAACATAAATATAGCCATCTATCAGATTATGGAGCAAAGAGTATTGATTAAACCCTTTATTTCCTGTGTAATTTGATTATGATTTGGGATATCAGAAAGGGGCACGATGAGGAACGCCCTTTCTTCTGTGGCGATTGAATAAAGGAGGTGTATCAGGGGACATACTGTTCAAATTCTCATCTGAACTACCAGAACCCGACGGTCGGCCACCGCTGGAATCAGAGGAAAATGCAATCTTCTTTGGAGTTGATGGCTCATCATCTGAGCCCAGCCCATCAAATGCTCCTCTCTTGTGTGAAAATGTGAGGTCTGAGTCACCTCTCTTAATGCCATTCAGCTGGTCATATAGCATAATAGTGACCAGTTAGACTAACGGAGTGGCAAACAAGAATTCATCCCGACTCTGAATTTAACAGGTTAAGGCCAAAGGGAACCTGAATTTACCTTGCAACCAAGGGAACAGAACCGGAAGGAGTCCGGGAGGCTACGAGCACAGATTTCACAAGTGTATGAAACTCCCTTTCCGGGCTTTGGTTGCGGCCGCTCATTCAAGAACACAATCTTGGCACTATTTATAACGTAGGGCTGTATGCAAGAAATGTCTATGTACTTCTGAATTTCATTAATTCTTACCACATTATGATATGAAGATCTCCTTATCTGCAATTTCATAACAATCTAAATCAAGCCCATAATCCAATCAACAACACATTTCTATTATAATTAAGCAATTATTTGAACAGAAAATGATGCAAAAAGTGTCACCTGAACAAGGCGATGGCCATGGTGATGTATCAAACAGTAAGAACAAAATGCATTTCCCATGCAATCCAAGCAATACATATTGCATTCACTTTTATTGGAATCCGAATGAAACGGACATGGAAAGAAATAATCAGTTTTCAGCATTTGCTTCAACCACGGAGGACCCATTTCATTTCCCATTTTTCTTATTTTCCTCACCTGCAAATCATCAAACACTTCATCTGCCACATGTTCATTCAAAATCAAATACACATATTCTCTCAAATGAAAATGAATCAAATCAAATATTTCTAAATATGAATTCAAAAAATCAATATGGATTAAACACTGTTCATCATCAATAACAGACTGACTTCTCTTAACCCCTAAGTTTTCTCTTCAAATCCCAATGGAATAACAGAAAAGAATATAGTCTAGTTAAAACCCAAACCACATTAGTATTCTGGGCTGGTATGAACAAAGCAAATGAGCCCATAAAAAGAAACACAGAGGGCTCTGTCAGTACACAAGAAATAATCAAACAAAACCCACCTCAAAAACCTGATCGAAATGAAAAATTATTTCTGGCAAAAAAAGAAGAAGTGTAATAATGTGTGTGTTGTGTGTGTTTACGCGTGTGTTAATCTGCTGCAAATGAATGGGAGAAGGCCGGTCTAAACGGTGAAGGGGAAATACTAGAAGGAAAATGACTTGAGGAAGAAATTTATAAGGCGGTCACAATATATACACATTAATGTTTATATATTAAAACTTTATATATACTTAAAGTAAATAATAGGATCAAAAAAATTAATATATGGAGAAGGAAACGTGCTAAACTGGTTTTAATTGCAGTCATTATATCTTCTACACTGATATACGAATGGGCATAAAAATAAATAAAAACTTTCTGAATTTTGTTTTATTGTATCGTATGTTTATTTAAGGCTTGTTCGGTGTAGATTTTTTTTTTCTCCTAAAAAATGATTTTTTTGTCTATTTTTTTAGACTTCTCAAACTTTTTTATTGTGTAAAAAGTTTGAAAAGTCAAAAAAAGTAGGCAAAAAATAAATATTTTTAGGAAAAAATGAGAACTGAACATATCCTTAGTATATTTGTTAGGAGTACTGATCACCTGCCCCTGGGGGGCAGGTGAATTTCAGCCCACTGCTGACATGGCGCGCCATGTCAGCAGTGGACTTTACATTGGACCAAATAAAAAAAAAAAACTTGCCTAAATCTGTGCCCATTTCAGACGTGAACTCCCTCCCATTTCAGCCCTGAACTCCCGTCCGTGTCCTCGCCCAATGTGTGCCCTAAATCGCCTACCCACCGCCGGCGCCCACCGCCGCTGAGCTTGCGCCGCCGGCCTCCACCTCGCCCCCAAAGCCCCCCATTTCCTCCTCCACCTCGCTGCCATTTACAGCGATTATCAGCCCCATTTCCTCCAAAGCCCAATCGCGGCTGCCAGCGATTTTCGCCCCCATTTCCTCACTTTCCGTGCGTCGCGGCTGCCCCTTCGCCGGCCTCCAGCTCGCCCCCCAAAGCCCCCCATTTCCTCCTCCAGCTCGCTGCGATTTACAGCGATTTTCAGCCCCCATTTACTCACTTTTCGTGCGTCGCGGCTGCCCCTTCCATTTCGTCCGCCGGAAATTAATTCAGGTGTTTGTACATGCTCTTTAATGGCAGAGGCATAGAATATATAAATTATTTAATCCATTTCTGATTATTGTAAATATTCTTATTAGTGAATCTAATTTTTTTTTAATATTGAATTTATTGATAGGAATGGAGGTTGAAAGCCCCGACAATGTATTTGTTCCACAAGTTACCATTTGTCGAATTCCAAAGGTTGGAGAAGAATTTGAATCAACTGAGGATGCATATAATTTTTACAACCAATATGCAAGGGAGGCTGGATTTAGTGCACGAATTGCGAATAGTAAAAAAAAAAAGGAAACGAATGAAATTTATTGGAAACTGTTTGTGTGCTCTAAGGAGGGAAAAACAGACGACTCGTATCAAAAGAGAAACAAGGACGTGCCATGCTATAGGGAGAGAAATCGAGGAAACACACGATGCGGTTGCAATGCAAAATTATCTATTCTGAAACAAGAGAATGGAAATTTATGGGTTGTCAACAAATTTGTAGCAGAACATAACCATGCTCTCACAACGCCTAGCAAAGTACATTTTCTAAGATCGCATCGAAATGTATCGGCCACAAAGAAGGCACTTGCACAACAGTTTTCGGATGCTAACATTCCTACATGTCAGCAGTTGAGAATTATGGAGATAGATGCAGGCGGTCCAGATTCAATTGGGTATGTGGAGAGAGATCTGAGGAACCATGAAAGGAATATTCGAGAAGAGCTTAAGGGGCACGATGCGGAGACACTAATTGACTATTTTTCATTTGAAAAAGAGAAGAGTCCTAATTTCTACTTTGATTATGATACAGACTCGGACAATAAATTGGTTCGTTGTTTTTGGGCAGATTCTGAGTCACGTAGATCGTATGCATTTTTTGGCGATGCTGTTGTTTTCGACACAACTTACAATACCAACAAGTACTCGATGATTTTTGCACCTTTTGTCGGAGTGAACCATCATGGACAAACGGTTTTATTTGGATGTGGATTATTGAGTGACGAGACGACTGAGTCATTCGTTTGGTTGTTGTCAAAATTCATGGAGGCCATGACGGTACAAGCGCCCCAAATAATTATTACGGATCAGGATGCGGCTATTGCGAAAGCTATATCAATGGTGTTGCCTTTGACATTCCACAGGTTTTGTATATGGCACATTTTGAACAAGTTTCCGGAGAAGATAAATGTCATGGTGCATAACGAAGAATATCATATGTTGGTGAACGTAATTAAACATTCGGAGTCACCGGATGAGTTTGAGGGTCGATGGTCTGCAATAATGGAAGCATCAAACTTAGGCTGCAATGAATGGTTGTGTAGCATGTTTGATCTGCGCAGTCGATGGGTACCGGCGTATGTCAAACATATCTTCAGTGCTGGAATGTCAAGTAGTCAAAGGTCAGAAAGTGGTCACTCTTTCTTTAAACGGTATGTTAATCGCAAGAACTCACTAATGGATTTTGTTACTCGTTTCAATATGGCATTACGCCATCAACGACATGAAGAGTTAGTTGCGAACCACATTGATATAAATGAACAACCACGAATGACTTCCAAATTTCAAATGGAGCATCAGATGGTTCAAGTGTACACGAAGAAGATTTTTTTGTTATTCCAAACTGAGATTGATCAAAGTCATTATTATGTATGCTCTAAGAAGTCAGCCTCTGACGATGCGAAGGAATATACGGTGCAAAGAGTTGAGCACGGGAAAACTTTTGATCGACATCGGTTACTTACTCATTATTCAGGTAATGACTTTATTTCTTGTAGTTGTCGAACATTTGAATTTGAGGGGTATCCTTGTCGTCATATGATTAGTTACTTCAAGAAAAAACAAGTTCTACTCCTACCGGACAAATACATATTACGAAGATGGACTAAGAATGCCAAAGTTATTGCGGCAGAATATCCGATTGCTGTTGTCTCAGACGGAGGGAGTTCTAGTTCTTCTTTGTTGTCACGACATGGGATGTTGGCCCATAGGTCGTCGTTGTTGGTTGATGATGCGTCTTTGACAGATGCACGCACTAGTTACGTGATGGAGGAGTTTGCTAGAGTGCATGTAAATGTCAAAGCTATGGATGGAGGAATTATTGGCTTGGCCAGGAGTAGGAACAAAAATACTGAAGAACGGATAACAATACATGATCCAAGTTTTGTTCGCGCTAAAGGATGCGGGAAAATGTTGAAGTCATCGAAAGAGAAAGCAATGTCGAAGACTAGCCGACAGTGTTCTGCATGTGGGCAAAATGGCCACGACAAAAGAACATGTCCTACGTAAGTGGTTTATTTTTATATATTTGTTATGATCATTTAAATTATGTTGTGCAAATATTTGTAAAAATATCGTGTTCATTTTTTTTTTATGTTAGGTCAACTATGGAGACGTACCAGCCTGATATGAATGACCAAGTGCAGACGCAGGATGAAGGAAGATCCGATGCTACATTTATGTCTTATGGTAGTAGTCAGTGTGATATGGGAAATTGGTTTTTGTGAATTTTGGATATGTTCTGTTGTGACAATGGGTAATTGGTGTTTTATTATGTATTTGTAGTATGTAGTTTATGTTGTTGTGGTCTACGTTTGAATACAATTACGTGTCAATGTAAGAGAAGATTTGTGTTTGTGACATTTGTATTGCTTGACACTAGAAATGTATGTTGTGAAAAATTGTAGACTACTATTGTTTAAATTTTTACATAAGTAGAGGAGATGTATATTGCAATAAAGTACCAAAATGTACAAACAAACATCTTATGGACACCATTATAGGATGTTATAATATCCATAATATCATTACAACATACGATAAATTAAAACAACAATTTCACAACTAAACTACATATTACAAAGATACAAACGAGTACAAAATTATCAAAGCAACTTGTCCTTATTATTCTATCGTGATGTCGGGACTTCATTTCCTCTTCCACTTTGTCGAGCCTCTCGGATAATTTCATGACATGGATATTCAAATCATTCAACGTTGTCAAGTGATTCTCAGGTACAATTAATTGGCTAAAACGTTGTGATTCGACTTCGTCGTCCCAAGTAAATCCTCCACACAATACTCCATCCTATGACAAAAAGATATTAAAAAACTAAAAGAACCAATAAATTCGAAACATCAACAAGTAAATAGATAGAACGTACCTTTACATTATGACATTTCCAGTACCTACGAAGAGGATTACGTGTAGTGTGCGATGTGTGTATCTTCATATACGCACCACATCTACATCTAACACGGTTTTGCGCATCATTAACACTGGACGAAGACATTGATTGATACCTATTTTTTATCGGATTTCACACCAAAAAAACTAGTCATGTATGATCCAGTAAAAATAATCCGATTCTACTTGATAACATTAACTAAGATATTCGTAGAAGGCTCAGATGTTATTTGAACTAGTAAATACCCAATAGTCTCCGCCATGGCTGCAATTCACCAGATGTAGTTTAGAATAGAGATTGGCATAACCTCTATTCCACCTCCATTTGGGTTTACCATGCCAAGATACGGATCAAATTGTACCATTACTCTTAAAATCATGAAACTCATTCATTGAACACGTCAACCATCATCATAGCCCATTCATGTATACTGATATTCAAATAAAAAAAAAATTCAATTTCACCACACACTAAATATGTCAACATTAAAGAGTGCTGTTCTCACTGTTCAGTAGTCAACAACATCATTGGGTGAGAAGAGTCCCTATCTTCCTCCACCCTCATGTATTATCCATTCAAAATATCCGATTCTACTTCATAATATTAACTAAGATATTAATACAAGGCTCAGATGGTATTACAACCAGTAAAGATACAATCGTCTCCGCCATGGCTGCAATTCACCAGTTGCATTTTAGAATAGAGATTATGATAACCTCTATTCCAACACCATCTGGGTTTACCAAGCCAAGATACGGATCCAATTGTATCTTACTATCATTCATAACATCATTCATTCAACAAATCAACCATCATCATAGCCCATTCCTATCAACTTCATCCAATTACTCTCATTCATAACATCATTCATTCAACAAATCAACCATCATCACAGCCCATTCCTATCAACTTCATCCAACACACCATATTCAATTTCACCAATCACTAAATACATCAACATACAACACAACAAATATAATCACAGTCCAGTTTCCAACAGGCAGGGGAACAACAACATCATTGGGTGAGAAGAAGTCCCCATCTTCCTCTACCCTCATTATGAACTTGTATTCCAACAATAAATATCTACATACCGATTCTTGGGTTCGAGGTATATGGAATTTAACCAACCGAAAATGGGTGCACAGTGCGGTGGTTCCGGCAGTTTGCGCAAATGGGTGGACAATTTCAGCGGTGCACAATCTCCGTCGCCGAGCACGACATCCGCGCGCAGTGCGATTGGGGTGCGGTCAGTTATCCACGAAGAGTGCTCCTCCAAAGCCCAATCGCACCCTTTATCATACCGGGCAGATGTGTGCTCCTCCAAAGCCCTCTCCAACAACAAACTTAATTTCCGGCGGAAGAAATGGGGCTTTGGGGGGCGAGCCGGAAATGGGGGCGAAAATCGCTGGCAGCCGCGATTGGGCTTTGGAGGAAATGGGGCTGATAATCGCTGTAAATGGCAGCGAGGTGGAGGAGGAAATGGGGGGCTTTGGGGGCGAGGTGGAGGCCGGCGGCGCAAGCTCAGCGGCGGTGGGCGCCGGCGGTTGGTAGGCGATTTAGGGCACACATTGGGCGAGGACACGGACGGGAGTTCAGGGCTGAAATGGGAGGGAGTTCACGTCTGAAATGGGCACAGATTTAGGCAAGTTTTTTTTTTTTATTTGGTCCAATGTAAAGTCCACTGCTGACATGGCGCGCCATGTCAGCAGTGGGCTGAAATTCACCTGCCCCCCAGGGGCAGGTGATCAGTACTCTATTTGTTAGTACTTATAGGTACTTATAAGTAGGTCAAATATTATTTTTATCTACATATTTTGTATTATTCACAAATTTTATCAATTTTTTATCTACATATTCCTTAAAATCTACAAATTTTTTTTATCCAAACAAACACAAATCTCTTGACTAGTGGGTTAGTTGTATCAGATTAAATAGACTCGATTTTTACTCGACCAACTTTTTATTGTGCCAATCCGATCCAAAGTTCAGATTATTTGTACTAGCTCACTGGGCCAACTCATTTTGCCATTTGACTAGTGAGACTCCACAGTTTCTCAACCTATGGACTTTCTAATCTAGTATAACAATTGGAATTTCTTCGTACAACAAATCTTTATGTACATCGAAAGGATAATAATTCACTACTTGGTTGGAGTCGTGCATGTTTTTCTTGATCATTGACACATAGAATATGTTATGCATAACTGAAAGTTCCAGTGGGAAAGCCAATAAGTATGCCACATTTCCAACT
Source organism: Forsythia viridissima (assembly GCA_030279155.1). NCBI lineage: Eukaryota > Viridiplantae > Streptophyta > Magnoliopsida > Lamiales > Oleaceae > Forsythia > Forsythia viridissima. Next base: position 15,023,425 of record CM059036.1, read on the forward strand.
CTCTCGAGAATTTCGAAAGGTCCAATGAATTGTTGATTTAGATTTCTCTTCTTGCCAAATTGAGGACACCCTTCATTGTTAATACCTTTAGAAACCTTTGTCACCAATCTAAAATTCTTGGTCTTTTCTTTGGTTATATGCGTAACTCTTTCTTAAACTCGTGAGGTTTTAATTATATATTTAATCTTGTCGACGATCTTAAATGTCCATTATGTAATTTGTGGTCTCGAAACTCTATTTTCTCCGACTTCGTGCCAATGGAAATGGATCAACACCTTTTGCCATAGAGTGCCTCGTAAGGAGTCATGCTTGCAATGGCTTATAAATTGTTATTATAGGCAAAATCCACTAATAGAAAGTATGATTCCCATCTTCCACCAAGGTCCAAAATATACGCTCCGAAGCATATCCTCTATGATCATAATGGTAATCTTAGAGTGTCCATCAGATTAAGGATGGTAACTTGTGCTAAAATTGAGTTTTGTGTTTGAAACTAACACGAGAATTAGCTAGAAAACAAAAAATTCTTTAATTCAATAAACCAAGATCTTTGCTAGGCATTCACATGTTTATTATAATTAAATACTAATGGTTAAGTATTGTACCTGAATCGATAAAAGGAACTGGATCTCGATTTGATTCACGAACTTCTCGTTTTTGATTTATGAACTTGGTGCTCCCAACGTTCAATTCTTCTATGTCATTCTCCCAAATAAAGATTACATCAACCCGTGGGCATCTTTTAATTGAATAAAAAATTAATTTCTGGACTGGACAAGTTTAGAAAATCAAAAAGATAAAATTCAAGTCTAACAAAACTTAAGAATTTTCTCTCTTCTCTTTTCTTAAATGTTGGATTGATTTCACGTCACATGCAATGCGATACAAATAGGACAAGAGTCCTAATTACATCCAAGTCCAATTAGCTTATGATTGATTTAATTATACATGTAATCCCTCAACTTATATCACAATTACAATCAAGTCCAAAATTTTCATACTGTGATTAAGCCCAAAACTTTATAGAGCTACCACATACCTCTCCGAACATATATTTTTCAAGTTTCAATAATTATATTCTGTCTAGTCGACCTTAAACCGCTTCATCTAATTATTAGTCTCTTGTTTTTTCCACTAAAGGTACAAGACTGCATTCTCAAAATATATAAGATTATGGAAAATGTAATACTTTCCTCTAACCTACCATATATATATATATATATATATATATATATATATATATATATATATATATATATATATATATATATATATATATATATATATATTTTTATCCCTATCTTAAATCCGATAATTAGGTATGAGCATAAATGATCGTTTTGTCCTTCTAATTATTCTTACTAATTTTAAGTTACATTTTCTTCAACGGTCATGTGAACTAATTCATACGTGTCAAAATTTAGCCATCGCTAAATATTGAACTTAGATTTATAACCATTCAATAGAAAATACTTAAGTTGTCACTCGACCCATTTCTCAGGGTGACAGTTCCCGACACGAATTCGTGTTCTCTACTTCGTTCAATCTCAAGCTCCCAACTCACCGAGATATTTAACCAATTAAATTAATCTCACCCATTGGTGAATCAATGAACCATCAAACTAACGAAAAGATATACATAATCCTGTCAAGGGATTAAGATAAAATAGCCGGTGATCAAGTGGACTTTAATTCTTTGCACGATCATGCTATCTAATTAAATTCAACACATGGTCCATTCAATACACTCCAAGTGTACTAGTGTCACCATTAAACCAATTCTACGATAAAGACAAATCGTATACCCAAATGATTAAATAATCAACACTACAACCTTCCGCTACAAGGCGCCAACCCTCATTAGTTGTCAACAATTTTATTCACAATCAAAATATAGGTTGTGTCACACTATGCTTCTCAACGCAAGCACCCAACTTATATTATCTTAAGTGATCATTGGTACTTTATTTACATGTTCAATAGTAAACAAATACAATAATAATAAATGAATACAAACTAAAGTTTTATTCAATATAAATTGTCATTTCATCAATGCAAAATTATACTGTTTGGGCATATGATTTACAACCATCCAATGTTCTGGTCCATAGTTAGACTGATTACAACTTATCACCTTGAATATTTTCTTGATCTATGAGATTAGATGACGAATCATTTTTCCCACTCATTTATTTCAAAACTACCCTACTCTTGGACTGACACTTATTAATAAACTTATCCTTTAGAAAGGTCGTATTTGTACTAACAAAAAATCTTCATATCTAGAGGACTTTAAAAATAGTATTCCCTGGTTCCTTTAGGGTATCCAACAAATATGCATATTTCTGACCTAGACTCCAACTTTTCTGTCTTTTCTCTTTGCACATGAGCTGGACATCTCCAAATTCGAATGTGACGCAATTTTTTTTTGCATCCATTCCACAATTCCAAAGGAGTCTTGGGAACAGACTTAGATGGAAATAAATTAAGAATATATGCAGCTATCTCTAGTGCATATCCCAAAAATGAGATATGTAGAATTGAAAAACTCATCATTGACTTAACCATATCTAACAATATCCTGTTTTTTTCTTTCTGAAACATCGTTCTTAAGGTGTACCAGGTGTACTCAGTTCAAAACTATACCATTTTCTATCAAGTAGTCCCTGAATTCTCCTGAGATGTTATTCGCCATCTCGATCTAATCAAAACGTTTTTATAGTTTTACTCAAATGTTTCTCGATCTCAGCCCGATATACTTTGAATTTCTCAAGAGCCTCTGATTTTCTAGTCATCAGGTAAATGTATCCAAATCTAGATTAATCATCTGTAAAGTTGATAAAATACTCATAGTCCCATTTCGCAAGTGTACTCATGGGTCCATATAGAATGAACTAGTTCCAATACTTCTTTGACTCTATGTTCATTTGCCAAAAAAAGAACTTCTTTGACTCTATGTTCATTTGCCAAAAAAAAGAACTTGTTAGTCATATTTCCTTCCAAACAAGAATCATATAATGGCAATGGTTTGATCTCAATTGAGTTGAGATGATCATTCTTTGCCAGTCTTTGTTTCATGTTAAGGTTGATGTATCCAAGTCTAAGAGGCCATATATATGTATCACTAGTATGGTATGCATTTTGTTTATTATGATTTGTAGAAGTATTATTAATTTATTTGTGGAATAGTTTAATATATAAATACTATTCATCAAATATCCGGTACAAATAGGAACTTTATTCAGCAAAATGTAAAGTGCATTAGCGCAAAAATAGGAGAATAACCTTGTCCTACTAATAAGAAATGGGAATCATAATACTGCTTTATCTTCGGGACATTGTAATAGTCTTTAAGAATTAAACACCTACCACTACTAAAATAAAATAAACTACTCCTATAATTCTCATAGAAACTATTGCTCATGTGTTGACTGTGATAGTAAATTGGTCTTCAATGAGTTTTCAGCTCTCTTGAATCATCAACACCTTGATCCTTCTTAGCTAGTGTATCGGGACAGTCTTTCTTCCAGTACCCTTTATGATTGTATTTGAAATACTTTCCTTTCGCCTTTCCACCTGCTTTGGTCTTATAGTCTTCTTACTACTTGCTAGCTCTTTTCTTTTTCTTTCCATTTCTGCATTTTGGCTTGGAAACAAAGGGGCTACCAATTGTTGCATAAGGGTCGATAGAGAGTTCAATACCATATCAACCTCAGTATCTGCATCAATATTTGCATCTAGATTCTCTGTCACATTGAAATGTCCAATCATAGTTATTATATGATTCTTCACTGGCGTTCCGAGTTTTATACGGATGTTCTGTAAGGTACGAATGTTTCGAACTGAGCTCTCCCACTTTGATGTGCAAACATGTCCTTGAGGCTTTTCATTATGTCATAAGAGATTTTGAGACTGTCATGCTTCTGCTGTAACACATTTGACATGGATGCCAAAATATAACAGCGAGGCAATTTGTGTGTAGCCACCCACTTATCATAAGAATCTCTCTTAGTCTTGTTTTCAGTCTTAGTAGGTTGCTCAGGCTAATATTCTTTAAGCGCAAAATCAATTTTATCAATGGTGAGAACTATCATTAGGTTACGTTTTCAATCCACATAATTTTCCCCAGTAAGTTGGTTTTGTTTTAGGATAACATAAAATGGACTGAGAGACATTTTGATGAAAAATAACAAAATTATTGCATATTAAAATTGAGCAGCGAATTTAACATATGATGCATGAATGCATATGTAGATCCATAAAACTACAATAATGTAATGACTACTTGATCTTTGTGATCTAACAAACCCATCTATATGAAAGGTCACTGTGTCCATTGATCAAGCTGGGACCCTCCCACTAGACAAATCATGCTTGACAATAAATTCCTAGATAAATCCAATATCGTTTTATTTGATCACCAAGATTATAAACGAGAGCCTCTATAGGAGGTTCTTAGATGATCTCAATTTGAGTGTACAATATTTGTCTAGATCTCAAGATACTTGAAAAATAATCTCGCCATCTATAAGATGATCTCAAATTATATTCTATATAAAGGATCTTACCAAAAAGGAATCCAATCAAACAATCCAAACCTCGTAGCCCTCCTATAGGGAGCCCATTGCGTTACTGACATAAGGCTAACGTATTCTATTACTTATGGACTGACTAAAGGTGTAACGACCACATATTTTTCCCTACTGGCCTTTCACCCAGGGGCTATTCGGTGCGCCGTTAACTTACGTATTGACCTCCCCCCTTAAGAAGAACTTTAAATGGAATGCTGGTACCAATTGAGCAACTTGTCCAATTGGTACCAGCATTCCACTTAAATTTCCCTTATGAGAGGAGGTCAAAGGTTGTAATCGCTAGGGACGCGAAAGAAATCCAGTTTAGAGCCCAACCTCCAGTGGACAATTCATAAGTTAACGGCACACGGAATAGCTCCTGGGCGAAAGGTCTATAGGAAAAAGTCTATGGTCGTTACAAAAGGAGACCATGTGTTTTTATTTAAATACACTCTCCCACTCAATATTTTAAAATAATAGATTTTAACTTATAATAATTACCTACTGTTCATATTAATCAAATTAATATACAGTTTAATTATAATAATTACCAACTCTTCTTCATTGAGATTTCTTCCTCTCCAAAAGCAAACAACCACCATCAGAAAACGCCATGGCTCAAATATCGGCATGCTGCCAATTCGAATCGTCGAAGAAACACATCAAATATGTGCGATTGCCACATATTTGAGATCTGTACGGCATGCCGACCGCACAGATCTGAGATCTGCTTAGCTGTACCAGTAGATTTGAGATCTGCATAGGCACTAGCATCGCATATTCGAGATCTGCACTAGCGCACCTATGTGAGATCTGCACAGACGCCCAATCTCGTAGATCTGAGATTTAAGTGGCCGCGCTGGTGCTCTGATCAGCCGCGCAGATTCAACGAGATCTGTACGATGGTCGAACACCTCCGTTCGACTAGATTTTTTTTGCTACATTTACCTTATGTACTTTTATCGATTTCAATATTCAAACTTCAATCATTCTAAAATATCTAATTCCAAATTAAATCTAATTGTAATGAAAAAAATAAATAAATCAAGATGATGGAGTCGTAATCCACCAATCTTGTTACTGACTCGAAATAACAAAATACAATTAATAATTGGGGCCACGAAATAATTGGATCACAATTTAAAATAATTTCAACCATTCAATTAATATGTAAACAAATAATCCTAGACATCACTCGACTAGAACATGTAATTATCAGATCGAAAAAGCAAAACAAACACGTGAACAATCTAGACCACTCTGATACTACTTGTTGGAAATTGGCACGAGAATTATTTAATAGATTAGAATCTTTCCTAGGAATACATGTGTTTATTATAATTAAATACTAATGGTTTAGTATTGTACATGAATTGATAAACAACACTAGATCTTGATCTGATTCATGAGCTTCCTGTTTTTGATTAACGAACTTGGTGCTCTCAACGTTCAAGTCTTTTATGGTATTCCCTCAAGTATAGATTACACTGGCGTGTGGGAACTTTTTAATTGAATCAAAAGCTAATTTCTAGACTGGACAGATCTAGAAAATCAAGAAGATAAAATTTAAGCCAAACAAGACTTAAGAATTTTTTCTCATCTTTTCTTAAATGTTGGATTGATTTTCACGTCACATGCAATGTGATATAAATAGGATAAGAGTCCTAATCGTAAACAAGGACAAGAGTTCTAATTGCATCCAAGTCCAATTAGCTTAAGATTGATTTAATTACACATGTAATCCCTGAACTTATATCACAATTACAATCAAGTCAAAACTTTCATAGTAATCGTGATTAAGACCAAAATTTTATAGATCTACCACAAGACCTGTCTGGACATATATTTTCCAAGCTCCAATATTTAGATTCTATTTAGTCGACCTTATACAGCTCGATCTAATTATTAGTCTATTGTTTTTTTTTTCACTAAATGCAAAAGACTGCACTTTTGGAACAGAAACTATAATACTTTCATCTAACCTACCGTATATATATTTCATCCCTGTCTGAGATTCGATAATTAGGTACTAGCATAAATGATCGTTTTGCTCCTCTAATTATTCTAACCAAGTTTAAGTTATATTTGCTTCAACGGTCCTATGAACTAATTCACTGATGTAGAAATTTAGCTGTCACTAAACATTGAGCTTAGATTTATAATCGTTCAACATAAAATACTTAAGTTGTCATTCAACTCATTTCTCAAGATGACAGTTCTTGACACGAATTCGTGTTTTCTATTTTGCTCATTCTCAAGCTTCCAACTCACTGAGATATTTGATCAATCAAATTATTCTCACCCATTGGTGAATCAAAGAACTATCAAACTAACAAAAAGGTATTCACAATCTTGTCAAGGGATTCATATAAAATATTCAATGATTAAGTGGAATTTAATTCTTCGCACGGTCATGTTATATAATTAAATTCAATACGTGGTCCGTTCAATACACTCCAAGTGTACTAGTGTCACCATTAAACTATTTTAGCAATAAAGATAAATCGCATACTTGAATGATTAAACTATTTATGCACGGGATGGATATAAATACATTACTACTGGCCAAAATTGATTCTTTGGCAAAGCAAATACAAACATTAAAGCACTACAAATCTGCTAATATGATTGAGCTATCTCTTCAGGTATGTACAACTAGTGGGGGCAAATCGTCAATCATCAGAGTTTTATTTAACCATCGTTGATTCGTCATCACCTGCGCAAGCACCATACGCTCAGAACTTCTAATACCAAAAAAAAATCCATACTCACAGACATACAATATGGGGTGGAGAACTCATCCAAACTTCTCATATAGCTATAATCAAAACATTCAAAATTTGTCAAATTGGGAAAGACCCTAGAAAATGAAATGAGGATGGGAAGAGACTTTCTCTAAATTGTCTGAACGTATGGGAACTAAACCCCAAGGCGTAAAATCATCCATAAAAGAAGTGAACCAAAGACAACTAAAAGACAGTTGGCTAAGTTATTCACTGAAGGACAACTGGGCACATGGCCCAGCAACACTGAGGTAAATTCAAAAGAGCAGGTACGCGCAATTACCACGAGGAGCGGAGTTGAGTACCAGTAATTCATGTCAAAAAACTAGGTGGGATAAAAAAAACTAAGTTCAGCAAAGGAAGAATGAACAAATATGATGAATCAGAAGAAACAATTGAGCAAGAAAAAAGAAACTCTCCACCAAATTATATTCTTCCACTGGTCAAGCCTTGCACTCTTCCAATTCTATTTCCTAAGTGGTTGCGCAAATATAAGCTAGACAAGTAATTCAAGAAGTTCTTAGATGTATTCAAGAAGCTCTAAATAAACATACCCTTTGCCGACGCCTTAGCTCAAATGCCTAGCTATGCAAAATTTATGAAGAAAATTCTATCGAATAAAAGAAAGTTAGTGCAGAATGAAAAAGTAATGCTCACCAAGGAATGAAGAGTTATCTTGCAAAACAAGCTACCTCCAAAATTAAAATATCGAGGGAGTTTCACTATTCTTTGCACCGTTGGTATTTCATTCTTTGAAAAGGCTTTATATTACTTAGGTGCTAGCATTAATTTAATGTTTTACTCTATTTTCAGACAACTAGGTTTGGAGGAAGCTAAGCCAACAACATTATCACTGTAGTTGACATATCGATCTGCCAAATGTTCGCCTAGGGTTGTTGAAGATGTAGTAGTGAAAGTGGACAAGTTCATATTCCCTGTCGACTTTTATTATCTTGGATATGGAAAAAGACATAGATGCACCACTTATCTTGGGTTGACCCTTCTTAGCTATTGAACGGGTATTGATTGATATGTAAGAAGGACAACTAGTGCTGAGATTGAATGAACATCAAATAACTTTCAATGTGTTCAAGGCAATTCAATTTTCCAGCTTCTCCGATTCTTGCTTCCAAATTGATATCATTGATCCAACACTTTTACAATTGAGAACCCTTAGGATCCATGGAAATCTTGCATCATGCATTTACATGAGGTAACCTCCGACTTTCTTGTTATTGAATAATGTGTCAGATAGTTGTACGGATCTGAGTCAATTGAAAAAAGGAAGAATTACATAGAATTAGGTACTGGACCTCTGAGATCATTGTCTTCTATTCAACAAGCTCATACCTTTGAGTTGAAATAGTTATCGTCTCATCTTCGATACGCATATCTCGGTTAATCATCCACTCTTCTACTAATAATTGAAAATTTGATTGATCAAGACAAGAAAGATAAATTACTCCTAGTACTTTGAGCATACAAATCAGCTATTGGGTGGACTATCATAGATATCAGGGGTATTAACCCATCCATTTGCTTGCACAAAATACTCATGGAAGAACATATTTTTTGATCATAGACACATGGAAGACATTATGTACCATTGAGAGTTCTGGAGGCAAAGCGAGATGGTAAGTGACATTACCAATTCTCTCAAGTATTTCAAAAGGTCCGATGAACCTAGGTCTTAACTTCCCTTTCTTACCAAAACGGAGAACGCCTTTCATTGGTGCTACTTTGAGGAAAACCTTTTCACCAACATCGAATTAAATTCGGTTTTGGGACGTCACAGCTTGGTATCAGAGTCCAGAGTTTTAAATCAGTTCTGTAGACTAAGAAAAGTTTAGGAACCAATAGAGAACGAATCAATTTTTTTTCTATTTCTCCTAATGTGTATTTATTTAAGTATATGATGATTTCTTGTATTACAGAAATATGTTACATGATTACATTAAAGTTTGTATTCTATTGGTAATAGAGAAAGTTGAAAATGTAAAGATTTTCCATGGCTATCATCTGACGGCTACTATCTTCAAACCCTCAAGTATAATTTTAATTGGGACATGAAAGAATTATTTCAAAGTTTTGTAGCATTGATTTTTGCTAAGTTAAATATCACAAAGTTATAATTTTTGCAAATAATAGAATGTTATTTATTTTGATATAAAGTTTCCTAATTTTTTTTTGGATTTATGTTGGACTGGACTTAGGATAAGATGGCTAAAGTGTGACATACCATCAGAAAGTTTGCAGGTTTATTGCGTCACCTAAGACTAAAAGCCTTAGCACTACGAGCCTATGGAACTTCGATTCCTACATGCCCATGCCTCAACACACTGAGATATTCTTTCAATTGTGGTGAAATGCGACGATATATGGGAATACAATTAGTAACATTGAAGTTATCTATCACCTTTTGCGTACCTTTACCCTAACTGGAGTAGAGGTGGAAAATTTTATGAAGAACGAAATGTTGAAAGAAGACCCAAACCATATCAATGTCAAGACATATTGCTACATCCTAAATCACTGCCACAGATTATATGAATTGGAAATTTCCAAGTAACGAAGAAGACTCAGATACAAGATCAGAGACTTCTGTCAATCAACCAACGCCCAATTGGGAAGAAGATTCAGATTACGCGTCATTTACTTATTTTCCATTATGTTATTCTAATTCAGACTTTCATTGAGAGCACTTTCTAGATTTACAGTTGTAATCTAATTTTGCTTATGCTACTTTTTGTATTATTATTTTTCTTCCAAAGAATTGCAGTTTTCCGACATTTTGTTGAAGATAATTCTAATAATTAAAATTCTAGCTTTCCTTATGTCATTTGAGATAGTGGTTTTATTGTTGCCTGGTGGACAATCTTTATTTTGTCTGAAGAAAATGGAACCTCCAACTCAAAACAACTTGATCAGAGATCTGCTAAGAGTAGTGTAGGGCCTAGTCAGACAAAGTTAGGCTCCTCCCTCTCCACCTCCTACCCAATCTTCAACTTCAACTGTTGTCAATCATGCCGCCATGATAGAACAGTTTCGTAGGCACAAATCCCCCTACATTCCAGGGCACTTCAAGACCACTAGTAGCAGATGAGTGGTTGCATAAGTTGGAGCGCATCTTTCGATTGCTAACAAGTACTGATGTGCAAAAAGTTAAGTACGCAAAATTCATGTTCGTCGGTGATGTCACTGGTGGAAATCTATGTCCCGTACTAGGAGTGAGTAAAAGCAGGATGCTCTAACTTTGGGTCAATTCAAGGAGAAATTGATGGAGAAATACTTCCCGCAGGTAATAAGGGACAACAAAGAAAATGAATTCTTACAGCTAAGGCAAGACAGCATGTCACTGCCAGAATATGAGCAGAAATTTGAACAATTATCTAAGTATGCACCTCACCTTGTTGATACTAAAGCTAAGAAGATCAAAAGGTTTGAGCAAGGATTGAGCATATATATGAGCTTAATTCTTTTGTCCCATAGCTTCACCTCTTATAGGAAGATGCTAGCTCGGGCCAAGATAATTTGGTATCGTAAAGCCAGTTCAGATTAGTTTGTCCCTCAAAATAAGAATTTTACAAGGAAGAGAAAGTGGAGTGGACATGACAAATGAAAAGGAAAATGGCAAGAAAAGAAGTTGAATATCGAATCCAACAATGTCAAGCCAGGAGCCTCTGCTCCACCATGCCCAAAATGTAACAAGACTCACCTAGGAGAGTGCTTGTTTGGGAGAAACGCATGTTACTGATGTGGAAAACTAGGCCACATGATCATGAATTGTCTAGAACCACCCAAAAGAAAGGTTGTGAAGGAGAATGATGGAGACAAAAACAAGAATAAGAATGGAAATGGGCGAGTGTTGGCTCTTACCCAGCAAGAAGCAGACAAGAATCCCAACGTGATAGTAGGTACCCTTCTGTTGTCACATTTCCTGCTTACGTACTTTTTGATTCTGGAGCAACACATTCTTTCATCTCTGCATCTTTTATCATTAAGGCTAGGCTTGCGTGTGATAAATCAGCTTATACACTAGAGGTTAGCATCCCTTTAGGCGAGTCGCTTTTTACGAATCAACTAGCTAAATTAGTTAATATAGAAATTGGAGGAAAAATACTAGAAGCAAATTTTTATATCTTAGAAATGAGAGACTTTGACGTAATCCTAGACATGGATTGGTTGGGACGTAACCATGCGTCTATCCAATGCCATGAAAATGAGATAGTACTTCAGAAACCAGGAGGAGAGAAGTTTTGTTTCTCAGGGACGAAAGGGTCTGGTAAAGGAAAATCTTTCAGTGCCTCAGGTAAATCCCAACCAGAGGTAACTGTTGAAGACGTAGAGATGATACAGGAATTTCTCGACGTGTTTTCTGAAGATCTACAAGGGATTTTGCCAGACAGGCAACTGGAGTTTACGATTGACTTAGTTCCTGGAGAGGCACTGATGTCTAAAGCACCGTATAGAATGGCACAAAAAGAATTACAAGAACTAAAGTTTCAACTTTAAGAATTGTTGGATATAGGCTTCATCCGACCAAGTGTGTCACCGTTGGGTGCACTAGTTCTTTTTGTGAAGAAGAATGATGGATCGATGAGAATATGCATTGACTATCGAGAATTAAATCAGTTGACGATAAAGAATAAGTACCATCTTCCAAAGATTGAAGATTTGTTTGATCAACTAAGAGGATCAAAAGTTTTCTCTAAGATTGACTTGAGATTTGGTACCATCAATTGAAGATTAAGGCTAGCGACATACCGAAAACAGCTTTTCAAACTTGTTATGGGCTTTACGAGTTTGTGGTTATGTCTTTTAGCTTAACCAATGCACCAGCAATGTTCATGGACCTAAAGAACAGAGTGTTTCATGAATTCTTAGACAAGTTCATCATAGTCTTCATCGATGACATCTTTGTATACTATGAGAATCGTGAACAACATGAAGAACACCTCAGAATAGTGTTGGAGATATTAAGAAAGGAGAACTTGTATGCCAAATTCAAGAAGTGCAAATTTTGGCTAGATCGAGTAGGTTTTTTTGGGTACGTAGTTACAGTCCAAGGGATTGAAGTCGACCCGGCTAAAGTAGAAGTAGTAACGAATTGGAACCGACCAACCAATGCTGGAGAAGTACGCAGTTTCTTAGGGTTAGCCGGTTATTACTGATGATTTATAGAAGGTTTCTCTAAAATTGCTAGATTGTTAACTCAGTTAACCAAGAAAGGAGTAAAGTTTCAGTGGGATGACAAATGTGAACAAAGTTTTTAAGAACTTAAGCAACATTTAGTCACAATCCCAGTACTGGTAGTACCACAAGGATCGGAAGGATTTGTCATTTACAATAATGCATCCAAAGTAGGTTTGGGAAGTGTGCTTATGCAGCATAGGAGAGTGATCGCCTATGCTTCGAGACAACTAAAATCGTATGAACAAAATTATCCGATGCACGATCTAGAATTGGCTACAGCAGTTCATGCCTTGAAGATATGGCGTCACTATCTGCATGGTGGCAAGTGTGATATTTATATTGACTATAAGAGTCTCAAGTATTTCTTTACCCAAAAAGAGTTAAATATGAGGCAACGAAGATGGTTGGAATTAGTGATGGACTATGATTGTGCAATCCATTATTACCCAGGTAAAGCCAACGTCGTGGTTGATGCCTTAGGTAGAAAAACGTGTAGGACAGTTGACGTCGATAATCACAGTATAAGAACAACTAGTAAGGGACTTCGAGAGACTACAGCTAGAGGTTTTAGCACCATCGATTAAAGTTACTACAAGAATAACGTCCTTGATGATTTGACCTACTCTCAGAGATCGAATTCAAGAAGTACAAGATGATGACCCTTTTCTACAAAAGATCAAGGCCGAAGTTGGTACAGGATAAACGTAAGGATTTTAGTTTGAATATAGACAGTGCACTCATGTTCAAAGAAAGATTATGTGTACCCAAGGATGAGAAATTAAGAAAAGAAATTTTGAAGGAAGCTCACTCAACCCTTTGCACATCACATCTTAGAGGAAAGAAGATGTATCGTGAGCTCTGAGACACCTTTTGGTGGAGAAACATAAAGAGAGGTATAGGGTTGTTTGTTGAAAAATGTTTATTTTGTCAACAAGTCAAACCAGAACAAAAAAGGCCATAAGGGTAGTTGAATCTATTAGAAATACCAGAATAGAAATGGGAACACATAAACATGGACTTCGTAATAGGTTTTTCGAACTCAGCAAGAGGTCACAATGCCATTTGGGTAATAGTGGACCGATTGACCAAATCGGCCCATTTCTTATCAGTAAAGATGACTTTCAACATGGATCAATTATTGCAACTATACCTTAGAGAGGTTGTTAGGTTGCACAGAATCCTCTTATCAATAGTGTCACATAGAGATCCGAAGTTTACATCAAAATTTTGGAAGAGTTTACAATCAGCCTTAGGCACCAAGCTTAACTTTAGTACTACATATCATCCTCAGACATATGGACAGTTTGAGTGAACTATTCAAATTTTAGACGACATGCTTTGGACATGTGTTTTGGACTCAGGTGGCAACTGGGAGTCCCACTTGTCGTTAGTGGAGTTTTCTTGCAACAACAGCTTTCAAGCTACGATAGGGATGGCTCCTTACGAGGCACTTTATGGTAGAAAATGTAGATCTCTAGTACATTGGGATGAAGTTGGAGAAAAGAGAGTGTTAGGTCTTGAAATCGATGAACGAACAGTTCAAGCTATCGATATAAGAGCTAGAATAAAATCTGTCCAGGACCGACAGAAAAGCTATGCAGATAAAAGAAAGTAAGTATTGGAATTCGATGTTGGCGAAAAGGTTTTCTCAAAGTAGCACCAATGAAAAGCGTTATCTGTTTTGGTAAGAAAGGAAAGTTAAGACCTAGATTCATCGAACCTTTTGAAATACTTGAGAGAATTGGTAATGTCCCTTACCATCTCGCTTTGCCTCTAGAATTCTCAACGGTGCATAATATCTTCCATGTGTCTATGATCAGAAAATATGTTCATAACCCCGGACGCGTGGTAGACTATCAGTCTTTGGAAATGCAAAAGGATCTAACCTATATATGAGGAGACTCCAATCTATATTTTAGGCAAAAAGGTTTATGTTTTGAGAAATCGAGAAGTGCTGTTAGTCAAAGTTCAATGGCGAAATCATGGAGTGGACGAGGCCACTTGGGAGAAAAAAGAAGAGATCAAAGCCAAGTATCCCTCATTGTTTCCATCATAAGGTAAATTTCGAGGACGAAATTTTTATAAGGAGTAGAGGATGTAACACCCCCAAAATTTAGAATTTTATTTCAGGCTAAGTAAAATTCTTAGCAAATAATTGTGGCCACATGTCTGTCCAAAGTTCAAACGGAGTCCAATAATAATAAACGATCTGAGTCCACTAGACAAAATATCCAACGATTTTTTAGATTTATTTAATTAACTGATTTTATTTTTCTAAAAAGGGGAAGAATGGTAAGATATTTTAAAATTATAGTAATTTCACCATATCAAAAATTTACCATTTTCTAAATAGGTAAGTGCTTGCAAGATGATGGAATAAACTCCAAAATCCTCAAATTCATTCTTTCTTCCCCTATCTCCTCTAAAATTCAGCCCACCCCCTTCCCATTTCCCTTACACACTTAAGCACATTTTACAAAGAAAGAAAAAAAGAAGAGAAGATAAGAAGAAGCAGGAAAGAAAGTTTTTTCAAAAGGTTTTTCATTCTCTTTCCAGAAGCAAGGTAGGAAATTTTTTTTTATGCAAGTGATTTAAATCCCTTTTTAGTACCGTGGTTATGTGTATGCCATGCTAAATGATTTAATGTTTATGGCCATCCGAATATGAATGTAGTTTATTCTTTTGGAATAAACAAGAAATGATGTTCATCCTACTTTGGATGTAAATGAAGAATGTTTATGGTTTTAAATCCCTTGGGATTAAGTCTAAGAAAGAATGTTTATGGTTTTACACCACTTTCATTACCTACTCTCTTTTTCTTTCTCTCTCACTTTCTCTCTCCCACACACACATACGCGCGCACACACTTATGTAATTTGTATACACGAATAAATCACCACCCATGCACGCAGTTCAAGGAATGAATACAATTAACACTTTTATTGTTATCTTTGATTATCCTCACGCAAGGTAAGTGTGTATATATGTTTAAGTAGTGTACAGTTTCTTTATGTATTTCTACGGCTATGGGTCTATGTTATATAAGAATGGATCGGAGTTTAGTAGCGCTACGCACGAAAATTGGCACCATCTAATTTCGGTCTAATTTTCATGTCTCCCTATGCAAGTATGAATCTCCCATTGAAATATATATATGTATGAATTAACTATGCATGCACGCTTACTGAGATTAATTCTCATTTCTCTTACGTTTTCTCATTTCAGATAATTGACAATTTGAGACCATTGGCACGGGGTGGCATACGGCTGTGGAGATTCTCTATCAAGAAATTAAAAAAAATATAAATAAATTGCCCTTGGGGCTAATTCTTTGTTTTCTTTCCCCTTGCAGGATAGAATCGACAACTGGTCTGATCCCAACTACTCATCCCATTATATGGTATTGTACTATTCATGACAAAAATAGAAAAAACTACCATGTTTTCATGAGCGAAAGCTACTATATGAAGATCCCAATGAGGACACCAAATAATATCCCCAAAAAAACTTGAGTTATAAATAGGGATAAAAGCTTGTGCATGAAATAGATGACGCACTACAAAGCTTGACTAATCATTGGACACTAAATTTGGTGATATAGATGTCTAGTGGATTTGACTTGCCTAGTGGAAACTTGAAGGTCGAGACACTCAAATCTAGGGAGCATCATCAAAGATCTAGGTTGTTAGTTCTATTGGTTAGACCCAACCAAACATGAGCATGAAACAAATAAGCTTTTTGATTGCAACTTAAGAATTAACACCCCGAGGATGAGATATTGACTATCTAGTTGGGAGTGTATATCACATGAGAGACAAAGGAAATAATTGACCATTGTGTGTTGAGATATTACTAACCTAAAGGCTTATGACGATTGGATTGACTATACACACACATACAACTAAACATGTACAAAAACTTGAAGTTTGTGCGAAAGCACCAAACCTGTACGAAAAACTTGAAGTAGGGACCAAAACACAAAATGATGAAAACTTGGAGACCAAGCTGCAAACTACAGTCTGGCCATGGTATGCAAACTGTGGAAAATAGCAAAACACCAATTGGGCCTATTTGCCACAGATTGGAAATTGCAGCCCATCCGAGCATATTTTAATGATTTTTGACTTTGAAAGTAAATGGTACTTTGGTCCTTTCTTATGCACAAGTTTCAAGGTAGGGTAAAACTGTACAAAGACCTAATATAGGCCAAAGTATGGTGGACAGATGAGGAGAAACACAAGATTGAATAGAGATTTGGGAGGAACAAGAGAGGAATCAAAGGCTTCGTGGTGGATTTCAAAGGTTGAAGATCAAGGCTTGGTGCAAGAATATATTTTCATCTTCTTCTTCTTCTCTATTTACTAAATCTGGTGATGTACTCCATTGATATTATCTTTTTTTGTTTGAACAATATCACGTGTGGCTAAAATCCTTGTGTTGAGACAAACAATGTAAAATAAGTTTAATTGTTTAATTATAGTTATTGAGATTTGACTCTAATTCTTATCTTGTGTTAATTTTCTATATTGTTTCATTTTGATTTTTCATAAATCTGGCCAAGTTGTGATTGTGTTTGTGAATTCGTGAAACCGAGAAGTAATTTACCAATTTAGCACTAAGATAGAGAACACAAATTTACATAAGAGATAGAGATATACTATTTTAATTTGTGCAAAGATTAATAATTTTTTATCGTTAATGCTTTTGATTAGGGTAAAAGTCACATAGAAATATAATGAATTTACTTAGTTGAGTAGGTTTGGTATTACTTTAGAAAGATTATCAAGCAACTTTGTGAAATTGATTGCTAATACATGTGAGAATGTGAGATTGTGATAATCTAGAGCATAATAGTCATGATGATCATTATTTTTGGCTAGTTATATAGATATAATAGGTTGACTGAATTGTGGATCGAGGTTGTTAAATCCAAGACCAAAAAATGAAAGGATATTTTGGGAGTAGTTGAATTGGTGAAGGGATATATTTAGATATGTGTTGATTATGTACATGTTGAATATTTGTAAGGAGTGCTTTTGGTTAACAGGTGGAACCTAGATATTGATTGTATGCTAGGTCTGATCTCAACTACTCGTTACAATAAAAGACATTGCACTAGTATTGACAAAAAAAAGGAAAAAGTTGCCATGTTGTCATGAGTGAAGCTATCCTATGAAAGATCCTAAAGAGGACACCAAATAATATCTCCCCAAAAAAAAATGCAAGTTCTAAATAGGGATAAAAGTATGTGCATGAAACAGAAGATGCACTACAAATCCTGACTAAGCATTGGACACTAAATTTGGCGATCTAGATGTCTAGTCGATTTGACTTGCCTAGTGAAAACTTGAAAGTCGGGACACATCTAGGAAAAATCATCACAGATCTAGATAGTTACTTAAATTGGTTAGACCCAATCAAACTTGAGCGGGAAACAAATAAAAGTTTGATTGCAACTTAAGAATTAAAACTCCAGATTGAGAGATTGACTATCAAGTTGGGAGTGTGCATCATATGAGAGACAGAAAATAATTGACGATTGAGGGTTGGGATAAAACCAAACTTAAGGTTTATGGAGATTGTATGGACTACACACACACACCGGTCAAGCATTATATAAGTAAAAATTGGTTTTGGTGGCATTATTTAGAATAATTATATAATGTTTAAGAAATTTCAAAACCTGAGGCAAACACGGCAAACTATCTATTGAATTGATTTTTATTGTATAAATTTGTGTGTTTGAATATATAATCTTGATCGGGACGAACAATGAATTAAGTTTAGGGTGTTTGAGAAGTGTGTTTTACACGCTTAACCTAGCTTATAAATTTGATATAATTTTGCAAATTGAGTTAATTTTTACTTAACTTAGTGTAATTATTGTCATCATAGATAAAAAACATTGGAGCGAATTGGAGAAAAAAAGGAAAAGTTCGAGCTTAATTGGAATTGGGCAGATGCAATTGACAACTAACATGATCGTATGGCAGTGATATGAAGCATTAAGAGAGCCATTGGAGAAAATTCACTTACAGAAAGTTTGAGAACTAATTTGTACAGTTTTGGAACTTGAGAGGACCAATTTTGCATGATTATAGAGATTCAGAGACCAATGTGGAAACCTTTGGAAGTTACGAGATCAATATTGAAGGTTGGAATCGAAAATGACCAAACATGTACGAAAAACTTGAAGTTTGTGCGAAAAGCACCAAACCTGTACGAAAAACTTGAAGCAGGGACCAAATCAAATGTTGGATACTTGGGGACCAAGCTGTAAACTGCACTCTAGCCGCGGTTTGCAAATTGAAGCTCGTCCGAACAAATTTTAATGATTTTTGGCTTTGAAAGTCGAGCGTACTTTGGCCCTTTCTTGTGCATGAGTTTCAAGGTAGGATAAAATTATATAAAGACCTAATATAGGTCAAAGTAGGGTGGACAATAGGTGAGAAACACAAGATTGAAGAGAGATTTGGGAAGAACAAAAGAGGAATCAAGGATTTCATGGTGGATTTCAAAGGTTGAAAATCAAGGCTTGGTGCAACAACAGATTTTCATCTTCTTCTTCTCTATTTACTAAATTTGGTAATGTACTCCATTGATATTACCTTTTTGTATTTGAACAATATCACGTGTGACTAAAATTCCCATGTTGGGACAAACGATGTAAAACAGGTTTGATTGTTTAATTCTGTTTATTGAGACTTGACTCTAATTCTTATCTTGTGTTAATTTTCTATCGTGTTTTGTATTGACTTTTCATGATTCTGGATAATTTGTGATTGTCTTTGTGAATTTGTGACGAAACTAAAAAGTAATTCACCAATTTAGCATTGAGATAGAGAGCAAAAACTTACATAAGAGATAGATATGTACTCTTTTAATTTGTGTAAACATTAATAATTTTTTTTGTCGTTAATGCTTTTGATTAGGGTAAAAGTCACATAGAAATATAGTGGATTTACTTAATTGA
Source organism: Forsythia viridissima (assembly GCA_030279155.1). Taxonomy (NCBI): domain Eukaryota; kingdom Viridiplantae; phylum Streptophyta; class Magnoliopsida; order Lamiales; family Oleaceae; genus Forsythia; species Forsythia viridissima. Next base: position 15,042,945 of record CM059036.1, read on the forward strand.
GTAGGTTTACTATTACTTGAGAGAGATTATGAAACAATTTAGTGAAATCGATTGATAATACATGTGAGACTGTTAGACTGTTATATATAATCTAGAGCACAATAGTCAGGATTAATCATTATTTTTAGTTGGTTACATAGATAGAATAGGTTGATAGACTTATGGATAGAGGTTGTTAAAACCAAGACCAAAAATTGAAAACTTAATCATTTAACCAAATGAAAGGATAGTTTGAGGTGGTTGAGGTGGTTGAACTGGTGAAGGGATCTATTTAGATAGGCGTTGATTTCGTGCATTTTGAATATTTGTGCAGAGTACTTTCCGCTAAATGGAAACTATGTACTAACTATATGATCCTAGGAGTCTCATCCCACTACTTGTCCCAATAAAATGCATTGCACTAGTCATCGCAAAAAAAAGGATGCTGTCATTAACGAAAGCTACCCTATAAAAGATCTCAATGAGGACACCAAATAATATCACAAAAAATAAAAAAATAAAAAAAAGAACGCAAGTTGTAAATAGGGATAAAAGCATGTGCATGAAACAGAAGTTGCACTACAAAGCCTGACCAAGCATTGAACATTAAATTTGGCGATCTAGGTGTCTAGTGGGTTTGACTTGCCTAGAACTTTAAGGTCGGGACACTTAAATTTAGGAAGAATCATCACATACCTAGCTAATTATTTCTATTGGTTAGACCTAACCAAACTTAAGTGAGAAACAAATAAGCATTTTGAGAGAAATTTAAGAATTAACACCCGGGATTAGAGATTGAATATCAAGTTGGGAATGTGCACCAGAAGAGAGAGAAATGAAATAATTGACCATTAAGGGTCGGGAAATAACCAACCAAAAGGCTTATGGCGATTGGATTAACTATACACACACATGCATACCGGTCGATCATTCGATAAGTAAAAATTAATTTTGGTACCATTATTTAGAAGCATTATATAATGTTGAGTAGTTTCACAACCTGAGGCAAACATGACAAACTATGTAATGAATTGATATTTAATGTATCTATTTGTATGTTTGAGTAGATAATTTTGATCGGGATGAACAATGAATCAAGTTTGGGGGTATTTGATAAGTGTGTTTTACACGTTTATCTACTTATAAACTAGATATATATATTTACAAATTGAGTTAATTTCTACTTGACTTAGTGTAATTATTGTCATCAAAGGTAAAAAAAAACAACATTGGAGGATATTGGATTAAAAAGAAAAAGTTTGAACTTAATTGGAATTCAACAGATGCAATTGACAACTAACATGATGGCACGGGAGCGATATAAAGCATTAAGAGATTCATTGGAGGAAAGTCACAAGTTTTGGGAGTGAAATTTAACTTACGAAATGTTTGAGGACTAATTTCTACTTCTGAAACATGAAGATGACCAATTTTACATTATTATAGAGATTATGGGACCAATATCGAAGCTTTTGAAAGTTACGGGATCAATATTGAATGTTGATAGCAAAAAGGACCAAACATGTACGATAAATCATTGCTGGTGATGAAGTGTGGAAAAATTACTCCGAGGTAAGATTTTGATATAATTTTTTCTTTTGAATTAATTTACAAGTTTTCATGCAATAAATGATGACTTATTAATTATTTTATATACTTGTTCTTTGCTAGTCCTCCCAAAATAGAAGCACCTTTGTACCGAAACCATTGCTGACTATGAAGATTTACAAATAGCAATTGTCAATGCAACTACTATGAGAGAAACTCAATTGTTTTGAGTGATGAATCAGATGCAAGAATATATGGACTTGAAGGAAATAGACATGTCACAATAGACGACTATGTGTTTCTTGAGAGTCAGGAAGCATACATACAAAGTAGGGATGACAATGGAGCGGGTCGGCCCCACCCTTATTACCCGAATAGTCGGGGCGGGGTAGCCCGGGGCAGGACTAGGCATTACCGAAATTGCAACTAATATTTGAGAAATGCTTAAGCTAGTAGAGAAAAAAGAAAGAGAGAGAGAGAAAAAGGAAATAAAGAAAAAAGAAATGCTATAAAAAAAAAACTCTAAACTTAGATAATCACAGTCCCTACAAAAAGCCTGCATTCATTTATAAGTTTGGAATGCATTTTTTAAAATAACACATGAAGAGCGTTAAGAGTTAATAAAATATACTGTGTAATGCGTTTGCTTATTTGAGAAAATGTTAACATTTTGAATTCTTCTTAGATTACTTTGTTAAAACATTGATTTGGTTTGTAACTTTGATGAAACTTTGATATGAGTTATTTTTTTAAAACTTTGATTTGAATATGGACAATTTGTTATATTTATCATATAGTTGATCTTCTATATTTATAGCATGAACCTGTTTTATATAAATATTATGATATCTTTTCTATGTGTATATATTTTAGTGCAAGTTTCTAAGTTGTAAGCAACAATGTCTTTCTATGTTGTTCGTTCTGACTTAATTTGGTTTGAAAAGAAAAAATTGAACTTGAAATAGTATGCTAAAATTTTAAAATTTTCTCTCCTACAGGTTGCCAAATTTTAGTAATTGTAGAGGTAAAATTATTATTTTTAATAAAAATACCACAAATCCATGATAATCCATATAAATCTATTAGAATCCATTAAAATCTAGGAAAAATTGTCTAAAAGTCACCTACAAGTGACTTGTTTCAAATTAGGTCAAAACAAATTTCAAAATTGTCAATAAGTCATACTATTTATCAAATTTTCATATTCATCCCAAAATTATCCCTGTGATCCATATTTCCCACGCACCGCTACAGCCACTACTACTCTCACCGTCACCACCACCACCGCCGAGTCAATAAACATTTCGAGATCTTATTCAGATCTGAATGATCTGAATCCATCATATCAGAATTTGGCTCGGCACCAAACTTTCTTTCTTGGCGATGGACTGAACTTGGAGGCTGCAGAAATCGTTGGAGACATGAAATTCTTGGAACCCATAGCCACCTGCCATATTTTTTCTGCTTTTATGTTGTGATCTTTTTCATTGTTCTCTTTTTCTTCACAATTTCTTGAAACAACGATGCCTTTTTCCCCCATTGAGCGTCTTCTCGCAAAATCTGAAAATTCATAAGCACAAATCAAAACAAAAATTAGAACTCATTTACAACAATTCATAAAAAATCTCAAAAGTACTTAAATCAATAAACTAAATGAAAAAAAACTAAAGGGCTATTGGCACGGGTACTGGGGTAAAAAATTCTGGGATTTGTGTGTACGGAGGGTTTGGAAAAAGGGTTTCCATTGAAACTTCTTCTGGCTCAAGTATTAGATTATGAATTTCTAATAGTCTATATTAGATCTATTCCAATAAGCTGCCATTGATGAACAAAAATCCTACATTAGATAATAAAGACTGGAGTGAACAAAATATTTTTGTGAGAGGAAAGAAATTCTTGAAGAATTGTGAGTGATTTTGCGTAGATCTTGAAACTGATTTGATGAAGATAATGAATGTGGATTTGTAAGAATGGTAACAGGTAGTTTTGTAATCAAGAATGAGAAACAGTTTAATAAACACATTTGTATTGTGATACTGTATTATAGAAAATATTAAGAAAGATTTGTTTGATGAATTTTTGTAGAGTTGCCATGATTTATTGTTGTAAATAATAGCTTGAATTTCTGTAGAAATGAACAAGTTCGATGTGGGCATTGCTACGACTGAAGTTAGCCATTAGATTATTCTGTGTTGGTAATTAGTCATGTGTGTTGTTTGATACTGTTTCACAAAATATTATCATAACAGAAATAATATAGAATTCGCATGTGTGCTCAGAATTTTTATTATAATATGTTATTGGAATAGTCTCGATGAGCCGGTTAAGATCAGTTGCTTTGCTATTGCGTACGATAGATTTTAGCCGTTTGAAGTCGTCTCTTTAGCTTAAAATGGCAATCCTTAAATTTTCTTGTCAAAACAATATTATACATACTAAAACAGTATTACAGATAAATGTACCTTAATATATTAGTATCATACATGAAATATCTTAATAAAACAGTATCACATACATAAATTACAACCTAATAAAATAGCAGTATCATAGATTAAATAACAGTATCATAAGTTGAAACATTATCATAATAAAACAGATTCAAAGATAAATGCTATATTATTTTATCTAAATAAAACAGTATCATAGATCTATTTTTACTAGTTGAAGTGATTATATTGTTCTTAAAATGTCTATTAGTAGTACAAGACCATTGATACTATTTGCATTCAATAACATTATCATAGATTAAAATAGTATCATAGATATTTTACTAGTTGAAGTAATTATATTGTTCTTAAAATACTTAATTAGTAGTATAAGATTATTTATACTGTTTGCATTCAATAATATTATCATAGATTAAAACAGTATCATAGGTTGAAACATTATCATAATAAAATAATATCAAAGATAAAAGCATGGTGTAAGTGTATCATAGCACATTATCTATATAAAACAGTATCATAGACAAAAACAGTATTATATATAAAAGTAAATATAAGATGTTTTAATGATTGAAGTAATGATACTGTTCTTAAAATGCTCCATTAGTAGTACAAGATCATAGGTTTAAACATTGTTATTATAAAACAGTAACAAAGCTAAAAGCATGGTATAAATATAACAATGTACATTATCTAAATAAAACAATATTATAGTTAAAACAATATCATACAAAACAATATCACAATAAAACAGTATCATACAAAATAGTATTATAATAAAACAGTATCACAACAAAACAGTATTACAATAAAATAGTATCATAAAAAAACAGTATCACAATAAAATAGTATCACAATAAGTAATGGTATGTTGGTCTTTTAGCTCTAAAATGTGACTTTAATTGAATTAATTTTTGACCATATGACTTTAGTGTCCATAAGTGCCAAAACAGTAACCGGCCTTGAATTTACCCTAAAATCTTTAATAAGAAATTCTGTCAAAATCTTATAAACTATATGAAATTCTATTTGTTGAAATAGAGAGAGGAGTATTGGAAAACAATGGCTATGTTTTTCATTGATTAAGAGTGAATATATATACACATCCAAAACACAAGAATATGGAAACTATTCTAGGATTGGGGGATTACAACTAATTACAAAGATTGGGAGATTACAACTAATTACAAGGACTAATGACAACTAATTACAATGATTTAATTCTCTAATATGCCCCCTCAAGATGGAGCTCCGGATGAGACGCCAACCTTGACCCTTAACTCTTGGAAGCGGTTTGGTAAGAGCATCGGCAAGTTGATCTGCGGATGAAACATGAGTAACACGAAGAGCACCTGATTGAACTTGATCCCGAATAAAGTGATAGTCAATTGCCACATGTTTCATGCGCGAATGAAAGACTGGATTAGAACAGAGATAGGTGACACCAACATTGTCACAATAGATAACAGGCGGTATAGGAAGAGTGACGCCAAGCTCTGTGAGAAAGGAACAAACCCAATTGATTTCTGAAGTAGTAGTGGCAACTGATCGATACTCAGCTTCTGTGGATGACCGAGCAACTGTACGCTGTTTCTTGGATGACCAAGAAATGGGATGATGACCAAGATAGACAATATAGGCACTCGTAGAGGTATAGTCGTCTTTGTTACCAGCCCAATCTACATCTGAGAAGGCATGAAGAGAAAGTGGATTTTCCTTGTGAAGAAATAATCCATGAGTTAATGTGCCACATAGATATAGAAGCAGTCGTTTTACAGCATTCCAATGTTCAGTCGTCGGACGATGCATGAATTGGGAAAGCTTGTTAACAGCATATGCTATGTCTGGGCGAGTGAGACAAAGATATTGTAGACTGCCAACAATTGTTCTATATTCTGTGTAGTCAGTTAGAGTTGTACTTGAATGAAGTGTGAGATTTCCATCTTTAACAAGTGGTGTAGCAACAGGTTTTGCACCAAACACTTTTGTCCGGGCAAGAAGATCAGTGATGTAGCGTCTTTGAGTAAGCAACAAACCAGATGGAGTGGTGAGAACCTCAATGCCGATGAAATAAGATAAGGCACCAAGATACTTGATTGAAAATCTTTGTGCCAAGAGGTCAATGTAGCGCTGAATAATATTGGTGTTGGTACCTGTGATAATAATGTCATCCACATAAACAAGTAGATATATAGTAGTGTCTCCTGAGTGAAGAATAAATAGAGAAGTGTCTGCATGAGAGTTTGTGAACCCAGACTCAATGAGGAATTGGCGAAGTGCAAGGTACCAAGCCCGTGGGGCCTGCTTGAGTCCATATATATCTTTATTTAATTTGCATTTATGTGTTGGATTGTCTCTATCGATAAATCCTGGAGGCTGGGCCATGTAGACATCTTCGGAAAGATGGCCTTGAAGAAAGGCATTATTAACATCCAATTGTCGCAACTGCCAACCTCTACTGACTACCAAGCTTAGAACAAGGCGAATTGTTGTCGACTTGACAACTGGACTAAAGGTGTCATGATAATCCACTCCAAGTCACTGATGAAAACCTTTGGCAACTAATCTGGCTTTGTACCTGTCAATAGAACCATCAGGAAGTTGTTTAATACGAAAAACCCACTTACATCCAATAAGATTCTGTAGAGAAGTAGATGGAACAAACTCCCAGGTTCCATTCTGAACAAGAGCATCAAATTCATCATTCATAGCTTGCCTCCATTTGGGATCTTTTAGGGCTTGATTAACAGTATGAGGCTTAATGTCTGATGGTTGAGAAAGGACAGCAGTGAGATTCATCTTGGGTAGGGGTTTGTGTATGTTGTTTTTCGCTCTAGTGGTCATGGTATGGGTATTTTGATGGGTGGGTTGAGTTGTGGTTGAAACAGAAGAGGTCTCAGAACTGTGTGGTGCTAGTGTAAACGGTCAACTGTGGTTTGTTGGTGGTTAATCGAACTGTGTCTGAGTAAATGGAGGTCTGTGGACAGAGAGCGACGGTCAACTGGTGAGGAGGGGCGGTCGATCGTTTGGGCATTTTGTGACGGATGTTGACACGAAGAATTCCTTTGTGGAGGCGTATTGAGTGAGCCACTTGAAATGGGTAGAATTTGGACCGGGAGAAGCCATTTTGAAATGATCTCTGGGGTCGGACGAGCTAGATGGAATTGGTGAGTGGCAAATGGAAAGGAGTTTTCAAGAAATTTGACATGACGAGAAATATATGTTTTAGAAGTGGACAGATCAAGACAAATATAGGCACTTTGTGTTGAAGAGTAACCAGGAAAAACACATGGAGTGAAGCGAGAATCAAGTTTATGTTGAGACTAAGGACGAACCCATGGATAACATAAGCAACCAAACACCTGAAGTTTAGTGTAGTTGGGTTGAGACTCAAGGAGTTTTTCAAAAGGAGATGAAAGATGTAGTGTGGGTGTGGGCATACAGTTCATGAGATATACAGCAGTGGCAAAAGCATAAGTCCAATAAGTTAGAGGCATCGATGCATGAGTAAGAAGAGATAGACCGATTTTAACAATATGGCGATGACGTCGTTCAGAAAGACCATTGTGTTATGGTGTATGGAGTGGTGTAGTGAGATGGGATATACCATTGGTGGAGAGAAAACTATTAAAGGCTTGATATTCGCCACCATTATCTGAATAAAGGGTAACAATGTTGTGTTTAAATTGGTTTTCGACTAATGCCTTGAAGCGCACAAAGACATCATACACATGGGATTTCCGTTTAAGTGGATAATATCAAATATACCGTGTATAATGATCAACAAAAATAACATAATAATGAAAACAATCAACAAAGTAAACAGGAGAGGTCCATACATCAGAAAAGAGAAGTTCAAGTGGATGGGATGAGGTTAAGGTAGAAGAAGAAAATGGAAATTTATGACTTTTATTCCATGAACAGGCATTACAATGTATGGAAGAGAGTAACTGACTAGACAATGGTAAAGAAAACTTGGAAACAATATTTTTCATAATGGGAAATGATGGATGACCTAGTCTAGAGTGCCACTCGGATGAAGTGGTCTTGATAGTGGAAAATACAAGCAACGGTGAAGAGGTAACTGAAGAGGATGTAGTCGGCCACTCATATACGCCATTCTTAGGTTCACCCATCAAAAGGATTGCCCCCGTGTTTAGATCCTTCACCTGAAAAGCAAAGGGTAAGAATTCAATAGAAACACGGTTATTAGTGCAAAATTGATAAATCAAAATTAAGTTCTTTTTCATGGAAGGGACACAAATGACGTTTTGTAAGGTAAATGTGCGAGAGCAAGCGGGTATGGTGGTAGAACCAGTATGGGTGATGTGAAGGGCAGATCCATCACCGATCATGACATCATCAGATCTTTGATATGGGCAATGAAGAGAGAGATTGCTCAAGTCAGACGTAACATGGTGAGATGCTCCACTGTCCAGCAGCCAAGTAGGAGTAGTGTTGTTGCCGAGAATAGCATGATTAGCTCGTGGTTGCCAGGGTGTAGATGAGCGATATCCCTGAGAGCCTTGAGGGCGAGGTGTCGGGGATTGTTGATTTGTGACAAGACGGAACATCGGGCATCGTTTGGCAGTGTGCCCTTGAATGCCGCATGCTTGACAACGACCCAAATAAGGTTTGGGTTGGCGTTGATCATGAGGAGAAAACGCAGTGGTAGGGCCTGGTCGTTGTGGATTGGTGGCTGGTGGACGCCAATTTGGACGATTTTGGAAGGCTGTGGGATTCGTCGTTGCTGGTAATGATAGAAAAGATGGTTGAGCAGTCTTAAGAGATGCTTCCTTGTTGAGAAGTTTCTCATGGAGCTCAGCAAAAGAGATTGACGTGTCCCAGGCATTAATTGCATCAATGACAGATTTGTACTCATCACTGAGTCCGTCAAGAACCCGATCAATAAGATCCTCATCATCAACTGGCTTCCCCAGAAGAGCAAGTTCATCGGCACGAGTCTTTATCGCATGCATATATTCACTAATTGATTTTGAGCCCTTGTTACATCGCTTTAATGGGTCCTTCAATTGTTTAATATGACCACGAGATGGTTTGGCGTGGGTATTAGCTAAGGTTTGCCATGCATCAAGGGAAGTGGTGGTGCGGGCAATAAGTGGTTACAGTGAACAGAGATAGCGCCAAAGAGAGCGCTAAAGATGAGACGATCCTGACGCTTCCAGGTTGTGTATGCAGGATTTGGAGATGCAACACCATTGACGGTGATAGTGGATAGTGGTGGATTATGAGTGCCATCAATGAAGTAATGGAGATTATAACCTTCAAGAAGAGATTGGATTTGAAGGCTCCATGTAAGATAATTGGTGGATGACAATTTGGTGATATTTTAGAGATTGATTGTAAGGTGGGGATGTTGAGGATCCTGGGAGTTTTGGATGGGGATAGGATCGTTGGTGGAAGTGGAGGTTGCATCGAAAGCCATTGAGAAGATTGATGCTAATCGCTGGAAAAAAAAATACACTTAAGAAGATTAGGCTCTTGATACCATGTTGAAATAGAGAGAGGAGTATTGGAAAACAATGGCTATGTTTTTTATTGATTAAGAGTGAATATATATACACATCCAAAACACAAGAATATGGAAACTATTCTAGGATTGGGGGATTACAACTAATTACAAAGATTAGGGGATTACAACTAATTACAAGGACAACTAATTACAATGATTTAATTCTCTAATACTATTCATAATCATAAATTTTTTTAAAATCTTCTAAATCTGAGTTGAGAGCACCCAATTACCGTTGATAAAATTTTCAAAATCAAATGATAGTCAAAATAACATAAGTTAATGTGTCATGAAATTCGTCACAATTTGCAACTTCTTTTGCAGAGAAATAGAAAAATTAAAAATAAAGTTGAAAAACGTGAAAATCAAGTTTCTAATTTTATTAGATTTGCAATTCTTTTAAACACGACTAGATTTATTCAACAATCAATTCAAAGTGGTGTATAGTGTTTGCAATTTCAATTTTAAAAATTATAGACAATCACACGGTTACCGATATATGATGTATCACATGTTGAATCCAAGGTTATTCATAATAGAATATGCCTGTAATATTTCATACAATTTAAAAATTATAATACAGATAAAATCATAGTCATTATTTTCTAATTAATGTTGAGAGTTCTTTGAAGTTAAAAAATTCACAAGAACTGGAATATAACTTCTTTTTAGGTGATTCATGCATTCAAGCGACTTGACTCAAAAGAAAAATGTAGTGTAATTTTTAGATATTAGGAATCATGACTGCATAGTGCCTAGGGCTGAATCAGGTCAAGAATGCAAAATTAACGGCCAAACACGGCTAGAAGTGTAAGCCTTGTTTGGCCGACCCAATGTATGTGCCTCACGAAAATAGAGTTGACCCTCGTAAAATTTATGGTAAATTATATTAATAGTCTTCATTCTTTTAGTTTTGTAACAATATCATAACCATTCAATTTTATTAACAAATACCATCCTCATCTTTTCATTAATTCGCACATATGGTCCCCAAATGGTTATTTTTGATAATTTTGCTCTTAACTAAAATAAATTAAAATAACAGAAAAAAATATAATGAAAAAATTACGGACACATTTTCAAAAAGTACAAATAAATCATAAACTTTTTATTTTTTTTTTACATATTTTTACTTAAAATAATATAGAATGTGTTATCAAGTCTCAAACTTTCTAATTATGTCCATCGAAATGTCCTTTTGAGTCAGGACAAATTTTGTTCAGACATCCGTTAATTGACAAAAAATTAAGCCCGCGACAATTTGACCGTTTAAAAAAAGAAAAAACAGTTTATTATATTTTATTATTTGAAACAATTAAAAAAGTAAAAAAAAAAAAAAGGGACCCCACAAACAATTATAATCAAGGGGGATTTATCCTCCCATTGCCAGCCCAAACTGTGGGGATTTGGGCCAGCAACGAGGGGTTGGTTTTTGCGCAAACCAGGGAGATATCCTCCCCCGTCTTCAGTCGCAACAAGGGGGAATTTTTCCCCCCTCCCGACGGTATGGATTCGATTGTTATTGTTGGGGTTGACTTTGGGAGAGGAGAGTTGACCCATTTTGTTTTTTATTTATTTTTATTTTTATTTTTAAAAATAAAAGGTTTGTGGTGTATTTATACTTTCAAAAATATTAGGAACCTCAACTGTAATTTTTTATTTTATTTTCTCTTTAATTTATTCAAGTCATTGGCATAATTGTCCAAAGGGGTCATATGTGTGAATTAATAAAAGGATAGAGATGATATTTGCTAATAAAATTGAATTGAGATACTATTGTTACAAAGTTAAAAGAATGGAGATTGTGAGTGTAATTTACTCTAAAATTTAAAAAATAGAAATACATGCTGCGAAATTGTAGGTACCCAATTAATAGATAGGCAATAAAATCCTTCCACTAGTATTGTTTAGGCATAGATGAACGGATTGCTAATGAAAAACCCAATTCAATGATATCGATGCTTGTACTTGGTAACACCATTTTGTTGTCGAGTATGATGACATGATATTCAAGAAGTGGTTACACATCATCTTCTTCAAGCGAAGAAAGCGTGTAAGATATCAATTTTGAATTTTATTAAGTGTAAAATTTACACTTATTACATGTCTTATTCTTTGTGTGGATGTTTGTTAGGTGTAGCTCGGTTTGCTTCTGACTTTGTAGTGTTTTCATTGCTTTAGGTAAACCCGAGTTTTAGATGAAAAAACAATAAAATGAGGATGAGAAGATGATCAAGACTAATACGATGGAGTTGGTGAATTGAATAGCGGAGTGATTGAAGGGTTGAGGCCGAAGCGAAAAAAATAAGGAAAGAAGAGAGAACAATGAAATAGGGAAAAGCTGTTCGACGCAGGGATAAGTCCCTAGTATAATCCCTCATGGTAGCGAGAAACAAATGGGGCGAGCTATTTCAGTTGTCTTGAGTTTTGCGGCCGCAAGGTTCACAACGTAAAATTCCTCACGATTGGGAGGTATGTTATGACAAAGTCCGACTGGAAGTTTTTCATATTAGGGTTAAACTGGGGATAGTTGTCTCGCGAATTAGAACCCAAAATCCTCACCTCTATAATATATAGCTTTTGTATTAGACTTTACAAGGTTCCCACATCTTAACTTGTGAACATAATACAAAAGTGCACACCAGGGATTTGAAGTACAAAATTGAAGAAGAGAAAGACGATGACAAGGTAAAGACCGATGTTCCGGCTACGAGATTCAATTTGTCGTTTTCAATAATTTCTTTCTTTTCATCTTTAGTTCCCAATGATGTTCTCAATTCAGAGCCTGTTTGGTAGAGTTTGTAAACTAGTTTATTTGACCAAAATGGTTTATTTGACTAAAAATAGTTTATTTGACCAAATTTTTTCCTTTGGTAGCCTGACATTTTTTACTATTCTTAGTCAAATAAACTAGTTTATAAACCCTACCAAACGGGCACTCAATTTACGTTTTGTTTTTGCATAGTTTGGCGAGGAGAAGCTAAATTCTTGAGGTTATAGATCCATCAACATAATCATAAAGATCATTAGGCACAAGATTTGGAACAAAGTGACTAGTGACTAGTGACTACAATACGATAGGTAATTGGTTTCATCTAATTTGATGGAGACATAATTAAGAATATTGCTCTAAGGAAATAGAAAGAAGTAAATCTTATTGGTTGTATTTTCTAATTTTATATAATTATATATTTACAAGAAAGTTGAAACCTAACTATATATAATATATATATACATTTCTCCAACATATATTTTCATCTAGAAAATTCACTACACTAGTATACATATCTATTACTACAATTTGCATTCTCATCTCCTATCTCTCCACGGTGGTCTCCCCACTACAGGATGTATTAGTTGGACTCCGACCATGATCTGGACTCGGATCATCAGTTAGCGTAAGGAAATGTGCCTATTGGATCATCTCTATCTACGCAATTCTTCTGCTCATAACACGTAATTTTAGCCATTTAGACTCATGAGCCGAACAAAGTGGCAGAAAAGATTTTGTTGGACTACAAAATTTATCAGGAATAAGGAAAAGAGAACTGAATTTACCTTGCATTCAATGGAGCAGAGCCTTTTATTATTGTCCCAGAGGCATTGTTCACAGTATTCACAGACGAGACTGTTGAGGAAAATAGTTCACCGGATCTTTGATTCTTGCAAGAACAATTGACAGGACTCAGATTAATACTGTCCAACTCCACAAAGGTAACATCAAGTTAAAGGACAAACTAAGAAGGACCTATTTCACCAAAGGAAATAAAAGGAGGGAATGAGCAGCAATTTTCACTAAGAAAATATGTCAATGACAATGGCTGAAGTTCTGCCTTTTTCTGGTTTGGCTTGGCTGCTGATTCTCAGATTTCACGTGTGTGTATAATGAATATGATGGTAGTTTTCTGCCCAAAACCAAGAATATATATAGTGTAATATATAAATATATATGTATATATGGTTATAATATAATAACCTATATTATATTATAACCCCCAATATATATATATATATATTCTAAACCTAGCCGTTCCACTTTCAATCAGGTCAAACACACTGGGCCACTGAGCAACGATCCAAATGTACATTAAAACCTCCAAGTGATCCACACACGTCCTTCATTAATTTGGGCTGACACACTTGTGGAGTGGACTAAACAATTATCTTTCAATCCTGGGCTCAAATCCTATGAAAATATAACGGGTCTATTAATCATCACTACCCCAGATTTATTTGAGATCACAAAAATCCTAACAAACCTCCACCTTGATCCAAATATACCTGCAAATCCCAAAAGTAAAAATAGCTTAGTAGTTGTTAAAAAAGGATTCCAAACAAATTGGAACTTTACATACCTTTACCGAAATTTAGAAGTGTCAGCCTACTTCTAAATTTTACTATTGTGAGCACCCTAGTGCCCATATTTGCAAGGTTATAAACCTTCAATACCTAAGCAATAACTTTAAAGCTTCCCAATATTTGGGACCTGGATCAAACATATACCTGCTTAAAACACTAACAATAAAGGCCAAGACTGGCCTATTGCAAACTATCAAGTACATAACGGAGCCAAAAATATTTGAGTATGAATTTTTACTCATAAACTCATTTTTCTTATCCTGTTTCTCAGACAAGATAAATTGGTTACCAAGAGGCACATAAGTGGGTTTGCAATTAACAATGCCAAATTTCTTCAAAAATTTAAGCACATAAGGAGTTTGATACACAAATAAGCATGAATTTGACCTATCTCTATCAATCATACCAATGAACCTTCTAGAATGTCCTAGGTATTTCATGTCAAATTCTTTACTTAACTCAACACTTATCTTGTTTACCACTTTCATGTTAAAGCCATCCAATAACATGTCATCCACATAAAGTAACAAATACACACAATCATCATTTGTGCTGTGGTGTAGGTAATACAAGTAATTATCAAACTCATTCCTCTTGTAACCAATATAAAAAATATGTGAATCAAACATTCTATACCATTGACCCTTAGCTACTAGCCTAGCCTCGTATCTCACAGGCTCACTCTCAGTGGTACCTTTTCCACCTTATAAACCCATTTGCATCCCACTATGGATTTATCCTTAGGTTTAGGAACTAAATCCCAAGTTTGATTCCTAACAAGAGAACTCATCTCTCCTCTCATGGTACTAAACCATTCTATGAACTTCTCACTCTTTAAAGCCTCCACAAAGGTATTTGGCTCCTTATCAACTAGTTCCTGATAAGTAGCATATGCTATAGTGAAGTCGGATAGTTTTTGTGGTTCCCTACATGGTCTCCTCTCTCTTTCTCTGGCCAATTGATAATTAGCCAAATGATTTTGGTCAACGGGATTTTCTTCTATCACATCCTCGTTACCTTCTGCATCTATGTTCTACTGATTTTGATGTGTGTCACTCTCCACCTCACTAAGGGTGATGGGGATGTGGGTACTCTCTTTCTCCACCTCAACTAGGGACTCTTCCCTAATGGTTTCTTGTTGTTTTTCACTCTCTAAACAATGCATATCTGACTCATTAAAAAAGACATCCTGAATAATGATGATTTTCACACCCTTTTGGCTCCTATCCCACAACCTATACCCCTTATCACCCTCTGGGTATCCTAAGAGAACACATTTTCTAGTCTTGGGATCTATTTTTCTCTCACTCTGATGAAAGAAAGCAGCACATCCAAAAGTCTTAAGTATAGAATAATCAGTACATTTACCATACCATTTTTCATACGGTGTATCACCATTTAAAACAATAGAAAGAGTCATATTAGTCAAATAGCAAGTAGTCATAACAGCTTCACCCCAAAACGATTTAGGCATACCAAAACTCAACATCATTCATCTAACCTTATCAAGCAAAGTACGATTCATCCTTTCAGCAACTCTATTTTATTGGGGAGTGTAAGGCACAATTTTATATCTAGTAATGCCACACTCATTACACAAATTTTCAAAGTCAGCATTGCAGAATTCAAGACCATTATTATTACACAAATATTTTATCTTTTTACCTATCTGATTCTCCACTTGAACTTTCCAATTTTCAAATTTAATGAAAGTTTCACTTTTATCTTTCAATAGATAAACCCACACACGTCTGGAGAAATCATCAACAATAGACAAAAAATATTTGTTACCACCAAAAGTGGGATTGCTCTCGGGACCCCACAAATCAGTATGAATGTATTCTAACACTCTACTTGTCTTGTGTGTGCTAGATGAAAACGATATCCTATGATGTTTTTCAAGCACACAATAATCACAAAATAGGATGTCAGACACCTGATCCTTACCAAACACACCCTTGTCGTTAAGGAATTTAAGTCCCTTAACACTAATGTGAGCTAACCTATTGTGCCACATTTGTGTGTGATCAGTGTCAATGGAAGAGATAGTGGAATTTAAACCACTCATCACTTCAGCATGTGTAATATATATGCCATTTCTCCTAGTAGCTTTAAAAGCTCTAAGTGCACCCTTACACATTCTAATCATGCCATTACCAAGCCTACCCATGAAATCTGTACTCTCTAACTCTCCTATAGAAATCAAATTTCTACCCATATGCAGAACATATCTGATTTTCCTTAATGTATGCACAAAGCCACTGTCAAACTTAACAGTTACATTACCAACACCAGTAATTCTATATGCAACTCCACCCCATGCAACTACATGTCCATGATCAGCCTCATGCAAATGATCAAACCAAAATTTATTGACATGAAAAGATGCACCGGAGTCAAGAATCCACTCATGTATATGGGAGTTCATAGAGAGGTTAATCTCACCAGGCTCGAAATTTAAAAGCATGTAAACCTCACCAGACTCATCACTAGAGGTCACTACATTTCTCTCTCTCTGATCTTCTCCTCTCTCTTTGTTCTTCTCTTTATAATACCCACTAATGAAACGTCCTATTTTCCCACACCAATAACATTTCTTTCCTTTTGCCCTCCCATGTGACTTAGAACGACTTCTACTCTTTCTATTGCTACCACTGTTTTGCCCACCTCCACTTCCACTCCTATCCCCTGACTGAGGTCTACCCCTCACAAAATGAACTTCACCATTTTTTCTCGCATTTTTCTTGAACTTCAACTCTCTCTCCTTACTTTTTAAAGAGTCTATGACAATGTCAGGTGTAAAGGTCTCCCTCCCATACTTAATGGCATTCTTGACTTCCTTATATGAATCAGGAATGACATTTAACAAAATGATAGCTTTGTTAATTTCAGGGACCGTTTCACCACAGTTTGTAATATCTTGCATAAGCTTATTAAAAACATCAAGATTGTCATCCAAATCTCTTGAGGGATCAATTTTGAAGCTGAAATTTTTTTCAAGGAGATAAATTTTATTTGGAGTGGATTGGATTAAATAAAACTCTTCTAATTTTTTCCAAAGCTTTTCTGTGGAATCAAATTTTCCAACTTTTCGTAAAACAGGGTTTGATAAATGCAATATGATAGAAGTGTAAGTAAGTTCATCAAAATCCTTTTTCTGATCCTCAATAACATTAGGACCATAAGAATTATCAATAGCTTTTGAAACCTTTTGCTGAATCAAAATACCTTTCATTTTTCGTTGTCAAATAGAAAAATCACCTTTACCAGTAAAGACACTCAAGTCAAAACGATGTGCAGACATCTTAACAAATAAGAATACACACCAATAAGCACCTCAAGATAATCACGCGGAAAACCTAAAGGCCTCAATAAACACCATTTTAGATTCCTAGAGTTTCGTGAGATTCGCGATCTCAGATCAAGGAAATTGTCAAACGGGTAAAGTCCAGGTGACAGTTCTAAATAATAATGCACAGAAACAAAGTATCGCAAATAATCATCACTAAACAAAAGCTATTACTTGTCACAAAAATGGGCAGATAAAATTCCTAGCAACAGGCAATGGTTACCCTACATGATAACCCCAAACCTAATGGCCACCCCACACGATGACATGCTAGTACTAGAATGTAAAAGAGATTAGCCAATTTACCAGAGCGGACCAAATCTGACGGTCTGTATTAAATAGGAGAGATGAGAAACAAATTAAAAGAATTCCAGCAACCACACAAGCTGGAAAAACCACGAAGGTTTTGTAAATGCCAAATACGTCCACTATCGAACTGCTGTCCAAGCTGTCCAGACTACCAAATTTATAACTGACCATCGCAGAAGGTCAGAAATAGGACGAGGATCACAACGCCACCAGCCACTCGTCGGAAATCCCTCGCACACGCCTCCATGCACCGTTGGAAAAAATATGCAGCTGAAGTTCACGCGCCGCCTCCGTTACCCCATGCGCCGCACGTGCTCCACCTTCAGCTCCGCCTTGACGCCAGGAGCCGGAATATGGTCTCCGTTCACAAAGATGACTTCTGCTTTGGCCAGAAAAGGGACGGACAGATTCAGGTAGATTTTTGTTTCTTCTTCTTCGTTAATCCGACCACCCAAAATTAATTTTCTTGCACTACGGAATGCCACCGAGGCTCTGATACCAATTGTTGGGGAAAATAGTTCACCGGATCTTTGATTCTTACAAGAACAATTGACAGGGCTCAGATTAATACTGTCCAACTCCACAAAGGTAACACCAAGTTAAATGACAAACTAAGAAGGACCTATTTCACCAAAGGAAATAAAAGTAGGAAATGGGCCGCAATTTTCACTAAGAAAATATGTCAATGACAATTCTGCCTTTTTCTGGTTTGGCTTGGCTGCTGATTCTCGGATTTCACGTGTGTGTATAATTAATATGGTGGTAGTTTTCTGCCCAAAACCAAGAATATATATAGTATAATATATAAATATATATGGTATGAATATATATGTATATATGGTAATAATATAATAACCTATATTATATTATACCCCCCTAATTTATGTATATTTTCTAAACCTAGTCGTTCCACTCTTAATCGGGTCAAACACACTGGGCCATTGAGCAACGACCCAAATGTACATTAAAACCTCCAAGTGACCCACGCACGTCCTTCATTAATTTGGACTGACACACTTGTGGAGTGGACTAAACAATTATTTTTCAATCCTGGGCTCAAAACCTATGAAGATATAACGGGTCTATTAATCATCACTGCTCCGAGTTTATTTGAGATCACAAAAATCCCAACAGAGACCTTCTGAGATCTTGTCTCGTCCTCGCTCCTTCAGGTATACTACGTTGACTCCATTTGAAGTATATTCCTGTATGAAATTAATGTTGAGATACACTGCAATATCTTCAGTATTTACCACATTCTCATAGTTACATATCTTTATCTGCAATTAAAATTAAATCTAAATTAAGCACAATTTCTACTATAATGTGAAGCAATTAATTGAATATATGTGATGCAAAAAGTTTCACCTGAATAACACGATGATTTTCGCCAGCTCGATCATGTTCCCTCTTACAGATGGAACAAAATGCGTCTTCCATGCAGTCCAAGCAATACATATTTTCATTTTCACGAAAAATTCAGTTTCTAGCAATTGCTCCAACCATTGTGGCGGCATTTCGCTTCCTTGGACTCCCCTGCAAATCAACAAAGAAATCATCTGCCAAATGTTAATGAAAAATCAAAACACTCAAACACGCATATACTGTCAAATGATAATGGAGGAATGTACTGTAAAATAAAACCCACCTGAGAAACCTGATGGAAATGATGAATGCTTTCTGGAAGAAGAAGAAAGTGCAATAATGTGTGTGTAAATCTTCAAATGACTGTTAATGGCTAGTCTAAACGGTTTGAATGAAAATGACTTGATGAATAAATTTGTAAGGTGGTCACTATATATACATATAAATAAGCATTTATACATAAATGTTATATATATTACTTTGGTAAGTAAATAAAAAATGATCTTAATAATAGAGAGAGAGAGAGAGAGAGAGAGAGAGAGAGAGCATTAATTACATGATCATTATATTAGTTAGCTACTGACTATTTTTATGATGGTCCACTTTAACTCTGTAGTAAATACATTATGAACAAATTTAGTAAACTAAATTATAGTATATCGCTGATCGGTAGAAATCAACTGTTATAAAGTAAATGAAGATTAACAGAAAGAACAAGTTTGATAAGAATGGTGAAGATTTGGAGAAGAATGGTGGAGAAGAAGAGAATTGGAAAGGAGAAAAATGAGAAAATTGGAAAAAAAATTGTGGAGTGAAGATAGACGTATGTAATTTTTTTTGGGTGTGTGGGAGTGAAAAAAATCTCCCTAACGGTCGATTTTGATAAAATTAAATAATTGACAGATTTTCTTCATGTGCTACATTGATTACGAATACAGATTGTATATTTTGAAGTCTCTCACTAATGAACGGCGAAACGATCAAGTCTAGTGGCATTTTGGACTCAAACGACATGCTCATGATGGTTAGCGAGTGATTATATTGAGCGCTAATGGACAAAAAAAAGCACCAAGGGGAGAAAGCGATGGAAAAAATGGTCGAGCTCGATTAAGACCAAGTAGTCGAGCTCGACTAATGCTGACAAGACTATTTATTTGCCGATCGGTCAAGCTCACGTGTTCGTCGAGCTTGACTAGTGCTGGGCAGGGCTAGGTGTGCCCATGGGGCGAATCAGTGTAATGGTCATGGCGGCTAATTTCTCTGTGATCACTAATTCAATTCAATCATGGGGTTTCATTAATTATTAGTTCGAAAATCACCTGTCGTCATAAGACCACCACCTTGCTGATTTTTGTCATCCATGAGTAGTCAAATTTGATCTCATCTATAAACAAATTCGTATTTGTCGAATTTTTTCTTTTCTTTTGACAGCTAACTTTTTCCCTCTAGTGGTACTTCAGCCCACTTGGAAACGTTGAAGCTTCCATTTCCTTAGGATTCTTTCCCTTTGCAAAGTAGTCAATAACTTTCAGTTGAAAGTCTGGTTCTCAAACCAAAAACTATCTTTGGCTGAAACACGTTTTCGGGGCTTTAAGTGGCCTATGCTATGTGGACCTCCCTGATTGGTTATGTTTACTATTGGGTGAATTGTGCTTTCTTTGAATGTATAATACCTATTGGATCAGATCCAATGGCTGAGATATGGTACACCTCTTCAGTATCCTTACCTCGAGTGGTTTAACAACATACGGTTGATCATAGTTTGGTATCTTTATCAGCTAAGTCCTTTCATCTTTATCTCTCTCCTTCTGAAAAACTTCTTCACTTTCTGCCTCTCTTTCTTCCTTCATTCTTCTGGAGATTTTGGGTTAAAGGGTTGTTAGCTTTACAGCCCGAGGCTTGTTTGAACAGTAAAAGTGAGGTGAGAGGTCTAATGTTTACCTATAGTGATGAGCATTAACTCTGATTTTGAAATCAGACTTACTGTAGTGTTTTGGCCTTAGATTAGGGGGTTTGAGTCATGTTCTTATGGTAAGGAGAAACTTGTGCCTATCCTTGGAAGGCAGTTTGCAATGATCCTTGGTAGTGTGTATAACTGAGCACTATTTCATATAATGTGGTCCTTGAAATATTCTCGATCTATTAAAGTCTGATGTTTTATCATTGAGTTGTATATTCTTAATTCTCAGTTTCAAAAGCTGTAATAGTTTTGAATAGTTTTAACAATTGGTATCAAAGTAGCATGTGAAATCTTTTGGGCTAATACTGGGCATACGAAGACAGATATATCAAATTTATCAAATTAATGATAGATCTGTTAACTCGTGTTCAACCCTAAAAAAGAATCTATTACGAATATGCGGTTCTTTCGTTTTACATTCCCCCTGTTGATTCTAAATGTACAGAAGACATATTATATAATTTTGACAACAATATTGTGGTAAGGTGCCTCGCTTCTGTCATAATTTTGCATAATTGGTAAAAAGAAAAACTCTTATATCCATGCATAATTTTGTTACATGAGTCAATATTAGTGCATAATATTTGAAGTGATTGTTCTTTTAACAACTGTAAGTTGAAGTCTACAATCTGTAGGTAAAACTTGTTGTTTCTTGATTGTGTTTGTTTTTTCTAAAACCGTTTTTTGTTAAGTATCATTTAATCTTAGACAAGATCAGCTAATGCTGTCAAGAGAAATCACCCCTTTTACAGAATTTAGTATGGGTTCGTGGGTCGAATTATCAATATTCGATGGAAATGGTGATTACTTAATATGGAAACAAAAAATACGAGCAATTTTGGTTCAACTAAGAGTCCCAAAGGCTCTTGATGATCCAGAAACATATCCTGATGATTTAAAAGAAAAATCCACTGAAATTGATGATATGAATGAAATTGTATATAATTCTATAATTTTGTATTTATCTGATAATATAGTTAGACAAGTTGATGATTCAAAAACTACAAGAGATTTTTGGTCTGCTTTAGATGCTCTGTTTTTTACTAAAACTTTTCCTAACAAGATTTATTTGCCACAAAAACTGTTCAATTTTAAAATGGATACCAATAAAGATTTAGAATCAATTTTTTGTGAATTTAGCATAATTGTAAAAAGTTTGTCTCATAATGGGAAAATTTTTACTGATGAAGATCTTGTTGTAATCTTTATTAACTCTATCTCTGATCCTTACAAAGATGTCAAGAATGCTATTAAGTATGCAAGAGGCACCCTAACCCAAGCTATAGTCATAGATGCTCTTAGATCTAGAGATCTTAAAGTTAGAAAAGAGTTTAGAGGGAGGATAAAGGAAGAAAGTCACTTTATGAGAGGCATGCCTCATAAAAGGGAAGGAAATAATCAGGGTAGGAAAAGAAAAGGTAAGTCTAAGGATAGGTCCAAATCTAGGGACAAAAGTAACAAAGAAAATGTTACCATTGTGGCAAAATAGGTTATTTTAAGAAAGATTTCTATGATTTCAAAAGAAAGCAAAATGATCAACCCACAGAGCACCAAAACAATGCTGCCATTGAAAATGAAATGGACAGTTTGTATGTCATGACTATCTCTGAAGATAACCAGAGCTAAGAGTGGATTCTTGATTATGGTTGTATCTTCCATATGAGTCCTATCAAAGCTTGGTTCAGTGATTACAAAGAAATTGAACCAAGAAATATGTATATGAGGGATAATAACACCCAGGTGGTTGTGGGGATTGGGAACATAGCCATAAGAATGGATGATGGCATGGTAAGAACTATGCACAATGTTAGGTACGTCCCGAATCTGAAAGAAACATTGCAGCATTGGAAATTTTAGAAGATGAAGGGTACTGGTTCAAAGTTAAAGATAGTGTGTGTAATCAAAGGGTCTATGGTTATTATGAAGGGGTCAAAACAAATGGCCTGTATTACCTTCATGGTGAGGCCCAAGAGGCTATTGATCCTAGTTCTTTTTCAATTAATGAAGATAGGACAAAATTATGGCACAAAAGGCTTGAGCATATGGGGAATATGTGGTTAAAATTCCTTAGTGACCAACAGTTACTTTGTAAGGATCAGTTTACCCCCATTTCCTTTTGTGAAACTTGTGTCCTAGGAAAATCCCACAGACTTTGTGAAACTTGTGTTTTGTGAAACTTGTAAGGGGTTCATAATTCTGTTAGACCTTTAGCTTATATCCATGCTGATTTGTGGGGGCCTGAAAAGCACCCCACACATGGAGGAAATAGGTACTTCATCTCTCTTGTTGATGACCATAGCAGAAAGGCTTGGATCTTCCTTTTAAAGACCAAGGATGAAACTTTTAGAAACTTTAGGAATTGGGTAACTTTAGTTGAAAATCGAAAGGAGTCTAAAGTTAAAGTCTTAAGAACAGACAATGGTTTTTAATTTTGTAACCTAGAGTTTGATTCATACTGTAGAGAAAGAGATCTAGAGAAATAGAACTGTCAGATATACCCCTTAGAAAAATGGAGTTGATGAGAGGTTAAATAGAACTATAATGGATAAGGTTAGAAATATGCTAATGTGTTCTGGCCTGTCCAAAGGTTTTCGGGGTAAGGCTACTTGCAATGCTATTTATTTGATCAACAAATCTCCCTCTAGTGCCACAAACTTTAAAACCCTAGAAAAAGTTTTGTGTGGAAAGTCCCGTGACCTCTCCCACTTAAGGGTCTTTGGGTGTGCTGCATATGCACACCAAGTTGAAGGAAAATTGGATGCATGGTCATCTAAATGTGTTATGTTGGGTTATCCAATTATAGATTGTGGGTATGTGGTGCAAAAAGTTGTGAAGATTATTAACAGTAGGGATGTGGTTTTCAATGAACTTGAAATGCCAAGTTTAAAAGCCAAAGATAAGTCCGATGTCAAGTCTGAATAGTGTAAACCTGGAAAGCTGATTAATGAAATAAGATAAGAGAGAGATAATTAGGCTACCACTGATTAGAACCATAATAACCTTCAACCTAGTGAGATGAGAGGTCAAAAAACCACTGGAACCCTTGAACCTCATCAAAATCCCATTGAACAATCCCAAATTGAAACTATGGAACCAATTGATAGTCAAGAGTACCAACTTGTTAGGGACAATAACTAGACAAATATTTTTTTTATTTCAACAAAAATGTCAGTATATAGACCCGGATAGTAAGCAAATAAAAGATAATCCAATAAGTACCCTGTTACTTATCCCACTCCCAAACAAAAATATTACATTGTCCCCAATGTAATAGTAAAAATAAGGAAATAACAGAGGGAAGAGATCAGTTACACTCCGGAGGTAAATGTGGAGAAGATGATCTGGGCTGATCAAACGGACCAGATAAAGTGGACTCGGGTGTTTTGCTGAGATTCATGGTCGAAAGATGATGTCATAGATATCATCCATGCGCCTTGCAAATTGGGGCATCCTCTCATTAAGTACTTATTTATAGTCATTAGCTTGACTTATTGTCTGAATGCTCAAGTGGGAGATGAAGGGATCTCAAGATAATTGAAGGTGTCACTCTTTAATAATTTCTTGATTTTCTTCTCTATGTTTTGTGGCTTGTCTTTCATCTTGCATTTAACAACTGCAATCTGTCCATCAGGGATGTTTTTTTCAACTTCAACAACATGTTCATCCATGTAAGCTTCTTGTACCTGAACCATCTGTTTACTATTTGTCTTTTACCTGTACTGTCGGCTTCGTCTCCCAAAGCCTTTTAAAGAAGTTTTTCTTAAATTTCTTCAAGGTCTCAACTCTATATCCTGTCCAATAAGGAAGAGGTGGTGGTGCTTCATCTCTACCCAACATATGAAATATCTCCATTTCATTCTGAACTCTCAATCTCAATATCTCTCGTGAAACATCAATAAGAGCATCCGAAGTAGCTAAGAAGGGCCGACCCAAAATAATATAAATATCTGCATCCCCAGAAATATCAAGAACAATGAAGTCAATGGAAAATAATAACTTCTCCACTCTCATCACCACATTTTCCACCATCCCAAATGGCTTTTTAATAGACCGGTCAGTTAACTAAAGAGTGAACTTTGCAGGTTTAGCTTCACCAAGTCCTAACCGCCTAAAAATAGAAAGAGCCATTAAATTGATACTTGTACCAAGATCGCACAATGCCTTGTCGATCAAGAGAGTACCGATGGTAATTGGAATTGTGAAACTGCTTGGATCATTTCTTTTGTCTGGTAGTTACTTATCCACTATAGCACTTACTTTCTCTGTAAGTTTTACTATATCCCCTTCTGCCAATGTTTTCTTATTTGAAAGCAATTGTCTCATATACTTGGCGTAGTTGGACATTTGAGTCAAGGCCTCCACAAATGGTAATATGCAACTTTCTTAGATGATAAAAAAATTATTCACACTACTCATCCTGCTTCTTCTTCTGTGAATTTAACCTCTGTGGGAAAGGAATGGGAGGTTCATATTTTTGATTGGCTCTGGAGCTTTTGTTTTTCCATGATCTGCCACTTGCTTATGATTATTATGCACATCTAGACATACTTCTTCGTCCTGCTATTCAAGAACTTGTTTTTTCTTGATTGGCCTTTTTGTATATATTTTAGGCAAATGCACCCCATTTCTAGTTGTTATTGAATGTACTTGCTCTCTGGGGTTGACCTCGATGTTGCTTGGTAAGGTACCATGCGGTCTACTTGACATAGCGACTGCCATCTGACCCATCTGAGTCTCTAAATTCTTTATTGAAGCGCTTTGATTTTGGAGAATGATCTATGTCCTTCTCATGAATTGATTATTTGCTTCCATATACAACTCAGTTTTTTCCATGAACTTACCAAACATATCTTCTAGCGAGACTCTCTTTTCTGGTTCCTGAAATTGAGAATCACGTGGTCTATTTTTATTCTGATTATCCCTCAAAGAGAAATTTGGATGATTACACCAACCTGATTAAATGTTTTGGAGAACGGATTATTCTGCTGGTATTGACCACCTTGAACATACTCGGCTTGGTCGAGTTGCTATGATAGAATAGGACATTCTGATGTGCTGTGATTTTCTCTACACTCTTCACAAGTTGATTTTTTCATTTGCATCGCATTGACTGAATGTGACATACTCTCAACTTTGTGTGCCAATGAGTCTATTTTTATAGATAATGTAGTGAAAGTGTCTAGTTCATGTACCCCTGCAGTTCTCTTGTGTATAGATCGGTCTGATGCCCACATAGCAGTGGTGGTAGCCATTCTCTCAAACTGCTCCAAGGCTTCAGCAATGGTTTTGGTGGATAATGAACCATTGGATGAAGAATCTACCATACTTTTATAGGAATGAAGTAGTCCTGCATAAAAATACTGAACTTGTAGGCCCTTACTAATGTCATGATGAGGGTACTTCCTTAGCATATTTTTGAATCTGTTCCAAGCCTCATAAAAAAGATTTTGATTCTGCCTGTTGAAATATTGATATGTCATGCTTCACTTTGCAATCTTGACCAGTGGAAAGAATTTTGTGCAAAACTTTTGGGCTAAATCATTACAAGTGGTGATACTGGCAATCAGCTGTGAGTCCAACCACTCAAGAGCTTTTTCACGGAGAGTATGTGGGAACAAACATAGATGGATGGCGTCGTTTGAGATTCTTTGATATTTGAAATGTCGGCACATTTCTAAGAATCATGAAAATATGTGTATGTGGATTCTCGTCAGTCCTGCCATAGAATTGATGTCCATTCAGAAAGAGATGAATGGCATTGGTCTTCAATTGGAAGTTTGGCTATACAAAAGGTGGGTAGACAATGCTAGATTGGCTATGGATGATGTGCGAAATCATAAAGTCTATAACTAGCATATTGTCTTCATTAATGGCTATCTATCTATTCTCCCGTTATGCCAGAGCAATCTCATTGTTATTCATGGTGTCGTGCTGTTTTTGGTCCTTTTGGTGTGTCTTTCTTGCTTCTCTTTGGCTACGATGGAAAGTGTATTCGATTTCTGGATAAGCTAGAGACCCGTGTCTCTTGCTTTGCATGCAAAGCCCTGAAAGAAAATAATTTAAACACCGAAATAAATTGAAAAATTAAATAATAAATAAATAAAATTCAAATTAGTGCTAATATAAGTGAAAAAATAACTAAAATAAAATCCCTGACAATGGCGCCAAAAATTTGTTAGCAATTTATTTTGTGGTGCAAGTGTACGGATCACACAAGTAATATAATAGATTTGAAAGTCCAAGTATCATACTACAGGGATTTAGATAGTTCAACACAATTAAATTAACCTTAACTGAATCAAATTAACTTTTGAAGTTTTGTTGTTTAAAAACTAAGTAGATTATTAACTAAAAAGAATTAACTAATTATAATTTAATAAAAGATTAAGTTTATGCCGAATTACTTTGAATATGAGAAAGAAGAGTACTAGGATCCTGAATTCACTTGTAGTTGTTAATTCCTTTGTCTGGATACTTAAATTTGACATAATACACCAGTTATGACGATCAATATTCCTAAATTATTCAATAATTTCTCTAGAATAAAATCAAACATATTCATATGTATGACCCGACTATATATTTATGACGAATGCGAATACACAAGAATGCATTAAGTTGCAATGGATAATTAAAGATCACATAAATCATATCAGTATATATGTATCTCCTATCGGACTTTAAAATAATTAAAATTATGTCTAGCATGTTTTCAATTTCTCGATAGTAAAACAAACTACAAGAATCATACAATTACTACGTATATAATTGTAGATGAAATCAAATCAAATTAATTATTTAAAACTATATTAATGCATATCGTCAAAAATCAAAGTTCCAAATAGAAGAATTAAACTACAAGTTTCATCATAATCATAGCACAAAAAGAATTTAGCCTAACATACTAAGAAGAAGAAAACAAAGAGAAAATATAAAAGCCATCATCCAGATAAGAAGAAAACTCAAAAGAGTGGATATTGATCTTTGTTCAATCTTCTTTCTTGTTTCTCTTCTTGAATTCTTCCAATAATTCGACTCCTTAATTATGAGTTAAGAACTCATATATATAGTATCATCACTGTGTTTTAAAAGATCTCAAAAAATCATTAAAATCGTGTCCCAAAAAGTTTTCTAATTGGAGTCGAACTCAAAAGGTAACAAAATCCCACACTGCCAAAAAATACACTGGTCGTCGCCCAGTCCAGCTTTTAAGTCTCTGTATGTTGAAATTGATGCTGGGCGATCGCCCAACTTATTTTTTTTCAATATGCGGCAGTTTTTCAAACGGCCATAAATTCTTGTAGGAAACTCTAAATTGAGATTCGTAAAAATGTGTTGGACTCGTAATTCAATTATCTTTCCAATAGTATATCATTTGTCTTGTGGAAATTTTAATACCAAATTTTTTTCTCTAATTTCTCCACATGCTTCGGAAGGTAGTTTCTCAATTTGGTTCTTTGGCATTCAGGTGTTTGATCATTTGCTTCAACTCTTCATTGTCACTCCAACACACCTTAAACTTATTGATTTTATCTTCTTCCTCATTTTCCAATGTTTGGATCTTGATATTTATTTCAAGAACTCAATTTCTTCTCATTTACTCGTCGATTTCATCAATGTAATTTGAGTTAGGAGATTTTGTCGTTTTAGTCTTCAAGCTTCAATTGAGTGAAATTTGATCCTCGTACTTTCGAATCATCTTCTAATTTGTTACTCTTTTCATCTATTCTTCCTCAATTGCTTACAAACATGTCCAAAACTAAACTAGAAAGGAAAATTCAATAAATTAAGTAGAAAATCAATAAAATAACGGGATAAAAGCTTAGTTTTAAAGTCTAAATAAGTGCACAAAATGCACTTATCATCTACCGATCTGAATGAATTTCAGTTTGGAACGGTAATCACTGTTGTATGTTAGGAAAGTCGTTGGACTTGATGGAGTACTAGCGTCTATTGTATCGGACAGAGACCTGATGTTTACCTCAAATTTCTGGAAAAGTCTTCAAGGAGCTTTTGGTACTAAATTGAAATTTAGTATGGCTTATCAACCTCAGAACGATGAGCAATCAAAATAGACTATTCAAATCTTTGAGGATATGTTGAGAGCATGTGTCTTGGATTTGGGTGGTAAATGGAAAAGTCACTTGCCGTTGGTGAAGTTCACTTATAATAATTGCTTTCAAGCTACTATCGGCATGGTACCATATAAGGTACTTGATGGTCGCCGATTTTGTTCGCCAATTTTTTGGGATGAGGTTGGCAAAAGAAGAATTTTAGGTCCGGAATTAATTGAGAAAACATTAGAAGCAATAGACAAGATCAGATCCATAATAAAGACAGCACAAGACCGTTATAAAAGTTATGGCGATAAGAGAAGAAAAGCATTAGTGTTCGGGAACGGCAAATTTTTTTTTTCTGAAGGTAGCCCCAATGAAAGGAATACCACATTTTGGTAAGAAAGAGAAGTTGAGACCATGATTCATTGGCCCATTTGGGGTTCTTGAGAAAATTGGAAATGAGGCGTATCGTTTGGCATTACCACCTGAGCTCTCGGCAATGCACGATGTATTCTACGTGTCGATGTTAAAAAAGTATGTGCATGACCCTATGCATGTGGTAACCTAAGAGTCGTTGGAATTGCAGAATGATATGACTTAACTTGAAGCGCTTGTGCCTTGTGGTGGTTCTAGAGAGAAAAGTACATGTGTTGAGAAATCGAAAGGTCCTTTTAGTCAATGTTCAATAGAGTAGGCATGAAGAGGATGGAGTCAATTGGGAAATAGAAGAAGACGTCTTAGCGAAGTACCCGAACCTCGTAAACCAAGTAATTTACATTTCGAGGGTGAAATTATTTTAAGTGGGAAGGGTTGTAGCTACCGAAATTTTTTTTCGTCTTTTATTTTCAAGGAAATAAAATTTTCACTACTTTCAGCATCGCTACAAATCTCTTAGTACGTTTTAAATATTTTAGTAACATTAATTTGTGCACGTGTTTGCCTTTTATTTTTATATGGCGAACATGAAATTTTCTTAATCACCGACACTAATTTAATTTTATTAACTCGAATAATTTTTCTCAAATAAACTTTGGGTTAATGGTGAACTAATTTTTTAAATTAAAAATAAACAAAAATCTAAACTCTTCACGGTCCATGTTCGGTCTTTTGTTCATCTTAGTTACGCACTTTTTTTCAGCCGTTTTCCACTTAGAATTATCTCATTTATCATGCCCTTATTCTACTAGAAAATCACCTCCAAACAGTCCCTTATGCCCTACCAAATAACCACCCAAACAAACCCTACTCCTAGCCAAAATTTAACCTCCAAACAGCCCCTTAAATCAAAGAAAATAATCGTCCATGGTCTCTCCCTCCCGGCCATTTTTACCCCATGTTCAACACCATTTCACCACCTTTCTAAACAATTTAATCATCAGCTTTTTTTTGCCCATGGGAACTTCTAAAAAACGTCCACAACCTACCTTACCACCGGAAGAAAACCCATCCCATGTACCCTCAAATCAGCCCCATTTTCTACTATTATCTCTTACATTTCATTCACCAACCTAACTGCTTCTCCCTTCCCCAAAACCTTCTGATTTCAACCCCTTTAAGTCCCTGATTTTCCTTTAAACCAGCAAAAAGACTCCAAAAAATCGCCCCCCTCACTCTAGATTTCAGTTATTGTTTGCCAGGTTCTTCCTCATTTTTCCTTCCCTTTTTGGCCAACCAAGACACCCAATTTTCTTCACTTCAAGCCACCCATAAGTCCTCTTATTTCTTCTCTTTTTAGTCCTAAAATTATAGTCCAGGAACCTCTCATTTGTCTCTCAATTTTGCCCCAAACAGCAAGCAGAAACACATTTTTTTCCTTCCCAGATTTCAAAATTTTCCCTCTCTAGTTCCACTCCATTTTTCTTCTTCTAAATCACACACTTTCTTGCAAAATAATACATAAATAGAAAAGGGAAAGCATATAGGTTGTTTTCTTTGTGTAGTGCATCAACTTTTTCTTCCAACAACTACAACCGAATATCATTTTGAGGTAGTTTTTATTACTACATAAGCTATGTTTTACAAATATTATTTTGGGGAAATTAATATGTGAAATGAATGCCATCTTAAATATTTACGAAAAGACTTTATGATTGTGATTGAAGGTAATCACATATGTATGTTAGTGATTGAAGGTAATTACTTTTAAGTTCATGTGGTATTGGCCACCAAATGATGTTGTCTCTTATCTACGTTTTAAAGTGATGGCATGTCGCTTTTATATTCCGTATAATTTTTTCACATGTTAGTATATTTTTTACTTAGTGTTTCTTATGAAATACTCACCCCAAGATGAATAAATTTTCAGATTGAGATGATTGGCATTGGCGCCATTGCACCATAGCGTAGGATAGCAATCTTGAAGTTGGCTTAATGTTATTTTATTTAAGTTTTGGTGTCGAGATGATTGAGTCATTTATGATGTAAAAACTTCAATTTAATATTGGATTTATTATATTTGGTCATGTAGAGTACAAGGAAAAACCCAGATGTTGTTTTGGTTGTCGTTTGGAAATTTAAAGAGTATGTTGCATAATTTTATTTTTGAAATTTCAGCTTCCTATCCCAATTTTGGAAAATTATAACTCACTGCGTATTTGAGTAAAATCAATGTCAGTGGATAGTCTTATATGTTTTCTAATAGAAGGAATTAGAATCACTCAAAAATCATGTTGTATGAATTTATTATGAACTTTTTAGCGGGTTGCCATATTGTACCCAGAGCAATTTTTCAAGTAACTCTGGCCATGTTTTTCACCTATCAAACGACTTAGCTAAGGTTTGAAATTTTAACATGTTATAGTTTAAAGTACCAAGTATTTAGTGTTAAAACCTTGTAATTTTTGGAGTACATTTGGATGGTCAAATAAATTGTGGTGATACCTATTGCGATTTAGGTACAAACCTTAAATGTTGAAGTTATTTTCTTTTTCCATGCGTGCTTGTTACATTCCGCAATAGTTAAAAATTTTTAAAAAAAATTCTACGGCTTGAGAAAACGTATTTGAAATCGTCAAATATTATTTAAAGATTTTTAAGTGACCATCCGAGTTGATAAAATCCGGGGCATTACAATGAGTTACTACTCCAACTAAGATACAATATTATGTAATCAATCATTACATTCTCTCACAAAAAAATTAGTAATTATTATTTTTATTCCTTGTAAAATGCAATCCTAGGGATCTCCATTAATACATCATAAATTCTATAAGATTTGATATCAATGGTTCGTCAATTATCAAAGTTCAAATCACCAAAAGGTATTCACCGGCTTCAAGTTATTGTAAGTTTTACCACCAAATAAAACTCATACCTGATTGCAATTGTACTTCTATGAATATAAATAAAATATCAACATTCTTCATTATTACATCGAACAATACAATACAACATGTTATCAAGAATCGTGTTGCTTTTATCTTTATTACAATTGCTACTTTAATTACTTTAATATTTTAATTATTAAAAATTAAACAATAAAATTATTAAAATATTAAAAATTGACAATATTATTATAAAAGCACGTACAATGCACATGTATCTAACTAGTATTACTAAAAATAGCTTTTAGTCCTTAATTTTTAATGACATTTGTTTTTATTTCCCACGTTCTAAATCTTAAGCCCAATTTGAGCCAATGGATACCATGAGTAGAGTTTTTTTTACTTATGTTGCAAAAATAATGGAGAAATTAAGGGTAATTAGCACAAAACGTACCTTTTTGAAGTCATTGTGCAAATCATCCATACCTTTGAAAATTTTGACATTTTCACCCTCACCTACACCATTTCTTGCACAAAATGTCCTTTACGTCCATTGTCATCCATTTTCTACCGTTAACTCACTTCTACAACACGATTCATAACACAAATGAAGGGTAATTTTGTCCACCTGCCTATTTCACTTGTACACCCCAAAGGCCAATAAGAGGAGATGCAAATGAAGTCTTTTTGTCATATATGTGGAGATGAAAAAGATGTCTTTTTTCATACCTTTGAAAGTAATGGCAAATCGATTGTACAGATGCAGAATCCAAATTGAGATGAAGACTTCGTGGATGCAAACAAATCTAGGAATGAATGTGAACAATAAGTGCTCCATTTGCAGAATGAGAAGGGGACGTGCTATGTTCGGAGCTAGTTTTTGATTTTGTTTGTGGGCTTGTAGTGATGTGGGTACTAAAGTAAGAATCCTGGTGTAATATTGCCTAAATTAGAAGCATGGTTCAGTGGTGTAGAATGCATTGTTGGGATTGCTTAACTGGTACTGCTATGTACCAATTTTGATGTGTAATTGTTGTTATGGAAAACATCCCAAGCTTTGGATAACAATGTGTAATTCATCCATAACTTTGTTTATATTTTGTGCAAAATGTCCATATCTTAGCTTCTACAATACATTGAATGTCCTTAACGCTCTTGGATTTTTTTGGTTGTGCCTATTTGCATCTATTAACACATTATTGACACAATCAGTTAACTCTTCTACTTGTCAACTTTATTCTCCTTCTGCAGCCACTCAAACACCTCCAACGTGCACTAAGAGTCTCTCACTTCCTTCGAAAAGTACATCAAAACTAATTGCAACTGGCGGGTTGAAATTTATCATTAATTTCCTCGAGCACATCGGAAGGTTCCTGAGTCATGCACTCCAGTTCCTCAATTGCCTCAAAAAGTCCTTCACTCATTTCATCCTCATCGTCACTGGTGTGAAAAAAGACTTCATTTTCATTTCTTTCTCAATTTCCTCGATTTGCCAGCCATTATTTTCCAAGGTATGAAAAAAGATTTCATTTTCATTCCACAGATATGATAAAAGACTTCATTTGCATCTCCTCTTGTTAGGCTTTGGGGTGAACAAGTGAAATAGGTAGGTAGACAAAATTACCCTTCATTTGTGTTATGAATCGTGTTGTGGAAGTCAGTTAACGGAAAAAGACTTCATTTTCATTTCTCTCTCTCTCTCTCTCTCTCTCTCTCTCTCTCTCTCTATTCGCCCATGAGTTGGATATTATAACCATACGGTTGCTATAAAAGAAAGCTTCCTCTGTGTTGGAACTTCTTATTCACTTTATTATTTAATTTTTAATAAGGGTTCACTACAAGAAAAGTTGCTTATAGTGACGACAAAAGTTGTCGCTATAAAAGAATATGTCGCTGCTGTGGACTTAGAGTGACAAAAATGTCGTCTCAGAAATTCGTGGCAACTAATTAGAAGATATTGATTACTTGTATTGATAAATAGTCATCTCTACTGAGTAAAAAGTAATAGAGATGACATACTCATTGCTATAAAGGTCATGGAGGTCGTGAGTCTTTATTCTTATAGCGATGATATATCGTTGCTATTTCTTAGTTAACTGTGACGACAATGTTGTCGCTAATTTGTGATACAAATCCAATGATTTGTCGTCGCTAGTTGTCGTTTCTAGTACTCATTTATAGCTATACGACAAGTCGTCACTAATGTTGTTTCTTTTATTATTATTATTTTTTAAATTTATTTATTGTAATAATAATAATAATAACAGTAACTTTATTTTAAACCTGACTCTGAGTAGCTATCGTGATATCTATGATCCTCATCATCGTCGTCTTCATCTTCGTGATTGTCATCGTCGGTTTCTTTGTCGTCTATGTATTCTTCCAATGTATCATCATCCTAGTTGTCATCACTGATGAAGGATGCATGTCCACTAACATTTGAAGACATTGTCCTCTTGTCTGACTGATGAACATGAATGGTCTCTCCATCGTCCCGTTGCAAAATTATTTGGTCTAAATTACCAAGATCAACAAACAAAGAGAAGTTGAATGAGTTGTTATCGTGCAACAAATATAATTTAGTCAAGACATTTTCTCAAATATCCCATGCACAATGATGATTGACTTCTTGTACAGCTCGCTAGTTGGGACCACGAGAATCATGTTCAATGTAAAAAACTTAATTTGCTTGAGAAGAAAGTATAAATTGATCATCATTGTATGGCCTGCACAAATATCAATACTTGTAATGTTCTTTTTTGTTACTTTCCTCTTGCCATCGTACTTAAACCATTTGCACATGAACAAAACAACAGAGAAGCCATTCACATATGAAAACTCCAATATATCTTGTAGTTGCTCGTAAAAGGTTTCATCCTCAGTCTGTAGCACAATCACACCATTGTTTTAAGTTTTTCGTCGAGTATCACGTTCATTAGTGAAAAACCAAACTCTATTCACAACATACGCTGTGTACGAATGGGCATTGAAGTTTGACCGAGACGTCAAAGATAGTAACTATTGTGTAACTTCAAGGGAGTTCTGTTTGTGCAGAGTATAAATTTGTATTATTGATGGGTACTATAAGTCAATAATGAAACTCCTTAGTAATGACCATTAAAAATTAATTACTCATAGTAATTAGGGAGATGAAGAGACACCCTATTAATGACCATTAAAGGCCATAACTACAGGCCATCCCTATAAATAGAGGCCAACCCCCAGGTAAAAAAGACAACTCTCATACACTCTGCGTTTCTATTCTGCACATTTGTTTTAATCATACACTGATTATCACACCAGAGTGGACATGGGGGAAAGAAGTCCCACCACTATTTTGCAGGTCTCCACCACTATCGTCACCGTGCTCGAAGAAGGAGAAAAATATTTATCATTAGGTTCTTCAGGTGAATCTTTTTCAATCACTTATGTATTTTTATCTTAATTATAGTAGAAATTAATGTGGTTTTAAAATCTATTTTTGAATGGATAATAATGGGAATAGTTTATAATTTTTTTTAATTTTTTTTTTCCAATTGCAGATAAGGAGTTCTAACTATGAGACTTTGTTAAATGTTGAAGACATTGAAGTGTTTATCGACATATCTTTGATACAGGAATTCACTGCAAAGGATACGAGCGTTGTATGTAGTAACCAAAGGATGTAGTATGTAGTAACCAAATGAATTCAGTGCAAAGGATGCAAGCATTCTATTACAAGAAGAGGTCAAATTAGTATTGCAGTTCTAGTAACCAAAATTCATGCAGCATTTCATGAACTTCTACATCTTCTAATGAATTGTTATTGTACAATTTTAAGAAATATATAGAAAGAAGTAAAATATTATTCATCGTATTTTCTAATTTTATCAGTATAGCGAATACAAAATATATGTACAAGAAGGTTGAAACCCAACTATATATATATACATTTCTCAGACATAATTTTTTATCTAGAAATTTTACAACACTATATAGAACATGGGCGGAACCACCAAGGGACAAGGAGGTTAGTTGACCCTGCAAAGATTTTGAAAATGGTCCAAGCCCGATTCCAAAATAGCGCAAGCCCAAATCCAAAAATAAAAATTAGCCCAAAATAACTCAAGCCCAAGTCCTAATCCAAATTATTTTAATTCAAGTTTCAACCCAAATTGGCACAATCTCCAAGTTTTAAATCATACTAGCTATCGAACACCCAAGTCCCCAAGTGCAATTGATATTATCTATTGAATTCTTCTCTTTGCAGATAATCGCGCCATAATCCAATTATAATTTTCACTTTATTTCTTCAAATTAAAGCTACAATAAGCCAAAATCATCTCTAAATCTGTTAACCCAACTAGCTAGCTCAGAGAGGGATTAGGAGTATGAGGGTTTAGCTTGCTCCCTTTGCGGTCATTCTTTCAAAGGGAACGACGTCCAGTAAGGAGAGACTAACCCAGACCCACGTAATTTCTTCCTAAATTAGCCCTACATCCGTTTGCATTTATGTAAATTTTAATGTTTATATTGCTTTTGTATATTTTAGTTTTGATTTTTTGATTTTTTTTCTTCCCTGGTTTTTTATTTTTTTAAGAATTTGTATATTTGCTAATTGTTATTGATAATAGTTTTTACGTAAATGAAATTGTTGGAAGATTATTGTTGCCTTCTTGGCCTATTTTATTGTCTTATCCACTTATTATAATATTATTAAATTGTCCTGCATAGCTAACCTATTTTGTTGTCTTGTCAGCTTATTATTATATATTGTTGTGCATTGTCGGTCTATTTTTTTATTTATTTAAATATTATTGAATTTAATATAAACAATTATAGATATATTTTATAAAAAGAAATATCCATTTTTATTGAGGAGAAAAATATTGATGAAAAGAAATTAATGGTTGAATGATACTTTGATCATATATATTAAGAATGACATATTTCACGAAATTGATAATAATATAATTATACAACATTTTCAAAGTATGAAAACGCGTATGGAACAATTGTAGTAATGTATCGAAATATGTTCATTTTTGTCATATCATTTCAAAAAAAAATTTCTATTTAATTTTTGCACACCCGAAGAAATTTTTTGGCTCTGCCACTGATATATAATATATATTATCTAAACCTTTTGTTTAGGAGGTGCATTACAACAGTTTGTATCTCCTAGCTCTCCACTGTCGTCTCGCCATCGCCATCGCCATCGCCATCGCCATCGCCACTAGAGGGTGTATCGCTCTCATCATCGTCTGAATCCGATAAGATATTCAACTGCTCATAACATGTAACCTTAGCTAGTAAGACTCATGAGTCGAACCAAGTGACAAAAAAGAATTTTTCGACTCCAAATTTTATCATGAATAAGGAAAAAGAAACTGAACTTACCTGGCATTCAAATGAGCAGAACTTTTTTTTATAGTCCAAGAGGAATCGTTTACAGCTTTCACAAATGGGACCCGAATAGATTTGGTCCTGTCATTGCTCATTCAGGTATACAACGCTCACATCCTTTGTAGTGAATTCATGTATCAAAGAAATGTCGATATACACTTCAATGTCTTCAGCATTTAACATAGTCTCATAGTTAGAACTCCTTATCTGCAATTTTGAAAAAAATTAAAAAAATTTGTAAACTAATCCCATTATTATCCACTCAAAAACAGATTTTAAAACCACATTAATTTCTACTATAATTAAGATAAAAAAACATAAGTGATTGAAAAAGATTCACCTGAAGAACCCTGATGATAAATATTTTTCTCCCCCTCCGAGCACGGCAACGATAGTGGTGGAGACCTGCAAAATAGTGGTGGGACTTTTTTCCCCCGTGTCCACTCCAGTGTGATAATCAATGTATGATTAAAACATATGTGCAGAATAGAAACGCAGAGTGTATGTGAGTTGTCTTTTTTACCTGGGGGGTTGGCGTCTAATTATTGGGATGGCCTGCAGTTATGGCCTTTAATGGTCATTAATAAGGTGTCTCTTCATCTCCCTAATTACTAGGAGTAATTACTCGTTAATGGTCATTACTAGGGTGCCTTTAATGGTCATTACTAGGGTGTCTCTTCATCTCATCGCTTTGATTTTTAGACAGGGGTTCATCGCCTTGATTTTTAAACATAAGCTAATTGCCTTGTTTTTTGGACAGAAGCTCATTTCTTTGATTTTTAAACATAGGCTCATCGCCTTGGTCTTTGGATAGAGGTTCATCGCCTTGATTTTTAAACATAGGCTCATCGCCTTATTTTTGGACAGAGGCTCGTCGCCGTAATTTTTAAACATAGGCTCATTGCCTTGTTTTTCAAACAGAGGCTCACCGCCTTGATTTTTTGACAAGACTCATCGCTTAACCTTGTTTTCAGACAGGATTCCTCGCTTAGCTTTGTTTTTAGACAGAACTTATTACCTAGCCTGTTTTTCAGATATGACTCATCTCCTAGCCTTATTTTTCAGACACAACTCATCACCTTGATTTTGATTTTTTTTGAAGCTTTGGGCGAGCTCGCCTTGGCCAATTTTTTTTTTTGAAGCCTTGGGCAAGCTCTCCTTGGCTCAATTTTTTTTAGCCAAGGCTTGTCGCCTCTTTTGACCATTACAGTAGTTGAAAATATTTTTTGTGGCAGGTCAGATCAAGTAGGCGCACCAAGAATTTCCATCTAGCCTGATCCTTCCTTGGTACCCTCATCATTTATCCACTTTAAATGATCCATTTTCTACTTGCCTTTATCATCTCGAGGTTCAAGCTCCTATCGAGTCTTTCTTTTGTTAGAATCAGGTTCATTTCGATCTTTCATGCTTCTGGTAATGAAATATGCTTCCTCAGCATCCACATACTTATCCATTCTTCTTAGTAACTTATGCATCGTATCCGACAGATTTTTGGAGAGCGACATCTTGAAAGGATGACTTCGAGTTTCACTCATCATAGCAGTGATTATAGCAGACATCTGCAGATCTTTAATTCCCAATGTGGATCTATTGAACTAGGCAATGAAATCTTTCAGCAGTTCGTCCTTTTCCTGGGTCAATTGCATCAGGTCGATGACAATTTTCTTAGCACGTTTGCTGCTGACAAAGTATGTAGCAAAACTCTTGGAAAAATCATCAAATGTACGAATTGATTTTGGAGAAAGGGTAGATACCCAGTCCTTGGCCTCCTGCCTAAGTGTTGGCGGGAAATCCCTGTACATAATCAAGTTGACAAAAGCCCTGAGGTGATCGACATGATCAGAAGATCCGTTTTACTTTTCCATATTTGGCTGTTCGAAGTCTCGTGGCAAAGGGACCGCCATCACTTCTAGGGAAAAAAATATCTCCTTCCAACACCCTAGATTGTTGCCTACTACTTTTCTTAGACATAGCCTCAGCTAATTTGCGACCCATCATGTCTTTTAGTCGCTGTCCCAGGCTTAACACTGGTGTCTCAACTAGCATAGGCATGGGCACCCATGACGATTACCTCCAATATGGATTTGGGTCAGATGTCAATGAATGGAAGTAGAGTACGGAAGGTGAAGCCAAAGAAACTGGAGCCAGCGGTGGAGCTACCGTTGGCGGTTTTTCATTGCTGGAAAGTTAGGGGTTTGGAGAGGAGCCCCTAGTGGTGAGGGCCCTACCGATGAAGGGCTAGGACTTGGGACGGAGCCCCTGGTGGTAATGATCCTACCGGTGGAAGGCTAGGACCTTGTGGTGGCTGAGAAACTACAGCGTTCTGATCTTAAAGTAGAATCGTTAAGGTCACCACCTGAGCTTGCAGTGCCGCAAGTTGAGTGGTAGATGCAAATTCTTGTTGTGGGTGATTAGTGGTGGCATTAGACTCGGTGTCTACATCCCCAACTGGGGCTGGTGGAGCAGTTACATTCCTAGCTCTTCTAGTTCGAGCCATGACTTCTTGTGCGGTTTTCCACATACGGTGCCAAATGATGACAAATATTTTTCTCCTCCTCCGAGCACATCAGTGATAGTGGTGGAGACCTGCAAAATAGTGGCGGGACTTCTTTCTCCCATGTCCACTCCGGTAATCAGTACATGATTAAAACAGATGTGTAGAATAGAAATGTAGAGTGTATGAGAGTCGTCTTTTTTACCTGGGGGGTTGGCCTCTATTTATAGAGATGACTTGCAGTTATGGCCTTTAATGGTCCTTAATAGGGTGTCCCTTCATCTCCCTCATTACTAGGAGTTAATAAGGAATGTTTCATCTTCCCAATTGTTGAGGGATGTTTCATCTTCCCAATTGCTGGTGTTTCGTCTTCTCAATGACCGGTGGTAACTGTCATTCTATGGGTTGCCAGTCTGGTTAACCAAATGACAGTTAGGTTATTGTAGTCTATCTGTCAGAGGCGTGCTTATGAGACCAACGAGGTGGGCGAGCCGGTGAGGAAGGTGTGCCAAGACGTGCGACCATCTGTAGATAACATATAGCAGCTGTCATTATTTCTATCATCAAACCCGATGCTTAACTTCATCAGCATGATCATTGTCCATACAAAAATCACAAAATGCGTTTCCCACGCAGTCCAATATTTTGACAGGGCAGGAAAAATGCAGTTTCCACCATTTCTTCTATCCAATGAGGTGCCATTTTGCTTCCTTAGTTTTGTTAATGCAAAATCAAGACACTCAAATACACATATTCTATCAAATGAAAATGTAGGAATATACTGTAAAATAAAACCCACCTTAGAAAACTGATCGAGATGATGAATGCTTTCTGGTAGAAGAAGAAAGTGTAAATCTTCAAATGACTTGGACAACAAATTTAAAGGGTGGTCACTATATATATATATATATATATATATATATATATATATATATATATAGAGGAATGATCTTCTAAGCACTGGTGTTTAATTTATACTAAGCACTGATGACATGGCATGTCTATTTAATGTATGTTTCATTTATACATTGATTATGTGAGATCCACCATTATCTTACAATTACTCATGCCATGTCATCGGTGCTTAGGAGATGATTACTCTCTCTCTCTCTCTCTCTCTCTCTCTCTCTATATATATATATATATATATATATATATATATATATATTATAATGTTATATTTTTTCAAAAACACATTAATGTTATATTTAAGTTATATATATGACTTGGGAAGTATGTAATAAATGATCTTAATAATTAATAGAGAGTGAATATTTAATAATTATTGTCAATGATTAATGAGTTTTCTATAATTTTTCTATGTGGAATGGCTCTCTTCAAAAATATTTACTTATTATTCTTGTATTCAGTCCATAAAAATTATATTATTTTAGGAATTTGTTAATAGAAACAAATCCAAAGGAAATTTGAAATATAATAATAGCTTAATTAGGGATATATTTATGATCAATCAATAAAGTATAAGAATGAATTACAAATATTGGTTCATAACTCATTAATTGATTAATCTAATCAATTGGACTAAATGTAGACGAATTTAACAAAAAATCAGTTGTTTCTCATCAATTTTACTCTAATTAAAACCATGTATTGATTCCAAAATGTGGAACAAAGTTGTCCTATGAAATCCATAAAGTATGTTAAATAATAACATTTTATTAATTGGGATTGTACAAAATTATAGGTCAAATTATAATATATTTAGTATTTGGAATTAGACAACGTTGAAGGTGTTGAGTTTAATAACAATAAAAATCATTACAACTCATTCAAATGTGAAAAATATAAGAAATCACCATTGTTGCTTCTTTGTTTTTGGTTAAAGTTGTGTGCTCAGATTTTTGTCACAAGGAACACCACAATGCAACCAAGTGAACAGCAGTCGAATTTCACCAACTAACCAATAGGAGGTGACCAAGACTTTCAACCACTTAATCCAACCTCACTTTGAGAAAGAATAGAAATACTTATTTTTCATCTCCTCACTCTTCTAACCTAAATATACAAGACAAACAAAATTTATATAAAATCCTTATAAGATCTCATCCATCTAATATATTCCCTGTTGAGTGATCCCCAATTGATGTTGATACAGAAACTATCAATGACTAGAGAGGTTTATCTTTTCAGAGAATCTTGACATGTCTAAGAGCAATCAATGTAGAGTCCAAAGTAAAAGTGAATTTCAGTTCAGATTTTATTTTGGTTACCAATAAAAACAGTTCCTTAATGTCAAGGGAAAATATAAAAACCATTTGTAACTTTGAAAAGGACGGTCCATACTTTATCCACACAAGCACAATCCATGATAAACCATTTTGCCGAGAAACTTCATCTTGGATCACAAATACACTACCAAGTTCTCTGGGTACATGTGCTATCCTTTTGTGGTCTTATTTCATCATCATCGTCCACTCCAGTCGTGTACCTACTTCATAAATCTCCCACTGCAGCAAGTACCTCTCACACCAGCTAACCCATATAAATATTCAAAATTGATAAGCACTTGTTAAACTTACCAGCAGCAAGTACTTTGATTCCAACATCTGCAGGGTTATCATCAGTTGCAATTTTAAGTAATTTAAATTCACCAAAAGTTAACCTCTCTCTAATAAAATGATATTTCACCTCAATATGCTTAGATCCTTCATGATACACAGGGTTTTACATAACATTAAAGCACTTTGACTATCAGTAAAGATCATGGCATTTTCATTCAAGAAGATCTATTCACATAAAAGGCCTTTCAGCCACATGCATTCTTTAAAGGCTTCAGTTAGTGCAACATATTTAGCTTCAATGTTGGATAGTGTAACTAAAGGTTGGAACTGTGATTTCCAAGTGATACAATTATCACCTAACATGAAGAAATAAGAAGTGGTAGATTTCCTATGATTTTTATCCCCTGCAAAGTCAGAATCTACATAATCATTAAGCTCAAGCTTATCATTCCTCTTTACGAACACTAACCTCATTTTAATAGTCCCAGCTAGGTATCTCAACAGCCATTTAAGAAAAATCCAATGATGTTTACATGGGTTAGACATAAACCTACTCAAGAAACTAATTATATAAGCTAGGTAAGGTCTAGTGGTTATCATGGAATACATTACCGAACCAATGGCATTAGCATAGGGAACATTACTCATTTTTTGTTTTTCTTCTTTAGTTTTAGGACATTGAGTAGATTAAAATCATGTGTGCCGCTAATGGTACATTCACAGACTTAGCAAATTTCATACCAAATTTGGTTATTACCTTTTCCAAATAAGACTTATGATTACTAGTCAATATATTTTCAGCCCTATTCCTTTTAATAACCCTACCAAGAATTTTTCTTGCACATCCCAAGTCTTCCATGTCAAATTCAGATTTCAAAAGGTTTTTCATTTTTATGATATGAGCTTTACTACTACTAGCAAGCAACATGTCATTAATATATAACAACAAATAAAGTTCATAGCCTATCTTAGTGTTACTATAATATAAGCATGCATCAAATTCACTCATTTTGAAACCAATTTTAAGTACATAAGCATCGAAACGTTTATACCATTGCCTAGGACCCTGCTTAAGACAATACAAGGACTTGTTAAGTAAGCACACAAGCTCAGACTTCCCTTTCACCTCAAAGCCTTGAGGTTAAGATATGTAAATGACCTAATCTAACTCTCCATGAAAAAAAAATAGTCTTAACATCTAGTTGTCCTAATTCTCAATTAAATTGGACAACTAAAGCCAAGAATAACCTGACAGCCTTATACTTAATCACCGGAGAAAACACCTCATTATAATCAATTTCCTCTCGCTCAGTAAATCCCTTAGCTACCAACCTAGCTTTTTATCTTAAAGGGTCATTAGGTTCTACTCATTCCTTCAACTTGTAGATCTATTTACAATGGACTACCTTTTGATTCTTTGGTCTCTCAACCAACTTCCAAGTATCATTTTTGCCAATGAATAGATCTCCAATCTCATAGCCTTCTTCCAATTTTCAGAATTTTTACAATTAACAGTTTCTTCATAAAAAAAGGTTTAACTGACTCTAAAGCTTCACTTGAAACTAGGACAAGCTCTATCAAATTTGACAAAATGTACTTCAAATTTGGTCTTACCTGTCTTCTCTCCCTATCTCTCACTAATTGATAATCTCTCAAATTAGTATCTTCAAGTTGTTCTTGGTTAAGGACTACAGATACAGGAATTTCTAGTTTAGGTTATTCTAAGACCTCTTCTTGTTCAGTCTCAACGGGAGGATCAATTTGTTCAGGTTCTCTAACCTCCTGATTAGCATCTAATCTCTGCACCTTACTCTAAATCTTCTTCATAGTAGAAGATTCTCCTTCCTCACTTTGTTTAACCTGATTGTCTGGAGTTTTTAGGTAAGGCATATCAAGCTCATTAAACTTCACATCTTTACTGTTAATTATCTTAATACCCTTAACACTTAAAACCCACAATCTATACCCATTGACTAGTT
Organism: Forsythia viridissima; assembly: GCA_030279155.1. Classification (NCBI taxonomy): domain Eukaryota; kingdom Viridiplantae; phylum Streptophyta; class Magnoliopsida; order Lamiales; family Oleaceae; genus Forsythia; species Forsythia viridissima. Next base: position 15,087,491 of record CM059036.1, read on the forward strand.
CTAGGTATCCTAACATGACACACTTAGTAGCCCTAGGGTCTAACTTATCCTCAACCTGATTTGCATAAGCAGCACACCCAAACACTCTAATGTGTGACAAATCTGGAGATTTTCCAGATCTTGGGGTATTTTGAAGTTAACAGAACTAGAATGAGACCTATGTATCAAAGAAGCCGCAGTACATAAGGCTTCAGTCCAAAAACATTTGGCCAACCTCAAACTAATCAACATACATTTGAATTTATTCATTAAAGATCGATTCATCCTCTTAGCTACCCTATTTTGTTGGGGGTAATTTCTCACAGTCCTATAGCTTCCTCTCTCTTTGCAAAAGTTATCAAATTCAAAGTTGCAAAAGTCTAAACCAGTCTATCTTAAGAGTTTTTACACATTTTCCCATTTGATTTTTAAATGAGGTATTTCAGGACTTAAAGTTGCTAAAAGTTTCAGATTTTGACTTAAGTGAGAAAACCCAAACCTTCCTAGAGTAGTCATCAACAACAGACAGAAAAAACCTATTCCCGCCATGTGTAAGGTGTTTTTCTGGACCCCATAAATCTGCATGAATGTAATCTAATGGCCTCTTAGTGCTGTGTTGACCTATCTCAAAGTTGACTCTGTGTGACTTTTCTAGAACACACGTCTCACAAAAGCTCAAAGTTGCAACATTGTCTTTACCGAGTAAATTCTGTCACTAAGATATTTTAGCTCCTTGTTCCCAACGTGTCCCATCCTCTTATGTCATAAATCTGATCTATCATCATTGATTGAAACCAATCCTAAATATTTGGCATGTAAAGCTTCAGCTTGAATGTAATACAACTCATTCCTCTTGGGACCTTTCATAACTACTAGAGAACCTTTAAGAATCTTAAAAGTACCAAAATCAGATTTGAATATATAGCCATCATCTTCAAGAACACCTAAGAAAATAAGATTTCTCTTAAGGTTTGGGGCAAACCTAACACCAAGTAGGGATCGAACAATGCCATCATGCATCCTAAAAGCAATGTCACCTATTCCTTCAATTGTTTGTGAATTGTTATCCCCCATGTATACTTTTCTAGGTTCAATTTCTATATAGTTATAAAACCAAGACCTCACGGGACACAAGTGAAAGGTAGCACCTGAGTCTAATATCCACTCATGGTCAATCTCACCATCAGACACGGTCATAACATGTAAACCATCTAGGGCATCCCCAACAGCAGCAACATTTTGATCTTTATTCTACTGTTGCTCTGTTTTCTCTTAAGCTCATAGCAATCTTTCTTGAAATGTCCAACTTCCCACAATGGTAGCATTTCTTATTGCCTTTATACCTAGACTTAGACCTACCATTAGATTTTTCTCTGCCCTTCTTACCATAGTAATTGTTCTATCTCATTTCATTGCTCCCTTTAATGAACACACTCTCATCTCTCATGTTTCTCCTAGACTATTTCTTGACTTCTAAATCCTTTGATCTCAATGCATCTATCACAATAGTTTAAGTCAAAACATCTCTAGTATAGTTAATCGCATTCATAACATCTCTATAAGAATCAAGAAGAGAATTCAAAAGTATAGCAGCTAGATCATCATCATCAAATTTCTTATCATTGTGGGCCAAGATTTTGACAATTTTTCTAAAATCACTCAGATTGGATTCAAGATCCTTCCCCGTGTCTATTTTAAAACTGAAAAGTTTTTTTAGCAGATAAATCCAATTTGGCAAAATTTTTGTCAAAAAAAACTTGTCAAGAGCTTTCCACAGTTCTTTAGCACTCTTAGCATCATCAACTTGTCTAACAATATTATTAGATGGGTACAGTATGATAGAACTGTATACAATTTCATTCATTTTATCAATTTGATCAGGTTTAGCTATTAATGCATCAGAAAAAAAATTTATAGATCATTAAGAGCTTTAGAAACTCTTTGTTGAACTAGAATAGCTCTCATTTTTTGTTTCCAAATTGAATAACCACAATTTCTATCGAATTGTGATAATTCAACCCTCGAACCCATGGATAGAAAATCATCCATGAATGAAAACGAAAAAAGTTAATAAAAATTTTACTCACACAAATGCAAACACAAAACCAATGTTTTTGCCAATTACTATCCAAGATGACACACAAAACAATTTATCAACACACAAGATAATAAAATAACATATTATACTAAGGAGTTGTACGCACTAGCCACCTAGTTTGTTTTTACCTTAAATAATATTAACAAAATGTAAATTTAAATAAGAGGGTTCAAGAAAATGCAAACTGAGCAGACAAATCTGCTGTCCATATTTATACGAGAGATGCAAAAAAAATTCACACGTTCCAAGGCCACCGTTACTCGTTTTAGAACAACAAATATAATTGCACCGTTGCTCTGCCAACAAAGTATCACCACCAGAAGGTCAGAATTAAGTCAATACGCAATCTACTTCAAAATTAATCCGTCGGAAAAAACTGGACGCGCTCTCACGCGCTGACGCTGATATTCACGCGCAACCACCGGACCACTAGGTTGTTCACCACAACTTAGAGAAGCCTCCACCGCAAACCACGTGCATAAAAGAGTTGGAACATGTCATCACACGCTGGAAGAAAGAAATCTGAGACCCTTTTTCAAGCATCCCACGCATCGTCGTCGGAGGTCCTACACGCCACATGAGCCGGTGCATCTTGTTCACCTCTTCGCCATAAACCCAAAATTGGTTCCCAATCCGGGACGATGAGTGGTTTGGCCAGAATCTTTGTTTGAAATTTTGGGTGTTTTGAATATTCCTGGATCTGGTTCCAAGTTTTGACCTACCAACTTTTTCTGATTTTTTCACATCCCTAGATCAACAATATAGGCTCTGATACCATTTGTTGAGTTTAATAACAATAAAAATAATTACAACTCATTCAAATGTGAAAAATATAAGAAAACACACTTGTTGCTTCTTTGTTTTTGGTTGAAGTTGTGGTATCAAATTTGTGTCACAAGGAACACCGCAATGCAACCTAAGGGAACGACAATCGGATTTCACCAACTAACCAACCGGAGGTGACCAAGATTTTCAACCACTGAGTCCAACCTCACTTCGATAAAGAATAGAGATACTTGATTTTCCTCTCCTCACTCTTCTAGCCTAAATGTACAAGACAAACACAATTTATATAAAATCCTTGTAAGATCTCATCTATCCAATATATCCAATGGTCCACACTTTATCCACACAAGCACAATCCATGACAAACTATTTTGTATATACAAACTTGCCCTTAAGAAACAAGTATGTCTATTTCGTCTAAGTACTCAAAAAGATGCCCTTGATCTTAAATTTGTTGAAAAAACTTTATTGCAGAGGTATCTAACCTATTCGTGTTATAACAACTTAGTTCCTAATCCAAGTTTTTGACAAAAGTTGTTCTCAAGTTTTAAAATTTGTAGCAAGTCAGTCTCCAGAGAATAGAACTGTCCATTTTGCATATAAAAATATAATTTTTTAAAAATATAATTATTGTAAAATTATAAATAATAATGAATGATTATTTGGTCTTATATAGATATCTATATAGTTGTCTACTTACTCCAAGTGAGTGTGTTGTATTCATATTATAACCTTTATTGAAACCCTATAGATATGAGTCATTGTTATAATAAATAGACACATTTGAGTTTTGACTCTTTCTATTTTCTTCTATTATTCTCTCTAGTTTATAACATGTTATCAGCACCAATGACTCACCAAAAATAGAGGGATATCTGAGACCAACAGTGCAAAAAATTCACAAAATCTGGGCACCCTGCGTAGCTGTAATCAAATGTTGATATCTCAGAGCTCCGCGGTCCAAAGTCATGAAATTAGGACCACATATATATTCATAACTCATTATTCTTCAAATTCAACGGTTAAGATCGAGATTCAATAGTTCATTCGTGAGAAATCGTAAGACGAACAAAATATTTCATATTTACATTTTTGAAGAATTTGAGATTACTTAAAGTTTTCTAAATCTATCAAATTAAATTAATAGGTAATTAATAGTAAAAAACAAAAACAAAAAAATAACACTAAGATCAACTTTTTTTCTTTGCCATCTTCCATATCTTTTATATAGGATATATGTGTGTAAATCAAATTTGAATGAAATTTATTACTTCGTACCAAGATGCTAGAAGAATATTGTATTATGACTCTTGGAAAAGTAAAAATGTATAATCAATGTTCCAAAAGATTATTTATATTAAATATTCTAATATTGCTTTTGAAAAACTAAAAGTTTATAGATGAATATTATGTTATTGCTCTAGAAGAACGCACAACTTACTAATATTCTAGATTAATTTTGTTATTTTTTTAGAAGAACCACAACTTTATACAATCAAAATTGATAATAATATAATATGCGTATTCTAAAGAATTAGAAATTTATACACATCAATTTTCTAAATGAATATGACGTTTATATTCAAGAAAAATCATGTGTTGTTAGCCTTGATGAAGTACAACTTTATAAAAGCTAATTTTTAAGACTAATGGAATTCACCTGAACATTTTGGATAGACTATCGAGAAAAGATTGGAGGCGATCGAAGGCAAACAGAGGCAAACGGAGGGACCGAGAAGTGGAATAACCCCTCTATGGCCGTTGAGCGGATAGCTCATTGGTAGACATTCCATATGCCCTTGAACTATTTTGGCAGACTCGTCAGGGACTTTTTGTCACATTTTTCAATCCTAAATCAAGACTTATAAATAGGAGAATTCTTAGACAAAAAGGGGTTCTAAATTTTGGAGAGAGAAAGATGACGAAAACAGAAGCTTGAGACGAGATTTCTTTTTTTTGGAGAATTGCTAGCAAGAGATAAAGCAAGTAAGAGGTTGAGCTTTGTTGGGGACTCGTTTGAAGATTTTTAACCGGTTTAAATTCAGATTTTCTCACTTTTTCTTGTAATCTAATAATTCAGGTGATGAATTCTCTATTAATTTCTTTCTGTTGTAACCAAAGAATGGTAGGCTAAACACCTTTATGCTATGGATGATGATTGTTTTAATTCATGAATTTCCATTCTTAATCCAAATTTGCATTGTTTTGATTTATGCCATGGTTCGAATATCCGTTTGAATGATTGATCGTCGTTTGAATGTGTTTGAGACTTGTTTTTGTTTTTAGGAGGTTCAAAATAGGTTAGCTCATTAAGGTTTAAACAGTAAGTTCGATAAAAATTAGGAATAATTTCCTATGCGCAATCAATTAGATAATCTTGTTTCTTATAGAGTTTTGTATATTCGAATTCAAAATAGGAATATTTTGGGTCGTGTATGAATATAGGTCCAATTCTATTCGAAAGAGGTTATTAAATAACTTATAATTATCAATTATCATTATTAATACAAATTGGATTGGGAAGTGGGGATTCAGGGATTAAAATGAATATTAATGGCAGAGTCGGATTCCTAGCATAGTTTGTGTATTTGAATTTTTCTGCAAAAAACACTACGTACATTTCATTCAACTAGTTAAGTTAGTCTAATTTTATAAAATCATAAATTAATCAAAAATTCATTGTGTGTATTCAACATAAGCTATAATTAATTTAATTTAAGTTAAAAGAAATCAAAGTCCTCGTAGGAACGATATTCCTTTACTCACTTTTACTATTACTTGTCAACAAACACGTACGCTTTTGAGATTTTACTGAGCAAGTTTTTGGTGCTGTTACCGGGAACTACGATAAAATTTTATAAAATTTAGTTTAAGTTGTAAGTTGAATTTTTTTTTCTATTCTTTTAATTTTCTTGTGATTATTCTACTCAGACATTTTGAACTTTTCAGTTTGTTGCATTCGGTATATGTAAAACTTGGAGGATTTCAATCTCGTCCCATAAAAGCCCTAGATCGAGAGGACTTTCAGACAACGTAGAAGAGAACAAAAGGATAAATGGAATAAAGAGTAAGAAAATACAATGGTAGACGCCCATATTCAATTTCCACAACCAATGGTGGTTGATGAAGAAGACCTGCAAATTGGGAAATTCATGACCCAACAATCATTCAGAATCAATCAAGCATAGCATATCCACCATATGGATAGCCAAATTTTTAACTACGCCCAGATGTGATAAATCTATTCCAGAATCATCTACAGTTCTATGGAAAATCAAACGAAAATCGACATGGCCATATTTCATGTTTTTCTAGAGCTTTGTAGTAATTTCACTTACTAGATATGAACGATGATGCCATCAGAATGAGATTGTTCCCGCATAGCTTAGAGATGGGATAAGAGAGTGGTTACACTCTAATCCTGTTGCTGGAAGTATTACAACGTGGAATGACCTCATTAAAAAATTCACCACTAAGTACTTTTTGCCAGTTAAAGTTTCTAAGCTACATCACGATATATCAATCTTCATGCAACTTGATTCAGAAAACTTTCATGAAGCTTGGGAAAGGTTCAAAGAATTAGTACGCAAGCTTATGCCGAGTTATTTCAAGCAAGCATATCTGCAGTAGATCCATCGTCGTTAAGATGAAAACTGTCGGAAAAAGCTTATGAACTATTTGAATGAATGGTTGAGAATAGTGCTATGGAGCCATCGAAAAAAGAAATGTTGAAAAAAACAACGGGACTTCATAATGTTGATGCCATTTCAGCACTATCCGTTCAAATGGAAGCTCTGACAAGAAAAATATCACTCAGCCACTTAACATGGTACATAGTCCTAATCCAATTTGTCATCAGTAGAACAACCCTTATTCAAAAACTTATAATATAGGATGGAGAAATCATCCCAACTTCTATTGGGGTAACAATCAGAATTGGGGAAATTAAAGCCAAGGAAAACCACTTGGATTTCAACAGCAGTATGAGAAAAGCTTTCGTTGGAAGATTTAATATATTAGTACATTACAAAAACTTATAACACTCTGCAACACCAATAGGCTTCAATTAAAAGTCTAGAAACTCCGGTGAGACATACAGCCGCAACTTTATCTGGAACGACTCAAGGCACGCTCGAGTAACACTGAGACCAATCCAAAAGAACAAGTAAAAGCCATCACCACCAAGAGTGGAGTCCAATTACCTAAAATTCATGTCACGAGACATGACTAATCTAAAAAAAAGGTACTTACCACTGACGAAAAACAAGTGGAGTGGTTTGAACAAACAACAGAACTTCAGAATAGAATTCAGACACTCTACAGACTAAGACAACTGTTACTATTAAAGCCTATGTGCCACCCATACTGCTTTCTCAAAGATTGCAGAAATACATGCTAGACAAAGAATTCACCAAATTCCTAATGGTATTTAAAAAGCTACACATCAACATCTAATTAACAGATGCTATAGCACAAATGTCCAGCTACGTGAAGTTCATGAAAGAAATATTATCAAATAAAAGAAAGATAGAAGAGCAGGAAACAATGATGTTGACCGAAGAATGTAGTGAAATTCTACAAAATAAGTTGCCTCGAAAGCTGAACGATCCATGGAGTTTTATTATTTATTGTATAATAGGAAATAATTGTTTTGAAATTTTTTTATGTGATCTAGGTGCTTCCATTAATTTAATGTCATTTTCTGTCTACAGAAAACTTGTTTTGGGCGAAGCAAAGGCTACCACAGTGACATTACAACCTGTAGACATGTCTATAAAAAACTCTTAAGGAATAATAGAAGATATTTTGGTGAAAGTAGACAAATTCATCTTCTCCACTGATTTTATCATCCTTGACATGGACGAAGACAAAGATGTACCCATTATTCTGGGACGGCTATTTCTAGCTACGGGTCAAGCATGAATTGATGTACAAAAGGGTCAGCTCATTCTGAAGTTAAATGAGGAACACGTTTTGTTTGATGTGTTCAAAGCTACCAAATATCCAATTGAGTCTGACATCTATATTTCAAATAAATGTGACAGACAAATTTGTGGCGGATACATTCACTCACGAATACCCTCAAGAACCACTCGAGGCCTGTCTCGTCCATTTTATATCTGTACCAACTAGCTTTAGAAAAATAGAAACTTGTGTTCAGTACCTGGAAGCACATCAAACTTACAAGAGGAAGCCTCACTTTATCGAACTTGGTAAAGGCCCTAAAAAACCACTACCATCAATTCTACATCCTCCAACTCTTGAGTTCAAGCAAATGCCAACTCATCTATGGTATGCATACTTGGGGAAAAAATTTACATTGCTAGTAATTATTGTCAACTCTCTCAATGAAATAGAAGAGAACAAGCTGCTACGGGTGCTTAGAGATCATAGAACTCCTATTGTATGGTCTACTTCAAACATCAAAGGTATTAGTCCATCATTTTGTATACACAAAATTCTTATGGAATTTGATTACAAGCTATCAATAGAATATCAACGTTGGTTGAATACATATATGCAGGAAGTAGTGCGAGCAGAAATTCTAAAATTATTAGATACGGGTATCAATATATCCCATTTCAAACAATGCGTGGGTCATTCTAGTTTAGGTGGTACCAAAGAAAGGAAAATCACAGTAGTTCCTAATGAAAATAATGAGCTTATTCCAACGAGGACAATTATGGAGTGGCAAGCCTGCATTGACTATTGCAAATTGAACAATGCTACGAGGAAAGATTATTTTCCTCTTCCATCATCGATTAGATGTCAAAAGGGCTCAACAGTCATTCTCGCTATTATTTTCTTGATGGTTATTCAGGGTAAAATCAAATTTCCATAGCTTCAAAAGATCAAGAAAAGATAACTTTCAGTCTATATGGTACATTTGCCTACAGGAGGATGTTGTTAAACAACACACTTGCTACATTTCAGCGTTGCATGATGTCAATCTTTTCAAATCTAGTAGAAAACTACATAGAAGTAGTCATGGATGATTTTTTAGTTTTCAAATCTTCATTCGATGAATGCTTAAATCATATGTCTATAGTTCTGTAGCAATGTGAGGAGACAAACCTCGCTATCTACTGGGAGAAATACCACGTCATAGTTCAAGATGGAATTATGTTGAGACGTCAGATTTCAGCTAGAGGTATTAAAGTAGACAGATCAAAAATTCAGGTGATTGAAATGTTTCAGTCTCGCTAGGGCAAACGCTTAGTCTACTCGAACGGACTAAGCTCATGGGGTTTAAAACCCCATGGGCCTAATCACTTACCCCACTCCCCCATTACTCTATTTCCAAAAGAAAATTTTCCCAACTTTCTCTTCCACATTCTTGTATAGATTTCCCTCCTACACAAAAATCAAACTAAGTGTGTTACTATCTTTGCATCCTTTCTACGTCAAAGGTTTTTCGAAAGCTCAATTCATTCACTCAAAGGTAAAGAAGCTTTCTACCTATCTTAGGTTTTACTTTCATTTCACTTCAAAAACGAAAATTGATGGGTTTACGATGATTGTTGGAGGATGGGAATTCTTATTTGTCGTATGGGTTATGTTGTTGTGTTGTTTTTGAACTAAAATGTTGGACTTTTGAGCTACCTACATTGCATTTGCCTATACTAGTTTTAGGTAGTGCCTACCAAGTATTTGATTAAATGTCCTACCCATCATTTTTATTTTTCATGCTTCCTTGGTACACATCCATTAGTATGTAGGAATGCATTCTAATACCAATGTCACCTCTGATACACAAAAAAATCACACACAAACAACATCCACGTGGGTCCACCATGATCACACTACTTTCCACGCAAGGGATATTGAATATGCTTGTCATGCTATACATATCTTACTTATTGAATTGTTCTTAATTGTAACATTATGTCATTCAACCTTGATAGGTACAATACCGAAGGCAAAGAAACCAACGCAAGATGCAGGATCAAGCTCGAAAAAAAGAAAAGCCTCATCAAAGAGTAATTCCAAATAACCAACCGAGTATGACACCTACAAATTTGAGACTGGGGAAGCTTGATTGGTTTATAAGAACGACACAAGAAAACGAAGTATTATACAAGAGTGGCGGATTAGGGATTTTACAAATGAGTTTATTGGTTAGGTCATTGGAGGAATCAATGGAAAACCTTTGTGGGCACTCTGCGCACTTGTGTAGAAATTGTCAAGGAATTCTACGCCAATATCCATGACAACCTTTACAGCCCTGAGCATTGAAGGCATCAACAAGTCTACATGTACGAGAAATATATTCCATTTTCCCCATGAGGTAGTAACCTCCATTTGTCAAGGAATTAATCATTGGCCTAAATGACGTAGCATACGAGACTACAAGAGTCTTCTACCCCAAGTCCGTACCTTAGAGAAGATGGTGAGTGCCAACCTTCTCCCTACGTTGTACACATCTACAATGATTATGGAGCAGGTACGCCTATTATACTAGCTCTAGACTAGGAAACTCAATGTCAATAACTATTGTTTTGCAATGTATTACAGATTCAGAACAACTGACGAAGTTTGGCATTCCTGTCGCTAATTACAGGGCTTTATGAACTGAACGACATTGACTTATGTCATGAGGTCACCACAGTAAAGCGTACAATGCAAATAAATTGTATGGAAAAGTGATATTTTGAGCAACACATGGCCCGCGTGTTAGGGTAAAAAGGTTCGGGAGCATTAGCTGATGATCTTGAGCTTTCTCATTACGATCCTATAGACGGAGAACTCCTTCTGACAGCTACAAAACCAACCTTGCATTTTATTTATGATGAGCTTCATGACTGGCGAACTTTACATGCCAAGTTTGAAGCACGGGTTAGGGAGATTCGAAAAGCTCAAGTACAAGAGGCCTAAACCCGCAGGCAGGAGCACGAGGAAAACTCTACTCAACTGACGCAACTTTTCAGATATTTCAATCTCTACCCACCATCGCCTCTCCAATAATTGGGACGTTTAGTACACCATATCCTCAATATTTTCTTTCTATGTTTATTTACATTGGGAACAATGTATGACTTATTTTTGTCGGGGGTGGGTGCAATGGAACTCTGTTATCTAAATTATTTCATACTTTGTCAGAGTCATCGATCAGTCAAATAAAAAAAATGATGATAGAAGTCGACCATTCTGTAACGTAGTTGAATATTTTTTTGGCTTATGGTGATTTATGATTGATCCGAAGCTAATTTGTGAAATATGACTGTTCATTGCTACTTTATACCATGCCTGCTAGAATATTTGTCCATGTGAGACTCACAACAATTATGAGCACATAGCTTTTTCTTTTGGTACTTAAGCTTGGATATGAGTTGTGTGATATGAAATGGAGGTTTGAGTTTAACACTTTAGGTAGTTATTTTAATTTCCAAATACCCGTTGAAATTACACTTAACCAACAACTGAAAATAAGTTTGGTGTGTTTGAGCTGGTTATGGCGATGGTTATGTAAGCAATAATTTGACCCTTATTGAGAAACTATGTAAGTGTTTCTAGTTGACTATTTGCTAGAATTATAATCCCATCTTTACATCCCAAATAAAAGATACTTGAGTTAAATCCCATTTGGTAGGAAACAAATTGCCTATATTGTTGTGTAGAAGCTAACATTGAGTAATCTAGCCCTATGCACCAACAATATGTAGGAGACAATCCACTAGAGAAGAGGGCTGCAACGGTATTAGAGCAAAAACTGCCACTATGATTTTAAAAATAAGAGTAGTAGCACGAAACATAACGAAAGTACATTGGCCTGACTATGTCCTGCACGCGAATTTGGGTATTTAGATGCCTAGTTAGTTTGACTTGCTTGATGAAGACTTGGAAACTAGAACGCGTGACTTCGTTGTGGATCATTGCCTATCTAAACCGCCGCCTTTATCAATGAAAATCTCTAGCTTGAGAATGATAATGAAGTTAAGGGAGTAAGCTATAACCTCAGTTGAGCACCATTTAGGAAAAAAGTGATAGACACTTAAATATGGTGTGAAATTCACGAGATGAGAAAGAAAAATATGACAATCGAGGGTCGGGATGGAAAAGACTTAAAAACCCATTTGTTCGCATTACCTTTTTTGAGCTAGAACAATGATTGGAAATAGATATTCACACACACACGAGTCAGGCAATGGATAATTTTTTTAAAAAAATCTTTTAAATAGAAATGTCGAGGCATGTTACGTGAATTGAACTCGGGGATAACTCCCTGAAGTGAATGAGGCACAAATTTTAATGATTTACACAATCACTGTCCTTATGTGTATTCATGTTTTAGTGTTGTTTTGTTTTACTCAGACTAGCAAAAGTTTAAGTTTGGAGGTTTGATAAGTGTATTTTATACAATTATTTAAGTTTTTTTATTTAACTTTTAATATATATTTTGAATAAAATGAAGCATTTCCTACGCTAATCATTATTCATGTATTTAGGGACAAAGCAGATCATTGATGGAAATGAGCTGAAATAAAGCTAAATCACGGATTATAACATTAGAAAGACAAATGGAATTCACCCGATCATCTTGGATAGACTACCAAGAAAAAACCAGAGGCCACTAAAGGAAACTAGAGGCAAACAAATGGGCCAGAAGGGGAATAACCCCCTCTCTAGCCACTCGAGCGGCCAGCTGAACTGCCCGACCGAGCTAAGAGATGAAAATATCATCTCTCCGTCTAGTCAAGCGGATGGCTCGCAGGCACACATTTCGTCTTCCCGTGAACTATTTTTTGCATAATATTTTGAGACTTTTTGGCTCGTTTTTCAACCCCAAATCAAGACTTGTAAATAAGAAAACTCTTAGGCAAAAAGGGGTTCGAAATATTGGAGAAATAAATGATGAAAAGACAAGCTTGAGACATGATTTCTTCTTTCGGCGAATTACTAGCAAGAGATAGAGCAAGTAAGAGGTTGAGCTTTGTTTGGGGTCTCGTTTGAAGATTTTTAACTGGGTTAAATTCAGATGTTCTCGCTTCTTCTTGTAATCCAATAATTCGGGTGATGAATTTTGCATTAATTTCTTGCTTTTTGTAACCAAAGAATGGTAGGCTAAACACCTTCACGCTATAGATGATGATGTAAACTTTTAGATGTTGTTTTAATTCATGAATTCCCATTATTAATCCAAGTTTGCATTACTTTGATTTATGCCATGGTTAGAATATCCTTTTGAATCATTGATCGTCGTTTGAACAAGTTTGAGACTATTTTTTTGTTTCCGGGAGGTACAAAATAGGTTAGCTCATTATAATTTTAAACATTAAGTCCTATAGAAATTATAAATAATTTACTATACTTTGTGCAATCAAATTAGATAATCATGTTTTTGAAAGCATTTTTGTATATTTGAATTCAAAATAGGAATATTTTGGGTTGTGTATGTAGCGATCGAAAAAATTTTTCGGCTTTTAAAATTTCAAGAAAATAAATTTTTAACCTTCGGCATCACTATGAGCTTTCCTAGTACGTTTTAAACATTTTTAGTCGCGGAAATTTTGTTGCATGTGGTTGCCTTGTTTTTATGTGACGAATATGAAATATATTTGATCACTGAAACTAATTTAATTTTTATAATCCAAATAATTTTTCTCGAATTAATTTTAGGTTAATTGTAGAACATCCGTTAAATTAAAAATCGTATTCCAGGGCCACTTTATGGGAAATTATTTAGCTTAGTGTCGACCATTGTTCCATTCATTTATTCTTCCATTTTTAGCCCAAAACACGGTCCAACTAACTGCTAGAAAATCATCCTCAAACGGTCCTTTATGCTCTGCCAAATGACCATCCGAAAAGTCCCTAATTCCAGCTATAATTTAATTCCTAAACAGCCCCTTAAATCCAAGAAATAACCACCCATGTTCTCTCCCCTAGCCGTTTTCATCCCATGTTCAACACCATTTCACCACCTTTTAAACTAAATTATCAGCTATTTTGTGCCCATGTATTTTGTATAAAAACGCCCATAACCTGCCCCTAATCACCTGAAGAAACTGTCCCAACTGCCTCTGATAAGCCCTTTGTCCCATCTGAAAATCAGCCCCTTCGATCCATTCTCTAGTAGTTTTTTATTTTTTTTTGCTATAAAAGATCACCAAATTCCAGCCCCAAATGATCTCCTTTTCAGCCCTTAAATCCCTGGGTTTTCTATGCTCTTCAACCACCAAAAAACCTAGCAGCAACACCCTTGCAATCCAAATTTTTGGCCCCCAAATCATTAGGTAAGATCATTTTTTATCTTGGTTCCTGGAAGCTTATCTTATTCCCAGTTTCAGCTGAAATTCCCAGCAGAACCCTTGTTTTTTGCACAAGATTTTCTCAGCCCAAACTTCTAGAAAAAGGACTCTAATTCCCTCACTTTTTCTTAGATAATTCAGTAGTCAAAACCCGTCATTTGCCTCTCAATTTTTGGGCCCCAAACACCAAGAAGAAACGTCCCATTTCCTTTCCCAGATTTCATATTTTTTCCCCTTTCTTGGTCCATTCCAATCTTTCCCCTAAATCACAAACTTTGGTAAACAATAATACGTAAATAAAAAAGGGCAAGCGTGTGGGTTGTTTTCTTTGAGAAATGCAGCAATTTTTTCCACCATCAACTTCAACAGAAATTCCTTTTGAGGTAGTTTCTTGTAGTACCAAAATTTAGTTCCATGATTTTAAATGGAGAAAATTTAATGTAAATTGATTGCAATGCTTAATTTCAAATTCGGAATGTTATTATTGTGATTGAAGATAATCACATATGTATTTTAGTGATTGAAGGTAATCACTTTTAAGTTTCATGCAATGCCGGTTACCAAATGCGTTCCTATGTACGTTTAAAATGTTTGGCATTTCGCAATCTACTTTCATATATTTTTCTCACATGTTAGTATATGTTTCTACAGAGTGTTTCTTATGAAATACTCACGCCCCAAAATTATTTACTCTTCTTGACGGCAGCGCGATGTCGTAGGCTAGTGAGCATGGAGTATGTTTATTAGTGTTTAATTAAGTTTTGTCATCGAGATGATCGAGTCAATTATGATGTAAATACTATGAATTAGATGTTGGTTTTACAGTAATTAATCGTGTAAAGTACAAGGAAAAATGAGATGTTTGTTTAGTTGTCATTTCAATTTTTAGAGTAGAAATTGCCTTGTTTTAAATTATGAAATTTTAGCTTTCTGTCCCTACTTTGAAAAATAATAACTCTCCGTTCATTTGAAGTTTTTGAGTGAAATAAGTGGCCATGGATAGCCTTATATGTTGTAAAATTTTAACATGGCCTAATCCAAGGTCCCAAGTATTTACATTTCAATTCTTGTAATTTCTGGAGTATGTTTAGGTGGTCCAATAATTTGTGGCAATACCTATCGTGGTATAGGTAAAAACCTTCAATTTTAGAAGTAAATTTATTTTTCCTTGGGTTCTTGTTATTTTTCCTGCAATAGTTACATTTTTAAAACCATTCAAGAGTACGGAAAACCTATTTGGAGTTGTCAAACATTATTTAAAGATTATTTTAGTGACCATCTAAGTTGAAAAAATCTGGAGCGTTACAGCTTGGTATCATAGAGCGGTTTTACTTTTCTATAGACTCGCGTATATTTTAAAATTTTATTTTATTTTATATGGTCTTTATTTTATTTTTTAAAGTTAAAAATTTAGAAGTTAAAAATCTCAGAATTTAAGTGTCGCTACTTGCCATCGCTGCCCTACTCCAGTTCTGAGGTAAAGAAAGTTAAATTAATTTTTTTTTATGTTGTTAAGTATGATAAATGAAACTTATATTTATGAAAAATTTTAATTTTTTCATTTATGATAAAAATGTTAAGTTGAGTTGAAAATTTAATGTGGTTATAAATGTTTTTGAAAAGCCTACTAAATTTTATGAAAACTTTATGTTGGTCCTTAGAATTTAATTAAAGATCATAGAAATCCACCTAATCGGACTCTTCATAATTGGTATCTTAGACATGGTTCCACCAAGTGAGTATTTTCTAGAATGTATCTAGGCGGCAAAAAAAAATTACATGCATTTTGTTTCAGATCCTGAGTGGTCAATTGGCTGTCATATCGGTAACCATATGGCAGTACGTGTTAGGGCAATGAACTATGGTTTAGTGACAACCGATGCAGAGTCTATTATTTTTCTAGTCGACTCACTAATTAGCCCGGGATAGCCGGTTACCACGGAGATTCTAAGAGATCTAGAGGAGGTCTACTACCCGGAGGTAGAATGCAACGTGTATTGTACAAAACTCATTATACACTAGCGGTCCACATCTCATCCCTGAGCCAGCTCCAGTAGTTGAGCCTGTTTCTGAGCCTGCTCCAGTAGTTGAGCCTGATCCCAAGCCTGATCCAACAGTTGAGCTAGTACTAGAGCTAGTTTTAGTGTTTGATGCTGATCAAGTTATTGAGGTTAAAGAAGACCCAGAGGAGGATCTCGAAGAGGAGTCCAAGGCTGAGTCTTATGTTACCTCGGATGACGAGGCTCCATGGCCGAAGAGGCCTATAGTGCATGGATGATGGATCAGCGACGACGATACTTAGGGATATCATAGTAGTACTCAAAAGTTTTTCTTTTCAGTCTAAATCTTAGCATGCATGTACAGTTACTTTACCGTAGTTTATCACTAGACGTTTTTACTCGTTGTACCTCTTGAAGGATGATTTAAATATATAAAAGATATTATTTAAATTCTCCTTTATAGATAGCCATTTCATATATTTATATCATTGTGTATGACGTTTATTTCAATCGATTACAAATTCTTTTTATTTTGTTTATTCTAAAGGAAATGGCACCGACTATGCAAGAAAGAGCTTTTAGGGATTTACATCTAGTAGTCGAAGAAATGATGTGAACATTGGCAACTTAGATGGCACCTCCAGTGCCACAGCCGCCAATGGCTTCGCGGGCACCGCAAATGCTCCAAGCGCATCAGACCCCACCAGCACATTACCCAGCCGCTACCATGTTGGTGATTGAACAATTTCATCGGTACCGCCCTCCTACATTCGATAGTGGAAAGGATCTTCTTGCAGTCGAGGAATAGTTACGGACGATTGAGAAAATTTTCGAGTACATCATTTGTCTAAAAAATTAGAAAGTCTTTTGTGCAGAGTTCACGCTAATTGGCCGAGTAGGTCACTAGTGGAAGTCAGCATCCCTTACCCGTACTGAGAAGAAACAAAATAATCTCTCATGGGCCCAGTTCAAGGTCGAGCTAACGAAAAAATATTTTCTACAGGCTCTGCGAGATTTTAAGGAGTTCAAGTTTTTGCATTTAATTTAGGGAGATATGGAGATCACCGAGTATGAGCAAAAAATTGGAGAATTGTTGCACTATGCTTTGTATTTGGTCAACAATGAACTAATGACGGCAAGACATTATGAAAGAGGGTTGTGTCTAGAGATCAAACAGATTGTTAGTTCCCATGAGCTTCCTACTTTGAGAGTAGTGGTCAAGATGGCCCATACCGTGTCCTTCTCGGGTTTAAATGTTAGCGTTCAGGACAATAGAATGACTTGGGAAAGAGAAATTGGCAGGATCAGAATAGGAAACAGAATTAAGGCCAGTTTAAAACACAGAATCAAGGTCCCAACAGGACAGTCAAGCAATCTCAATCCTTGTGCCCTAAGTGTAAGAAGAATCACAGTGGTGATTGCCGCTTTGACAAGAAAGTCTGCTATGAGTATGGCCAGCTAGGCCACTACGTGTCGCAATGTTGGGCAGCACTACCAAAGGTTAATGATCAGGTGAACAAAGAAAAAGCCAGAGCGTTCGCCATGACTCATGAAGCGACCATCCAGAATTCAGACGTATTTGTTTATAGTATCTATCTCTAGCGTACTTGTTTACGTTCTTATATATTCTGGAGCGACGTATTCTTTTATATCTGATGCATACCTAGCTAAAGTTAATGTTTCATGTCAGAAAACGAATAGTGTACTAGAGGTTAGTATGTCATCAAGAGGATTTATATATATAAATAAGTTAACTAGGTTAGTTCAGATAGATTTTGATAGGTTGGTTTTGTCAGCACACCTGTATGAGAGATTTTGATATTATCGTGGTAATGGATTGGTTGGGTAGTAATCACGCTACCATCGTATGTTTTGAGAAGAAAGTAATCTTTTGAAGACCAGGAGAGAAGGAGTTCAAATTTTATGGGTCGAAGATTAAAGTACTTCTCCGCCTCATCTCAACATTATAGGCAAAAAAGTTGCTAAAGAAGAGCGATTGTCAAGGTTTTCTTGTCATTCTCACTAGAACTTCATCTGATGAAGTATCTTTGGATAATGTGCCAGTGGTTCAAGAATACGTCGATGTGTTTCCATATGACCTAGTAGGTATCCTGCCTAATAGGTAAGTGGAATTTACGATAGATCTTGCATCCATATCAAAGGCTCCATATTGGATGGCACCAAAAGAATTGCAAGAATTAAAAATATAATTGGAAGAGCTACTGGATAAAAGATTTATCCAAACCAAGAGTTTCTCCGTGGGGAGCTCCAGTTCTCTTTGTGAAGAAAAGGATGGGTTGATGAGAATGTGTATTGACTACCGTGAGCTGAATAAATTGACGATCAAGAATAAGTATCTCCTTCCAAGAATTGAATATTTGTTTGATCAATTAAAGGATGCTTCAGTGTTTTCAAAGATCGACTTGAGGTTGGGCTATCATCAACTGAAGATCAGGCCATCGGATGTACCAAAGTTAGCATTCCAAACTGGCTATGGGTATTATGAATTTACAGTAATGTCCTTTGGACTGACGAATGCTCTGGAAGTATTTATGGATTTAATCAACCGAGTCTTTCATCAATATTTAGATCGGTTTGTTATTGTATTCATCGATGACATCCTAATTTATTCCAGAAATCCCGAGCAACATCATGAGTACCTGAAGATAGTATTGGAGACCTTACAGAGGAGAAAGTTGTATGTCGAATTCAAGAAATGTGAATTTTGGCTAGACCGAATAGGATTCATTGGTCATGTTGTGACGGCTAAGTGAATTGAAGTAGATCTATCAAAGTTGAGGCTGTGTCAAATTGGTCGGCACCGTCAAATGTTGAGGAAGTAAGAAGTTTTAGCCAGCTATTATCGGTGTTTCATACAAAGATTTTCCAAAATAGCTGGTCCTATGTTTGGTCCAAGAAGTGTGAATAGAGTTTTCAAGAGTTAAAGGACAAGCTATTGTCTGCACCATTACTAGCTTTACTTGAAGGTTTAGAAGGCTACGTAATTTTACAGTGATGCATCAAAGCTCAATTAAAGTTGTGTGTTGATACAAAATGGAAAGGTGATAGCTTATGCTTCTAGATAGTTGAAGCAGTATGAGCAGAATTATCCGACACATGATCTTGAACTTGCATCAATAGTTCACGCTTTAAAATTTTGGTGCCATTACATTTAAAAATTTGACTTTTAAAATTTCAAGAAAATAAATTTTTAACTTTCGGCGTCGCTACAAACTTCCTAGTACGTTTTAAACATTTTTAGTCGCAAAAATTTTGTTACACGTGGTTGCCTTGTTTTTATGTAACGAACATGAAATATATTTGATCACTGAAACTAATTAAATTTTCATAACCGAAATTTTTTTTTTCGAATTAATTTTGGGCTAATTGTAGAACAATCATTAAATTAAAATCCATCATCCAGGGCCACTTTTCGGTAAATTATTTAGCTTAGTGTAAACCATTTTTCTGCTCATTTATTCTTCCATTTTTAGCCCAAAATACGGTCCAACTAATTGTTAGAAAATCACCCCCAAATGGTCTCTTATACTCTGCCAAATAACCATCCAAACACCTTTAATTCCAGTTATAATTTAACTCTCAAACAGCCCCTAAAATCTAAAGAATGACCACATATGTTCTTCCCACTCTCAACCATTTTCATCCCATGTTCAACACAATTTCACCACCTTTTAAACTACTTAATTATCAGCTATTTTGTGCCCATGTATTATGTATAAAACCACCCATAACCTGCCCCCTTGATCACCTGAAGAAACCGCCCCCAACTGCCTCTAATAACTCCTTTATCTCTTTTGAAAATCAGCACCATCGGTCCCTTCTCCAGCAGTTTTTTTGGCTATAAAAGATCACCAAATTCCAACCCCAAAGGTTCTCCTCTTTAGCCCCTAAATCCCTGATTTTTCCCCGATCTTCAACCACCAAAAAACCCAGCAGCAACACCCCTTGCAGTCCTAATTTTTGGTCCCCAGATCCCAAGGTAAGATCATTTTTTATCTTCGTTCCTAGAAGCTATCTTGTTCCCAGTTTCAGTTTACATTCCCAGCAGTTTTCTTCCTTTTTTGCACACAATTTTCTCTACCCAAACTTCTAGAAAAAGTACTCTAAATCCATCTCTTTTCCTCAGCTAATTCAGAAGTTGAAACCCCTCATTTGCCTCTCAATTTTTGGGCCCCAAACAGCAAGAAGCAACGTCTCATTTCCTTTTCCATATTTTTTTGGTCTCTTGTTCCATTCCAATCTTTCTCCTAAATCACACACTTTGGTGAACAATAATACGTAAATAAAAAAGGGCAAGCCTGCAGGTTGTTTTCTTCAAGAAGTGCAAAGATTTTTTCCACCATCAAATTGAACCAAAATTCCTTTTGAGGTAGTTTCTTGCAGTACCAAAATTTATAAGTTACATGATTTTAAATGGATAAATTATAATGTAAATTTATTGCCTTGCTTAATGTCAAAGTTGGAACGTTATGATTGTGATTGAAGGTAATCACATATGTATGTTATGTAATCACTTTTAAGTTTCATACAATGCCAGTTACCGAATGTGTTCATATGTACGTTTTAATTGTTTGGCATGTCACAATTTAATTTCATATATTTTTCTCACACGTTAGTATATGTTTCTTCACAAAAACACTTACGTCCCAAAATTATTTACTCTTCAGATTGATATGCTTGGCGGTAGTGCGATGGCGTAGGCTAGCGATTAAGAAGTATGTTTATTAGTGTTTAATTAAGTTTTGACATCGATATGATCGAGTCAATTATAATGTCAATACTATAAATTAGATGTTGGTTTTACAGTATTTAATCATGTAAAGTACAAAGAAAAACAAGATGTCGATTTAGTTGTCATTTCAATTTTTAAAGTAGAAATTACCTTTTTTTTAATTCTGAAATTTCAGCATTCTGTCCCTAATTTGAAAAATCATAATTCTATGTTCATTTGGAGTTTTGAGTGATAGTGGCCATCAAAATCCTTACATGTTTTCTAATATCAGAAATTGGAATCACTCAAAAATTCAATTGTAAGAATTTATTATGAACTTGTTAGTGGGCTGTCGAGACAGTTATTCAAGCGACTTTTGCCAATTTTTCACCTACCAAACGACGTAGCTAAGGTCTATAATTTTAACTTGGCCTTGTCCAAGGTCTCAAGTATTTACATTTCAATTCTTCTAATTTTTGGAATATGTTTGGGTGGTCAAATAATTTGTGGCGACACATATCGCGGTATAGGTAAAAACATTCAATTTTAGAAATAATTTTTTTCCTTTGCACGCTTGTTATTTGTCTGCAATAGTTACATTTTTAAAAACATTCAAGGGCACGGAAAACCTATTTGGAGTTGTCAAACATTGTTTAAAGATTATTTTAGTGACCCACTGGGTTGAGAAAATTTGGGGCATTACAGTGTATGAAAATATGTTTAATTCTACTTGAAAAAAATATTAAATAACTTAGGATTATCGATTGTTATTATTACTACAAATTTGATTGGAGAGTGGAGATTCAGATATTAAAATGAATACTAATGGTGGAGTCGAATTCCTAGCATAGTTTATCTATTTGAATTTTTCTATAAAATGCACTACGTGCATTTCATTCAACTAGTTAAGTTAGTCTAATATAAAATCAAAAATTCATTGCGTTTATTCAACATAAGCTAGAGTTGATTTTATTTAAGTTAAAAGAAATTGAAGTTCTTGTGGGAACAATATCCCTTTACTCACTTTTACTATTACGTGTCAACAAACCCGTATGCTTAGGAGATTTCATCGAACACTTATCATGCCAACATCAAGTTCTCCTTATTATAGTTGATTGATGGTCACGAGTCTTATATATCTCGTCTAATTTTATTCAATTGTGCAATATATATCTTAATTAAGGTTAGACTATTTATTGAGTTTGAATTCCCCGACGGGTGATATTATATGGTACCGTATGCTGACTATTATTTTGATAAAACAATTTGCTTAACATTATGAGAGAAATTAAGTAGGTAGCTAAATAAATACATGGAAATGCATTATATTATATTTTGTAGATCCTCGCACAAGACAATACGAATCAAAAGTTCGTCAAATAATTTATTTGTAAGTTATACAATTAATAGATGTATATACTAACTAAAAAGATTAACCAAATCTCGTATACCAGCTGTAAATACGCCAACTCGAATTAACGTCGTGAAAAGTCAATTCGTTAACATTATATCTGGTATTTAATGGCATGTCTGAAGTGTGGTGACATTTGATTCCAAAATAAAAATCATCAAAAGAAAAATGGAGCAAATAGTAAATATGGTCCCATTAAAGAGGTGTATGCTCTTAGAGAGTATATAGACATATTAATTGTAAAACCTCATAAGAGGTTCAGCTACTTGAAATATTGAAAAGGAAGAGATATGAATAAGTTATGTCGTTATGAGGAAAGAAATAGAATAAAAAATAGATAGTTGTCAACAACATATTTGTAATATAATAGAGTGCACAATATTGTGAACGAAAGCGGGGATGTTGAATCAAAAGTCGTTGAATAATATTGACGTAGAAATGATTGACCAAAATAATAAGACGCATTGTAGGCAAAATTGAACTTACTGAAAACCTGCAATCCGAATATCTCAAGATGTAAAGCCAGTAGTACTTATTTGAAAAGAAAATAAGAAAAGAACCTCGTAAGATATAATACATGACATTCACAAAACTTACATGAATAGATAATTCTTCTATGGTGGATGCAATCACAGGTCGATATCTTGTTAGCTTGTTAATGCATGAAACATGATATGCTTCTAATCAATATAGTTATAACCAACTCATCTGGTATGACTAATAATACTATGTATGTAAATCTTTGGAGGATTTACTATGCTTAAAGCATATAGTCCAACTTTTCGAGAAATTTAATCGATCAAAGTACAAATCTCATTTGTCCTAGTGTTATAGCATATAGATCTTCGGACACTTGTCATGTTCTCAGACGTTAGATCTAGGGTTGATATGTTTTAATACTATAGTACGAGGATCTTCAGACACTTGTTACATTCTTGAACGTTAGATTTAGGGATGATCGTGAATGGAACTCTACCAAGGTTGTGACATAGTTAGGGGTCTTACCAGGCTATGTACCTCACTTGAATGGAGAAGGCCTTGGTGGCCGAGTAGGGTACTATCTAGCTATCCTTTGTGGGAGAGGCCCTAGTGCCCAGGTATGTTACACCCTACCCGTGGTCGGGTAGGATGTACGTTACCCTACCCTACGCAGCTACTATGTTCATTCTACCCTATCAGCACAGGGTAAGGTGCATCCTACTCTACCTGGCCAGATATGGTGCCCAAGTAGAACCCGGTCACACCTTGTGGTCGGGTAGGGCCCTAGGGGCCGGCGAGGCCGATCGAAGTTCTTTTTTGTGCTAATTTTTTGATTTCTCGTGCCAATAGTATTATTTTATATTTTTATAGAAATAATAGGGAAAAAATCATTATTTTTATATTCTGCACATGATTTAGAATTACTATAAAAAACAACGTACTAATAATGTAAAGCTAGACATTCATTATATAAAGGGTCATTAGCATATTTTGTCTATCTTTTCTCTTATTGTACAAAACGTCTCTATTGTTTGGATTTTGACATATGGACCCCTAAATAAATATTTCTTTGCAGAAAAGGTCCTTGCCGTCCATATTCGTTAACGTTTACTGTTAAAATTAACAAACTGGTTAATTTGCACAATAAATCTAAACAAGATGGATGATATGGACATTTTGCACACACAAATGTTTTAAGGCCAGATTTTAGATCTTCTTCTTCTTTCAGAAACTATAAAATTTCACACAAATAAATAAAATCATATACATAGTAATATTACACTTAAACATAGTGTCATACACATTACAAAAATTTGACACATCTAAACAAATGTATGCCACCAAATACATTCTAAACACTTGAAGATGTGGATTTGATAACCCACATTGCAACCAACTGACACACAATGATTGTTCTGAAATTGAATATTTTATTCTCTTTCTGTAGAGTCAATGATTGTTCTTAATATGCATTCCTGAATCTAAGCAAATTATGTATTATCTCCATAGATCTAGGACACATAGGCGAGTCACACCAGGCATAAAAACCACAACCTCTATTATGCTGTTCAAGAATTTTAGATGTCAATCAACAAAGGCACAAATTGAAAAAAAAAATGCGAAAGTAATTGCCAAACAACATTGGCACGTAAGGAATCATCGTTCAAGATTGGGTTGTATGTCCACGAGGTCTTCATCTCAATTTGCGTTTCACATCTACACAAACAATGATCCATTGTTCAATTGTGCAAGAAGATGTTATCTACAATGCATGTGATTTTATCTATTTGTATAGAATTTTATAGTTACTCGAAGAAGAAAACTCAAAATATGGCTTTAAATGTTTGTGTTGACGTCTGAACCTGCACCAGTCCACGTGCCAACAGATCTCCAGTCACTTCCCTGCCAGCTCGTATGTTACCTGCACACTAGGACGATCGTTAGGCACTAAGATTTCCGGAGAAAAAGGGTCCGGCGATCGTTGGCACTCTGACAATCAAGTCAACTGCCGGTATATGGGAGATACACGGGGGCGGGAACAAAGAGGGGTGTGGGAGAGACAAGCAAGCAGAGATTTGAGCAGAGTTTAGGGTGGGACTCTTAAGCATAAAAAGTGCGTACCTTGGAACAACCGGAGACGTTGTATTTATAGCGCGAGAGTCCTGATTGATTTAGGTAACAAATCAATCAAATACCCAATCGGATTCTCCTTCCTTATGTGATAAAGATACCCGAGATTGCCTTCCTTCCTTGAGTTTATCACGTTGCGTGATTTTAGGAGATCATGATTGTGTTTCCTTGTGGAGATTCGTGCGCCCAATCCAACGCAATCTTTCTTTAATTACTTCTCTGGTTGCCCCGGCATATCGAGTTCTACACTGGTTACTAATGGTGCGGGGCCTGACGAGGCCCTATGGTTCGCATGAGGGCACCGAGACCCTCCGCATGACTCGTGGATTTCTGGCTGCCGAAGGCCCAAGCGTGTGACGGGTCCTTCCAAGGCCCTAGCAGAGCCCAGATAGGGTTCTTGACAGATTATGAACTGGGCCCTTACTGGGCTTGGATGGGACCTATGCTGACGTGGCAGCCATGTCGTAATCGTGTGGTAACAATAGTCCTCCAAGTCCAAGCCTATTATTTATAATGGGCGTGGGACTTTTGAGGATATCCACCATTTGATGTGCCTCGCAGGAAATATATTCTCACGGTGGTTCGACAGGGAGTAATTTGACCTCCCCCCAATATATAGTCCCCCAAGCCCGAAGCCGAACATTCATGACAGGTGAGGGCTTCAAGGGGTCGGGCGATGGAGAGCATCATGGAGTTTCATCCAGAGTGGGACCTGTCTTCCCTTCGGCAGGACTCCTCTGAGGCTTTGGTTCGTGACTCCTGGCCCAGTACCGCAGGTGATCAGACACCCCCTCCAACGGAGGGAGGCCCGTAGTGTGCCGACCCTCTGGATTAATTGAAAACAAAATTGGAATTGACCTTATGCCTATCCGACGTTTCGATTCTGTGTGCGCGTGGCGAAGACGCTCTAAATTTGAGAATCATTCCCCTAGCATTGATGACGCAGACACCCGGTGGAACCCGGAAGGTTGGCGTCTTCAATGCCTTGGAGAGGTAGAACGTCCGTGCGCCATTCCAGATTCCCTGTTATGACCGTATTTATTGCATTGCACCTTTTTCCAACGTAATCTTTTATAAATAGGACGCCAGCCGAACAAGGTTCTTCCATCGTGAGACCGTTGCGTTTATCCTGCCATTATCGTGCGATCGAGATAGAGATAAAAAACGTGTGATGGTGGTGCGGTTGGGGGGCTGGCATCCAAGATGTCTGTCAAACTGAGAATCAACATTCAGAGGACCAAAAATTTGGCCAATCAACGTTCAGAGGACCAAACGTACGGGGTGGGGATTTAGGCTTAGCAGCCTTAGCCCGACCCTCCCCTGAACGGTTGGCGGGACTGGGAGGGGTCTCCCACTGCCAGAAAAAGGCATCAACGGCATTTTTTGAGTAGTATGGTCTAATAAGCCACCAAATTAACTCAAGTTGGCTTGGGAGACTCCCGATCATGGTGAAGTTAGGTTTCCCAACCTAGGCGGAGCCAGCGTAGACCAGGGGATAGGTGTAATAGATCTAGTTACCCCATTTATGTGCTGGCCCAAAGAGGCAGCAGGGGTTGTGGAATATATTGCAGTTATATATGCTCATGTATTGTATTTCGTATTTAATAAAAAAAGGTGCCGAGTTACTTCCATATTTGCGTGTGTATGCCCATATTTTACATACTTGTTTCGGGCCTCATCGTGATCAACACTCCCTTGCTATTGTTATCATGATTTAGCGTTCGCGTGCTCACACCACCACGCGTTTAGATACATTCTCCTAGGGTTTGCCAGACGTGTTTTTAATTTCACGCCACGTGTCGGCTCAACCGACTGCTGGTACCCCATTGGGCTTATAAATACGACAGGGCATTCTTAACTCACCATTTCCCAGCCATTTTGCCGTCATACCTGGACCTTCGATTACTGCCGGTCATGTCAGGCTTCCATTTTTTCAAAGTCCCTAAATTCAAGATTAGGCGCGGGAGAATAGTGGAGGACGTCTTTCCTCTCCATTTGGCATCCTCCGCGGTGTCTGGTTCTAGGCCCACAGTGTTGCAGGGCCCGGAGACGGGGATGGGTCACTCACTTGTTTCGCCTGCGCCGGAGGTGAGAGCAGACGTTCTGTTGCCGACGAATACTGCTAGACGTGGGTCCTCTTCTGGGAACGTTAGGTCGTCAGGAGGAAAGAAACCAAAGGTCGAGAGTGGAGAACGGGCGTCCCGGATGCTTGTTTTTCCTCCTCCCGGCAGGTGTGAGTACATTAATATTGGGGCCCGTCAAGACGAGCTAGATCCATCAGTCGTAGAGAAGCTACCTTCAGTTGTTGCCCTTGTGGCTACTTCAGTTCATAAATATTGGACATCTCTCTTTGGGAAGGCGGTAGATACCGCGGAGGTGACGGAGTTGATGAAGTTGGCCGAAATGTATACCTCTCGTAGTCATGTGTTGAATTGCGAGTTGTATAAAATGTTGGAGATGAGGGTTGTCGAAATACAGTCTGCCCTTGGAGAAGATGAAAATGCCGAATCGATGAAGGCCGAAATCAAACGCCTTCGGGCGCAACTCGCGTTTTTGAAAGACGCGCGGAGTCGCGCAACGTACGACGTTACGAAGGCCCAGACGATCCAGAAGGCGTGTATCGTTGCCCAGAAGAAGGCCGAGTCTCAGTTGAAGTCTTGCCAGAATATGATACAGGCCAAAGATAGAGAACTGACCGAGGTTTCGAACGAGCTAGCGAAGGCTAAAGGCCTCTTAGCAAAATTGGGGATCCCCGGCTATACCGAAACGTAGGATTACGTGTATAGGTCATACTTCTTTAGCCATGCTGTTGCATGGATATTTTATGCAATCGAGTAATGAGATTGTAGTGAAAGTTTTTACGTTCGTTCCAAATGTTTGCGCACTTGATACCTTACCAAGCGAGCTTAGTAAAGTTTGTCGCGGATCATACTCCCTCGCGACCCAAAGAGCCACAATTGCGCGCATGCGCGTCGGATGTTTATCCAGTGACTTGAAAGAGTTGGTCGTGAATCGCGCTCCCTTGCGGCGGAGCTTTTTGTGCTTACTTGCTTTACGCGTAAAATGTTTACCCAGCGAGTTAATAGAGTTGGCCGCGAACCACACTCCCTCGCTGCCGGGTTAATTGTACTTGCTTTCTTACGCGTAAAATGTTTACCCAGCGAGTTAATAGAGTTGGCCATGAACCACACTCCCTCGCTGCTGGGTTAATTGTACTTGCTTTCTTACGCGTAAAATATTTACCCAGCGAGTTAATAGAGTTGGCCGCGAACCACACTCCCTCGCTGCCGAGTCGATTACACTTGCTTACTTGCGCATAAAATGCTAGCTTACGCGTAAAATATTTATCCAGCGAGTTGGTAGAGTTGGCCGCGAACCACACTCCCCCGCTGCCGGGTTAATTGTGCTTGCTTTCTTACGCATAAAATGTTTACCCAGCGAGTTAATAGAGCTGGCCGCGAACCACACTCCCTCGCTGCCGAGTCGATTACACTTGCTTACTTGCGCATAAAATGCTAGCTTACGCGTAAAATACTTATCCAGCGAGTTGGTAGAGTTGGCCGCGAACCACACTCCCCCGCTGCCGGGTTAATTGTGCTTGCTTTCTTACGCGTAAAATGTTTACCCAGCGAGTTAATAGAGCTGGCCGCGAACCACACTCCCTCGCTGCCGATGTGATTGTTACTCTTCGCATATGGAGCACTTTGGATTCATAAAGAACGAATATTATAACACGGCGCCGCGTTTCTTGGCGTCTGCCAAAGAATTGTAAAAAAAAAGACCAAAACAATGCTAAAAACGGTGTTACTGGTGATATGGCCTCAGATGGGCGATGTTCCAAGGGTGTCTTGCCTCTCGTCCCTCAGGATCTTCCAGTCTATAAGTTTCGGGGCGAATTTCTTCGATGACCTTATAAGGTCCTTCCCAGGTGGGCCCTAGAGTTCCGGTCCCCGCTTTCTTATTAGCTTGGAATACCTTTTTCAGGACAAAATCATTGACACGAAAACTTCTGCCCCTGACCTTGGAGTTATAATATCGGACCATCTTCCGTTGGTAAACCGCAAGGCGAAGTTGCGACTCCGCGTGTCTCTCCTCTAGCAGGTCGAGGCCCGCTCTTTATAAATCCTCGTTGGCCACCTCGTTGAAGTGCAGGTGTCTGGGCGAGGGTATTCCTATCTCGACGGGGATCATTGCTTCTGCCCCATATGCCATGGAGAACGGGGTTTCGCCTGTGGCCGTGCGGGAGGTGGTTCGGTAGGACCACAGGGTCTCGGATAGTTCGTCGGCCCATCCCCTTTTGCCGACTCTAGTTTTCGTTTGAGTGTGTGCTTAATGATTTTATTCACGGCTTCCACCTGGCCGTTGGATTGTGGGTAATAGGGGGTGGAAAAATCTCTTCGGATGCCAAGATTCTCACAGTTCGCGTTAAACTTCATCCCAGTAAATTGCGTGCCGTTGTCTGAGACGATAGAATGGGGAATGCCAAAGCGGCAGACAATATTTTTCCACACAAATTTCCAGGCATTCTCCTCTGTGATTTTGGCCAGAGGCTCGGCTTCACACCACTTGGTGAAGTAATCTACCGCTACAATGGCGAACTTGACCCCACCCCTCCCCGTCGGGAGGGGACCGATGAAGTCGATCTCCCATTTGGCGAAGGGCCAGGGACTAGTGACCAGAGTAAGGTTCTGAGTGGGGAGCTTCGGAACTGCCGCGAACTTCTGACATCTGTCGCACCTTTTCGCGAAATTGTGGGAATCTTTTTTCATGGTCGGCCAATAGTACCCTTGCTTCAAGGCCTTCTGCGCCAAGGCCATCCCTCCCGAGTGATTGCCGCAGATCCCTTCGTGTATTTCTTTCATCGCGTATACTGCTTCCTCTTGCGTTAGGCAGCGTAAGAGAGGGTGGCTGAATCCCCTTTTATATAAAATTTCGTCCTGTAATACGAATTTGGCGGCCCTTCTGCGGAGCTTCTGTGCCTCCAATTTGTCTTCGGGTGACACCTGACTAATTAGATATTCGGTAATCTCCTTCATCCATTTCAGGGAAACAGAGATGGTTAGGACGGAGGGTGCGGTAGCGTCCTCGGTTGAAGGTCGGTTAAGCTTCTCAACTGGGATGGCCTTCATTAGGTCGGAGTCCCTACTGCTTGCCAGCTTTGAGAGGGCGTCGGCATAGCTATTTTCCGTTCGTGGGATCTGGAGAAGTTCGTATTCTTCGAAGTGGGACAACTGGTCCTTAGCTTTTGTTAAGTAGGACACCATGGATTGTTCACGTGCCGCGAAGGTCCCATTAACCTGACTTACGACAAGCTGTGAATCGCTATGAATTTGGAGCTTCCTTGCCTTCATCTCCCGTGCTAGTCTCAAGCCTGCTAGTAGGGCCTCGTATTCTGCTGCGTTGTTGGAGGCTTTGAATTCCAGGCGAAGGGCGCAGTTGAGATTATGGCCATCTGGGCTGATCAGCAGGATCCCGGCTCCAGCCCCGGCCTCCTCCGAGGATCCATCGACATATAACTTCCATGTCGGTACCTCCAAGGGTCGGGCTTCAAGCGGACCATTGGGGATATGAGCGCATTCAGCCACAAAATCAGCTAAAGCTTGTCCTTTTATCGAAGGCCGCGGCTTGTAACTGATGTCGAATTGACTAAGTTCTACCGACCATTTCATCAATCGTCCTGAAGTATCTGGTTTCTGGAGTATTTGCCGTAGGGGGAGGTTCGTCAAGACATCTATGCTGTGGGACTGAAAGTATGGTCGAAGCTTCCTGGAGGCGACGATTAATGACAGAGCGAGTTTTTCCATGTCTGGATATCTCGTTTCCGCGTCCTGCAGGGCTTTGCTTACATAATAGACAGGGAATTGTGCTGGACCCTCCTCACGGATTAGCACCGAGCTAACTGCCTTTTCCGAGACGGCGAGGTAAATGAGCAATGTTTCCCCATTCTTGGGCTTGGATAGCAGTGGGGATTTTCCGATGAGGACCTTGAGGTCTTGGAAGGCCTTCTCGCACTCCTTGGTCCACTCGAACCGCTTCTCCCATTTTATAGTTTGAAAGAAAGGTTGGCAACGATTGGTTGCCTTGGATATAAACCGATTGAGAGCTGCCAATCTCCCTGTCAGACTTTGGACTTCCTTGGGGGAGGATGGTGACCGCATTTCGATGAGCGCTCTGATCTTTTCGAGATTGGCCTCTATCCCCCGCTGATTGACCATGTAGCCGAGGAACTTTTCGGATGCGACCCCAAACGCGCACTTCAAGGGGTTAAGCTTCATGCGATATTTACGAAGGGTTTCGAACATTCTCCTCAAGTGGCCTATGTGGTCCTCTGCGTTGACGCTCTTCACCAACATATCGTCGACGTATACCTCCATCATGTTCCCAATTTGTCTGGCGAACATACGATTTACCAGCCGTTGATATGTGGCTCCCGCGTTCTTCAAGCCGAATGGCATCATCTTATAGCAGTATAGCCCTCGGTCTGTAATAAACGACGTGTGATCCTCGTCCCCTGTGAACATCGGGATCTGGTTGTAGCCCGAGTATGCGTCCATGAAACTAAGCAACTTGTGGCCGGCGGTCGCATCGACGAGCTGGTCGATGCACGACAATGGGAAACTATCTTCAGGGCACGCCTGGTTTAGATCAGAGAAGTCGATGCATACCCTCCACTTCTTGGCACTCTTCCGAACCAGCACCGGGTTGGATACCCACTGGGGGTAAATCGCTTCTCTGATGAACTCGCTGGCCAGTAGCTTGTCAACTTCCTCCTTCAGGGCCTGGTACCTCTCGACACTTAGAGGCCTTCTTTTTTGAATCCTGGGGCGCACTTTCGAATCTATTTTCAAGACTTGGCAGGCGATCGATGGGTCGATCCCATGCGAAGACGTCTGCGTTCTCTCGGAGAAACTGCTTCAGCTCTTCTTTCGTCTTTTCCTCAAGCCTCCCTCCCACCTGCAACATATGGGTTGGTTCCGAGGGGCTTACCGAAAATGTTTCCAACTCCTCGGCTGGGGAAGCGAGAGAATCCGAGGCTATGATTCGGGGATCTAGACCTTCGTCCAGCATCAATTCTTCATCCAATCCTTCGCCGTCAACTTCCGTCGATTCTGAGTGCGTGGTCCTTACCATTGGGGGGTGCCCTGGCGCTCGGCGGCCTCCTGCAATCCGTCCACGTCATGGGAGCGGCGGCAGACCAATGAACCAGGCGGCGAAGGGCTTCTCCGGGTACGACTATGCTTGGGTCCCTGCTGGAGGGGCTGATCATCCAGCAGCCCAAGCGCGGCCTCCATCCGGGCGTCATCCAACTCCAGGTCCTGATCCCCCGGTCCTACCGTCTGTTTCTGTCGATATTCGGGTGCCATGTTCTTTTGGGTAGAAGACACGTTTTACCACAAGCACTTGGTCGTGTAAGGTTTTTTCGTTTCCCACAGACGGTGCCAATCTGTTGACGTCTGAACCTGCACCAGTCCACGTGCCAACATATCTCCAGTCACTTCCCTGCCAGCTCGTATGTTACCTGAACACTAGGACGACCGTTAGGCACCAAGATCTCTGGAGAAAAAGGGTCCGACATCGTTGGCACTCTGACGATCAAGTCAACTGCCGGTATATGGGAGATACACGGGGACGGGAACAAAAAGGGATGTGGGAGAGACAAGCAGGCAGAGATTTGAGCAGAGTTTAGGGTGGGACTCTTAAGCATAAAAAGTGCGTACCTTGGAACAATCGGAGACGTTGTATTTATAGCGCTAGAGTCCTAATTGATTTAGGTAACAAATCAATCAGATACCCAATCGGATTCTCCTTCCTTATGTGATAAAGATACCCGAGATTGCCTTCCTTCCTTGAGTTTATCACGTTGCATGATTTTAGGAGATCATCATTGTGTTTCCTTGTAGAGATTCATGCGCCCAATCCAACGCAATCTTTCTTTAATTACTTCTCTGGTTGCCCCGGCATATCGAGTTGTACGCTGGTTATTAATGGTGCGGGGCCTGACGAGGCCCTATGGTTCGCATGAGGGCACCGAGGCCCTCCGCATGACTCGTGGATTTCTGGCTGCCGAAGGCCCAAGCGTGTGACGGGCCCAGATAGGGTTCTTGACAGATTATGAACTGGGCCCTTACTGGGCTTGGATGGGGCCTATGCTGACGTGGCAGCCATGTCGTAATCGTGTGGTAACAGTTTGTATTCGCAAAACGTCCATATCGTTCACTATTTTTTGCCCAAATCATCCCTCTCGATTAGATTTATTTGCTCAAATTAACCATTTTGTTAATTTTAACGGAAAATATTAACAATTATGGATGGCATGAACATTTTCTACAAAGAAACGTTTATTTAGGGGCCCATATGCCAAAATCCAAACGATATGAATATTTTTCACAATGAGAGCATACGATA
The DNA here is from genome assembly GCA_030279155.1 of Forsythia viridissima. Classification (NCBI taxonomy): domain Eukaryota; kingdom Viridiplantae; phylum Streptophyta; class Magnoliopsida; order Lamiales; family Oleaceae; genus Forsythia; species Forsythia viridissima. The sequence goes on from CM059036.1 coordinate 15,120,762, forward strand.
GGAACGAAATGTACTCATTACCTTTGTATAAAGAACGAAAGGATTCTTAAAATTTAACAAAATTATTGCTATTTTCTAGTATTTATCATTTTAAAAAAACTTCTTATCTTTCCGTGATAAAATTTCCCAATCATAGTAGAGGGAGGGACACAATATCGCATTGCAATTTTAGTAACCAAATTGTTGCACCATTTTATCAACTCATATTCACTAATGCATTATTTATTATGGTATATCATTACAATGTTGTAACAAACCTTTGGTTACTCTCCTTAAAAATATAAACACAATATAAGAAAGTAGAAAATTACTTGCACTAATCACGACCGTAGGAAGTTTCTCCTCTACTAGCCCAAAAAAATTATTTACGTCTGTCTTCGCCTTTTACAATTTCTTCAATTCTCTCATTCCCATTTCTCTTTCTCTTCACCATTCTTCTCCAATTCAATCTTTCCTTCTCAACCGTATTCCTCCTATCAATCTCCATTCATTTTTCTACGGTCGAACCACCGATAAGTGGTATACTAGTATATAGTCATTTATATATATTACATTAAAAGGGATCATGTGGAATGCCTCCTTCATTTAGGGTATTTAGGAGGTTTATTATCTGGCTCCTCTCTTGGTCTTGACCATCAGAAGTGGAGGATGTATAATAATGTGAATCCGATTCATTCGGCCAATTCACCTGCTCGTATCACATAATTATTTACTAGTTAGACTAACAAGTCAAACAAATTGGCGAATAAGAATTCATCCCGACTCCAAACTTATGGGAAATGAGGAATAGATACTGAATTTACCTTGCAACTGATGGAGCAGAAAAACGACTCTTTGACTGGGAGTCGTCTCTCACATATTTGACAAACACCAGAACCATTTCCAGAATTACTCTCTCCCTGCTGATCCAGGTATACAATACTGGTGGCGTCATCTATCTCGTATTCTTGTATCAAAGAAATGTCGAAATACCGCTGAATATCAGCAGCATTTACCGCAAACCCATTCGAAAATTTCCATATCTGCAATAAAATAAAATTAAAAAAAAAAAAAAATCTAAATTAAGTCTATTATCCATTCAAAAAAAAAAAATTCAAGGAAAAAGGTATCACCTGAAGATAATGATGGTCATCGTGTGTGTATTCCATACAGTAAAAACAAAATGCGTCTCCCATGCAGTCCAAGCAAAACATATTGCATTCGATATTATCTATATCCACATGAATCGAACAGGGTTCCAAAAATACAGTAATAAGAAGTTTTTTCAACCATGGAGGCGCCATTTCCGTTCCGAGTTTTGTTATTGAACTTACCTGCAAGTCACAAAGAAATTACCTGCCAAATTTTACTGCAAAATCAACAAACTCAAATGCACATATTCTGTTTAGGGTTTAGGGTTTAGGGTATTAAGAATTTATTACAGTATATAACCCACCTCAGAAACATAATATTGATGACCAACGATTGCTAGCAGAACAAGAAGGTGTAATAATGTGTGTGTAAATCTGCAAATGACTGTTAATGGCTGAAGGGGAAACACTTGAAGGAAAATGACTTGGGGAAGAAATTTAGAAGGTGGTCAATATATATATATATATATATATATATACACACACACACACTTACAAAAGACCAAACATAAATTAATTAATGTAATATTTATATTTAAATATATGACTAGGGAAAATAAATAATATATGATCTTAATAATTAATATAGGGAGAATTAACGTGTCAAATGGGCTTTTATTACATGACCATTATATTATTTAACTTTTGGCTACTCTATGAAGGTATTATGAATAACTGATCAATTTTATTACATGCGTTTTAATGATCACAAATATATATCTTTTTAAAGTGGTAAAGATCGAAGTCTCAACGTCATTAGGTTTTGGATTAAATTTTATTATATATATAAAATTTATGCAAAATATTTAATAATTATTGTCATTGATGAGTGGATGAAAATAATTTTATTACTTGTTATGCTTGCAATATATCAGTTGATTAAAATATATAGTTAATATCTTTGTTAGGAATTTGTTAACTGAAATAAATTAATATATCTATACTATAATATAAGTGTCTATCACCTGTTTACTATTCACCCTTCAACCAACGCGACGTCGTTTTGATGTTGTATTAGTCTTAATTTTGTCCAAATCTCACCATTTTGTCCTAATCTTTTGACACTTTTTATATATTAAATTAATATATTTGGCCGCAATTTTTGACTTCTTCATCTTTTCTTTTCTTTTATTTGTTTTAATATACATATATTAGTGTCTTTTAGCCGCAATTATTGACTTCTTATATATTATAGTCAATATATATTCATTTTCCCCTTAATAAGTCATGAAATTTGGTGCTTTTTTATTTCCAGTTGCTATGGGGAACAAAGGACGAAATACAATCGATTCCTAAATGTTTTGGTAAATTTCATTTTCTCTAAAATGCAGTTTTTGTTGTCCAACTTAAATATTTACTGCAACTTATACATTACGTATTTTTACATAATTCCAGTTGGAGACGATATCCCTATGGGTTACCTAACCATTGGCTTTGGTTTCACATAATTTCATGTTATATAACTCAAGTTATGCAAAATTTTGTAAATTTCGACAGCATGAATCCGAGAAACTGTCTTGGATGTTTCGGTGAGGATTTTAGTGTGTCAAAACATGCCGTCGAATTATCAAATTTTTATATGTGGTAGCTACATGGGTATTCTACGTTCTTTGAAAATTTCATATTGTTCGGTGATCGTTTTCTATGTCAAAGAAATTTTTTCGCTCCATCATTGGGTGAATTGTTTCTCCAAACTGCACTTTCTGTTGACCAACTCAAAAATATGCTGCACCTTATATATTAAGTATTTTTACATAATTCCAATTGAAAACGATAGCTCTATGGGTTACCTAACCATTGACTTTGGTTTCACATAAATTCATGGTATATAACTCAAGTTATGGACAATTTTGTAAACTGCGACTGTATAAATCCGAGAAACTGCCTAGGGTGTTACGGTGAGCATTTTAGTAAGCCGAAACATGCCGTCGGACTATCAATTTTTGATATGTGGTAGCTAAATGAGTATTCTATGTTCTCTGAAAATTTCACATTTTTCGGTTATCATTTTCTATGTCAAACAAATTTTTGTTACTCCATGACCGGGTGAAGAAATTTTAGTAACACTACCCTTATTTTGAAAATTTTATTCACCTGGTCATGGAGTAACAAAAAGTTCTTTGACATAGAAAACGATCACCGAACAATACGAAATTTTCATGGGACATAGAATACTTAGGTAGCTACCACATATAAAAAATTGGTAGTCCGATGGCATGTTTAGGCATACTAAAATACTCATCGCGAAACCTCCTAGGCTGTTTTTTGGATTTATGCCGTCGGCATGCCGGAATCGATATTATAAACCAATCAAAAAACTTTAAGTGGTGTAAATATCTTCTTAAACTTTTGTGGACCTTGGTTTTGTGGTAGTTTTAGTAGATTCCCATGTTTTGGTTATACGTTAATGATGTGAACGTGAAAGGTTTTGCTAAACTTCATGTTTTTCTAAGATGCAGTTTCTGTTGTCCAACTCAAAAATTTATTGCAACTTATACATTAAATATTTTTACATAATTCCAGTTGGAGACGATAGCCTTATGGGTTACCTAACCATTGGCTTTGGTTTTACATAATTTCATGTTATATAACTCAATTTATGGACAATTTTGTAAACTATGACAGCATGAATCCGAAAAACTAACTAGAATGTTTCGATTAGCATTTTAGTAAGCCGAAACATGCCGTCGGACTATCAAATTTTGATATGTGGTAGCTACATGAGTATTCTATGTTTCCTAAAAATTTCATATTTTTCGGTGATCGTTTTCTATGTCAAATGAATTTTTTTTAATCCATAACTAAGTGAAATTTTGAAATTTATTTTTTTTTTTCCTTTTTCCCCACTTTGCCTCATCACTCGACAAAGTTAGTATTTAAAAAAAAAAAAACCATCTTTCTCGAGTTACTCGAGAAAAAAAGAAAAAAAAAATCATTTTTGCTTTCTCGAGTAACTCGAGAAAGCAAAAATGAAAATTTTGTTTTTTTTTTGTTTTTTTCCTTTTTTTCACTTTGCCTGTTTGGATATGTGTTTTTTTTTTTTTTTTTAATAATTTGCACTTTTAGTCCACAACTATGTGTTAGTAATTTGCACTTTTAGTCCACAGCTATGTGTTGTGGACTAAATTTTTTTTAGTAATTTGCACTTCTTGTCCACAACTATGTGTTAGTAATTTGCACTTTAATTACAAAGCAAAGTTTATCTTGAATTGTTTTTGCTATTTTAAAGTAAATCTCCAATTTTCTATAAATTGACATTCTTCCGAAATTATAGAATATTAAATAAAAAGTGAAAAAATATACAGGAAAAGAGGTTCATAATATAATTTTTTTTGTTTACACATACTCTAATCAAATTTTAATTTATAACATTATTAGTAAGAATGTTATAATTAAAAGTTATAAAAAATAAAATATGTTGTTGATTTTTTTCATTGAAAAAAAAAATTAGAAATGTAAAAGCACAAAAAAAAAATAATAATAAAAATAAAAAAAATTAATGAACAGTAAGTTTTTCGAGTTACTATTCACCTCGAAAAAGTTTGTCGAGTTGAATAGTAACTCGACAAACTTTTTCGAGTTAAATAGTAACTCGAAAAAGTTACTGTTCACTAATTTATTTATTTTTTTTTATGTTTAACTCGAAAAAGTTTGTCGAGTTACTATTCAACTCGACAAACTTTTTCGAGGTGAATAGTAACTCGAAAAAGTTAATGTTCATGAAATTTTTTTTTTTTTTTTTGGTGAGCTTTTACATTTTTAATTTTTTTTTCAATGAAAAAAAACAACATATTTTATTTTTTATAATTTTTAATTATAACATTCTTACTAATAATGTTATAAATTAAAATTTGATTAGAGTAGGTGTAAACAAAAATTAATTATATTATGACCCTCTTTTCATGTATATTTTTTCACATTTTATTCAAATATAGATTCTCAAATGAACTATATATTATACAAATATGTCATTATTATACAAAATTTATATCAAGTATACGCATGAGAACATAATACCACATATTTTAAATAAATAGCAGTAAACAGTTTTATGAAAATTAATATTCATTTATTTGTCCCAAATTCTAAAATATATTTTTTTTGAGTAGTTCGACAATCTATCATGACAAAAAAATTAAAAAAAAAATTAAATTTTGTCGTGTAAGGTTTGTCGAGTAACTTGACAAATTTTTTTTTTCGAGTATCTTGCGGATTTGTCATGACCAAATAAAATTTATTCATCTACTTAAATAATTCATGTAGCAAGTTCATTAAATCACTTAATTTTATGTGAACGTTACATGGCTTATTATAGAATTTTCAATGAACACATTTATCTCGATACATGTATCTTAGTATCTATCAATTACAACATTTATCTCTTTAAATAATTCATGTATGTAGCGAGTACACGAAATTTTAATTTCATGTGTCTAATTATTAAAATATATAAATGGTCACTAATTATTCAAAATGAAAAAGTTCACATACAAAAAAAAAAAAAAAAAAATCGTGAACAGTAAATTTTTCGAGTTACTATTTAACTCAAAAACGTTTGTCGAGTTACTATTCTACTCGACAAACTTTTTCGAGGTGAATTGTAACTCGAAAAAATTACTGTTCATGCAAAAAAAAAAATTATTTTGTTTTATTATTTTTTTTTGAAGGTGAGCTTTTACATTTTGAATTTTTTTTTTCAGTGAAAAAATTCAACAACATATTTATTTTTTTCTAGCTTTTAATTATAACATTCTTACTAATAATGTTATAAATTAAAATTTGATTAGAGTAGGTGTAAACAAAATTAATTATATTATGAGCCTTTTTTCCAGTATATTTTTTCACTTTTTATTTAATATTCGATAATTTCGGAAGAATGTCAATTTATAGAAAATTGGAGATTTACTTTAAAATGGCAAAAACAATTCAAGATAAACTTTATTCTTGGATTGACTCCTCTTACAAAATGTGTAGCATTGTCAGATTGTGTGCCTTTTTATACGATGTTCAATGAATATGTTTATTCCAATATATGCATTTATCAATTACTACATTCATCTACTTAAATAATTCATGTAGCGAGTTCATTAAATCACTTAATTTTATGTGAACATTATATGGCTTATTATAGAATTTTCAATGAACACATTTATCTTGATACATGTATCTTAGTATCTATCAATTACAACATTTATCTCTTTAAATAATTCATGTATGTAGCGAGTACACGAAATTTTAATTTCATGTGTCTAATTATTAAAATATATAAATGGTCACTAATTATTCCAAATGAAAAAGTCCACACAAAAAAAAATTGTGAACAGTAACTTTTTCGAGTTACTATTTAACTCGAAAAAGTTTGTCGAGTTACTAAACTCGACAAACTTTTTCGAGTTAAATAGTAACTCGAAAAAGTTACTGTTCATGCAATTTTTTTTATTTTTTTTTTATGGTGAGCTTTTACGTTTCTATTTTTTTTTTCAATGAAAAAAATCAACAACATATTTTATTTTTTATAACTTTTAATTATAACATTCTTACTAATAATGTTATAAATTAAAATTTCATTAGAGTAGGTGTAAACAAAAATTAATTATATTATAACCTTCTTTCCCTGTATATTTTTTCACTTTTTATTTAATATTCGATAATTTTGGAAGAATGTCAATTTATAGAAAATTTGAGATTTACTTTAAAATGGCAAAAACAATTGAAGGCAAACTTTATTCTTGGATTGACTCCTCTTACAAAATGTGTAGCATTGTCAGATTGTGTGCCTTTTTATAGGATGTTCAATGAATATGTTTATTCCAATATATGCATCTATCAATTACTACATTCATCTACTTAAATAATTCATGTAGAGAGTTCATTAAATCACTTAATTTTATGTGAACGTTATTTGGCTTATTATAGAATTTTCAATGAACACATTTATCTCGATACATGTATCTTAGTATCTATCAATTACAACATTTATCTCTTTAAATAATTCATGTATGTAGCAAGTACACAAAATTTTAATTTCACGTGTCTAATTATTAAAATATATAAATGGTCACTAATTATTCAAAATGAAAAAGTCCACATACAAAAAAAAATAAAAAAATTTTGAACAGTAAATTTTGAGTTACTATTTAACTCGAAAAAGTTTGTTGAGTTACTATTCTACTCGACAAACTTTTTCGAGATGAATAGTAACTCGAAAAAGTTACTATTCATGAATTTTTTTTTTTAATGTTGAGCTTTTACATTTCTAATTTTTTCTTTAAATGAAAAAAATCAACAACATATTTTATTTTTCATAACTTTTAATTATAACATTCTTACTAATAATGTTATAAATTAAAATTTGATTAGAGTAGGTGTAAACAAAAATTAGTTACACAAAATTAGAATTTTATGCAACTTTAAATTCATGTATATGATCATATTTTAAAAATGCTAGAGTGTTTTATCTTTGCGAGACGAGGCGTCAGAATATTTATGTGGATTCCAGTTCTTGTTCAGTTGCCATTTATGTGAGATTTATTGTTTTTATCATTTGTTTTTTATGTTAGATATGCATATCCTAGGGCCTTTAATGATGGTTATCTTACCTTGTGAAATTTGAAACCAGATCCATTAGGAGGTTTTGCATTCTAATCTCTTTTCAAGTCGGCCGTGATTGAATTTTTCTGGCTAGAAATTTTGATCGACTCCTATGATTTTGACAACCACACGTGCAACATCATTTTGGTTGAAACCATGAACATAGATAATGAAAGGCATTTGTAAGTGAGAAGCCTTCTCCCTTTTCTCATGGATAACAGGAAGCTCTATATAGCATCTCTCTTGGATTCATTTTCTAATGTTATGTAGATAAATATCTTATTATGTGATTTCCAGGTTTGGGCAGCCTATCAAAGTGAACTGGGTAATGACAATGGTCAGAAAGAGGGCACATCAAGTAGGTCCATGATAATGTCTTCTTTGTGTACCTAATATGCAGTTCTTTCCTACTTGATTATCATACTTGATACTTCACTTTTTGTGTTCGTTCTTTGAAAAGGTATTTCAAGATGTGATTCTTTGTTTAATAATCTAATCAGCTTAATAATCAGTAGATACTCTCTGATAAGTACTTACAGATTGAACTTTCCAATATTTTGATATGGTTGTCATTAATGCAAAGGTAATACAGAATCGAAGCTGGAAGCAAGAGAAATATTTTTCGTACATACTAATATTTTGTGCTAATTTGATCTTTGAAGTATGTTAACTCACTTTCTTTATTTTCTATTTATGTAATGCATCCATTAGTATCCTCGGATTTCAAGTATTAGCTTTTATGTTTGCTGCTTGGATTTTGCTTGTTCTATATAACCAACTGCTTTTATGTGATATGGTATGCAGAAAAGTTTCCATGAACAATTCTCTTATGTAAACCTTTCCGTATGCACCATTTTTGTTACAGAACCTCCTCAAATTTCTCATTGTTACGATTTTCTTGTCAACTGTTAAACACGTTAATGTTATTTGGTTTCATCTTTTGAGCATATTGGTTAGGGTACATACAGCACTGTGTTCCAAGCGCGTGACTTAGAAAGTGGGAAAATAGTTGCTTTGAAGAAGGTACGATTTGACAATTTTGAGCCAAAGAGTGTTTGTTTCATGGCTCAAGAAATAATGATTCTTCGCCGGCTTGACCATCCAAATATTAATAAAGTTGGAAGGATTAATTACTTCCCAATTATCATGCAGCATATATCTGGTGTTTTGAGAACATGATATCTCAGAGCTATTATCTTGCCCAGACATAAAGTTCAGTGAAGCACAGGTTTGGATATTTATGTGGGAGGATATATTTTTCTCTCTGTGAGCACATTGGATTAGAACAATCTAATTTTGATTACAATGGTGATTTGCACCTTAGATGACACTAGATCAGAAAATTGAATATCTTGTAATATTTGGAAGCATGTTAGATTTTAATATTTAAAATTATTCACAAGGAAAAAGGGAGGATTTTTGTGCAGCTTTGAGAGTTCATGCGTGCATATCTAAGATGATTCATTGAAAATGCTAAGAGTTATATTATTTTTTGTCGCTGCTTCTGGAGAACTGATTATTAAGCTTATTAGATTATTAAACAAAGAGTCATAATTTTTTAACTTAGCAAAGGCATGGGACAATTAGAAATAAAATCCCACCATTGAAACAACATAACTTTACAAAAATTAATGAGTTCATTATTTGACAAGTACAAAAGAATATTTAAATTCTATCAAAATTATATTAACACAATCGCTTTTAATTAGTAGATTATCACGGACAACTTACGTGCATAGCACGTACATATAACTAGTATATATATATATATATATATATATATATATATATATATATATATATAGATGTATTCATAATTAGAATCTTCTTGAAGACTAGATGATGTCTTCACGAATCAAAAGAGTTAATAAGACTCAAAAGTTGAGTTTTTAACTCATCATCTATTTGAAGACTGTTAATTTTTCTTTTTAAATGACATTTATTAGTATAATGACCTTTCTTTTGACATTTCCAACAGGTAGTGTTTGCGGGATCGCGAAGAGGAGGATCTTTGAAAGACTTGTCTTTGTTTTAAATTCTTTGTGTTTTCTTTTATATTTGTTATACTTGTGTAATCTTTTAGGAGTCTTTTGTTTCTTGTAATATTTTGGAACGAAGTTCTTTTTAAAAAAAAAAATTATTTTTGAAATATTTTTGGGATTTTTTTTATGACTTCTAGAAGGGGGAGGATGAACACGTTCGTATCCATATTGTTTGCAAAAGGAACCAAGTTCCATTCTTCTTTCCATTTTATCAGATTTGAGCTTTGCTTTGAGTTTTAAATCATTGCAAAACCTTCCTTATTGATAAAACCAATAAGTTGACCATATGTAAGATCAATATATGGTAAGATTGAAAATTCATTTTTGATAGCTTCTCTAACCCTTTCAGCAAAGAGTTTGGGAAGACTGCAATGAACCTTTCTTTCCAAAAGGCAGATTTGCAGTCTTTACGAAGCATGACCTTTCGACAAAAAATATATTTATACCACCTGAAATCTTGTAACTTTGGACAGGTAAGATTCATGAGAAGCTCAGAGGCCCTTTCCAAAAAGGAAGAAGATTTTCCGATGAAATGTTTGATTATTGTAAAAAGGAGGGTGTAAACTGCGAAACAAATTCTATCAATGTCTTAACTTCAAAAAGGAAATTAATTCAAGAAATCATTGATCAAATTCAAGACCCTGAATTAAAACAAAAATTTGAAAGTCTTTTAGAACCTGATAAAATTAAAGATGTTTTTGATAGATTTAAAAAAGACAAATAAGCTTTCCTCTAGTCAAGACTTACGTAGTGAAGTCAATCAAGTGAAAATTCAAATATTCCAACTTGAGAAAGATCTCTCTCATCTCAAGTTTGAAGTCTCTGTTTTCAAAACTCGTTCTCCTTCCTCTTATGAAGGAAAAGAGAAAATCAGTGGGACGCCGTCTACCTCAAGCTCTAACTCTTCCTCCGATAGCGAAGAAGCAAAAATGCCTTCTTCTCCTTTCAAAATCCAAAGCCCCCTTAATGAAGAACATTATATAAATCTTATTAGTCAAATTCATTTACAAAAATGGTATACAGTTGCAACTATTATAATTAACAAAGAATTTAAAATCAAAACTAGAGTTCTTTTAGACTCTAGAGCCGATCAAAACTGTATTAGGAAAGGATTAGTCCCTACCAAATACTTTGAAAAAACCACTGAAAACCTCTATGGCGCTAGTGGTAAAAGTCTTAATACTCAATACATATTAACAAAAGCTCATGTCTGTAATGGAGACATTTGTTTCAAAAGTAGTTTTTACCTTGTTATGGATCTTGACCAAGAAGTCATTCTTGGTGCCCCTTTTCTTGTTCAACTTTATCCAATCTCTGTTACTGAAAAAGGATTAAGATCAAAATTCCTCAATCATGATATATTCTTCGAATTTACAAATCCTCCTTCCAGTAGAGATATTAATATATTAAAAGAACATTCAATCACAAAAATTATCAATAACATAAATCTCAAAAAACAACACAACAAATATTTAAAGGAAGATATTAAATTTTCAAGACTTTTAGAATAGTTAGAAACCAAAAATATTAAAGATCAAATTGAGAAAATTAACAAAGCCATTAGGACAGAAGTTTGTTCAACCATCCCTAATGCCTTTTGGAATAGGAAACGTCACATTGTTACTCTTCTTTATATTCTCGACTTTAATGAAAGCCAAATACCTACTAAGGCAAGACCAATTCAAATTAACAAAGAACTTTTGACGTTTGTACAAAAGAAATCAATGATCTCCTCGAAAAAAGATTAATCAGACCTAGCAAATCTCTCTGGAGTTGCGCGGCTTTCTATGTCAATAATCACGATGAAATTGAGCGAGGTGTTCCTAGATTAGTCATCAATTACAAACCTCTTAACCAGGTTCTCCAATGGATTATGTACCCTATGCCACAAAAGAAGGATCTTCTCAATCGTCTCCTTAATGCTGTCATATTTTCAAAATTCGACCTTAAGTCACGATTCTGGCAAATCCATATCTCTGAAATGGATAGATACAAAATAGCTTTCAATGTCCCTTTTGGGCAGTACCAATGGAATGTCATGGCATTCGGTCTTGAGAATGCTCCTTCAGAATTTCAAAATATTATGAATGATATTTTCAACCCTTATCAATACTTCTCTATAGTTTACATAGATGATGTCCTTATCTATTCCGATAGTACATCTTAAGCACCTTCAAACCTTTTTGTCTATAGCTAAAAGAAATGTACTTGCTGTGTCTGAGAAAAAGATTGTTCTATGTCAAACTAGGATTAAATTTTTAGGACATGAAATCTTTAGGGGCACGATCACCCCCATCAAACACACTCTTGAATTCGCGTCAAAATTCCCAGATGAAATTCTTGATAAAACAAGTCTTCAAAGATTTTTAGGTTGTGTCAATTATATCTCTGATTTTATCCCAAATATCAGACAAATTTGTGAACCCCTTTATCAAAGGCTTCATAAGGTCCGGCCTGCTTGGTCCAAGAAATATACTCATGCAGTCAGACTGGTCAAACAAAGTGTCAAAACCCTTCCATGTCTTAACATTGTTAATACAAATGCTTCTCTTATAGTCGAAATCGATGCCTCAGATATTGGCTATGGAGGAATTCTAAAGCAGACAATTGACAACCAAAAAGAACAACTTGTTCGATACCATTCGGGCATCTGGCTCGGCCCTCAGAAAAATTATTCGACTTTCAAAAAAGATTATCTTTCGATTGTTTTATGCATTTCAAAATTTCAAGATGATTCAATTAACAAAACCTTTCTTGTTAGGACAGATTGGAAAGCATCAAAAGACGTCTTACAAAAAGATGTTAAAAATCTTGTTTCTAAACAAATTTTTGCTAGATGGCAAGCCATTTTATCATGTTTTGACTTTTCAATCGAGTTCATCAAAGGAGAGAATAATTCTCTTCCAGACTTCTTAACCTGTGAGTTTTTGCAGGGAAAAAATGTCAAAGAAACCGATCTCCAGCACCAAAGGAAGAACTCCTGAAGATTATCTCCTCGAGTGTTCTAGCTCAAAGTCAAACACTCAAGCAATCTCTTCTCAAAAATCCAAAAATACCTCTATTTCCTCAAACCCCTTAACAGTTCTTGGAACTCTCCATTCTCAAACAAAAACCCCAGCAAATTACAAAAATGCTCTTAAACCCGATACCATTCCAGGATCAGGAAATCTCCCTGAAATAAACAATAAAAAACTTCAATATGTTTCCAAAGGTACTGTTATTCATGTTGTCGAATTCGAAGATGAATGGGCAAAATTTCCATCACTTGAAGAATGTCTTTCAAGAATCTTTCCTCCTATTCTCAAAGATGACGATACATTCAATTTTATTGACCGAAATATCAAGTTCTCAATGAATTCTACTTCATACCTCAAAACATCCATCAATAAAAAATGTGGTATGAATCCATCCTCAAAGTCGCAAAATCCGTCATTATCTCCCATACTGTCAATAAGTCAAATACTCATTGGATCGATTTTTCAAAAATCAAAATTCTCAGGGTTTTATCTCTTTCCGACTGGAATCAAGAACCTTGGAACCAAAAGTTTTTTCCCTAAAAAATGGTCAGAAATCTCAAATCACCTATCAAGATTATATGAAGGCATGATATAATGTTCTTTACTTTCGGCCTTCAAGTCATTCTTGGTTTATTCTTTTCGATCAAAATTGCCCAAAATCTTTTCCAAAATGGTTTCAATCGTGGTGGCTTTATTTCAGAGCATGTGAAGAAATCTTGCCAAGCCGTGTCTCCGAAGGTTTCAACCTTTTCAAAAATAAAAAAAGTAGGCCTTACTCCTCATGAGGACCTTCTTTTCCAATATTGCAAAACTTTCAAAATTGCTTGGATCTTTTGTTGGGATTTTCAAATCTTCCCAACTTCCATTGATACTTTCTCATTCAAACGTATCGTCCGAAGATGCAAAGTCAAATGGTGGAAAAAATTCAATGATTCTAATGCCTGTTCAAAAGTGGTCCAATCATGGATTGATCAACAAATTAAAACAAAAGTAGTTACAAGTTCTTCCCAAAATGATTTTCAGACCAAAAAATCAAAAATTATGGCTCAACTCGCCCAATGTTCAGATCCAGAGACATTTGCTGTTCTTGCTCATAAAGCTGCATCAATGGCAAAAGTAGAATCAAGCAGAAGATCTGTTGCGACATCAAATGTTGGATCCGACCCAGATTTTGATGATAATGAGGACGATTGCCTCGGGGTTGATGTAGATTTATTTAAGTTATAATCCTATCCTTTTATCACTACTCTACAGAAATGTAGGGAAAAACTACGGATATGGTTTAATTTCAAAGATCTCTTTTCAAATTTCAAAGATTCCAATCATCAACAGTGTTGTGGCCGACAACTTTTGGAAAAACAAACAGTGACTTCAATCATCAACAGTGTTGTGGCCGACAACTTTTGGAAAGCAAACAGTTATTCGCAATTATTTCAAAAATGCAAGATTCTTTGGTCAAGCATCCAAGGCACTCAAGGTCTATATAAGAAGGAAGTTTTTCTTTGTATAGGCAGAGCGTTTTTTACCAAGTTTTTTGTACTTTACATATCATCTTTGATCATTGTAAGTACTTTGTATCTTTCAAGTATTTCAAGTTTCTGTATTTCAATTTCAAGTTTATGTTGTTTTGAAAAATGGATAATTCAATAGATGTTTCAAATTTGTTTTCTTGTTCAATAGAGATTTTTGATCAATATATTTATCAAAATGAAGATTTAAAATTCTTAGAAAGATTAGCAGATTTTATGTTTACCCATACTCCTGAAATATTCTCAATCTTTCCTTGCTGCTACAATAGATATCTCAAAAGAACAATTATCAACAATCATATTGAATATCTCCATTGCCAACATTTTCTTTCTCATATACCTGACCATATCTTCACAAACAAAGCTAATGATCTTATTGAAATGTGAGATCCTCGACTAAAAATTCTCAATGGAGAATTCTCATTATCGTATCTATTACAAAGTTATGAATACAAATATGAGTCCTAAGGTCTTCCCCATTTTGATAGCATAGTCTGTTTTGAAATCAAACGTTCCTATTTGATAAATAGTTTTATGATCTACATTTGGGATTGACCAATTTTGAAGCCTTGTTCAATTTCTGCGATTTGAATTTCTCTAACATTCATGCTTTCTTGTCTATTATCTATCTCTTCATTTTCATTATCATTATTGAAGGGATCCTCGTTTGAACTACGCATACTCCTAGATCTATTGAACCAGTTCCTAGACCAAGACATTATAAAAGAAGTTTGATACCTGTCTTCTGGGAATAAAAGGACTATAGGTTGTCTGGACGTAATACTCAATCTCAATGGGACCACCGACACAGGAAACACAACATTTGGCTGACCAACGCTTTAGAGACTCCAGAGTAATCCAATGGACAAACAACTTAGAGGACTTTATTGACCAGAAGAAGATGCCTCACTTGTTTTACAACGCTTTGAACTTGGCTCTGATACCAATTTTGACCTAGATCGAGTATGGGTAATTTTTAGTGGAGGATCACACATTTCAATAAGATCATTAGCTTTGTTTGTGAAGATATGGCTAGGCATATGAGAAAGGAAATGTTGGCAACGGAGATATTCAATACGATTGTTGATAATTGTTCTTTTGAGATATCTATTGTAGCAACAAAGAAAGATTGAGAATATTTCAGGAGTAGGGGTAAACATAAAATCTGCAATTGCAAAAAATGATTGTACCTGTGAAACAAATTCTATCAATGTCTTAACTTCAGAAAGGAAATTAATTCAAGAAATCATTGATTAAATTCAAGACCCTAAATTAAAACAAAAATTTGAAAGTCTTTTAGGACCTGATAAAATTAAGGATAAACCCTCTCAAAAAAGTTATAATGATTGAGAATATATATAAAAGCCATTAGGATAGAAGTTTGTTCAACCAAACTCTATTGAACCTTGTTCAACTAAGTATGTCGCTAAATCTATTGAACCAGTTCCTAGACCAAGACATTGTAAAAGAAGTTTGATACCTGTCTTCTGGGAATAAAAGGACTATAGGTTGTCTGGACGTAATACTCAATCTCAATGGGACCACCGACAAGGGAAACACACCCTTTGGCTGACCACCGCTTCAGAGACTCCAGAGTAATCCAACGGACAAACAACTTAGAGGACTTTATTTACCAGAAGAATACGCTTCGTGAAGACTGCAAATCTGCCTTTTGGAAAGAAATGTTCATTGCATGTCTTCCCAAACTCTTTGCTGAAAGGGTTAGAGAAGCTATCAAAAATGAATTTTCAACCTTACCATAAGATGATCTTACATATGGTCAATTTATTGGTTTTATCAATAAGGAAGGTCTCTTACTTTGCAATGATTTAAAACTCAAAGCAAAGCTCAATTCTGATAGGATGGAAGGAAGAAAGGAACTTGGTTCCTTTTGCGAACAATATGGATACGAATGCGTTCATCCCTCCTCTCTCTCTCTCTCTCTCTCTCTCTCTCTCTCTAGAAGTCATAAAAAATCCCAAAAATATTTCAAAAATAAAATTTCTTTTTTAAAAAGAACTTCTAGGAACTGGTTCAATAGATCTAGGAACTGATTGAGAATATATATATATATATATATATATATATATATATATATAAATATTTATTTATTAAGGGACATACTTATAATCAGTGAATAGCGTATAAGAATGAATATTAAAAATATTAGTTTATAACTCAGTAATCAAGTTAATTTAATTAATTGGAATGAATGTAGATGTATTCATTGTTATTTAAATTGAACCAGATCGAAAATTAGTGAACCAATCATTGTATTGTTTAACAGTTCTGCATTAGACCTGGTCAAAGTTCGACACAACAGGCTAGTTTGAAAATAAACCAGACCAGTTCCGCCCTAACCGGTCGACTACCAAATTTCAATTAAGCAAAATTCAATTGAATTTGGTAGGAATTGAACCAAGGTCTTCTGTGTTAGAAAAGAAGAGACTATGGACCAAAATGAGGAAATCAGAAATGCAAGGGACAAAGGAGTAAAATGATAAAACGTGAAATTGGGAAAACAGCACTTTACTCACAAAACATGCTGCTAGGTTGTTGCTGAGAATTGAATAGAAGCTTCTCTTGTTTCTCATGCTGTTGTAACAGAATTTGGTGTGCATGCATCACACCATGATAATTAGAGATACACCCGGTTGTATTTGTATAGTTTTTTTTTACCTATGATTGTATATAAATATTGCACCTCTCCTTCACTATAAAGGTAAGTTGGAGAACATAAACTATTGATATCTTTTTCCTTATTAAAGGTTTCCCTCTATATCTTCAACTTCTTTCTTCATCAGTTTCTTAACTTTCCGTGTGGGAGTTTGCACTGGTTAAGTGTTTGTTTGGTAAATTTTATTTTTATTTTTAAATTATAATGGCGAACATGAACCCTAGCAATCAGTCCCATAACTCAAACTCTAAATCTACGGTTCATGTTCCAGCTCTTGTGAGCAACCTTGCTCCCTTTGGTATGAATTTAACTCAAGGAGCATCTGTGAAATTAGATAGAGATAACTTTCTTCTGTGGAAAAACGTTATAATGCCTGTTCTAAGGGGCCATGGCCTGGAAGGATATCTACTAGGCACCAAGGTATGTCCTCCACAATTTATCAACTCTCAAGACACAACTGAAACTGGTACTACAGTGGGGGTGTCTCCTAATCCAGAGTACTCTAGGTGTATATCTGTTGATCAACTCCTAATGGGATGGATGTATTCCTCCATGACATCAGAAATTGCGATGCGTGTCATGGGTTGTAACAGTTCAAGTGAGATTTGGAAAGCTATAAATGGGAACTATGGAATTCTCACAGGTCTAGGGTGACCTTCCTTACATCTGAATTGTAGATAGTCAAAAAAGGATCCATGTCTATGGATCAATATCTCAGTACTGTCAAACAGCTTGCTGATAATTTGGAAATAGCTGGAAAGAAGGTTGATCGTGTTGATCTGGTAACTCAAGTCTTAGCTGGACTTGATGAAGAATATACTCCCATTGTGGTGCAGGTGAATAGTAGAGATCAAGTTTCTTTGCATGAGTTATCTTCTACACTCATGACCTTTGAAAGCAGATTAGAAACTCACAGAATGCAAGCTCTTACAATGGAAGAGGAAATAGAGGTGGAAGAAACTCAAACTTTAGGAGCAAAACAAAAGGTAGAGGGAGATATAGAAGGACTAATGAAGTAAGACATCCATGTCAAATATGTGGTCTAAACAATCATACTGCTTCCAGGTACTATAACAGGTTTGATGACAAATATATGGAGAAAAGACCTAGTGATCATAATCACAATTCTAATCCCTCTGCTTACATTGCAAGTCCAAGTTCAGTAGAGGATCAAGCTTGGTATGCTAATTCTGAAGCCAGCCACCATGTCACCACTGATAAAAACAATGTTGATGAAGCAAAAGAATATGGAGGTAAGCAAAAAATGGTGGTAGGTAATGGTACTTCATTAAAAATATCTCAAATTGGTTCTAAAGTATTTGATGTTGAATCTGATAAAACATTGGTTCTGAAAACATTGCTACATGTGCCTAGAATCAAGAAGAACCTTATAAGTGTCTCTAAATTAACTACTAATAACAATATCTCAGTTGAATTCTTTCCTAATAGCTGTGTTGTGAAGGATCTACCAACAAGGAAAGCTCTAGTGCAGGGAAAACTTGAGGATGGATTATATCAACTGAATCTACCTAGCCACAACTCAAGATCTCTAAACACAAGCTCAGCCAATCATCATCAGTCCAACAACACTCATACTCTCCTCAACACCAGTATGAATCAGTCCACCAAGTCTACCAATGATAACTTCCTAGATTCAAAAGCTGAAACCTGGCACAAAAAGCTAGGACAACCTCCTACCTCTGTGTTACAATAGGTCCTAAAGTCCTGTAATAACTGCAAAGTTATAAATAATAAAAGTCTTTCTTTCCGTGAAGCATGTCAGTTTGGTAAGTCTCATGCATTACCCTTCAAAATGTCATCCTCTCATGAACAAATGCCACTTGATTTAATTCACACTGATGTTTGGGGACCATCTTCCATTAACTCTACTTCAGGGTTTAAGTACTGTATGTTGTTTGTGGATGACTGTACTAGATATACCTAGATATATTCTTTAAAACACAAATCTGAAGTCTTACACTACTTTACACAGTTTAAAAAACTAGTTCAAAACCAATTTGAAAGGAAAATTAAAGCCCTACAATCAGACATGGGAAGAGAGTATAGAAACTTGGACAAACTAGCCACAAATCAGGCATTGAACTCAGATATTCCTGCCCTCATACATCAGCTCCAAATGGACGAGCTGAAAGGAAACATAGACACATAACTAAGATTGGTTTAACTCTTTTAGCTCAAGCACATATGCCTCTATATAATTGGTGGGAAGCCTTTCTAACTGCAACATACCTTATAAATAGAATGCCTAGCCCATTACTCCAACATAAATCACCCTATGAAAGTCTGTTTAAACACATTACAAATTATCAACTTCTTAAAATATTTGGAAGTGCTTGCTATCCATGCTTAAGGTCATATCAAAAACAAAAATTTGATTTCCATACCCAAAGGTGTGTCTATATAGGACTTAGTATGTCTCACAAAGGATAAAAGTGCTTAAACTCTAATGGTGTCTCTAGACATGTTGTCTTTGATGAAAATTCCTTTCCCTTCAAGGAAGGTTTTCTTAACAAAACATATCAATCCAAATACTCTCCTATGACCTTACATCATCTTCCTTTTGAATACAATTTTCACAATACACTCCCAGATTCAGCTGATACAATACATTATACAGATGAACCTGTACATAAACTTTATGCTGAAAATGAGGGAGTGATAGAAAATAATGAAGGACTGAATAATGAATTGTCACACAACTTGAACAGATAGATATACAGCCTGAATCTTCAGAATCTCAAGCTAGAATTAGAATCTAGGTAGATATGCCAGAAGTGGGCAGAATGCAGATAAATGTGGACATCCAATGGTAACTAGGTCCAAGGTTGGGATAGTAAAACCAAAAGTTTATACTGCTGCTATTAATTCACATTTTCTAGATGAAATAGAACCAGTCAGCTTGGATGAAGCACTGAAGAGTGAAAAGTGATGCAAAGTAATAAAGGAAGAATATGATGCCTTGATCAAAAATCAAACATGGGCGTTGGTTCCTTCTGAACCTACAATGAAAGTTATTAGATGCAAATGGGTATAAATTGAAATTTGATACAAATGGAGAAATTCAGAGACATAAAGCTAGGCTGGTGGCAAAAGAGTTCTCACAAACTTCAGGTATTGACTACTACAAAATATTCAGTCCAGTAGCCAAAGCACCAACTTTGAAAGTCATTCTTACAGTAGCAATCTCAAAAGGATGGGAGATAAGGCAGGTAGACACTAACAATGCTTTCCTCAATGGAAAGCTAGAGAAAACGGTCTATATGGAGCAACATCAGGGCTTTATAGACCAAACTGAACCATCTTCTGTGTGCAAACTCAGCAAAGCTATATATGGACTTAAACAAGCTTCTAGAGCTGGGCATGACACATTGAAGAAGACACTGCTGAAGTGGGATCTTAAACAATCCAGAGCTGACAGTTCAGTATTTTATTAGGTTTCACAAGACCATGTAATCTATTTGTTGGTGTATGTTGATGACATTATATCGACTGAGAACTGCAGAACAAGACTACATAAGCTGATTGAGAAGTTAAATGCATATTTTGCCTTAAGAATATGGGCAGTCTAAAGAAGTTCTCAGGAATTGAATTCTACAGAGGAAATTGGACTTCAACTATCACATAAGAGATATGCAATGGATATATTAAAGAGGTTTGGTTTTAAAAATTTGAAGCCCAGTATTACTCATTTGGCAGCTGGAAGACTGATAGGTAAAATAGAAGGGGTAAACTTAAAAAACCCAATTCAATTTAGGAGTGCAGTATGGGCACTTCAATATCTGACTCATACAAGGCCAGATATTACATTTGCTATGAATAGAGTTAGCCAATATCTCCAAAATCCAACAGATGCTCACTGGAGCTTGCTAAAATGACTTTTCAGATATATAAAATAGACTCTTGATATGGGATTGATCATTTATGAAGCACAAGATCTCAACATTATTGCCTATGGAGATGCTGACTGGGCATCATGTCCAGATGACAGAAAGTCCACCGTGGGTTATTGTGTATATCTAGGTGATAATCTGGTTTCTTGGTGCTCAAAGAAACAACATGTAGTGGCAAGTGCATTGGCCTCTAATCCAGTCTATCACGCATGAACCAAACACATAGAACTTGATATGGATTTCGTTCGAGACAAAGTTCTAGCTAAGTTGGGTAATAAGCTATGTTCCAATAGTAGATCAAACTGCGGATATACTAACTAAACCTCTGATGAATTCTAGACATTTGTAGCTACGCAACAAGCATGGAGTGATTGAAGTCTCCTCCAGCTTGAAGGGGGTGTTAGAGAAGAAGAGACTATGGACCAGAATGAGCAAATCAGAAAAGCAAAGGACAAAGGAATAAAATGATAAAACGTGAAATTGGGAAAATAGCACTTTACTCACAAAACGTTCTGCCAGGTTGTTGCTGAGAATTGAATAAAAGCTTCTCTTGTTTCTCATGCTGTTGTAACAGAATTTGTTGTGCATGCATCACACCATGATAATTAGAGATACACCCGATTGTATTTGTATAGTTTTTTTTTTTACCTATGATTGTATGTAAATACACCTCTCATTTAGCTTCTGAGGGCTGGGACCAACGACATTATCAGGAGTATGGATCTTCAGACTTGCCACATCGTTCGCGTGGACTACTTCAGACTGACAGATATGGCCTTCCATCAGTTAGAGGTCTTTAGTTTTTTGTTAGTTTGGTTTTCATTTGCTTTTGCTTTTCAGAATTATGCACCGGAAGTAGTATCTCTTTATTTGCTGTAGTTTGAGGAATTTTTTTTTCATTCGTTGTATGCTTGGAGGTCAGGTTCATATCCCCCTCGTGTGTACTACCATTTTTATATAAATACAGTGATAGGGGCATCCAAACCCCCACCAGCCTGTCCTGGTAGAGGCCTAAAAACCATACTGGACTGTGCTGGTGCTTCGAATAAAAAAAAAAAAAAAAGGTAAGTTGGAGAATATAAACTATTGACATCTTCGTCCTCATTAAAGGTTTTCCACTATATCTTCAACTTCATTCTTCATCCGTTTCTTAACTTTCCGTGTGGGAGTTTGCACTAGTTAAGTGTTTGTTTGGTAAATTTTATTTTTATTTTTAAATTATAAGTAATAAATCCTACAAAATATGTTTATAATTAATAAATAAATAATTGTATGTCCTATGAAATGCATAAATAAAAATGAAATTTGGTCACCTCATGAAAGGAACACACTCAATCATGTTCCAAATTATAGTCCACTTTCTTTATTGATAGTATAGTTAATTTATTAGTTTTCTAATTTGCCCCTATTTAATGTGCCTTGTTATCAACAAATATAAACTATCATTATTTTAGTGTAGGGTTACATTAGGAAAAATGTAAATAAAATTTATTGTTCTAATTATAATCATTAAGTTTTTTTTATCTATGTGAAAATAAAATAGAAGAAAACATATCTTTATGAGAAGGAAGGAGTATAATTTATTGTAAGCAAAACATATATATATTGTGCTATTCTCCGAGGACTTTTAATAATGTACTCTACCCCTGAACTATCAGCTTAAACGCCAAGCAAGACCGCCCTTGTCCCTTTGCTTTCTCAATTCCACCTCCTTTGTTTTGTTCCAATAGAGTCTAAGGTAGCAAAATTATAAAAAAAAAATCAGTATTTTGTATTTAAAAAATTTTATTAGTTAAAAAAAATAAACTATATAATTTGTATTCTCTTAAGAAACATTTGGAAAATTCTTGTATTTCGATAATGAAAATATGACATAATGTGATGTAATCAAATTATTGATTATAGTTTTTGTCTTTTATTGTTAAAATTGAAATTATAAGGAATAAAACTTGTGACAAATTTATAAAAAAATAAAATATTATGTAATGAAACAAACCCAACCATAAGCTTCAACTTCTCAATTATGGCGAGCAACTAATGACAACATAATTCTTATGGTAGTGACAACTGGAGACAAGATTTCGTTATATTCTAATATTTCCTTTTGTTTGAATCCATTAACAACTAACCTTGCTTTAAACCTTAATGGTTCTATAGAATAGCCCTCTTTTACTTTACACACATTTACAATCCACAATAGACTTTCCTTAGGTATTAGACTAACTCCCAAGTACCATTATTCACTAAAGTGGGAATCTCCTCTTGCATAAATAAATGCCAAGCTTCAGATTTTTGACTCTTAATAGCTTCACTAAATGTCTTAAAATATATTTGGGGTTACTTAAATTATAATTTTAGCTGGTCAAATATACGTTTTATCCATACATTCACCAACAACTCATAATTTCAGCACTTAAAAAATAATTTCAACACTACCAAGCATGCGCTTAGACTCTTGGTGGATTAGATCTTGGTAAGACATAACAAATAAGGAGACGTAATTTGTATACCTAGTGGGCACTCTTACTTCTCCTATTGCTCTATCTCAATCGAATTGGTAGTTGTCTGAGTCTGAAGGATCATTCTGCCTATAAGTTTCTTTTACCGCTTGATCACTTACCTCAGTTGCATTCTCTCGTTCCTCTTCAGAAGCATTCCCATATTTACATTGCTTTGAATATAATCTTTTATGAAGTTGAGTTATCATGATCTGAAATTGTGTACTCACCTTTTCAGCTTTATCCACAAAGGATTTATCACTTAAGCACAACATCTCTTGTTCATTGAAGGTTACATATCTACTTCTAACAATCTTATATCCTCCCAGACTTTTGGCCCATAGTCTATACTCTTTTACCCCCTAGGATATTCAAAAAATACACATTTTTGAGCCCTACCTATACTCTGATGTGAATAAGCCACACATCTAAAAGTTCTTAAATGGGAGTAGCCTAGATCTTTACCAAATCAAACCTCTTCGGGGTTTTGCCATACAAGGCACTAGAATGAGTCAAATTCACTATATAGCTAGCTGTCATCAAAGCTTCACCCCACATGGTTTTATGAATTCCTGAACTAATCATCATACACATAACCTTATTTAAGAGGGTTCTATTCAACTTCTCAACTACTCCATTATGCTAAGGTGTGTAAGGTAGAGTCTTATGTCTCATAATACCATGCTTAGCACAAAACTAATCAAATCAGAGTTATAAAACACTAAGTCATTGTAAGTTCTCAATGCTTTTATTTTCTTTCCTACTTGATTCTCAATTAGTTTTTCAAAGTTTTAAACTTCTCAAAAGCATCAGACTTGTGCTTTAATAAGAAAATCCACACTTTTCTAGAGAAGTCATCAATTAAGTTGAGAAAATACTTACTCCCACCTTTTGTGTGAGTAGAGGCTGGTCTCCACAAGGCTAAATAGATATAGTCTAGGAAAGAAGTAGACTTGTGTACCCTAGTGGTGAAGTATAACCTATTGTACTTCCCTAAAGTACAATTTTCACAAAAAAGGTAGTTTGGAGATAACATCTATCTCAAATACTCCCTTTATTTTTGAATATGAAGCCCATTTTCACTAGTATGTTCCAGTTTTGTTGTCACTTTAAAGTGGCATCAACTTCAACACTTGAGGCACCTTTAACAATGTAGATGTCATTCTCTTAACCCCTTTGAAAATGACAAGTGAAGCATTTATCACTTTCAACATGACATTTCCAAATCTCACTAACGTGTATATCATCTAGACTCCCAACTGAAATAAGATTTATGTTAAGTTCATAGACATATCTCACATTTTTTGCAAATATATTCATTTTTAAACTTTAAGGTCATACTACATATACCTTTAATTTTACAGGCTATATCAATTCTCATTATCACCTCTCTACTAGTTACTTCTTTAAAACCTACTATACATCTCTTTCTAGAGGTCATGTGGAATATATAGCCTAAATATAAGACCCACTCTTGTATCTAGTCACATTTAGCTAAAATGATGGTATTAACAGGCTCAGCCAATGACTCAATTGCTACGTAAGTAGGGACATAAACTAGATTTTTCTCATTCTTAAATTTATCCCTTTGTTCATATTTCTTCTTATAGCAATCCTTTATAAAATGACTCAACTTCTCACACCCATAACATTATTTACCTCTAGCTCTTGCATTAGACCTAAATTTACCCTATTATTATTAATATTATTATTATTGTTATTATTGTTATTACTATTGTTATTGTTATTGTTATTGTTATTGTTATTGTTATTGTTCTTGTTGTTGTTGTTGTTGTTTTTTTTTTTTTTTATTTCTTACTAGACTTTCTTGGTTTCCATTATACCTATTTTGAGACCTTCCTCTAAAATATAAGCTTTCAAAACTGTATTTTCGACATTTAGCTCAATTTCCTTACTTCTAAGAGAATCAATTACTCTTTCAAGAGTTAGAGTGTCTTTACCATACTTAATTGTATTTTTTAGTTCTCTAAAACATCTAGGTTAAGTCTTTTTTTTTTTTTTTTGGAATAAAATTTGAAGCTAAAAAATATCTCTAATAAGTAAAGCTTATTCGAAAAATATTTCACAAAGTACAACTCTTGTAACTTATCCAACAAGGCCTTGGTGATGGCTAATCTCCCAACCTTTCTTAGCACCACCTGATCAAATAAGTGTAACATTATTGATGTATAGGTTAACTCATTTGCCTCTAGTTTCTCATCCCAGTCATGGTGATTGGATATATACCCTCAATTGCCTTTGAAAAATTTTGTTGATCCAAACTCCCCCCCCCCTTCCCCTCCCCTTATTTTTTGCCGCCAAATGGAAAAATCACCATTCCCATTAAAAGAACCCAACTTAAAACTTGTAATAATCATTTTAAACACAAAAACGAGACTTGAAGGAAAAAAAATCTTACAATTAGAGCAAAAGACCACGTTATCTTTTTCTTGACAATTAAAAGTACATGAAACAGGGGCAAACAACAAACATGCAAGATTTAGAGCAAAACTTATGCAAACATATGTTTACTGGCATTAACAATCAATATTATGGTGTAATAAATTTCCACAACCTACAAAAGACACAATAATACCAAAATTTTATGATATTCTACCTATGTACCCCAGAATTCCACGAGAATCAGGTTTTTAGGTCAAGGGACAGTGTAGATAGTGTGCTCTAAAACAATAATAGACAGTTATATACACATGCAATGAGTCATATACTATTTTAATGTTAAAAAAACAAGGCATAATTGACATAAAAATTTGAGATAGGTTCAGAATTCGCAAACCAAAGTGGTAAATCACTCAATAAGCCATTGTAACACCACAGTAGAGGCGACTCTATGACCAAAAAACCAAATTAGGAGAAATATCACCAAGATTGTTCCCTTTAGAACTTAAGAAATCAACAATCGTATAGTAGATGTTACTATTCTTTGTAACCCATTTGAGAACAGGTCAAAATCTCCAAGAAAATTAGGGCTTTTCAGAAAACCACCATGACTTTTTAAATCTATACTAGAATCACATAGATCCTTCATATCCAACCAAAAGATGACCAACACATTTCACTTCTAGCATTCGTTCCACCTAGAGAATCTTAAACAAGGCTCTCATACCACTCTTGAATTTAAAAGATAAACCAGTAATTAAAAATTACCCAGTTTACTACACGAACCACATAACCACATAGACACCTAGATTGAAATATTTAGGGCTAAGACAACTCAAACCCTAACCCCATGCAAAAAACCCATACGCAAACCCACAAGTTTTCAAGTACAATTTCTATAGTAATTTTAGGATGAGGCACAAACAGAGCCTCTCCATAAACACTATTTTCTTACCAAACAACGAAGAAGAATTAGGACTAAAAAAACAATTAGAATAGATTGAATCAATTACGAAAACAAACTGTCCCTTATATAGCAATCACTTCTTCATGTTGATCTCTATCTCAATCCAATGGTCCACAAGCCTCCAATAGATGAAAGTGCTACTGAGTGGAAAATCACCAAAGTCGCATTCTCAAAGTAGCACCATTAGACTGGGTGAGGGTTTTGGGCTTGTGTGTGGGTTGGGCTTCAACCTTCTACTCCATAATGGGCCATATGATCAAGAGTCCAATTTTATTTTCATCATTGTCCCAAATATGGCATCACAATTGACACAAAATATCTATTAGTTTTAAACCTAGGTAACCAACAACCTAGAAGTGGGGTTAAATATGTTGTTGAAATTAAGCAGAAGTAGACAATAGTTTTTTTTTAAATAGAAATTGTTAACACGAAATTTTACTTTAATGTTCTGATGTTGAAGAAAATTTGTTGAATGTCAGAACGTTATAATTAACGTTTCACATAGTTCAAGACATAATGGAAATGGAGATAAAAATAGTAAATAACAAATAGATGTGACGTGGTAAACCGCTAAGAGAAACATCTATGAGCTCCCATGCTACAGGTAAATAAATCCACTATTTTAGAACATATTACACACATCTTAGCCTTTTTGAAATTACAATTTTAGACCTAATCTAAAACTTTATCAGCAATTTACAAAAACCAAAACATAGTTAGACAAGAAAAATAAAACTCCCCTGTTTTAGATCTGCAGTCAAGTTCATCAGTCTTGATCTTGGTCTATTCCACGAGTGTACCCGGATTGACTCCACAAATTGTAATAAGAACATGTCATTATCTTGCCGCCGAAATACCGTTTTGTCTCACAGTGGATTTCTACAATGCTCAGCTTCTTAGAGTTTTTTTAAAAAATGGAATTTTTTATTGTACTAGGACTTTTGAATGTTTCTTTGGAATGCACAACTCACAAATTATGTTCTCATAGATGCTTGAGTATCTTTGAATTCAAAGTCTGTGAAATTATTGGTTCATCACGTAGCTAATTTATATGCAAGAGAATTTTATCTAAACCCAATGACTTAGTAACTATCTTATTCGATGATAAGGTAGACTAAGTCTTTAAGTTTAAATACAAGTCTTATAATAGATAGGATGAGTTGAATCAAAAAAATTAAATAGGAAAATAATTTTAGTTAAATATTTTCATATAAGTAGATAAGAAGAAAGATAATATTTCAATGTGTTATCTATTTAGAAACTTATTTCATATAGAATGCTCAAAATGTAATTAATTCAATCACTTATTTATCTGATAAATGACAAGAGTTTTAGAACAACTAAGTTTCCAAGTGATAGTTTAAAGGGGATAAGAATAGCATGTGATTTCTATTCAACTATCAGATAAGATTGACTCCTAGATATCTTAACTCAAAACAGATTTAATTAAAAATTATAATTAAGGATGCTAATTAAAAATACAGATTCACAAACAGTCTCCCCCTTTTGCATCTCTTAATTAAAAGACTCGTATCGAGTTGTTTTGAAGTGAAAAACCATGTTGTGATGTATAAACTAGCACAAAAAGCATAGAAAATTAGAATTAAGAATATGAGGCTCAATAAAAGCATAAATCCTAATTACTGAATTTAATTGCAAGCTTTTCAAGTCAAATCCTAATTACCAAAGACAAGTGGAAAAAATAGCATTACTACTCCACCTTTTTGTACTAAAGAGGGGCTAAAGAAAAAAAACGCAACCAAAGAAGATAAACTAGAGAAAAGTCCTAAGTTAAAAATAGAGAGAACAACCAACCACGTGATATTGAGTGCCCACCTCCTCTCTATGGTACTTGATAAGTGTGATTTTACACATATTTAGACCATTAAATTGGACCATTGTGAGTGCATTTGAGTATAATTTTATTTAATTATGTGTTTATTTTGTTATTGTAGGTTAAAACCCAAGTTTGGTGGTGTTTGGAGCAAAATTGGCGAAAAGGATTAAATTGAAAGAAAAGTAAAGTATGGGGACCAACCTGCAAATGTCTAAAGGTTTAAAGACCTGGAATGCAAATATATGAGGACATTATTGAAATAAAAGTTATTTTGGAGAGTTCAATTGACAATGGTGTAAAGATTAGGGGCTTACCTTGCAAATAATGAGGACTAAGATGTAAAATGATGATGAATTTGGCCCATAAGCCAAGTCCATTGTGATCGCGGGCCACTGAAATTATAAGCAGGGGCCCAATTTCTCATTTCGTGCGATCATGGGCCATTGGCCCAAGCGATCGCATGGGGGTTTCAAGCTTTTCGGCTCAACAAATTGTTTTTCTTTCCTTATGTGTTTGGGCTTCTTTTGGACTCCTTTTTGGACACAAATTGAGGCACGGATTTAGAGAAATTGTTGGCCCTATAAATACACATTATTAGGGAAGAAAAAATGGAGTTCCATATCATAACATAACACAATCTATAGAGGAACTCCACATCAAATACATCAAATTCTTGGAAAAAAAATTACAAGAAATCATTCGAACTTTGGATGATTTTGAAGAAGAAGACGGGGCTGTCCAAGATCGTTGAAAAGATTCAAAATTAAGGGTTGTATCAACTTCTATTCTACATTATCCGGGTTATGTATTCACTTTTTATCTTGTACTTTTGTAATTAAAACATGGTAGGCTAAACCTTTATGGCTAGGATTTTGATAGAACTTTATTAGCTCTTTAACCAAATAAATTGCTCATTTTTATTCTTGCTTTTGGGTTAATTGTTTATTATTCATTAATTCCGTTTTGATACTTGATCGCTATTAAAACGTGTTTGTGATTTATATTGCTTTCGAGAGATTCGGTATAGATTAGCACATGGTAATAAACAACATAGAGTCCTATAATTGATGGTCTATGTCATTATGATCTATGAAATTGTTATGTGATGATCTTTGTGAATTAATACATGCTTACGTGTTCAAAATTTAATTAGATATAATTAGGTTCGCATATAAGTATAGAATCGATTGACCATCGAGATAGGCTTTTTATTAAAGTTAGGATAGTTATTGGAATTTGTGTTGATGCTGAGAGGTGCTACATGTGTCTAACTCAAATAACAATTGACATTAACTCAAATAGTAAATAGAGATATACTTCTATTCTTGGTACAATCTTTGGTTGTTTTCTAATTTTGCATTGAGTTCTTTATCTACTCGAATCTTTCATAGAGATACAATTGGGTCATAGATGGGAATGGTTTAATTTGTATCAAGAGAGCAAATTAATATATAAGGACATAAATCAAGAATTGAGTATAAACAAGCAATTGAGGGTTAAAGTAGGTTAACAATGGTGAATTCAAGATTCTAGTACCCTTTCATGATTTGATTAATTCCAAGTTGTGTATAATTCTAATTACTTATTTAGTAGATAATTAGATTTAGTTAGAATTGAATTATATAACTGATTGTGTTTTTTCTTGAATTAGAATTATTATTAATTAAAGTATAAGACGTAGAAAATTCAGTCCTCGTGGGTTTGACACTCTACTTATCATTATATTACTTGCTGACGATTCGTTCACTTACAGGATTAAAATCGACAACAAATTTTTGGCGCCATTGCTGGGGACTAATTTTTTTTTCTACCTTTTGCTTTAGTTAATTTTATCTTTAATTATTTTTCTTTTTTTAGTTAATCTACTTGTTTTTCTTGGTTTCATTGCTGTCAGGGAAAAAAGAGGAGCTAGGAGATCAAACACAACACAAGATGACAGACCTTGAGATTGATAAGGACAACACATGTGACATGCTTTATGAAGATTTCATCCCAATGCACCAGGCTAATATAGCAAGATATGATATACCTACCGAAATTGTTGAGTATGACTTGCTCTTGGAAGATTTATGAAAACCACCGGTCACCAAAGTTTTTGTCCCTACTCCTAGACTTACAATCAGGATTGGCAAAATTACTCATATTACTCTTGGTACAATAACCAAGGTCAAACAGGAATGCATGGGGTGAAATCAATTCGCTCCTACTAGCGAAAATTGATTCATTAGCAAAGCAGATGGAAACACTAAAACACTCTCAGCCAGCCAATATGGTTTAGATACCGCTACCAATATGTGCAACTTGTGGGACAAACCATCAATCATCGGAGTGTCCTTTAACCACCGCAGATATGTCATCACCTGAGCAAGCTGCATATGCTCAGAATTTTCAGCGACAACGGAATAACCCATACTCGAAGACTTATAATCTCGGGTGGAGAAATCATCCAAACTTCTCCAATGAAAATAATCAAAACATTCAAAATATGCCAAATCAGAGAAAACCCTAAGAAATGGAAGGATGATGGAAATAGGGATTCACTAAATTGTCAGAAAGGATGGAGATTGGATTCAAGGAAGTGAAACAAAGACATGATGCCTCTATGAAGAATATCGAAAATCAAATTGGACAGTTGGCCAAATTATTGACCGAGAGTCCACAAGGCACCTTTCCAAGAGACACCAAAGCCACCCCAATGGAACACATGTCAAACATTATAACAATGAGTGAGGAACAACTACCCAAAATTTTGGAAAATAGACCGGTTCTCCAAATCGAAGAACCACCAACTAATGAAGAAAAGTATGTGAAGAATGAGAAGTTGATCATAAATATGCAGAATGAAAAAGTGACATTTAATGATGTTGCACCTATCAAGCAATTCTATGACTCACATCTTTCCTCTAAAAATTGATTTTGTGATCAAGGCCATTGATGAAGTTGAAATTTTTATAGCTAAGTTCGAGCAGGGTGATATATTTAAATCATATTTTTATGAGAAGAGAAAAGTTAAATATTGGAGGATAAACGAAAAATAGTGAAAAGTCAATCGATGCAAGCAAAACAAGTCATCAAAAGCCCTATTCAAAGTGTCGTGAAAAGAGTGTTGCAAAAGGTCAAGCTAATGACTTTAAACAAGTGCTTATTGGGAGGCAACTCAATTTTCTATCCATTTCTTTTCACTTTTAATTTTCACTTTCTAGCTTATGGCGCATTTTCTACTTATTAGGATTTTTAGATTTTTTTGAGCAATTAGAGTCAAGGTCATCAAAATAAGTTAGCCTAAAAGTCCCAAGTGATTTCATACTCTCTCTTTTTTTGGGCAATTTACATTCGTGTAACTAATTATATTTGTCATGTCTCTTTTCAGGTTTAATGGAGATAATTTGGGCGTCAAATTAAGGAGACTAAAAGAAGATCAAGGAGTTGAGTGCTAATGAAGAAGATTCATCATCTTATGACATGGGGAGTATTGATATCCTTCCTTAGACTATTTTTCTTCTACATTGAAGACTATGTAGATTTTAAGTTTGGGGGTGGCACAAAATACAAAAAAAATATATCTTGCATGCTTGTTTGTTGTTAGATGGCCTTGCCGGCTAATTACATGATTTATTTGGAATTGTTTTAATTCATGACTTGTGAACATGAATGTTACTTGTGTTTTATGTTAAATTAATTATCCATGTTAGATCCTTATTGAGCACAATAGTCATGATAGTCATTAGGGAGATGGGTGTACATGTAGAAGGCAATATGTTGCCAATTGGAAATAAGAAGATTAAACCATTGCCATAAATACAATTCAATCACCAAGCTAAGTAAACGAATAGTTTGGACGTGGTTGAGTCACGAAAGTAGCTAGGTAGGACTGTGTTCATTCCGTGTATGTTGAATATTGGCGTGGAGTGTTTTTGGTTAATAAGTGAAAGCTATGTAATGACCGGATGCTAGAAATCTGATCCCCACATATTATATCTTGCTCTAAAAAAAAAAGAAAAAAAAAAGACATTGTACTTGTGTTATCTTATATACCTCTCTTCATAGACTTTTTCACTCGAGTGATAAAGCCAGTTAGAGTTCTTAAAATTCGGTGCCCTAAGCTATGCAAAATCTGGGAGCCATCGGCTTAAAGCTCGCTACAAGGGTCATCTAGAAAGCTCAAGGGAGTGATGTTTTACATATAAGATGATTAAAAAAAGTCTATGGAACAAATATGCAAAACTAGCAAAGTTTGAGCCTTTTTGTTTACAATTTGGAGATTTAGATAACTAGTGGGTTTGAGTTGCCTAGTGGAAGCTTGTTAGTCGAAACATTTAATAAAAGGAGAATCATCACGAACCTATGTAGTTGCTATCACTGGCTAAAGCCCACCAAACTTGAGTAAAAAAAATAAAATAATATAAGTGAATTGAGTGCAACTTTAGAATTAATACCCCGGGTTAAACAATAAATATCAAGTTTGGAGGAGTGCATTTCATGAGGGGGGTAATGAAAATGTGACCATTAAGGGTCGGGTTATCACCAACTGAACGCATTATAATATTTTGGATTGACTATTCACACACACACACACACATTGAGCATGGAATAAGTATTTTTTTTAAGTATCATTGTTTGAAAACTTTTCATGATTTATGAGTAGTAAAAAAAATAACAGAGGCAAATGGAAAACTATCTAACTTATGGAGTGATTGTTACTTTAATTATCTTTTGATTTATTTTGTTTGCGCAATTGTGTGTTCATGATTAATTAGTCTTGTTCGAGGATGAACAAGAGTTCAAATTTGGGGGTGAGATAAGTGTGATTTTACACTTATTTAGACCGTTAAATTGGTACACTGTGAGTACATTTGAGTATAATTTTATTTATTAATGTGTTTATTTTTTTACTGTAGGTTAAAACCAGAGTTTGGTGGTGTTTGGAGCAAAATTGGCAAAAATGACTAAATTGAAAGAAAAGTATAAGTATGGGGACCAACATGCAAATGTCTAAAAGTTTAAGTACCTGGAATGCAAATATATGACGGTATAATTGAAAAATAAATTTATTTTGGAGGTCTCAATTGACAATCATGTAAAGTTTATGGGCTTACCGTGCAAATAAATGAAGACTAAGATGCAAAATGATGATGAATTTGGCCCATGCGCCAAGTCCATTGAGATCGCAGGCCATTGAAATTATAAGCAGATGTCCAATTTCTCCTCCGTGCGATCGCGGGCAATTGGGTAGCATGGGCTTTTCAACCTTTTCGGTCCAGTAGATTGTTTTTTTTCCTTATGTGTTTGGGCTTCTTTTGGACTCCTTTTTGGACACAAATTGAGGCACGAATTTAAGGTAATTGTTGGCCCTATAAATACACATTATTAGGGAAGAAAAAATAGAGTTCCATAACATAACATAACACAACTCTTTGGAGGAACTCCACATCAAATACATCAAATTCTTGGAAGAAAAATTACAAGAAATCATTCAAACATTGGATGATTTTGAAGAAGAAGATGGAACCATCCAAGATCGTTGAAGAGATTCAAGATTAAGGGTTGTATCAACTTCTATTCTAAATTATCCGGGTTATGTATTCACTTTTTATCTTGTATTTTCGTAATTAAAACATGGTAGGCTAAACCTTTATGGCTAGGATTTTGATGAAACCTAATTAACTCTTTAATGTAATAAATTGCTCATTTTATTCTTGCTTTTAGGTTAATTGTTTATTGTTCATTAATTCCGTTTTGATACTTGATCACTATTATAATGTGTTTGTGATTTATATTACTTTCAGGAGATTTGGTATAAATTAGCACATGGTAATAAACAACATATAGTCATATAATTGATGGTCTATGTCATTATGATCTATGAAATCGTTATGTGATGATCTTTGTGAAATGAGTTTGACCTTTTTTCGACAGACTGAACACCAATTTCAATAAAAAAATCTAACCAGGTACTGATCAGAGCCCTACCGTAGGAAAAAGTACTCTCATTAAAGCAGGGTGACATATTACCGTTGACCTCAGACCTCACACTTCCTCTTCCCGATCCCCTGAAAAAAGGCAGATCTCCCGAGGAGGATGGTCTCACTATACAACAGGTTTGCTTTCTTCATCAAGGAAAATAGTCGTAGAGAGCACTCCCGGACTTGGACTTGATAAATCTTTATCCTTAGCAATCTGCAAATATTCTGTAAGCATTATACGCAATATCATTGTGTGCGAGCTATTGAAAGAGCTGTCAAACAAGAAGGAGTTTGTTGTTTCAAAATTTAATTAGATATAATTAGATCACTTATAAGTATAGAATCGATTGACCATCGAGATAGGCTATTGATTAAAATTGGATCATTGATTTTTAAACCTTGGCATATAAGTTCTTAATTTTATTAATTGTTTGTTATTGAATTAATGTTATCCTAAAATTTGGTCAAATTTAGGATAGTTCTTGGGATTTGTGTTGATGCCAAGAGGTGTTATATGTGTCTAGCTCAAATAACAAACGACATTAAGTCCAATAGGAGATAGAAATATATTTCTATGCTTGGTACAATCTTTGGTGGTTTTCTAATTTTGTATTGTGTTCTTTATCTATTCGAATCTTTCATAGAAATATAGTTGGGTCATAGATGAGAATTGGTTTAATTTGTATTGAGAGAACAAATTAACATATAAGGAATACTGATTGTCAATATAAATCTAGAATTGAGTATAAACAAGCAATTGAGGGTTAAAGTAGGTTAACAATGGTGAATTCAGGATTCTAGTACCTTTCATGATTTGATTAATTCCAAGTTGTGTATAATTCTAATTACTTATTTTAGTAGATAATTAGATTTAGTTAGAATTGAATTTAATAACTGATTGTGTTTTTTCTTGAATTAGAATTATTATTAATTAAAGTAGAAGACGTAGAAAATTCAATCATCGTGGGTTTGACACTCTACTTATCATTATATTACTTGTTAACAATTTGTCCACTTGTGGAATTAAAATCGACAATAGTACCCTTGCGTGTCCGCTTTTTTGAACCACCAATCTTGGTTCTCTTTTCGTGCTTGGAAGACGAAGGCCTAGGTGCAAGATATGTTGGGACACAACATCATCAATGTCAAGATTTTGAAAATTCTCAAGGCCCGTGTCTGGTTGTTGGCAAATGTCAGGATGTTGAGTAGTATGTGGGGCAGCATCTTGATGTTTCTCTGGAATATAAGTCCCAATCCGGTCGGCCAAGGCCACATAGAAGGCCCTCGTGAATCTGTGATGACGCTTAAAATTATCAGAAGTGCAGTGACCAATGTAGTTAAATGTCTCACCTGAGTTTTAAGAGAACTGGCCTCTTTGTGACTTTCTTATATGGACAAAGGACAGAGATCAGTGTGGTGAATGTGTCATCCTCAAGAATAGGAACATTGTGATGCTGGAGATAGGCATAAAGTAAGTCTGGAAAAGGCAACATCCTTGAGTGTTCCTGACAGGTTGCCGCAAACAAAATTTTGTCAAAAATGAGTGTGGCAATATCAAACGGATAGTGGGTTCCCATCTTGTACAAAAACTCAACCTTATCCATTCCAATGTTCGATTGGTGCTGAATTAGATCAATATTATGCAAGGTAATTTTGTGAAACACCTAGTACTTGGGAGTAAGCAACGCTGTAGTCATTTTTCTGTAGGCCAAGGGTTTCCAGTTAGCTATAAGGCCAGTGTATCAGTAGCTGCCTCAAATTTATCATCCATTCTTTCAATGATAGCTGATAACTCCAACCAATAGCGAAGATTGGAAGGACTAAATGGTACTAATCGTCCCTGAACATAGACTGGCCATCAAAAATGATTTCTCTACTGTTTAATTTGATAAGAAATATTAGCCAAAAATTCTTTGACCAAAGTTTCACACTGTCTCCCAGTCCAACTTAACAATTTTTGTATACCCCAATAGTCAATCAATTCAACAAGACAAGCTGTTCTAAGTACATCCTCTTTGACATTAAATTTCATCACAAAATCTCGATTTGAAATAAACTTTCGAAATTGAGCTTGTGTATCAAGAGTCCCAAATTTGTAATTCAGATGAGTGAAGACAAGGTTACCTTTGCAGAATAAACTTTGCTCGAACAACTGATGATGAGTTGTTGGTGTTGGGATGTATGAGGAAGTCTGCCCAATGTTCTGATGTTCATCAGGTAGATCAACAATGTTCGAGCATTTATCGAA
Source organism: Forsythia viridissima (assembly GCA_030279155.1). Classification (NCBI taxonomy): domain Eukaryota; kingdom Viridiplantae; phylum Streptophyta; class Magnoliopsida; order Lamiales; family Oleaceae; genus Forsythia; species Forsythia viridissima. The sequence continues at coordinate 15,157,572 of CM059036.1, forward strand.
ACGTTCATCAACCGTCTTCTTACCCTTCTATACACGGGTGAAACAAACTGATACATCATGTTCGTCACAGAAATTACTATTTTTGTCATCACTAGACTCCTTTTCTCCTTCATCCTCTATTGTATCCCAAATTTAGTGGCTTGTCAATATGCTCGTTATGTTGAGATTCACTCGAGCTGTCCTCAGATTGAGACTCAATTCTATGTTCAGAACCCGTGCCTTCATCAATCTCCTCCTGACTTGTGACTAGCGTGAAAGTAGATGTAGTAGTGTGTCCTTTACTGGCGGCTGGTGGACGAGGAACTAGGGTAGTTAGAATGGTGTCGGAGATAGGTGCAACAGGTGGCGGTAGAAGCATGGTGATATAGAAGACAAGTGCGACGAGACTGGTGTCAATGGTGATGTGGTCGCCAGAAGAGCAGTGGTGCTTCGACGGCTACGTCAAACCTCTGGGTATTGATTATTAGTCTTTATCCTTGCCATTGATTATATCATATATAATCTTTTGAGTATCTCATATATAATCTTGCAAGATCAAGTGAAATCAAGAAATCAAAGAATTAAGAACACAAGAATTTTGGGGCTTAGGGTTTGAAAAGTGATGAAGATGAGAATATAAGGAACTTGTTTTTCAGTTCTTACTTAAAATTGGGCTCTTTTTAAATTGAACACTTTTGAAAAAATAGACTCTTAAGATGACATCAATTTGAGTACTAAAAGAAACAAAAAAAATGCTGGCCTTATTTTTTTTTTTTTTTTAGAAAATGTAATATTCATGAACAACTTGAAGAAATCCCAATTATCTTTCTGGTCAGCCCTGATTGTAGAAATTTGTCACCACAGCTCAAAAATCATAAATTAATCATGAAGTAGAGTATAGTGTGTAAATAAATAATCAAAATAAAATCGACAATATCGAGACAAAACAGCACCACCATCTAATTCACATAACTGTTTATAGAATAGAGTTTCAAACCACCCACCATCTCATTTGTCTTTTTTATTCAAAATATATACTTGACCAACAAAGTGTGAGTGAATTTTGTTTTTGAACTCTGCTGTTTGTATGCACACTTTTTTTTTTATGTTTGCATAGTCAGTTAAGTACAAGAATTGACTTTCACACTTTCAAGGAGGTAGCCATTTTTTCATGATTTTTTATTTATCAATAATGACTTCTCATCATCTAGAGAAAGGTAATCTTCTCTTCAAATATACTCGCTTGTTAACAGAACAAAGTATTATGGTGCCGAAAGACATAGATACTAACCATAAGTCTTCATTCCATATGCAGTCAGTAAATTAGGGAGTAGAATATAGAATTTTTTAGGAGATTATCAACCAAATTTTGACGTCTATATGGTGTACAAAATGTGTGATGAATATATGTAGACTCAAGATGTACTTTCAGATTCTATGACAAAGACAATAACAGTTAGAGAATCAATACTTCTAGCAGAATTAACTCAAGAGTATATACAAAAATATATATTTTATTTATTTTTATTTTTTATTTTTTATTATTAAAAGGAAGATTCACACACTCATACGATGATACATATCCCCAAGGCCTTTCTCAGTTTTTTGAATCTACTAGTATCCAGAGCTTTAGTGAACATGTCTGCCAATTGATTTTATGTTTGCATGTGCTTGATTGTGATAATTGTACTCTCTACCAAGCCTATAATGAAATGGTGCCTAATATATATGTGTTTCATTTTCAAGTCTTGAACATGATTTTTTGAAAAACTTATGGTACTGGTATTATCACAAAATAAAGTGGTAGAGTTTTGTTTGATACCGTAATCATCCAGCATTTGCTTCATCCATAGTAATTGTGTACAATAACTACCTACTGCAATGTATTGTGCCTTGGCTGTAGATAGTGAGATGGATTTTTGCTTTTTGCTAAGCCAAGCTATGAGATTGTTTCCTAGATAAAAGCATCATCCTGTAGTGCTTTTCCTATCATCAATATTACCTACCAGTCAGCATCACTAAAACCTACTAAATGAGAGTTATTATCACTTGAATACAACAAACCTTATTCAACAGTGGCATGGATATATCGAATTATTCTTTTAGAACAACAACATGTAACTCATTTGGTTTTGCCTGATATCTAGCACGTACTCCTACACTAAATGCAATGTCTGGTATATTAGATGTCAAGTATAATAAGCTCCCAATCATGCTACGATAGAGACTAGAATCAACATCTTTTTCCTTTTCATCACTAGTGATTTTCAAATTTGTAGCCATATGTGTATTCATCGGTTTAGAATTATCAAGTCAAAAAATTTTGATAAGATTTTTTTGCATAATTTGATTGAGATATGAAAATATCATTGCCCAATTGCTTAACCTGTAGGCCAAGAAAAAATGTTAGCTCTCCTACCATGCTCATCTCAAATTCCCTTTTCACTAAGTTTATGAGTTCAGTAGATTGTTTTTCTGAAGTTGAGCCAAAAAGAATGTCATCGACAATTATACCTGCATTTAAGTGTTTGATAAAAAGAGTTTAGTCGACTCCACCTCTCTTGTATCCATTTTCAATAAGATAAGTATTTAAACATTCACACCAAGCTCGTGGAGCTTGTTTTAAACTATAAAGAGTTTTTTCAAGTTTATACACATGGTTTGGAAAATGGGGATCTATAAAACCCTTAGGTTGTTCAACATAAACTTCCTCATTAAAATAGCCATTCAAAAATATACTTTTAACATCTATTTAAAATAGTTTAAATTTAATTTGACAAACAATAGCAAGTAAAAGTCTTATAGACTCTAATATGGCAACAGGAGCAAAGGTTTCTTCAAAATCTAATCCTTCGATTTGAGTATATCCCTAGGTTACTAAGCGGGCTTTATTTCTAAGTATAGTTCCATGTTCACCAGACTTGTGTTTGTGAACCCACTTAGTTCTTATTACATTTATTTTATTTGGTCGAGGGACTAATTTCCAAACCTTATTTCTTTCAAATTGGTTAGTTCATCTTGCATGACTAACACCCATGATTCATATTCTAAAGCTTCTTTCACATTTTTTGGTTGAATATGAGAAATATAACAAACATGACTTATCTCATTTGTATCTTGCCTTCGAGTCACCATACCATTATCCCAATTCGGAATGGCATTAGATGTGGTGTGTGCTTTTTGTATCCAGGTAGGTACGTAGTTGCCTTCGGGTGCTCTGTTCTTCAAAAGTATGTGTAATATCAGCTGTAACATTATTCTGTTCAGTTTGATTTAATGGCTCAGATGCATCAGTTTTGGCAACATCTCAAGGAATGTTCTAACTCCTGTCAGTATTTTCCTCAATGTTCTGATATTAGTATACTGACCTAGATTTTTCTGTTAGGGTTTGAATTACTTGTTCCTATGAAATTAGCAAAGTCATTAGTATCATCCACTACAACATTAACTGATTCAATTATGTGTTGAGTATGCATGTTGTAGACCCGGTAAGCATGACTATTTTCAAAATATCCCAACAATACACCTTCATCACTCTTTCGATCCATCTTTCCTATTTGTTGTCGATCATTTATAATATAACACTTACTACCAATACCAAAAGTGTGAAAATACTTAAGGTTAGGTTTTCTGCCTTTTCAAATTTCATAAGGTGTTTGAGATGTACCTGTCCTAATGTAACCTTATTCAAAACTTATCAAATTGTACTAACTGCTTCAGCCCACAATTTTATAGATAATTTTTTACTATTTAACATCACCCTGCCATTTCTTGCAGAGTTTTGTTCTTTCTTTCAACTACCCTATTCTGTTTAGCGGCCGAATATTCATGAAACCATTCTTTTCACAGAAGTCAAAATCTAGTATTTTCAAATTCTTTATCGTGGTCACTCCTAATTCTACCAATTTTTAGTCCGTTGTTAGCCTTTTTCATTTGTCATTTTAGCATAAAAAATTTTGAATCTTCCAAATGTGTTCGATTTTTCTCTTAAGAAGCTAGCCCATATATATCTAAAGAAGTCATCAATACACACAAGAATGTACCTTTTTTCGATGCTTTCAAAACGTATGGGTCCCATTAGATCCATATGTAATTAGTTCAAGGACGTTTGAGGTGGCCAGACAGTGATTCTATTTATGTGATCCTCGAGTTTGCTTACCAAGATGACATTGGCAACATATACCTTCAGGTTTGTCTTTCAATTTTGGTATTCCTCTTACTGCGTTACCTTGACTTAATCTTACCAGGCCTTTGTAATTAAGGTGCCCCAAGTGTTGATGACATAGTTCTGTGGAATCTGTATTAGCTACAAGTCATGAAAGATTATTATCAAGTAAATAGTATCTATCACTAGCTTTAGTTCCTGTCAACAAGAAAATGTCTTTATTGTTTACAACAGTGTATGATTTTTGGTTAAAAATGACAGCAAGATCATCATCACAATATTGTCCCACACTAATTAGATTTGCTTTTAGGCCATCAATGAGAAGAACATTTGTTAATGGTGGTGAGCATTTAATTATTATAGAGCCACTCCTAATTACTTTACCTTTTACGCCATCACCAAATGTGACGGTTCGACTTCCAGAATAATTTTTAAAGTCAACCAAGAGTGATCGATTTTTTGTATATGCATAGAGCATCCACTGTCGAAATACCATGAATTAGATATAAACGCATAGAATGCCAAATCAATCGCATAACAGTTCAAGTTAGTTTTCTTCAACCATATTTGTCGGATTTTAGTTCGACTTCTTTTATTCAGTATAAGGTTTCTCAAGTTCATGCTAGTTCTACACATAGTTTTCTTGTGCTTTATGTACTTAGGTGAATAATCTGAGATGTTAGTAGGTTTTTGTTCTATCTTACTACATGTTACACAAGCAAAAGATGAGTGTATGTTAACTTTAGATTTATCTTCAGTTATCTTGTTTCCATTGTCAGTAGTTTTGCAATTCTTGATTCTATTAACATCCTACCGTTGATTACAGATTTAATGGATGTAAGAACGTTATCTGGAAGATCAGAGCCTATTTCTATTATTCCATTGATAAACATGATTCTCTTTGCTTTCTTGTTTTCTCCATGCTGAATATATCCTAATCATGTATGATATTGGTGGTTCTTCCATAGCTCAGCACCTTGTTCAGCCGAGTAGCTCCAATGGTCAATTTTTTGTTTCAATTCTGCTTGCAAATCACACAATTGTTTATTTTTATCAGCTAACAATCTTTTGAAATGAGTTGTTTCATCATTAAAGAAATTCTGTTCTTTATTTGACAGAGTAGTTAAAGCCTTTATGTTGGCCCCTATATCATCAAGTCCAATGTTCAGCTCTTGTCATAATGTTCATGTGAATGTTCAAAAAATTCAGAATCAGATATACAAGAAGTTATAAGTGAAATATCTTGAGTGTTAGAAACTTTTCAATCTCCTGATTGATCATCGGTTGATTTTTTGTTATCGCTCCAAGTTACATTCATGGTCTTTTTACCAAATGTTCTTTTTTATTATTATTACCACATTCATAGGCAATTTGACCATATCCTTCACAAGTATGACATTGTATACGATTTTCTGTTCTCTTTGGAGGTTTTAATGAATACTATCTATTTTGGTCAAGATATTTCTTTCTGTATGATCCCTAATTTTTTATTAATTTAAATCTTTGAGCTCGTTTCAAAAAAATTCTAAACTATTTGGTAACTAGGGCAATATCAATATCTAAATAACTTTCATCATATTCATCTTTTTCTTCCTCAACTCAAAATATTATGCTTGTAGCTTTTTCTTTCTTTCTTGTACTAAGGTTTAGTTCATAAGTCATTAATGACCCAACATCTCTTCAATTCTGATCTCCTCTATGTCTATGTTTTCTTCAATTGCGGTTACCTTGGAGTGAAACCTATTTGGTAAAGACCGCATGATCTTTCTGACCAATTTTGACTTCTAATCTCCAAGGGCATGTGCCTGATTTGATATGTCACACAGCCAGGCATAAAAATCCTAGAACACATCATCATCCTTCATGCGTAGTTTTTCAAATTCTGTGGTGGGCATTTGTAGTTTAGACGATTTTACTTTGGAAGTTCCTTCATGTACGGTTTGTAGGATCCCCCAAGCTTCTTTTGCTACCCTCAATTAGATATTAGCCTAGATTGATTAGCATCTACACAAAAAAAAATATAGCATTCAAGGCTTTGCTATTCTAGCTAGCAATATTGAAATCAGCAATTACTCATTCTTCAAAAGGTATTTCTCTTTCTATATTATTTTCAATGATAGTGAGAGGACTATAACCTCTAATGATAGAATGCCATGATTTTTCATCTAGAGCTTGAATGTAAACATTCATACCAATTTTCCAATAATTATAATTCGTTCCATCTAAGACTCATGGTCAAAAAGAGGCACCGTCTATATATAGATTCATAGGATCTCACTTTCTTGAAGTGAACCCTTTCTGATACCAATTGTTAGTTTTAAACCTATGTAACAAACAACCTAGAAAGGGGGTTGGATAGGTTGTTGAAATTAAGCAGAAGATGACCAAAAAAATTTTAAACAGAAACTGTTAACACGAAAGTTTAGTTGCTGGTAAAAATTTGTTCAATGTCATAACATTACAATGAATTTTTTGCATAGTTTGAGACAGATAACAAAAAGAGAGATTAAAGTAGTAAATAACAATAGATATAGTGTGGTAAATCCCTAAGGAAAACCCTCCACGGTCCCCCATGATACAGATAAACAAAGCCGTTATTGTGAAAGAAAAAAGCCGCCCCACCACAGTGAGCAGGTTGCTTCCTCTGTCGTCACCGTAGGGGAACCTACATCTGGATTGGATCCTACCTATTCTTTACATCCCCAATATGCAATCTTATATATGAATTAGGATAAACCTGATTTTTCTTGTGTTACACATGTCTCAGTCTTTTTGAAATTATAATTTTAGACCTAATCTAAAACTTTATCAAGAATTTACAAAAAGCAAAACATAGTTAAACATGAACAATAAAACTCTCATGTTTTAGATCTTCTTAACTAGTCTAGGAATGCAGTCAAGTTCCTCAGTCTTGATCTTTGTCCATTCCACGAGTTTACCCGGATGGACTCCATAAATTGGAATAAGGACACTATCCTTATTTTGCCACCAAAATGTTGTTCTCTCTCCCAGTGGATTTCTACAATGCTAAGTTTCTTAGAATCTTTCACTTAATAGAGTTTTTCATCAGACTATGAATTTTGAATGTTTCTTTGGAATGCACAACTCATAGATTATTTTCTCATAGATGCTTGAGTATCTTTGATTTCAAAGTCTCTGAAATTCTTGGTTCATCACCTGTCTTATTTATATGCAAGAGAATTTTATCTAAAATCAATGACTTAGTATCTATCTTATTCGGTGATAAGGTAAACTAAGTCTTTAAGTTTAAATACAAATCTTATAAAAGATAGGATGAGTTAAATCACAAGAATTAAATATGAAAATAATTTCAATTAAATATTTTTATTTAAGTAGATAAGAAGAAAGATAATATTTTAATATGTTATCTACTTAGAAACTCAGTTCATGTAGAATTCTCAAGATGCAATTAACTTAATCATTTATTTATCTGATAAAGGACAAGAGTTTTAGATCAACTAAGTTTTCAACTGATAATTTGAAGGGGATAAGAATAGCTTGTAGATTTCTATTCAATGCCAGATAAGATTGACTCCTAAATATCTTAACTTACTTCAAAATGAATTTAATTAAAAATTATAATTAAGGATGCCAATAAAAAATACAGATTCTCCAACAGTATCTTATTAGACATTTACGTATCGGTCATAATGTAAATTGTGTTACTTTCTATTTAGATGTAAAAAATCACATAATATATTATCATCTTCAACTTACTGGTTTTTCTTTAATTTGATGGCCTGAATTAATGGCACTGTTCTAAAGAGCTCGTACCTAGGCTTGAAGCTCGGCCTCGACGCCTAGCCTCGCCTCACACTTCTCTCGCGCATCGCCCTTGTCTCACCATCGCCTAGGCATCGCCTAGGTTCGAAAAGCTTGAAGCTCGGCATCCACGCCTAGTCACGCTTTACGCTTTTTAGAACATTGATTAATGGCAACACCGAAAGTTATTGCGCCATACTCAATATTTGTCCAGTTGTGTCTTATGAATTTAAATGACTTCTCTCTTTTCAAAGTTGCAACTTTGGTTTCTTTATATCTTTCTCTATTATATGTCCCACAATTTCACTTAAAATTCACAATCTTTTTGAAATTTTATAAACGATTGACCACATTTAAGCCTATATATAATACAATAAAGATTGTATGTTTTCGATACAAATTCGTAAATCCTTCCTCTTTTCCATATTAAAATTTTTTTCACCTTAGGAAAATATTTTTCATAGATTTTGATATTAAAGTGTCAATGTTCGCAATAAATATAGAGTTTTGATCATTGGTTCTATATAACTATGGCGTTGCTTTCATAAAAATGTAAAATATTGGCAAATAAGAACTTAGATAAGTGCTTGTTTGACATAAATTTCACTACTATAAGCGTTGAATTTTGCTGAACTCAACATAGAAAAAGGAAAAACAGTTACTACAGTCAAAGCAAATGTTAAATGTTAATCAAATTAGCTGCACTCATGGAGAAGGTCGTATTCTCTTGGGATTCTTATATTCGACCGAGGATTATCTGGCAGAAACTCCCAATTACCTCAGACAAAGTAGAACAGAATTTTCCAAGCTTTGACTGAAGACTTTAGGTCAGCGACCAAGGGCATCTCTTCAGTATACGGTGAAATGTATTACCACCCAAAGCCAACTTTCTCGAGACTTCCTAGGATTATAGATGACTTGGAAGATTCAAAACGGAAGGTCGCATTCATTCTCCACCATTTCCATACTAAGAAAGCACCTGAGAGATAGGCTCATCCATTAGGTAGAAGCTCAATAGGGGCGATACCGAAGTTGCTGAAGTCCTCGCACACAAAGAGGTGCGTAAGAAGCCTTAAGCTGGTGATGAGTGCAATTTTAGTAAACATGTTACCCGCTTATCTTATTTTGTTATTAATTATTCATTGATAAAAGTACTAATTAATGTCTTATTTGAATTAGAACACATTGTGAACAACTATGAAGATTTGGGATCAAGATGGAAGTTTTTGAAAGTATGGAACCAAACATAAAGCTTTGGAGCAAAAAGTATTGAACCTGCAATTAAAACTTGAAGTGGAGACCAAATAATATACATATATTGGAACTTGGAGGACTAAGTGTGCAAATTGGCATTGGAATCCAAATTTTGGCTATTAATCACTGTTTCCTGCAGTCAATCGTAGTTTGCAAAACCACAGTTTGACCACGGCAATTGATTAGTGGGCTGTTTGCTGCGGATTGTCACCCGTCCGCGGCCGTTCTGGACATTTTTTGACTTATTTTTAACTCTAAGTCGGGCCCTTTTCCATCTATTCACATACACGAGTTTCAAAATTGATAAAATACTATTTAAACATAGAATTTAGGTTGAATTAGGGGAGGAAGACGGCGAGAAACAAGAGAGAAGAATCACGTGGTGAATAAGAGTTTTTGAAAGATTTCTTCTCCTTCAATCGTTGCCGGGTTGTATCAAATCTTTTATTTTTAATTTAATTATATTCTTCTAATTTTCTTGAACCAATGTAGACAATGAAACATTGTTTAAACGAAATGATTATCTTGTTATCCTTTTAATTCTATTTTCGGGCTTTAACTTCCATGGTTCGTTCTTGTTGGATTAATGAAATAAAATCTATTTCATCTTAAATATTATGTATTCTTGATAGTTAGAAATTAATTTAATTAATTTGTATTTGGTGCTTAAACATGTTCTACTAATTTCTTTTGATTTTTCATTTTTTTTATTGATTTTGGGATACATAGAATGCTTAGGATGCGAAACTTTTGATTGTTTGTTTTCTTTTAATTGATTTTAATACATGAAACGCTTAAGTAATTTAAGATTGAAGCAAAGAGAGGCCGACATTGGATTTAATTGATAAATATTTTAAGACGATATAGATTGATTTCGAATTGTTGTTTTTTTTTAGAATTAATCAATAATTGGATAATTGCTAAGTTAAACAATGGTGAATTTCGAAACATTGGTACTTTAAATAACTTGAATCTTCAACATAACTTGTTAGCATAGTTAATTAATCTTTAAGTTATATTCTTTCAACTAAACCCTTTCGACTCAACTAGTCTAGAATAATAATTATTTCGGATTAAATTAGACTTTCTTCATTGAAGTCCCAGTGTGACCTACATCGTTGCTACTTCTCTATATTCTAATAGATTCGTGCACTTGCGAGTTATTTAAAATTTGACATCAAGTTTTTGGCGACATTGCCAACGACTGTGTCGGAAAGTTAATTTAGTCTTAGTTAATTTTATTCTTTACTAGTTATATTTTAGGATTTTATTTTTAATATATATATATATATAGTGCATGCTTGGTCGTAGATCTCTAGAAATTAAGTTAAAACCTCTTGATAGTGAAATTGAAAGAACTTTTCACCAACGCAAACAAGTTACCAATTTAGATAAATTGAAGGAACCGAAGTAATAATCGATATGGGTGATGAAATTGAGGAGAGCCTTTTAGGGACTATTTTAGTACGTTAGCTAATTTGAGCACCTCATGCATACAATACCCACAAGTAGATGCTAGGAATTTTGAGCTAAAATCGAGCGTGCTTAATTGTCTTCCATCTTTCTATGGTTTAGATAGTGAAAAACTTTATAATCATTTGACAGATTTCTATGCTGTATGTGAGACACTTAAATATAAGAATATTTCTCCTAATAATGTTAAACTTCGTGTGTTTCCTTTTTCTATAAAATATAAATCTAGATCATGGTTTAATACATTACCTACCAATAGTATTACATCTTGAGAAAAAATGGTTGCTAAATTTTTGAATAAATATTTTCCAGTTCACAACACTAATGCTATTCGCAGGGAAATTTCAAAGTTTGTGCAAAAAGATGAAGAACCATTCTATGAAACTTGATTCTTATGAAATGTTGACATCAAGGCTATGAAAAAATGGCACTTATGCCAATATTTTTTGGAAGGATTACTATCATATATTCAAGAGTGGTGGAGAGCTTATGTCTAAAAATGCAACAGAAATATGGAGCTTCTTTCAAAAGCATGCTGACAATTCACAACAGCAGAGTCAATCTTCTTGGACTGAACCAAAGAAAAGAAGAATCTATGAGATTCGAAGCAGTGAACCTAGCTAAGAAATCAAAGAAGTCAAATGCATGATAGAAGATATTTCCTGCCAGTTAACCTTGTTAACAACCAATAATTCCGCTGACCCAGATGCATGTTCTGATCAAGTGAATACCCTCAACATGATGAGAAAACCACCTTACAATTCTTATTCCAACACATATAACCTAAGATGGAGAGACCACCCAGATTTTTCTTGATCACAAGGTGTTTAACAGGATAGTACAGTAGGTCAGGTCCTTCAGCAAAATACCAGATATTCAATCAAAAAGTTTCATAGCAAAACCATGGGAGGAGGCAATTCAAAAATTGACAAAAGCTACACAAGCTACATTAGAACATTAGAATCATACCATTACCGAGTTTAAGAATGAAGTTCAAACTAGCCAAAACTCACAGGCACAATCCATCTCTAATATGAAAAATATGATGGCACAAATGGCCTCGTCAGCCCAACAGTTGGCAACAACCATTGAGATTTCATTGTCAACCACTTCCTAACCCTAAAAGAGTGCACAACTAGCAAGTAATGAAGACATATTCTCTTAATTGCATAAAATGTTGTAGGCCTAATATTTATAGAAGGCACTAACCTTAGTTCTAGTCCTACTAAAATTGAGTATTCTAATCTTACTAGAACTTTGTTAGCCCACACAACTAACGAACCCAATTAATTAATTTAGTTCAATAAGTAATTAAGTCTGACCCAACTAATTAGACTTTAGACATTAATTCTTGGAATCTCCCACTTGGACAAGGTCCAACTCCATATGCTCAATTCTCGCCTTTTGTGTGTGACCCATTAAATTCCCATTCACGATGGCAAACACATGATATTTTCATCGATTCACCTAGATCGATCAATTTATATCGCCGTCCAAGATTGACATCTAGCAATGTGTCAAGGTAATCCACGTGAAGGAAAATGTCATGTGGTATGACAGAACTAATATATATGCGATTACCGTAGCAATATAATCTCTTTATCAATATAACCCAATTAGTTAAGAGATATGGATCAGCGTCAATTTCATTTCAACCAATTATGTTATTCACCTCAACTCTTCGTAAATCTAATCCAGTTATGGATGAAATATTTTCAACTTACAACTCCACCCTGGCTGAAGAACTTTATATCAACTTGAATAGGCAAAAATGCAGGTTATAATATCCTATTTTCCAAGAGTGATGAATCCTCATATTGGACATTCACAACCTTCATATGATTCTCACTATACCCGTACGACTTCTTCCTAGTAACTCATAACCTTAGGGCCCCATCAAATGCTCACCAAAGTATAGTGATCCTCACATAAGATTCTATGATGTCCTCAAGTCAAAGGATCAAATCCACTACTGCGCATTAGAGATTTACCACTAACGTCCATGAGGAATCTCTAGGCGGGTCATCCAATATTATGTTCTCATAACAATGTATTCATGTGTTTATTCAGATGTCCATCTATATCTTAGCTCGTGAGATTAGCTACTTTCTTAAAAAAATGCAATACTTGCTAGTCTATTTGCAATAACGATACTCATATCTCATTATTTTTATGACAAGGATTTTTCAAGAATAAGTTATTTATAATCTGTATCTCACAATCACAACACCTTGTGATTAACAAGTTATTATAAAATTTCTTCGGACTCTATTATTTTAAATAATAAAATTTAAAAATAACAAATTTGCCATTAAAATGTAGACAACCATTTAATTAATCAATTTGTTCATACACATCAATGTCTAACAAAGAATATATCACAAAAATATCTCATACAAACTAGATCCAATCACTTAGGTATCATAATACCATCAAATTTAGCATGAGCTACATGACCATCATGATTGTGCTGAGACAACGACTTTGTCAGAGAATCTGCTACATTATCTTCTCTTAGATCTTTTCTACTTTATGTTATTTCTTAGGATTATCTCTTTGATTAGATGATACTATCTTAATATACATATGGATCATTCATGAGTCTTGGGTTCTTTCGATTGTGTGATAGCTCCATTGCTATCAGAATACAAAGATATTGGATCAACAATGCATGGAATTATTTTAAGTTCAGTAATGAACTTCTTGATCTAGACCGCTTCCTTTGTTGCTTTTGTATCAGCTATATATTTGACTTCTGTAGTCAAATCAGTGGTTGTATCACGTTTGAAACTTTTCCAACTGACTACACTACTATTTAGAGTAAATACATATCTAGATTGAGATTTGTTATCGTCTTTATCAGACCAAAAGCTCGCATCAGCATATCCTTGAACTCTAAGTTCATTTCCTCCATACACCAAGAACATGTCTTTAGTCCTTCTTAAGTACTTAAAGATGTTCTTGACTGCGATCTAATGTTTCTCACCAAGGTTCACTTGGAACCTACTTGCGACACTTAAAGCATATAAAACATCCGATCGAGTACATAGCATAGCATACATGATAGATCCTATTTATGATGTATAAGGATTTATATCTATGCGATCTCTCTCAATTTGTATTGTCGGACACATCTTTTTTGAGAGATAGATCCCATGCTCAATAGGACAGAGTCCCCTCTTAGACTCTTTCATACTAAACCTTTTCAAGATTTTGTCTATCTACATAGATTGAAATAGACCAAGCATTCTTTTACATCTATCTCTATAGATTTTTATACCGAGAATATATGTTGTCTCTCCCATGTCATTCATGGAGAAATTTTTGGATAGCTACAATTTTATTGATTTTAGCATGGGGACAACATTTTCTAATAATAGTATGTCATCCACATACAGAATTAGAAAGACGACTTTACTCCCACTAACCTTCTTATACACACATGGTTCATCTTTATTCTTGATAAAATCAAACATTTTGATTGTTTCGTCAAAATGAATATTCCACCTCTGAGAGACTTGCTTTAATCCATATATGGATCTCTGTAGTTTGTTTGTCTCTATGGATTCAAAACCTTCGGATTGTGTCATGTACACCTTCTTGCTAAGATTCTCATTAAGAAATGTGATTTTGACAACTATTTGCCAGATCTCACAATCAGGGTATGCTACTACTGCAAGCAAAATTCGAATTAACTTAGACAAGGCTACTGGTAAGAATGTTTTATCAAAGTCAATTCCTTATCTTTGCTTGTAACCCTTCGCAACCAATCTTGCCTTGTAAGTATGAACATTACCATCTATGTCGTCCTTTTTCTTGTAAACCAATTTACAGCCTATATGTTTTACCCCTTCAGGCGGATCAACCAAGGTCCAAAGATTGTTTTCGTACATAGAGTTCATCTCAAATTTCGTGGCTTCATGCTATCTCTTTGAGTCAATACTTAACTTCGGTTTTGCGTGAGTAGTAGGTTCATCTTCCTCGATTAGTAATATATTACTAGTAATCATGAGATCGTATCTCCAATGAGAACAAATGACCCTACTCAACTTATGCGGAGCTGGCATGTCCTTTGGAACTGGCGGTTCTCCTTTTCTAATCTGTGCCTCATCAGATGCAAGATCAACCATTGGATTATCTAATTGGTCAATTTCATTTGTGGTTTCCTGAACCTCTTCAAGATCTACTTTGCTCTTACAGTCTTCTCTAACAATGAATTATTTCTTTAAGAATAAATCATGCTTCGATATGATGGGCTTTATCTTGATGAGATTGTAGAAATAATATCATGCAGTTTGCTTTGGATAATCCACAAATAAACATTTATCATATTTAGCTCCTAGCTTGTCCGATTCAATACACTTCACATAAATGTCGTAGCCCCAAACCTTCATGTATGAAAGATCAGGTCTTTTTCCTTTCTATAACTCGTATAGAGTTTTATCGATCGATTTAGATAGGACATGTTTTAGTATGTGACATGTAGTGTTAAGTACATATCCCCAAAACAATTTTAGGAGAACTGTGTGACTCATCATTGATACACCATATCAAGTAAGGCGCAGTTTCTCTTTTCAAATACACCATTTTGTTGTGGTGTATATGGTGGAGTCCACTGTGAGAGAATCTCATTCTCTCTTAGATAGTCTAAAAACTCTTCCCTTAAATATTCATCACCTCGATCATATCTAAGTGTCATAATATTTTTCTCAGTTTGTATTTCTACTTCTTGCTTGAAATTTTTGAATAAAGTTACACGATCCAGTTTGTATTATTAGTTTATGCTTAATAAATCAGTTGATAGGAATTGCGAGATGGATAGATGTTACAAATTATGAATCAATTTCATTTTATATGCCTGTCACTTTATCTTTGTTCGTGCCATATATAATGATAGATGAATCAAAAACTTTCAATTGAACTTATTCTTTCAATTGGTAGTTTTGTGTATCCTCCTATTTTACAAAAATTATTTTACACAAATAGAAATTTAGGTAAATGCTTTCTAAACATATGTATAAAAATAACATATTTCATTTAGCTCATTCATGCTTTACTATAACTAGTTATTTTAGTTTTTTACTAGCGGCTTTAAATATAACTTCAGCTCTATTTATTGGTCTGAGCAAGATACGACTTATTTGAAATTTATATTTGAAAGAAAGAATTCCGAAAAGAAATCTTTGTGTGAGATTCGGTGTATTCTATAGTTACTTACTGCGTAAATTCTTGGTCATTGAGATTCACATCAATTCAGATTAATATTTAGGTATAGATATTACCTCTTTTTTTTCCTTTCAAAAAATTGAAATGATTGAAGTTTTTCTATTTGGAATTGTGTTAGGTCTAATTCTTATTACTTTGGTTGGATTATTCATAACTGCATATTTACAATACATGCGTGGTGATTAGTAATGCTTGAATTTCATCAAGTAGATAAAATCATATCTATAATGGTCATATGTAAATGTGATGAAGTAAAAAAAGTCATCTCTAGCATCTGTAGACATTTGTCCATATACATCAATATGTACAATACCCAAAATATTTGTAACTCTGACTTCCTTTCTAGAAAAGGTGGTCTAGGTCATTTTGCCCAATGGGCATGATTTATAATTATCAAATGATTCATAATCATTTGAATCCAAGTATACATATTTATGTAACTTGGTTATGCGTTTTTCATTTATATGACCGAGTATGCAATGTCAAATATATAAGTTGTTATTTTTATCTATTTTATGCCTTTCAGTCCCTCTTATAATGCCATTTTGTTTCCATAATGAAAACACGAATCATGAGACTGCGATTTGTCTTTGTCTGCTTTAACTATTTTCAAGCAGATTTGGCCTTCTAAGATCGTTTCTGAAAGATTATTTTTTTTCCTCTTGGTGCCCTTAGAGATGTCAATGACAAAAATTTCCCCAATTTCTGTTGTTTATAGCACTAGACATTCTCAACTTTTCAATTAATTACAAATCACACTACTAATGACAGATGATGACGAACTTGCAATAATGTTTAAATAAACCAAAATAAAAGAAAATTAAAAACAACAAAAAAAGAAAAAATTGCAAAAGAACTCCCACAACTTTTTAAAAAGTACTAAGTATCTTCTTACTCACACACCCTACCCCCACCCACCCCAACCACCATGATGGGATAATAAAGTAGAACACCATTTCAAGATTTATAGTTTCAAAAATTTAAAAACACACATTGAAAAAAATAAAGATTTTCATAAGAATCTTTCAAGAAATTAACCTAAATAGCAAGTTTCTGTAAGCTTTCTTGATCTCAGATTCAAAAGCATCAGGTCGAATTCTAAGAGTCTTTTATGGATCACTCACAGTACAAGATGAATAAACACATGAAATCTTAAACCCATTTTCACATTCTTTTTTTGAATCCTTGAATAGAATCTAAGAACCTGATGCAAAACCACACCCCACATGGTGAGTAACTTATATCTATTTTTGTTATCCTCTTTTAGTTTATGTGAATTTTGTTATTCTGTACACTTCATTGCACTTGCATAAATCATAGAAAACCGTTCGAATATTAGTTCATAAATCACACATGTCCTTATATTGGACAGTTTGCGATTTACAAACCAATCTTTTAATTGTCACATTTGTGAACAATTTGTCCTTAATTTGTGACTTATACGAATTGTGTTATCAATATTTTTTCATGTTATCGCTTATATTTTCGCGTGTAGATTTCAGTAATGTGTCCCTTTTATTCTCCGGGTATGGATCACAATTTATATAGATCGTGCACTTAAGAGAATAGAGGGGAAGATGTTGTCAAAATTTACACGTGAAAAAGAGGCGATAATATAAATGAGGTAACAGAATCCGTAATTCACAAATAAATGACAAATGGTTTAAGGCCCTTACCTATTTATTAGTATTGGAGTGATAAGGCGAAGTTAGGACACCCTCACACCACTTGGATATTGCACTTAATATTTGTTTGTGTTTTTGCAGCATACCTAAAATGGAAATTGATAAGAGTTGGATCAAGATTAGAAACCGTAAGTCTGACGAGTTTTGGTATAGATTGTAAGTGTTTATAACCATGGCGAGACCATTTGCAAATAATAGAGGGATGATTAGTTGTCCGTGCAAAAGATGTGTAAATAGGGCCAAGCAATTAGCGGATGATGTCGAGTCTCACATATTTCATTATGGTTTTTTGGAGAGTTATGAGAAATGGATTCATTATGGGTAGAATAAGAGTGAGCGTGTGAATGTGAGTGCACAGAATGAAGGGGTAGCTGTGAGAGATGAGATGGTGGATGTTTATAATCATATAGTCGGGGATGACTTAACCGGTACTGATGTCCATTACGACGAATTGTTTGAGGATCTGCATTCAAAATTGTGTCTTAGAGTTTCGTCTTTCTCGTCGTTAAACTTTTTAATTAAGTTGATGCATCTGAAAAGGGTAAATAAGTAGACAAATAAGTTCGTCGATGAGCTGTTGAACTTGGCGTTCTCCAAAATCAATATTGTCGGCTCTTGTTATGAAGCTAAAAAGCTAATGACGAAGTTGGGTTTGGGTACAAATATATTCATGTTTGCAAGAATGATTGTGCACTGTTTTCGAACGAACACGCTTTTGGACAAACTTGTCTAGTATGCTCTGAAAATCATTGAAAACAAAAAGCAGTGAAAGATTCTAGAAAGAATGTGTCACATAAAGTATTGCGTTATTTTCCATTAGCCCCTAGACTTAAACGTTTTGTTTGCCACATGAGATAATGCGAAACTCATGAGATACTGTAAAACTCACGAGGAACTCATGAGTTGGCATAATACTAGTAAGTCGAAAGACAAAGATGAGATGAACAATCCCTCATATTGAAAGGCGTGTCGGGAATTCGATGAGAATGAGGATGATGATACAATGGAAGACTACATGGATGACGAAATAGACGATGACAGTGACGAAGAGGACAATGAAGACAGTGATGGTCATAGATATCACAATAGTAATTCAAAGTAAATGTTGTTGTTTGTAACAAAACTTCTTTTAATAATAATGTAAAATTTTGCTTTATTAAATTACCTTGAAAATAAATATTACTATAATTATTATTCATTATAAAAAAAACAATTGTTATTCAAAATTAATAATTACTATTATTAATATTAATAATTTTTGTTATTCATAAATATTGTTTTACATTAATATTTCATATTCATTAACAAATTTATATAAATTTTGATTATTTACCTTTATAATCAAGGGTTAATTATACTAATGGTCTCCATTCTTTCAAGTTTGTAACGATTTCATCTCCATTCTTTTTTTTTAGTAGA
This sequence comes from Forsythia viridissima, assembly GCA_030279155.1. Taxonomy (NCBI): domain Eukaryota; kingdom Viridiplantae; phylum Streptophyta; class Magnoliopsida; order Lamiales; family Oleaceae; genus Forsythia; species Forsythia viridissima. Next base: position 15,176,556 of record CM059036.1, read on the forward strand.
TATCATCTCCATTCTTCCATTTATTCTCAAAGATGGTTTCCAAATCACTATTTTTCACTATTATAACAATTCTTTGATAATTTTGCCATTGACTTAAATAAATTAAAATGATAGGAAAAAAAATACAATGAAAGCATTGCAATTGGGCCCTTAACCTTTTCAAAAGGACAAATAAATCCTAAACTATTTTATTTTATTCAGCTAAGTGTTGTTCTCCAACTAAAAATGAATCATCTTCCAACTAAAAATGAATCATCTTTTCCCACCCCACCCCACTCCACCCCACCCCACCCCATTCCCCTTCGTTTTCATCTCCCGAAGCTTTGCCATTTTCAATCCCACCATACATATATGTACACCACCATATCTCTATTTTACATCTCTCTCTCTCTCTCTCTCTCTCTCTCTCTCTCTCTCTCACACACACACACACACAGAGGCATCCTAGTCTCTATGATGGACAGTATTCCCAACAATTTGATGAGACAGATGCATAGAAGGGACTTCAGAAGCAACATTCGAGCTATTATCATAGAAAACACTGGAAGGTAAAATAATATTAGAAGCACTTTCATCTTGCAAATTGGGAGTAGGATCTATCTGTGAACTAGTTCGAAACAATTCATATAATGGCTGAAACTAAGCATGATCCCCAGAAGCATTTCCAGCTGACAGACCAGAAGCTTGCAATTCCACTGTCACACTTTGGCTGCCTAAAATGAGTTCTTTGGTATTGGCCTTGGAAACTACACTAAGGCGGTGGCGGTGGCGGTGGCGGTGGCGGTGGCGGTAGCGGTGGCGGTGGCGGTGGCGGTGGCGGTGGTGGTGGTGGTGGAGGGTGGCAGGAAAGAGAAAGAAGTATGAGGTATGGGTGGAGGAAAGATTGAGGATAGGTGAGAGATAGTGGTGGTATGATAAGGTAATTTGGACATGTAAGTTGGGTAGAAGGGGTCAAGGACAAAAACTGAAACCCCAACTTTGTGTGTGTGTGTGTGAGAGATGTGAAATAAAGATATGGTGGTGTACGTATATGTAGGGTGGGATTGAAAATAGCAAAGCGTCAGGGGATGAAAACAAATAAGGTGGGGTGGGGTGGGGTGGGGTGGGGTGGGGTGGGGTGGGGTGAAAACGAATGGGATGGGGTGGGGTGATTCCTTTTGAGTTGGGGAAGAACACTTATATGAATAAAATAAAATATTTTCGGATTTATTTGTACTTTTGAAAAGATTAAGGGCCCAACTGCAATGCTTTCATTGTATTTTTTTCTATTATTTTAATTTATTTAAGTCAGGGGTAAAAATTGTCAACGAATTGTCAGAATAGTGAAAAATAGTGATTTGGAGACCATATGTGAGAATAAACAGAAGAATGAGGATGATATCTGCTAAAAAAAAGAATGAAAATGAAATCGTTACAAACCTGAAAGAATGGAGACCATTAGTGTAATTAACCCTATAAATAATCACGAATGTATGGAGTTTTCTCCGCTACTCGAAGAAAAAAAGAATGTATACTTATGTGTATCTATACGTCTCCAATTTACTTTTCAAACAAAACTCTCCCTCAAACGATATTCTATTTGCTCTACTCAATGCCTCAATCCTAAAATCATAACTACCATAACTCAAATCGTCATTCTCGCCCATTAAGATACCATCAGGAACAAATAGTTCAAATCTCAGTAACACATTCTCGTAGTTCTTACGATCGGATCCTACCATGGAGAAGCGGTATACTAGTATTAGTTTATTAATAAAAATTTAGTTATTCATAAATATTGTTTTACATTAATATATCTTATTAATTAATATGTAAATCACTTAAAAATTTTAAAAATTCACACGCCAATTGGCACTTACTTATATCGCATTTCTTTAGAGCCCGTTTAGTGTAAATTATAATGGGTAAATTCAAGGCCGGTCACTGTTTGTGTACTTATGGACTCTAAAGTCATATGGTTAAAACTTAATTCAATTAAAGTCACATTTTACAGCTAAAAGACCAACTTACCTTTAATTGTAAAAAAACGCTAATTGTGATACTGTTTTGTTGTGATACTATTTTGTATGATGATATTGTTTTGTTGTGATACTGTTTTATTGTGATATTATTTTGTATGTTACTGTTTTATTTATGATACTGTTTTATTTAGATAATGTATATTAATATATTTATACCATGTTTTTATCTTTGATACTGTTTTATTATGACAATGTTTAAACCTATGATCTTGTACTACTAATTGAGTATTTTAAGAAGAGTATCATTACTTCAACTATTAAAATATCTTGTACTTAGTTTTATTGATGATACTGTTTTCTCTATGATACTGTTTTATATAGATAATGTTCTATGGTACACTTACACCATACTTTTATCGTTGATATTGTTTTATTATAATAATGTTTCAACCTATAATGCTGTTTTAATCTATGATAATATTATTGAATGCAAACAGTATCGATAGTCTTATACTACTAATGGAGCATTTTAAGAACAATAAAATTACTTCAACTAGTAAAATATCTATGATACTGTTTTAATATATGATAATGTTATTGAATACAAACAGTATCAATGGTCTTGTACTACTAATAGAGCACTTTAAGAACAATATAATTACTTTAACCAGTAAAACAGATCTATGATACTGTTTTATTTAGATAAAGTGATATGGTATACTTATACCATGTTTTTATCTTTGATACTATTTTATTATGATAATGTTTTAACCTATGATACTGTTATTTTATTGAGTTGTAGTTTGTTTATGTGATACTATTTTATTAAGATATTTTCATATATGATACTAATATATTAAGATATATTTATTTGTGATTCTGTTTTAGAGTATGTATGATACTATTTTAGAGTATGTATGATACTGTTTTGACAAAAAAAATTAAAGATTGTTATTTTAAATTAAAGAGACAACTTCAAATGACTAAAATCTATCACACGCAGTGGCAAAGCCATTTGTCTTGACCGACTCGTCGAGATGATTCCAAAAATATATTATAATAAAAATTCTGAGAACGTATGCGAATTCTATGCCCATTTATGTTATGATACTGTTTTTTGTGATACTGTTTTGTATAATACAGTGTCAAACAACTTTCATGACTAATTAACAACACAAAGAAATAATCTAATGGCCAACTTAATACAGTATCAAGTTGTTATTCTATAATACAACATCAAACTGTTTTCTATAATATAGTATGAAGCTGCTATTTACAGATTTGTTTTCTATAATACTGTTTTATTGGAAAGGTAAACATCAGCATTGCCATACTGATTTGTTGGCGGTTTCTCTTCTGGAAAGCCAAACAAATAATATTTGTCATTGTCCACCATGTTCACGAAAGCCATGCTGGTTCACGCTGGGTTGAACATAGTCCGAGCTTTCCTTATGAAGTCTTTCACGAGGATTCACCTTGTCTGCATGTTTTGAGGCAGAAACTAGAACATCTTTAGGAAATTTTACCTTAGCCTTTTTGCTTCTGATCCTCCGAGCCTCAATATCATAAGCTCTTGCAGCTTCTTCAACAGTGTTAAAAGTTTCAAGCCAAACTTCGATACCTTTTATAGGGTCTCGAATCTCAGCAGCCCATTTACCCCATGGGCGTTGTCGGATCCCTTTGTACCGATTCTTCCTCTTTCTCTTTGATGACTTTTCAGCATCCTCGTCGAACTCAGCAGATTTTAAAGATTTGGAACCCGAAGGCTGGAGTTTTTTTGAAGCAGAGAAAGCGAAGGGTTTGACATCGATCTTCACTTCGTTATCAGAGTAATCCTTAAATTCCTGAAAGTCAGCCTCAAAATCATCGTCAATGTCAACAATTGGAAACCTTCTTTTTATCGTTGATTAGATCGGCGCTGCTGCCACTTCTCCATAGCAAGTCCGCAGTTAGGCGGCATGATGATCTGTTCGGCATCAACAAGTCCGATATATTGATGACGATCTTTAGAGAAAAAACACTCGCCGGAGAAGGAGATTTGTGGAGGTGGATAGGGGAAAAAATCTGCAATTTTGGTGGAACTCATCGGAGGTTGCCGGATGTTGAGACGGTTTGTGCAGTTGGAAGAACTTGTGGATAGAAAATATGGACTACATGGGTGATTTTGGAATTAATTTAAAATATTATTGAAAGTATGACTTAATCATCATTTTAAAAAATGTTTTGACCTAATTTGAAACAAGTCTTGTGGATGTGACTTATAGACAATTTTTTCAATTATAAACTAGTTTATTTGACCAAAATAATTAATTTGACCAGGAATGATTAAAAAAATCATGCTACAAAGACAAATTTTTTTATCAAATAAATTATTTTAATCAAATAATATATTTCAGTCAAATAAACTAGTTTATAATCCACATCAAAACAAGTCATAATTGAGTGGATCATCGGATGTGGACTATTCATTCATTACCCCACCAAAGCATATGGATTGCGACGAAATATTCGTTAGTTACTAAAACCACCACAAAAAAGCCTTTATCTGACTTTCTCGAATAGATTGTTTTCTTCAAGCCACATTTAGAGCATGTTTGGCAGCAATTTTGGAGCAAAAAAATACATTTTTTTGGCTTGAGATTGTTGACTTTTCAATATTTTGTAAGTAAAATGACTATATTGTCCCTTATTATTTTAAAATGGAAATGTATTGATTAAGGGTAAAATAATCATTTCACAAACAAAAATTTTGAAAAGTCAATCTTATCAAGCCACAAAAATGGATTTTTTGTCTAAAAATTCCAACCGAACATGCTCTTAATGTAGGTTCTAGAACCAAAACGAGTGCTTAATTAGTCCGACGAATGTCGGTCGCTATATAATCCTAATCCAACTCAATCCCCTATGCCGCTCCAGGCTCTGTTCTTCTCTTATACACTCTCTCCCTCCCCGTCGCACACTCAAGTCAATCTCTCTCCGTCCCACACTCCAAAAGCTGAATCTATCTCCGTCACGCACTCCAGTAACTGAAGCTCCCTCCGTCGCACACTCCAACAGCACAAAAACACACTCCGTCGCACTATCCCACGCGGTATTATCAGGTAAGCAGTGGCTTTTTTGGTGTCAATCAATGTAAGTTTAATTCATTCAAGTCTGAAAAATAGTGGAATGGTAGTAAGCTTTTAGTAATTTCTTGTGGGTTCTTTTTCCTCTTTCAGTTAAAAAACGGGGCATCTCTAATTTGCACTTTAATTTTTTGTTGATCCGTCTTCCTAATTTATCAGGTGTTATTTTATGAGTGATTTTATGTATGTTGATTTTCTGGAAAAATTTCTGATTTTACTTATCAATTGCGATGATTTATCAATTTGATCAATCATCTGATGATTTTATCAATTTGATTATTTTATCAATTTTCTGTAAATTGGCGTGCTATCAAATCTGATTTTACAGTTCAAAATTTACTTCTCAATTTGATGATTTTATGGGGAAAAAAATTATGATTTGCACATCTCTAATTCAAGTTATTCTTTCTGATTGAGATAATTGACAATGTTTCGCTTATAAATGGAGAAAGAATTGTACTGAAGATTTGACAAAAGGTATATTTTTCACATTTTTGCTTATTTTTACATGCTTAATTATGTGTGTTATTGATCTCTCATTTTTGTGGATCTTGAAACTGGTTGATTTAATGTTCTTATTATTGAATTTTGAACCATTATTTGTCTGCAAATAGTGATGATTTTCAAATCTTACTAGCTGAGATTATTAGGAAATTATTTCCATACATGACTAATGACACCTTATCAAAAAGTTTGAGCTTAGAGTTGTGCAAGTTCGACATGTTTATCTATTTAAATTTTGTCTTTAACGCATCTTCTCATGTAAAGGTCTTGTACGCATTTATCACCAAAGGCCAGCAAAAGATTTATAAATGAGTGATAGCAAGAATCGAACTCAATAAGCTGGCCTTTGCATGCTCTGAATCCACATTGCTTAAGCGGTTGAAGAGATTACATGTTTATTCTTTTAAATTTTCTCTACCACACTTCGTGTTCTCTAATTGTGTGTTGAGTAGAGTGGAGGGATGGAGGGGGTTCCATTCACTTAATTTTGTTTTAGTTATGAATTGCAGCATGTAATCTAGATGTGACTAGATGTGACTGTTGGAAATTGGTTAGAAACATTTTGGTTTTGATCAATTTTGACCAATTATTTAAGCGGGATTCGTTAGTTGAGTACGAGATTTATAAGGCCAAACATGTTCTACTTCGTGAGTAGATTAACGTAGTATATTTAATTGTTCAAACCAATTTCGGGTGAATGAAAAATTAAGGCTTAAAGTGAATCGCTCCAAAACATGAAAATGGTTGGAAACTGGATTAGAATGTTGTGAAATATTCTAGTATCTGTTTGGCAGAAAAGCTGTGTCATTTTGGACATGTGATTTATTAACAGCCACATTTTTTCATCTTAGAGATATGTCCATCATTCTCTAGCGAGGGCTATTGTCATTGCCATAAGATGATTAGACGTCGTTTTGTATTTGTGGTGACGACATTGTCGTCGCTATAATTCGTCTCGATAGATTAGTGCATCTTACTATTTAGCGATGACAATATGTCGTATCTATAGATCTTTTTATCTATACCAATGATATTGTTGCCGTTATATTTTCGTACTCAATTTCTTCGAATTAGGGCCATTGATACGACACCTGGTCGCAAAAGCCGTCACTATAAGATAAATTTTTCAGCGACGACAATATCATCTCTATTACTTTGGATTTTTAATTAGTAATAGCGACAACACTATCATCGCAATATTGTTAAAATATATGGTGATGACAATGTTGTTGTTATACGTTATTCTATGTTTAATTTAGAGCGGCGATATTTTCACCGCTATAAAGTATTTTAATTTTTTTAGAAAAAAATGAATAATTAAATAGTACATAAATCCTACGGGTCTCTCGAATCCCCATCGTCGATCTCGTCCTCGTCCTCGTCCTCGTACTCGCCTTCGTCAACTTCCTCATCCTTCTTTGGTACAACCTTAGTAATCTCTGCTATAGATTATTCGTAAGACGTGCAATCGTCTTTACCATTCGGCAGAGTTGGGCCTTATATGTGACAACGTGAATTCTTAACAACTCGAGTATTACCAAACGTACTTTAACATTCTTTTTGGTGACACTCGAGTTCTTAAGAATTCGAATTATCACAGTTGGTATCAAAGCATTTACGATCTTGGACATTTTAAAAAAATAAAATAAAATAAAAAATAGTAAAAAAAATTGGTTTTATACGGCAGCAAACGCTACTGTTCACGTGAACAGTAAGCAATGCACTGTTCACTGGTTTTGTGTGTGTATATATATAGAGGTATATTATTATTACCTTTTTAAGTTATGTTTATAAGTAATTTATTATTTTTTAGTTATGTTTAGAATAAGTTATTAATTTTAATATAAGTATTTACTTATAAAGATAACTTAAAAAGGTATTAATAATATACTTATATATATATATATATATATATATATATATATATATATATATATATATATATATATATATATATATTTTAACGAAAAGATAAAAACAAATATCACCACCTAAGACATGTTAACTTTAACCTGATTCTTATCATTAAGGTTACCACTGGCACTCCCTTAATAAATTTCTAAATTAATTGATTCATTTTTCTCAACATCTAAAGGATATTACAGGCTCACTCCGGCCAACAATCCTTACTCATTTGGGTCACTCAGGATTAATTTAGAAACAGTATGGCTTCTAAAAATCAAGTTATGCTTTTATAACATGTATAAGATGAAATGATTGATACAACAAATATTAACAAAACATTTCAACAAAATACTTCATAAAATTTAATAAAAAATTACAGATAAAACATTTTTTGGAGATCTACTAATATATAGAAGAAATTACTACTAAGGATTTCCATTTCGGAAAATCCCGAAAATATCTGAAAAACTAAATTACAAACTCAAAATAACATATACCTGATTACAAGCTTTCTGCAATTTGGATTGAGAATTTTCTTTATACAAGGGAAGGTATTGTAAGAGAGCAGTTTTTGTGTGGAAAATACTTGTGAAAAAACCATGCTTCTTACGAATGAGGAACCTTTCCTTATATAATAAAATTCTAGGGAGTAGAAACAAAAAAGTAAATCAAAAGAAAGATTCTTCTTTACACGCGTCTGGAAACTTTCTGTCTTTTCTTTGGCACGCGTTTCACCGAGAAATTTCTGGCCAAAATCTTGAGATGAAAATTCTTCAAAAGTCTGTCATCCTTGAAAAAACGTACCAGCTGTCTTCTTTTTTTCAAAAGATCAATAGTATCATGTATGGCATCTTTGGCAAATCTTTCAAAAATCTTTCTGGCAGCATTTGAAAATTCAAATTTCGCACAGTACCTTTTTTGTCTTTTTCATTTGTTTGCAGCATCTTTCTTGAAAATTCCTTCTGAAAGCATCTGAATAAAATTCTTTTTTCAAAAAGTGAACAGAAATCTGTCTGGGAATCTTTTCTGAAATTTGGCAAATTTTTCAATTTTGTCTTCTTCCGAAGCTGGGATTGTCTGAAATTTCAAAAGTAAAGGAATCTTTTCTTTTTCTTTTCTAAAGTTTCTTGTCTTCTTTCTGCAGCAAAGATCTGTTACGAATTTGTTCTAAGTGTCAAAGTTGTGTTCTGCTGTAGGAGAAAAGGACATTCCTGAGTCTGAATTATTACATCCGTATTCTTCATATTCTCCTCTGAAACTACCACCTTCTGAATTACTTGGGGATTTTTCTGGATTCTGGTGTACTTCTTTGATTTCTTTTTCTTTATCATGTTCTTTCTTTGCTAAGAAATTATTAATAGCTTCATTAATTACATCTTCAATTTTTTTCTTTCTAACAATTTTCTTTTTTTTTTTTGGATGAAACTTCATCTTTTTGCATTTCTTGAATTTGAGAAAGGAGTCTATTAATTGAAATGACATCATCTTCTGGGTCTTGGCTTTCTTGCAAATTTTTTTTCTTTACTATTTTGAGAGTCTGATGGGCTTTTTTGAGATTCTGGCTTTTTAGTTGGGCTCTGAGATGGGCTTGCAGAATAATTAACTAAAAAATCAGATTTGCCACTGGGCTGGCCAAGGGTATCCCAGATTTGGGTCTTTTCTAAGGATGTAAGGAAATCAACAGTTCCTGAGTCTGTTGAACTTTTGGCAAGTCGACAGCCATTAACGGGTTTGATAAGTCTTTACTGGTTACCGTTTGAACCGGACTAGCTACTGACTTTACTGGCTCAGTAGTACCTTTTGTATAGATCATTTTCAAATTCACAATCTCTTTTTCTAATGAAGCAATCTTCTTTTGTAATGAAATTCTTTCTAAAATAAGTGCTTCATTTGATTCATTAATAATCTTAAAATTATTTTGCATACACTCACAGTGGGTGCAAAAAATCTTTTTGTCTTTATTAGGAGAAAAGTCTTTTTGTCTTTATTAGGAGAAAAGTCTAGTGGAGAATCTTGAAAATTTCTAAGAGATGGAGAAACAAAGAAATTTAAACCAATAAGGTGTCTGGCACATTCTAAAGCTTCTTGGAAACTTGTAGATCCTTTATAAAGCGGGTCTTTGAAATTATTAATATTCTCAACTACTTCAACTCAGGTATGAAATATTCCTAGTGTTTTTCCTTTGATAACAACATAAAACTTAAACTTATTCTTGTTCTGATTAAAGAATTCTGATAATGCATTCATACATGCAAGAAAATACTTTTGGTCTTTTGTGTTCTTATTATAAGAAATCCATAGATTGTCTAAAATACACTTTTCTTCTTTAGATAAAGAAATGTGAGGTAAAACTTTAAAAGAAATGTTACTAGATGGAAAATAAATAAGTTCTTTATTACCGAATCTTAACTTGTCTTGATAAAAGAGTCTGTTCTGACTATTTGAGGTTTGAAGTAAAGCTGAAGATGCAAAAGAATTCCCAGGGGGAATTCCTGGTCTAGGCGGTGGTCTAGACATGTGTAGAGAAACACAAAACAATTAATATTCCTTAGTAGAAATCATCCTACTTAAAATATCTGCTTCTTTGTTATCTACGCCTTTGATATGTTCAAAGTCTATATTAATTCAAGTATTTGTAATTCTATCTATAAAATTTAGCCATCTTCTTCTACTGCTTTTCTTAGAATCTAATTTGAGCTTATTATAAAATGAAACTATAGCAGTACAGTCTGTTCTTATCCAGAATGACATTTTGCATGACTAACTTTTATAGTTCGGTTCAAATGGTAACCGGTAAAGACTTATCAAACTCGTTAATGGCTGTGGACTTGCCAAAAGTTCAACAGACTCAGGGAACTGTTGATTTCCCTACATCCTTAGAAAAGACCCAAATCTGGGATACCCTTGGCCAGCCCAGTGGCAAATCTGATTTTTTAGTTAATTATTCTGCAAGCCCATCAGACTCTCAAAATAGTAAAAAAAAAAAGAAATTTTGCAAGAAAGCCAAGACCCAGAAGATGATGTCATTTCAATTAATAGACTCCTTTCTCAAATTCAAGAAATGCAAAAAGATGAAGTTTCATCCAAAAGAAAAAAGAAAATTGTTAGCAAGAAAAAAATTGAAGATGTAATTAATGAAGCCATTAATAATTTCTTAGCAAAGAAAGAACATGATAAAGAAAAAGAAATCAAAGAAGTACACCATAATCCAGAAAAATCCCCAAGTAATTCAGAAGGTGGTAGTTTCAGAGGAGAATATGAAGAATACAGATGTAATAATTCAGACTCAGGAATGTCCTTTTCTCCTACAGCAGAACACAACTTTGACACTTAGAACAAATTCGTAACAGATTTTTGCTGCAGAAAGAAGACAAGAAACTTTAGAAAAGAAAAAGAAAAGATTCATTTACTTTTGAAATTTCAGATGATCCCAGCTTCGGAAGAAGACAAAATTGAAAAATTTGCCAGATTTCAGAAAAGATTCCCAGACAAATTTCTGTTCACTTTTTGAAAAAAGAATTTTATTCAGATGCTTTTAGAAGGAATTTTCAAGAAAGATGCTACAAACAAATGAAAAAGACAAAAAAGTTACTGTGCGAAATTTGAATTTTCAAATGCTGCCAGAAAGATTTTTGAAAGATTTGCCAAAGATGCCAGACATGATACTATTGATTTTTTGAAAAAAGGAAGACAGCTAGTACGTTTTTTCAAGGATGACAGACTTTTGAAGAATTTTCATCTCAAGATTTTGGCCAGAAGTTTCTCGGTGAAACGCGTGCCAAAGAAAAGACAGAAAGTTTCCAGACGTGTGTAAAAAAGAATCTTTCTTTTGATTTACTTGTTTGTTTCTGCTCCTTATAATTTTATTATATAAGGAAAGGTTCTTCATTCGTAAGAAGCATGGTTTTTTCACAAGTATTTTTCACACAAAAACTGTTCTCTTACAATACATTCCCTTGTATAAAGAAAATTCTCAATCTAAATTGCAGAAAGCTTGTAATCAGGTATATGTTATTTTGAGTTTGTAATTTAGTTTTTCAGATATTTTCTGGATTTTCTGAAAGGGAAATCCTTAGTAGTAATTTCTTCTATGTATTAGCAGATCTCCAAAAAATGTTTTATCTGTAATTTTTTATGAAGTTTTATGAAGTATTTTGTTGAAATGTTTTGTTAATATTTGTTGTATCAATCATTTCATCCTATGCATGTTATAAAAGCATAACTTGATTTTTAGAAGCATACTGTTTCTAAATTAATCTTGAGTGACCCAAATGAGTAAGGATTGTTGGTCGGAGTAAACCTGTGATATCCTTTAGATGTTGGGGAAAAGGAATTAATTAATTTAGGAATTTATGAAGGGAGTGCCAGTGGTAACTTTAATGAAAAGAATCAGGTTAAAGTTAACATGTCTTAGGTGGTGATATTTGTTTTTACCTTTTCGTTAAAAAAAAAAAAAAATGTTGAGACACTAAAGGAATTTATGAAAAGGAAAGTACCAAGTAGGATAAAACATAAATTTTGAAAAACAAAACAAAATTTTTTTATGAACCAAACAAGCTCAAAAACAGACGAAGCATCTACATCAGGTACAAAAGAAACCAACCCAGAACAAAAGATAAAATTATTTTCAGAACTCATTCAGAATTTTATTTACCTGTCAGAAAAAACAAGTAGGGAATTAGAAAGAATAAGAAAAAATTTAGGATCAAGATATAAGATTTTAGATAGAGTTTTTAGATAACTACCACAGCTAGATTCATCTTTATTAGAAGAACATATTATCTTACAAAATAAAGATTTAAACAATTTTGAAAAAAGAGTTAAAGAATTAGAAGAAATTATAATAGATGGAGCTATAGAACCAGATAGCCAATTTTTCGATTATTATTTAAAAATAAAAGAGTTAACAGATAATTTAGACTTCCGCATTAAAGAGATAGAATCTTGCATTAATCAGATTAAACAAAACGCGCTTCGAGGGGGGGTGCGATAAGAGAGACTCAGCCACTGGCGTAGAAGGGTCTTTCTTAAAGTTAGTCTGCAGAGTTGGCAAGGTTAGCAGAGGTCTTTTTTAATCTGCTTAATGCGGAAGTCTAAATTGTCTAATATTTCTTTAATTTTTAAATAATAATCTAAAAATTGACTGTCTTGATTAATTTCTTTTTCTTCTAAAATTATTTCTATTTCTTTAATTCTTTGTTCTAAAAAGGTTATGTCTTTATTCTGTTCTATTATAGTTCTTTCAAGTAAATAAGAGTTTACTTCTGGAAATTTTCTAAATTTTAAATCTAATAATTTAAAATTAATTCCTATTCTATTTCTTGCAAGTTCTAATTCTTTTTTATGTCTTTTTAACAGGGTACTAAATTCTTTAAGAATTTTTGGAGGTAGTCTAATATAAATATTACTTGCTAAAGTTGGTTCTGATGTAGAGGCTTTGTCTGGTAAGTTCATAAAATTTTTTGTTTTTCAAATGTTTGTATATCCTACTCGGTACTTCCCTTTTCATAAATTCTTTTAAATGTTCTTAACAAATCTCCTTTTTTTTTTTTTAACCGGAAACATAAATACCAAAAATAAATATCACCACCTAAGACATGTTAACTTGAACCTGATTCCTTTCATTAAGGTTACCACTGGCACTCCCTTAATAAATTTCTAAATCAATTGATTCCCTTTCCCCAACATCTAAAGGACATCTAAGGCTCACTCCGGCCTACAATCCTTACTTATTTGGGTCACTCAGGATTAACTTAGAAACAGTATGGCTTCTAAAAATCAAGTTATGCTTTTATAACATGCATAGGATGAAATGAATGATATAACAAAATATCAACAAAACATTTCAACAAAATGTTGAAAATAACTTCATAAAAAATTACAATAATGTAAACATTTTTTGGAGATCTGTCAATACATAAAAAGAAATTACTACTAAGGATTTCCCTTTCGGAAAATCCCGAATTCTAGTGAAAAACTTTAAATTACAAAGTTATGAACATATACCTGAATACAAGCTCTTCTAATTTGGATTGAGAATTTTGCTTATACAAGAGGTTTTTTGAAAGAGCAGATATTTCTGAGGTATCGAGTTTTTTGAACTTTTTTGACCATGCTCTTTTCAAATGAAAACTTCCCATTATATAATAAAATTCTTGGGAGCAAAACAGTCTAAAGTAAATCTAAAAGATAAGCATCTAAACTTTCTGTCTAATCTTCTGTTTACAATTGGCACGCGTTTCACCGAGAAACATCTGGCCAAGTCTTGAATTGAGAAATCTTCTGAAAATTAAGCCAGCTGTCTGTCTCTTTTCAAAAGGTCTACAGCATCATGTCTGAGCATCTTTGAAAAAATTTCCTCTGACAAAACTTTTTCTGTCTGATTGAAATTTGTTTTCTTGCGGAAATTCAAAAAGGAAACAGTTTCTTTTGTCTTTTATACAGCTGTCTTTTTCTGGCAAATTTTCTGAATAATTGCAGCATCTTTGGCAAAATTTTCAATGTCTGCATAGTTCTTCTTCTGGCTTATCTTATCAAATTGGCAAATCTGTCTGCACAAATGAATTCTGAATTGTCGTCTTCTGTTTGGAAGAGAATCTGAAAAATCTGAGATGTTCTTTGTTCTATGTATCAAGATTGTGTTCTGCTGTAGGGGAAAATGACATTCCCGAATCTGAATTATCACAACCTAGTCTTTCATCTTCTCCTCTAAAATTAGAGTCTTCTGAATTCTCTGATTTTTCTGGTTCTGGATTCGAACACTGAATGTCTTTTTCTTTGCTATTTGCTTTCTTTGTAACAATTTTTTCTAAGACTTTTTCGATTTTTTCTTCAAGATTTTTCTCTTCTTTCTTTTTACTTTTATTCTTTTTTGAAACAATTCTTCTTTTCAAAATTTTTTCATTCTTTTGATACTTTTCTATTTGGGAAAGAAGTCTTTCTACAGAAATAAAACTGTCATTTGGGTCTTGGCTATCTTGAAAGATCTCTTTTCCTTTGGAAATCTGGGTATTTTGGGTTTCTGAACACTGGGCTTCTGAAATTTGAATCTGGGTTAAATGTTCTGGGCTTTGAGATGGGCTTGCAGAATAATTAACTAATAAATCAAACTTCTTGCCACTGGGCTGGCCAAGTAAATCCCAGGTTTGGGTTTGTTCTAAAGGAGTAGGGAAATCAACAGTTCCCTGAGTCTGTTGAACTTTGGGCAAGTCCACAGCCATCAACGGGTTTGATGAGTCTTTACCGGTTACCGTTTGAACCGGACTAGCTACTGACTTAACTGGCTCAGTAGTACCTTTTGGATAGATCATCTTTAAGTTCAAAACTTCTTTTTCTAATGAAGCAACTTTCTTTTGTAAAGAAATTCTTTCTAAAATTAATGTTTCATTTGATTCATTCAAAATTTTAAAATTCTTTTGCATACACTCGCAGTGAGTGCAAAAAATCTTTTTGTCTTTACTAGGGGAGAAGTCTAATGGTGCATCTTGAAAATTTCTTAATGAAGGAGAAATAAAGAAATTTAATCCTATGAGATGTCTGGCACAATCTAATGCTTCTTGAAAACTCGTAAAACCTTTATAAAGAGGGTCTTTAAAATTATTAATATTTTCAACTACTTCTACCCAGGTGTGGAAAATTCCTGGTGTCTTTCCTTTGATGACTACATAAAATTTGAACTTATTCTTATTCTGATTAAAAAATTCTGACAATGCATTCATGCATGCAAGGAAATATTTCTGGTCTTTTGGATTCTTATTATAAGAGATCCATAAATTGTCTAAAATGCATTTCTCTTCTTTTGATAAAGAAATATGTGGAAAAACTTTAAAAGAAATATTACTTGTAGGAAAGCATATAAGTTCTTGATTACCGAATCTAAGCTTGTCTTGGTAAAAAAGTCTGTTCTGACTAGATGAAGTCTGAAGTAAAGCAGAAGAAGCAAAGGAATTCCCTGGCGGGATTCCTGGTCTCAAAGGAGGTCTGGACATCTGTAAAGGAAAACAAAACTGTTAGATCAAAAGTCCTTATAAATAATCATTCTACTTAAGATGTCTGCTGCCTTATTATCTATTCCTTTAATATGCTCAAAATCTATACTAATTCCCGTATTTGTAATTCTATCTACAAAATTTAGCCATCTTCTTCTACTACTTTTCTTAGAATCTAATTTAAGCTTATTATAAAAAGAAACAATTGCTGCGCAATCAGTTCTAATCAAAATTTCTTTTCTAGAAATTATAAACAACTCAAAACTATCTAAAGCATAATTAATTGCAAGTAATTCTGCATCTATACTACTTAAATTACCTTTTTCTTTATAGCTGCCGCTATTATATCTACAAATTCTTTCTGTACTTTTATCTGCGTACTTATTAGGTTTACATAAAAGTATGGCTCCTCATCCTAAAATACTACCGTCTGTTTCTATAATTAAGAAATCTGTGTCTAGGGGCATTGCTAATTCTGGCAAACTTTTAATTCTATTTTTAATTTCTTGGACTAATTTAACATCTTCTAGATTAAAATGTCTTTGTCCTGTAGGAGATGTCTTAGAGTATAAGGGTCTTGCTATTTTTCCTAAATCTTTAATAAAGGGTCTTGCATAATTTACTAATCCTAAAAATTTCTGAATTTGCTTTAAATCTTCAAGCTTATCTGGAAATTCTAAAGCTTTCTGTGCTATGTGTGGCTGTAAGGAAATCTTTCCTTGTCCTATATTGACTCCTAGGAAATCTATAAATTCTTTAAAAAGAACCATTTTCTTTTTACTGATAATCAAACCATGATTAATAAATTCTGAAAATATAATTTGCAAATGACCTCTATGTTCTCTCCTATTTTTGCTGAATACTAAGATGTCATCTATGTATGTTACTACAAATTTACTATGCTTATTAAAAATACTATCCATCTTTCTTTGAAAAATTCCTGGGGCGTTCTTCAAACCGAAAGGCATGACTAGCCATTCAAAGTGTCCTTCTGGACATGTGAATGCTGTCCATTCTATACTATCAGGATGCATCTTAACCTGCCAAAATCCTGACTTAAGATCAAACTTACTGAAAATCTTACAGTTCTGAATTCTATTAATAAGAACAGTTTTGTCTGGTAATTTATATGCATCATCTATGGTATTATCATTAAGTCTTTTATAATTAAATACCATCCTACTTTTACCTCTTACTATCTCTGAATGTTTTCTTACAATAAAAGCAGCTGATCTATGGGGACTGTCTGATTTTCTAATTACTTCTAACTTAAGTAAGTCTTGAGTATGCATCTTAAAGTCTTCTAGATCTAAATTTGTTGCTTCTATATTCTTACATCTGATTATATATTCTGGGTTCTTAATCTTAATCTCACATGTTACCTTGTCTTTTTCCCAGTATTTTAAAACATTCTCTCCTAAAATTTCCATCTTTTCTAACTTAGAAATTAAACTTTCTATATCCTGTTCTGTTATGAGAGTATAATAAATCTTTTCATTATCTAAAAGGTCTATTGGGTCAAAATCAGATTCTTCTAAATTATTGAATTCATTTTCTAATTCATCCTCTTCTAAATTGTGATTTCCTATATGTTCTACTAATTGACACTCTCTTTCTAATTTACAGGGACATTCTTTCTTACTACTACTACCACCACGCTTCTCTGAGCACTCTGATGGAAAATAAATAGTCTGTGCAGGGCTAAATAATGTATGTTTTTGGAAATGTATAAAATCTTTACTAATTGTAATACTACCATTGTTAATTAATAAGAAATTAATCCCAGATAGATACTTAGTAAGGGCTAAAATTCCAATTGAGGCCCAACAAATGGACGGTAAGCATTATACTTATACAGATTTATTAAGACCTAATAGTAAGATTAGTTTTGAAACTAATTGCGGACTAAGTATAGAATATACATTACCAAGAGATTCAACGTGGGTTAGACCGTTAAATCTTAAATAAGTTGCCAGGCCCATTAGGATTAGAAATCACAGACAAATGGAATGAATTAACCTCGGTTAAAGAATTCCCAGATAAAAAATGGAGCATAGGACATAGAATTCAACATGTAATCAGATGTTTAGAAGAGAAATGTGTAACATTACAAATTCAGAAACAACTTAAAAAGACAGACTATAAATTTTGTAAAGATATTTTTACTCCTCAGACTTATGGTACTTCAAAACCCATAGAGAAAAAATATAGAAAAGATAAGAAAGTTAAAAGAAGACCTTTTAAGAAAAGATATTTTCTTAGAAAATCTAATAAGAGAAAACCTTATCTAGATGAGAACAAACATGTCAGAAAGTTTAAACCAGATAGAACTTATAGAAATAAGCTTAGTTGTTTTGTGTGCAATAGTAATGAACATTTAGCAAAGACATGTCCAAAAAGACTTAATAGTTATGATAAGAAGAGCACATTAGTAGAATGTACTAATGAAGATTTAATTCAATTAGATGAATATATTTCAGACAATGAATCTATTTATAGTATTGTTTCTATAGAAGATAATGTAGAAATTCAAGAAAATTCAGAATACGAAGTTTTAGATGAATTCTCGAATTTTAGAATTAGTGAAGATTCAGAATCTGAAGAAGACCTAGATTTCGTACAGACTTCATTAGATGAATGTAATCATAATTGGTTAAAAAGAACAGGTGCTGATAGTACAGCATGTTTTTTATGTAATTGGTATCCAGCTAGAAAGCTTAGAGCCAAGTGTTTAGAATGTTATAAAGAAGCCTGTATTAAATGTTTAGAAGAAAACAATTTAATTGAGAAAGAAGACTTTAAGCCAGAAATTACAATAGAACAAATTGAGATTTCAGAAATTAGAATTCTTAGAAGAAGAATTGAGAATATTGAAGACATGCAGAAATTATTAGTTCAGAGGCTAGAAATCCTAGAATCTAATAATAAAGGTAAAGCAATAATGTTAGAAGAATCATGTCAAAAAGAATCAATTTCAGAAAATCCAGAATTAGTTCAGATAGTTTGTAATTCAGAAAAGCTTAAAAGTATTAAAGTTAAATGCCAGATTAGGATAGGAGAATATATTATTAAATGTTTAGGATTAATAGACTCTGGTTGTACTAATTGTATAATTAATAAGAAATTAATCCCAGATAGATACTTAGTAAGGGCTAAAAGTCCAATTGAGGCCCAACAAATGGACGGTAAGCATTATACTTATACAGATTTATTAAGACCTAATAGTAAGATTAGTTTTGAAACTAATTGCGGACTAAGTATAGAATATACATTACCAAGAGATTCAACGTGGGTTAGACCGTTAAATCTTAAAGACTCAGACTTTATCTTAGGATTAAGTTTTTTATTAAAAGACAATGGTAGTATTACAATTAGTAAAGATTTTATACATTTCCAAAAACATACATTATTTAGCCCTGCACAGACTATTTATTTTCCATCAGAGTGCTCAGAGAAGCGTGGTGGTAGTAGTAGTAAGAAAGAATGTCCCTGTAAATTAGAAAGAGAGTGTCAATTTAGTAGAACATATAGGAAATCACAATTTAGAAGAGGATGAATTAGAAAATGAATTCAATAATTTAGAAGAATCTGATTTTGACCCAATAGACCTTTTAGATAATGAAAAGATTTATTATACTCTCATAACAGAACAGGATATAAAGTTTAATTTCTAAGTTAGAAAAGATGGAAATTTTAGGAGAGAATGTTTTAAAATACTGGGAAAAAGACAAGGTAACATGTGAGATTAAGATTAAGAACCCAGAATATATAATCAGATGTAAGAATATAGAAGCAACAAATTTAGATCTAGAAGACTTTAAGATGCATACTCAAGACTTACTTAAGTTAGGAGTAATTAGAAAATCAGACAGTCCCCATAGATCAGCTGCTTTTATTGTAAGAAAACATTCAGAGATAGTAAGAGGTAAAAGTAGGATGGTATTTAATTATAAAAGACTTAATGATAATACCATAGATGATGCATATAAATTACCAGACAAAACTGTTCTTATTAATAGAATTCAGAACTGTAAGATTTTCAGTAAGTTTGATCTTAAGTCAGGATTTTGGCAGGTTAAGATGCATCCTGATAGTATAGAATGGACAGCATTCACATGTCCAGAAGGACACTTTGAATGGCTAGTCATGCCTTTCGGTTTGAAGAACGCCCCAGGAATTTTTCAAAGAAAGATGGATAGTATTTTTAATAAGCATAGTAAATTTGTAGTAACATACATAGATGACATCTTAGTATTCAGCAAAAATAGGAGAGAACATAGAGGTCATTTGCAAATTATATTTTCAGAATTTATTAATCATGGTTTGATTATGAGTAAAAAGAAAATGGTTCTTTTTAAAGAATTTATAGATTTCCTAGGAGTCAATATAGGACAAGGAAAGATTTCCTTACAGCCACACATAGCACAGAAAGCTTTAGAATTTCCAGATAAGCTTGAAGATTTAAAGCAAATTCAGAAATTTTTAGGATTAGTAAATTATGCAAGACCCTTTATTAAAGATTTAGGAAAAATAGCAGGACCCTTATACTCTAAGACATCTCCTACAGGACAAAGACATTTTAATCTAGAAGATGTTAAATTAGTCCAAGAAATTAAAAATAGAATTAAAAGTTTGCCAGAATTAGCAATGCCCCTAGACACAGATTTCTTAATTATAGAAACAGACGGTAGTATTTTAGGATGGGGAGCCATACTTTTATGTAAACCTAATAAGTACGCAGATAAAAGTACAGAAAGAATTTGTAGATATAATAGCGGCAGCTATAAAGAAAAAGGTAATTTAAGTAGTATAGATGCAGAATTACTTGCAATTAATTATGCTTTAGATAGTTTTGAGTTGTTTATAATTTCTAGAAAAGAAATTTTGATTAGAACTGATTGCGCAGCAATTGTTTCTTTTTATAATAAGCTTAAATTAGATTCTAAGAAAAGTAGTAGAAGAAGATGGCTAAATTTTGTAGATAGAATTACAAATACGGGAATTAGTATAGATTTTGAGCATATTAAAGGAATAGATAATAAGGCAGCAGACATCTTAAGTAGAATGATTATTTATAAGGACTTTTGATCTAACAGTTTTGTTTTCCTTTACAGATGTCCAGACCTCCTTTGAGACCAGGAATCCCGCCAGGGAATTCCTTTGCTTCTTCTGCTTTACTTCAGACTTCATCTAGTCAGAACAGACTTTTTTACCAAGACAAGCTTAGATTCGGTAATCAAGAACTTATATGCTTTCCTACAAGTAATATTTCTTTTAAAGTTTTTCCACATATTTCTTTATCAAAAGAAGAGAAATGCATTTTAGACAATTTATGGATCTCTTATAATAAGAATCCAAAAGACCAGAAATATTTCCTTGCATGCATGAATGCATTGTCAGAATTTTTTAATCAGAATAAGAATAAGTTCAAATTTTATGTAGTCATCAAAGGAAAGACACCAGGAATTTTCCACACCTGGGTAGAAGTAGTTGAAAATATTAATAATTTTAAAGACCCTCTTTATAAAGGTTTTACGAGTTTTCAAGAAGCATTAGATTGTGCCAGACATCTCATAGGATTAAATTTCTTTATTTCTCCTTCATTAAGAAATTTTCAAGATGCACCATTAGACTTCTCCCCTAGTAAAGACAAAAAGATTTTTTGCACTCACTGCGAGTGTATGCAAAAGAATTTTAAAATTTTGAATGAATCAAATGAAGCATTAATTTTAGAAAGAATTTCTTTACAAAAGAAAGTTGCTTCATTAGAAAAAGAAGTTTTGAACTTAAAGATGATCTATCCAAAAGGTACTACTGAGCCAGTTAAGTCAGTAGCTAGTCCGGTTCAAACGGTAACCGGTAAAGACTCATCAAACCCGTTGATGGCTGTGGACTTGCCCAAAGTTCAACAGACTCAGGGAACTGTTGATTTCCCTACTCCTTTAGAACAAACCCAAACATGGGATTTACTTGGCCAGCCCAGTGGCAAGAAGTTTGATTTATTAGTTAATTATTCTGCAAGCCCATCTCAAAGCCCAGAACATTTAACCCAGATTCAAATTTCAGAAGCCCAGTGTTCAGAAACCCAAAATACCCAGATTTCCAAAGGAAAATAGATCTTTCAAGATAGCCAAGACCCAAATGACAGTTTTATTTCTGTAGAAAGACTTCTTTCCCAAATAGAAAAGTATCAAAAGAATGAAAAAATTTTGAAAAGAAGAATTGTTTCAAAAAAGAATAAAAGTAAAAAGAAAGAAGAGAAAAATCTTGAAGAAAAAATCGAAAAAGTCTTAGAAAAAATTGTTACAAAGAAAGCAAATAGCAAAGAAAAAGACATTCAGTGTTCGAATCCAGAACCAGAGAAATCAGAGAATTCAGAAGACTCTAATTTTAGAGGAGAAGATGAAAGACTAGGTTGTGATAATTCAGATTCGGGAATGTCATTTTCCCCTACAGCAGAACACAATCTTGATACATAGAACAAAGAACATCTCAGATTTTTCAGATTCTCTTCCAAACAGAAGACGACAATTCAGAATTCATTTGTGCAGACAGATTTGCCAATTTGATAAGATAAGCCAGAAGAAGAACTATGCAGACATTGAAAATTTTGCCAAAGATGCTGCAATTATTCAGAAAATTTGCCAGAAAAAGACAGCTGTATAAAAGACAAAAGAAACTGTTTCCTTTTTGAATTTCCGCAAGAAAACAAATTTCAATCAGACAGAAAAAGTTTTGTCAGAGGAAATTTTTTCAAAGATGCTCAGACATGATGCTGTAGACCTTTTGAAAAGAGACAGACAGCTGGCTTAATTTTCAGAAGATTTCTCAATTCAAGACTTGGCCAGATGTTTCTCGGTGAAACGCGTGCCAATTGTAAACAGAAGATTAGACAGAAAGTTTAGATGCTTATCTTTTAGATTTACTTTAGACTGTTTTGCTCCCAAGAATTTTATTATATAAGGGGAAGTTTTCATTTGAAAAGAGCATGGTAAAAAAAGTTCAAAAAACTCGATACCTCAGAAATATCTGCTCTTTCAAAAAACCTCTTGTATAAGCAAAATTCTCAATCCAAATTAGAAGAGCTTGTATTCAGGTATATGTTCATAACTTTGTAATTTAAAGTTTTTCACTAGAATTCGGGATTTTCCGAAAGGGAAATCCTTAGTAGTAATTTCTTTTTATGTATTGACAGATCTCCAAAAAATGTTTACATTATTGTAATTTTTTATGAAGTTATTTTCAACATTTTGTTGAAATGTTTTGTTGATATTTTGTTATATCATTCATTTCATCCTATGCATGTTATAGAAGCATAACTTGAT
Organism: Forsythia viridissima; assembly: GCA_030279155.1. NCBI lineage: Eukaryota > Viridiplantae > Streptophyta > Magnoliopsida > Lamiales > Oleaceae > Forsythia > Forsythia viridissima. The sequence continues at coordinate 15,199,364 of CM059036.1, forward strand.
TTTTAGAAGCCATACTGTTTCTAAGTTAATCCTGAGTGACCCAAATAAGTAAGGATTGTAGGCCGGAGTGAGCCTTAGATGTCCTTTAGATGTTGGGGAAAGGGAATCAATTGATTTAGAAATTTATTAAGGGAGTGCCAGTGGTAACCTTAATGAAAGGAATCAGGTTCAAGTTAACATGTCTTAGGTGGTGATATTTATTTTTGGTATTTATGTTTCCGGTTAAAAAAAAAAAAAAAAAAAAAAAAAAAAGGAGATTTGTTAAGAACATTTAAAAGAATTTATGAAAAGGGAAGTACCGACTAGGATATACAAACATTTGAAAAACAAAAAATTTTATGAACTTACCAGACAAAGCCTCTACATCAGAACCAACTTTAGCAAGTAATATTTATATTAGACTACCTCCAAAAATTCTTAAAGAATTTAGTACCCTGTTAAAAAGACATAAAAAAGAATTAGAACTTGCAAGAAATAGAATAGGAATTAATTTTAAATTATTAGATTTAAAATTTAGAAAATTTCCAGAAGTAAACTCTTATTTACTTGAAAGAACTATAATAGAACAGAATAAAGACATAACCTTTTTAGAACAAAGAATTAAAGAAATAGAAATAATTTTAGAAGAAAAAGAAATTAATCAAGACAGTCAATTTTTAGATTATTATTTAAAAATTAAAGAAATATTAGACAATTTAGACTTCCGCATTAAGCAGATTAAAAAAGACCTCTGCTAACCTTGCCAACTCTGCAGACTAACTTTAAGAAAGACCCTTCTACGCCAGTGGCTGAGTCTCTCTTATCGCACCCCCCCCCCTCGAATTGGTATTGTATGTTTTTGGAAATGTATAAAATCTTTACTAATTGTAATACTACCATTGTCTTTTAATAAAAAACTTAATCCTAAGATAAAGTCTGAGTCTTTAAGATTTAACGGTCTAACCCACGTTGAATCTCTTGGTAATGTATATTCTATACTTAGTCCGCAATTAGTTTCAAAACTAATCTTACTATTAGGTCTTAATAAATCTGTATAAGTATAATGCTTACCGTCCATTTGTTGGGCCTCAATTGGACTTTTAGCCCTTACTAAGTATCTATCTGGGATTAATTTCTTATTAATTATACAATTAGTACAACCAGAGTCTATTAATCCTAAACATTTAATAATATATTCTCCTATCCTAATCTGGCATTTAACTTTAATACTTTTAAGCTTTTCTGAATTACAAACTATCTGAACTAATTCTGGATTTTCTGAAATTGATTCTTTTTGACATGATTCTTCTAACATTATTGCTTTACCTTTATTATTAGATTCTAGGATTTCTAGCCTCTGAACTAATAATTTCTGCATGTCTTCAATATTCTCAATTCTTCTTCTAAGAATTCTAATTTCTGAAATCTCAATTTGTTCTATTGTAATTTCTGGCTTAAAGTCTTCTTTCTCAATTAAATTGTTTTCTTCTAAACATTTAATACAGGCTTCTTTATAACATTCTAAACACTTGGCTCTAAGCTTTCTAGCTGGATACCAATTACATAAAAAACATGCTGTACTATCAGCACCTGTTCTTTTTAACCAATTATGATTACATTCATCTAATGAAGTCTGTACGAAATCTAGGTCTTCTTCAGATTCTGAATCTTCACTAATTCTAAAATTCGAGAATTCATCTAAAACTTCGTATTCTGAATTTTCTTGAATTTCTACATTATCTTCTATAGAAACAATACTATAAATAGATTCATTGTCTGAAATATATTCATCTAATTGAATTAAATCTTCATTAGTACATTCTACTAATGTGCTCTTCTTATCATAACTATTAAGTCTTTTTGGACATGTCTTTGCTAAATGTTCATTACTATTGCACACAAAACAACTAAGCTTATTTCTATAAGTTCTATCTGGTTTAAACTTTCTGACATGTTTGTTCTCATCTAGATAAGGTTTTCTCTTATTAGATTTTCTAAGAAAATATCTTTTCTTAAAAGGTCTTCTTTTAACTTTCTTATCTTTTCTATATTTTTTCTTTATGGGTTTTGAAGTACCATAAGTCTGAGGAGTAAAAATATCTTTACAAAATTTATAGTCTGTCTTTTTAAGTTGTTTCTGAATTTGTAATGTTACACATTTCTCTTCTAAACATCTGATTACATGTTGAATTCTATGTCCTATGCTCCATTTTTTATCTGGGAATTCTTTAACCGAGGTTAATTCATTCCATTTGTCTGTGATTTCTAATCCTAATGGGCCTGGCAACTTATGAAATAACTTCTGTCCTAATTCTTGATTAAATGTATTACCTGAGATTGAAACTAAATAATGGTATTCATTTAAAAACTGCTTAACATACTTACCCTTAGTCCATTTATATAGACTAAGTTGTTCTAAATCTCTCATTGCTTTTCTTTGTACACTCATCTGGCCTGAATTAGGGTCTGATCCTGTAATAAGTACTTGAATCTTATTAACAAAATTATATGGGTTACTTCCTAAGGCAACTAACTGTTCAAATTCTTCTTTCTTATCTCGCTTATAGGCTTCCCACATAGCCTTTGTACTTTCTCCTAAAAATGTCTCTAAATATCTATACATGTCTATAGGTTCCATGTCTTGGAAACTTCTAATGTAATGACCTATTATAGTATTCTTCCATACCTCAATTACATTTGTCCATATCTGCGGATCATGAGCGGTCAAATTTAAGATTTGCGCTTTTGCAGCAGATTGGAATTCTATCTTATTCTCTAAAGGTCTTTCACTACCTTTTGCTACATATCTAGAGTCTTGTGGAATTTCTTCATATTTACTATATGATCCTCTGGGAGGAAATCCTGGTCCGTATGTAAAAGGTTCATGTTTTACTGTCTTATCAAAAGGGGTATCGTCTATGGTTCTATAAGTCTGAGTATCCATAAAATTTTTCTCACAACTTATTTCTGAATTATTATCATTAAGTTCTTCTTTAAAATCTTCTTGAGTAGTTCCTAGTCTTATGTTCTTTTCTGAATCATAATATAAATATTCATTATCCTGAATTTGTCTACTTAAAAACATTTGGTCTTCTAGTTTAAGGAGTTCTTGTTTATTAAGGTCCATTCCTAATTCTTTGGGAAAGATAATTCTATCTATATCTTCTCCTAATAATTCTATCTGGACATTATCTATGAAAGGTTCACTAACTGATTCATTTTCTTCAGTATCTTCTATTTGCCTTTCTATCTGATCATAATTAATAAATCTTAAACTAGTTCTACCATGTATGTCTTTCTAAGTTAAAGATTCTGTAGGGGCAATGGTTGTCTTGTCTTTTTGTTCTAAGAACTTATCCATGTCCCATTCTAATCCTGCTAATTGTTCTGCTGAAAATTCTTTTGGCTTAACCATATTTATACCTTTACTACTCATTAAATTTACTACTTTATCTATGTAAATTTTGTACTTAGTCTGAGCACTTATAGAACATCTGCCTAAAAATCCTATATGAACTAAGAGGTTATCTCCACTATCTACGTCTTCATAACCTTTAGTCTGGATTCCTATTTTTATCTTATCTGAAAAGTCTTTAATAGTCATTAAAAAGTCTGGATTACAATAAATTATACCTATATTACTATTCATATCTACTTCCATGCTGGCTATTTGACTCTTATCTATATTGTTGAATCTTTCATCATATATAGTAATTAAAGTCTTACAACCTAAATTCTTTCTTGCTAATCCCCTAATTCCTATGACTATTAATCCTAGATGCATAAATTTATAATTTCTCTTTTTTAATTCTTTTCTAGAATCATCTGAAATTAAATTTAACTTTCTAACTTGATTACCTATGCATTGAATAGGGACTTGCCTATTATGTCTAAAGAACTGGGTTCTTGATTCAAAAATTCCTCTATTATACAAAACTTCTGGATTAAGTAATCTTAAACCATGGGTCTGAAATCTTTGATAATCTTGGTCTGGATCTAAGATTTCTTCTATGTTTTGATCATTCTGTTCTGTTCTTCTTAACAGTCTATCTAACAAAGTTCTATCTATACTAGATGTACTTGGTCTAGAAGATTCTTCGTTTATTGTTCTAGATCTACCTAAAAAAGAGTTGGTCAAACTCATCCTGGAAATTTAAATTCTTTGGGTAATTTTCTAGTTACTTTTTCTTTACCTGAAGGCTGAAGATTAAAATTTCCTAATTGATTTGTTAAAATTCTTAAATCGTTTTCTATACTATTTGAAGAAGTTGCTATTTTAGTTTTTATCTAAATTATCAATCTTCTTATGTAAAGAAATTAACAAACTAATAATAAAATTATTTTGTTTAATTAAAATTGATTCTGAAGACTTGGGTGAATCTAACTTTGTTATGCCTTTGGGTTCTTTATGAAAATTATTGCAAAATTCTAAGGCGTCAGTATAATTTTTATCTACTATATCAGTCTCGTTCATTAACTAAGAATTAAACTTCTTAATTCTTTAATAGATTCTTCTGTTTTAATAAAAATCTTTTTTATTTCTAACTCTGTTTCTTTAGATTTATTAAAATCTAAAATCTTTGTTAATTGTGAAAAGTCTACTTTGGAAATCTTTTCTAAAATAACAGAATTTTGATTTTTAATAAAATCTAAACTTTCTTTAATATTTTTAAGTTCTAAGTTTCTAGTTTTAAGAAGATCTAAAACCGATTCTAAAGATTTAAAATTCTTTTTATTTTCTAGATCTAAATTTCTAGATAAATTAATTATTAAATCTACTATGAGGTTTTGACAAGGGTCTTCTGAAAACAAACTATGTAATTTATGAGAAGAGTCTAAATTACAACCTAAAATATTATTGTCAACAGTCTTAACTTTTCTGTAATTAGTACTGAGTTCTAAATTTAAATAGTCTAAGCCTTTTTTACTATCTATGGCTCTGATACCAATTCGAGGGGGGGGGGGGTGCGATAAGAGAGACTCAGCCACTGGCGTAGAAGGGTCTTTCTTAAAGTTAGTCTGCAGAGTTGGCAAGGTTAGCAGAGTCTTGTTTAATCTGCTTAATGCGGAAGTCTAAATTGTCTAATATTTCTTTAATTTTTAAATAATAATCAATAAATTCGCTGTCTGGGTCTATTGATTCGTATATAATTATTTCTTGAAGTTCTTCTATTCTTCGTTCTAGTAAATTAAGATCTTTATTCTGTAAAATAATATCTTGTTCTAACAAAGATGAATCTAATTCTGAAAATTCTTTAATTACTTTGTCTAAAATCTTGTATTTCTGTCCTAAGCTTTTTCTTACTCTTTCTAATTCTCTACTATTTTCTAATATCAAATAATTAAAACTTTCTAAAAGTTCTGAAGATAATTTAATTTCTTTACTTCCTGAACTAGAGGCTTCGTCTGTTCTTGAGCTTGATGGGTTCATAAAATTTCTTGTTTTTCAAAATTTTTGTATATCCTACTCGGTACTTCCCTTTTCATAAATTCTTTTAAATGTTCTTAACAAATCTCCTTTTTTTTTTTTTTTTTTTTTTAACCGGAAACATAAATACCAAAAATAAATATCACCACCTAAGACATGTTAACTTGAACCTGATTCCTTTCATTAAGGTTACCACTGGCACTCCCTTAATAAATTTCTAAATCAATTGATTCCCTTTCCCCAACATCTAAAGGACATCTAAGGCTCACTCCGGCCTACAATCCTTACTTATTTGGGTCACTCAGGATTAACTTAGAAACAGTATGGCTTCTAAAAATCAAGTTATGCTTCTATAACATGCATAGGATGAAATGAATGATATAACAAAATATCAACAAAACATTTCAACAAAATGTTGAAAATAACTTCATAAAAAATTACAATAATGTAAACATTTTTTGGAGATCTGTCAATACATAAAAAGAAATTACTACTAAGGATTTCCCTTTCGGAAAATCCCGAATTCTAGTGAAAAACTTTAAATTACAAAGTTATGAACATATACCTGAATACAAGCTCTTCTAATTTGGATTGAGAATTTTGCTTATACAAGAGGTTTTTTGAAAGAGCAGATATTTCTGAGGTATCGAGTTTTTTGAACTTTTTTTACCATGCTCTTTTCAAATGAAAACTTCCCCTTATATAATAAAATTCTTGGGAGCAAAACAGTCTAAAGTAAATCTAAAAGATAAGCATCTAAACTTTCTGTCTAATCTTCTGTTTACAATTGGCACGCGTTTCACCGAGAAACATCTGGCCAAGTCTTGAATTGAGAAATCTTCTGAAAATTAAGCCAGCTGTCTGTCTCTTTTCAAAAGGTCTACAGCATCATGTCTGAGCATCTTTGAAAAAATTTCCTCTGACAAAACTTTTTCTGTCTGATTGAAATTTGTTTTCTTGCGGAAATTCAAAAAGGAAACAGTTTCTTTTGTCTTTTATACAGCTGTCTTTTTCTGGCAAATTTTCTGAATAATTGCAGCATCTTTGGCAAAATTTTCAATGTCTGCATAGTTCTTCTTCTGGCTTATCTTATCAAATTGGCAAATCTGTCTGCACAAATGAATTCTGAATTGTCGTCTTCTGTTTGGAAGAGAATCTGAAAAATCTGAGATGTTCTTTGTTCTATGTATCAAGATTGTGTTCTGCTGTAGGGGAAAATGACATTCCCGAATCTGAATTATCACAACCTAGTCTTTCATCTTCTCCTCTAAAATTAGAGTCTTCTGAATTCTCTGATTTCTCTGGTTCTGGATTCGAACACTGAATGTCTTTTTCTTTGCTATTTGCTTTCTTTGTAACAATTTTTTCTAAGACTTTTTCGATTTTTTCTTCAAGATTTTTCTCTTCTTTCTTTTTACTTTTATTCTTTTTTGAAACAATTCTTCTTTTCAAAATTTTTTCATTCTTTTGATACTTTTCTATTTGGGAAAGAAGTCTTTCTACAGAAATAAAACTGTCATTTGGGTCTTGGCTATCTTGAAAGATCTCTTTTCCTTTGGAAATCTGGGTATTTTGGGTTTCTGAACACTGGGCTTCTGAAATTTGAATCTGGGTTAAATGTTCTGGGCTTTGAGATGGGCTTGCAGAATAATTAACTAATAAATCAAACTTCTTGCCACTGGGCTGGCCAAGTAAATCCCAGGTTTGGGTTTGTTCTAAAGGAGTAGGGAAATCAACAGTTCCCTGAGTCTGTTGAACTTTGGGCAAGTCCACAGCCATCAACGGGTTTGATGAGTCTTTACCGGTTACCGTTTGAACCGGACTAGCTACTGACTTAACTGGCTCAGTAGTACCTTTTGGATAGATCATCTTTAAGTTCAAAACTTCTTTTTCTAATGAAGCAACTTTCTTTTGTAAAGAAATTCTTTCTAAAATTAATGTTTCATTTGATTCATTCAAAATTTTAAAATTCTTTTGCATACACTCGCAGTGAGTGCAAAAAATCTTTTTGTCTTTACTAGGGGAGAAGTCTAATGGTGCATCTTGAAAATTTCTTAATGAAGGAGAAATAAAGAAATTTAATCCTATGAGATGTCTGGCACAATCTAATGCTTCTTGAAAACTCGTAAAACCTTTATAAAGAGGGTCTTTAAAATTATTAATATTTTCAACTACTTCTACCCAGGTGTGGAAAATTCCTGGTGTCTTTCCTTTGATGACTACATAAAATTTGAACTTATTCTTATTCTGATTAAAAAATTCTGACAATGCATTCATGCATGCAAGGAAATATTTCTGGTCTTTTGGATTCTTATTATAAGAGATCCATAAATTGTCTAAAATGCATTTCTCTTCTTTTGATAAAGAAATATGTGGAAAAACTTTAAAAGAAATATTACTTGTAGGAAAGCATATAAGTTCTTGATTACCGAATCTAAGCTTGTCTTGGTAAAAAAGTCTGTTCTGACTAGATGAAGTCTGAAGTAAAGCAGAAGAAGCAAAGGAATTCTCTGGCGGGATTCCTGGTCTCAAAGGAGGTCTGGACATCTGTAAAAGAAAACAAAACTGTTAGATGAAAAGTCCTTAGAAATAATCATTCTACTTAAGATGTCTGCTGCCTTATTATCTATTCCTTTAATATGCTCAAAATCTATACTAATTCCCGTATTTGTAATTCTATCTACAAAATTTAGCCATCTTCTTCTACTACTTTTCTTAGAATCTAATTTAAGCTTATTATAAAAAGAAACAATTGCTGCGCAATCAGTTCTAATCAAAATTTCTTTTCTAGAAATTATAAACAACTCAAAACTATCTAAAGCATAATTAATTGCAAGTAATTCTGCATCTATACTACTTAAATTACCTTTTTCTTTATAGCTGCCGCTATTATATCTACAAATTCTTTCTGTACTTTTATCTGCGTACTTATTAGGTTTACATAAAAGTATGGCTCCCCATCCTAAAATACTACCGTCTGTTTCTATAATTAAGGAATCTGTGTCTAGGGGCATTGCTAATTCTGGCAAACTTTTAATTCTATTTTTAATTTCTTGGACTAATTTAACATCTTCTAGATTAAAATGTCTTTGTCCTGTAGGAGATGTCTTAGAGTATAAGGGTCCTGCTATTTTTCCTAAATCTTTAATAATTTACTAATCCTAAAAATTTCTGAATTTGCTTTAAATCTTCAAGCTTATCTGGAAATTCTAAAGCTTTCTGTGCTATGTGTGGTTGTAAGGAAATCTTTCCTTGTCCTATATTGACTCCTAGGAAATCTATAAATTCTTTAAAAAGAACCATTTTCTTTTTACTGATAATCAAACCATGATTAATAAATTCTGAAAATATAATTTGCAAATGACCTCTATGTTCTCTCCTATTTTTGCTGAATACTAAGATGTCATCTATGTATGTTACTACAAATTTACTATGCTTATTAAAAATACTATCCATCTTTCTTTGAAAAATTCCTGGGGCGTTCTTCAAACCGAAAGGCATGACTAGCCATTCAAAGTGTCCTTCTGGACATGTGAATGCTGTCCATTCTATACTATCAGGATGCATCTTAACCTGCCAAAATCCTGACTTAAGATCAAACTAACTGAAAATCTTACAGTTCTGAATTCTATTAATAAGAACAGTTTTGTCTGGTAATTTATATGCATCATCTATGGTATTATCATTAAGTCTTTTATAATTAAATACCATCCTACTTTACCTCTTACTATCTCTGAATGTTTTCTTACAATAAAAGCAGCTGATCTATGGGGACTGTCTGATTTTCTAATTACTCCTAGCTTAAGTAAGTCTTGAGTATGCATCTTAAAGTCTTCTAGATCTAAATTTGTTGCTTCTATATTCTTACATCTGATTATATATTCTGGGTTCTTAATCTTAATCTCACATGTTACCTTGTCTTTTTCCCAGTATTTTAAAACATTCTCTCCTAAAATTTCCATCTTTTCTAACTTAGAAATTAAACTTTCTATATCCTGTTCTGTTATGAGAGTATAATAAATCTTTTCATTATCTAAAAGGTCTATTGGGTCAAAATCAGATTCTTCTAAATTATTGAATTCATTTTCTAATTCATCCTCTTCTAAATTGTGATTTCCTATATGTTCTACTAATTGACACTCTCTTTCTAATTTACAGGGACATTCTTTCTTACTAAGGGTCTTTCTCAAGGTTAGGATGCAGAGTTGGCAGGGTTAGCAGAGTCTTGTTTAATCTGCTTAATGCGGAAGTCTAAATCGTCTAATATTTCTTTAATTTTCAAATAATAATCTAAAAATTGACTGTCTGATCTAATAGCTCCGTCTGTTATAATTTCGTCTAGTTCTTTGACTTTTCTTTCAAGAGTATTAAAATCTTTATCTTGTAAAATAATTTGTTCTTCTAATAAAGATGAGTCTAATTGTGGTATTTCTCTAAAGATTCTATCTAAAATTTTATATCTTTGTCCTAAGCTTTTTCTTGTTCTTTCTAATTCTCTTCCTATTGTTTCAGACAGATAAATAAAATTCTGAATAAATTCTGAAGATAATTTTATCTTTTGTTCTACTTCTTTTGTTCCTGATGTAGAGGCTTTGTCTGTTCTTGAGCTTGAAGGGTTCATAAAATTTTTGTTTTTCAAATTTTTTGTATATCCTACTCGGTACTTCCCTTTTCATAAATTCTTTTAAATGTTCTTAACAAATCTCTATTTTTTTTTTAACGGAAATATAAATACCAAAAACAAATATCACCACCTAAAACATCTTAACTTGAACCTGATTCCTTTTATTAAGGTTACCACTGGCACTCCCTTAATAAATTTCTAAATCAATTGATTCCCTTTCTCCAACATCTAAAGGACATCTAAGGCTCACTCCGGCCTACAATCCTTACTCATTTGGGTCACTCAGGATTAATTTAGAAACAGTATGGCTTCTAAAAATCAAGTTATGCTTTTATAACATGCATAGGATGAAATGAAGGATACAACAAATATCAACAAAACATTTCAACAAAATGTTAAAAATAACTTCATAAAAAATTACAATAATGTAAACATTTTTTGGAGATCTGCTAATACATAAAAGAAATTACTACTAAGGATTTCCCTTTCGGAAAATCCCGAATTCTAATGAAAAACTAAATTACAAGCTTCAAAATAAATTGTACCTGATTACAAGCTTTCTACACTTTTGGATTGAGAATTTTTCTAAGTATAAGGGGAAGGTTTTCAAATGAAAGCAGTGTTATGGGTGTGTGTTGCTAAAAACCATTCAATGCTTTTACAAATGAAATATTTCTCCTTATATAGAGAAATTCTAGGGAGCAAAACAAAAAATCTTTCCACGCGTCTTCTACTTTCTGTCTTTTCTTCTGTTTGAAACTGGCACGCGTTTCACCGAGAAACATCTGGCCAAAAGTTTCTGTCTTCAAAAATAAAGTCTTCAGCAGAAATCTTCATTTTTTCAAAAAGTCTACAGTACTGGCTTCTTTTTCAAAAGGTGAATAGTAACTGTCTTTTGTCTTTTCTGCAGCTGTCTGTCTTTTTCTGAAAAAATCTTTCTGAATGATTCAAAATTTCAAAAGTAGCTACGGCATCTTTGGTAGAATTTTCAATGCTTGCACAGTTCTTCTTTTGGCTTCTTGCGAAAATTTCAAAAAGTAAACAGTTCTGACTGAAAAAGAATCGTTTCTTTTGAACTCTTCTGGAAATGAATTCTTTTCAAGATGTCGTCTTCTGCTTGAAGTGGAATCTTATCAAAAAGTCTTTCTGGCAAATTCTGGAGAAAATCTGTCTTAAAGATCTGTCAAAATTTCAAGTGTCCAAGTTGTGTTCTGCTGTAGGGGAAAAGGACATTCCCGAATCTGAATTATCACAACCCAGTCTTTCATCTTCTCCTCTGAAATTACTGTCTTCTGAATTTTCAGCTTTCTCTAGTTCTGGATTTGAACATTGAATTTCTTTTTCTTTGCTATTTTTATTAATGACTTTTTCTAAAACTTTTTCGATTTTTTCTTCAAGACTTTTTTCTTCTTTTTTATTTTTATTTCTTTTTGTAACTATTCTTCTTTTCAAAATTTTCTCATTCTTTTGATATTTCTCAATTTGAGAAAGAAGTCTTTCAACAGAAATAAAACTATCATTAGGGTCTTGACTGTCTTGAAGGATTTCTTTACCTTTGGAAATCTGAGTATTTTGGGCTTTTGAACATTGGGCTTCTGAAATCTGAATTTGGGATAAATGTTCTGGGCTTTTTGAGTAGTCTACTAAAATGTCAAATTTGCCACTGGGCTGGCCAAGAGTATCCCAGATTGGAGTCTTTACTAAATCTGTAGGGAAATCAACAGTTCCCTGAGTCTGTTGAACTTTGGGCAAGTCCACAGCCATCAACGGATTTGATGAGTCTTTACCAGCTACCGTTTGGGCTGGACTAGCTATTGACTTCTTGGGCTCAATAGTACCCTTTGGATATGTCATCCTTAAGTTCACAATTTGTTGTTCTAAAGCAGAAATCTTCTTCTGTAAAGATGTTCTTTCATTTAACAAATTCTGATTTGATTCATTAATGATCTTAAAATTGTTCTGCATACATTCGCAATGTGTACAAAAAATCTTTTTGTCTTTGCTAGGGGAGAAATCTAAAGGAGGATCTTCAAAATTTTTAAGTGAGGGAGAAATATAAAAATTTAATCCTATCAACTGTCTAGCTGAATCTAATGCTTCTTGGTAACTAGAAAAACCTTTATAAAGAGGGTCTTTGAAATCTTTTATGCAGTCTAAAACTTCTAACCATGAATGAAAAACTCCTGGTTTTTTACCTTTGACTACAACATAAAATTTGAATTTTTTACCTTGATTAAAGTATTCTGAAAGTGCATTTAAAGATGCTAAAAAGTACTTCTGATCTTTTGGGTTCTTATTATATGAAATCCACAAATTATCTAGAATGCATCTTTCTTCTTTTGAAATTGAAATGTGCGGTAAAACCTTAAATGAAATGTTGCTATTTGGAAAACATAAAAGTTCTTGGTTACCAAACCTTAAACGGTCTTGATAAAATTGTCTGTTCTGACTAGATGAAGTCTGAAGTAAAGCAGAAGATGCAAAGGAATTCCCTGGCGGGATTCCTGGTCTCAAAGGAGGTCTGGACATCTGTAAAGGAATGCAAAACAGTTAGATCAAAAATCTTTAGTAGTAATCATTCTACTTAATATGTCTGCTGCCTTATTATCTATTCCTTTAATATGCTCGAAATCTATATTTATACCTGTGTTTGTAATTCTATCAACAAAATTTAACCATCTCCTTCTACTGCTTTTCTTGGAATCTAACTTAAGCTTATTATAGAAAGAAACAATTGCTGCGCAATCAGTTCTAATCAGAATTTCTTTTCTAGAAACTATAAACAATTCAAAGCTATCTAAAGCATAATTAATTGCTAAGAGTTCTGCATCAATGCTACTTAGATTGCCTTTTTCTTTATAGTTACCGCTATTATACCTACAAATTCTCTCAGTAGTTTTGTCTGCATATTTATTTGGCTTACATAAAAGGATAGCTCCCCATCCTAAAATGCTACCATCTGTCTCAATGATTAGAAAATCTGTATCTAATGGCATTGCTAATTCTGGAAGACTTCTAATCTTACTTTTAATTTCTTGGACTAATTTAATATCTTCTAAATTAAAATGTCTTTGACCTGTAGGAGAAGTCTTAGAATATAAGGGTCCTGCTATTTTTCCTAAATCTTTAATAAAAGGCCTAGCATAATTGACTAATCCTAAAAATTTCTGAATTTGCTTTAAGTCTTCTAGCTTGTCTGGAAATTCTAAAGCTTTCTGTGCTATATGAGGCTGTAAGGAAATCTTTCCTTGTCCTATATTAACTCCTAGGAAATCTATAAATTCTTTAAAAAGAACCATTTTCTTTTTACTGATAATCAAACCGTGATTAATAAATTCTGAAAAAATGATCTGTAAATGACCTCTATGTTCTCTTCTATTTTTGCTGAACACTAGGATATCATCTATGTATGTTACTACAAATTTACTATGCTTATTAAAAATAATATCCATCTTTCTTTGGAAAATGCCTGGGGCGTTCTTTAATCCAAATGGCATGACTAGCCATTCAAAGTGTCCTTCTGGACATGTGAAGGCTGTCCATTCTATACTATCAGGATGCATCTTAACTTGCCAAAATCCTGACTTAAGATCAAATTTACTAAAAATCTTGCAGTTCTGAATCCTATTAATAAGAACAGTCTTGTCTGGTAATTTATAAGCATCATCTATGGTATTATCATTTAATCTTTTGTAATTAAATACCATTCTACTTTTACCTCTTACTATCTCTGAATGTTTTCTAACAATGAAAGCAGCTGATCTATGAGGACTGTCTGATTTTCTAATTACTCCTAACTTAAGTAAGTCTTGAGTATGCATCTTAAAGTCTTCAAGATCTAAATTTGTTGCTTCAATATTCTTACATCTAATTATGTATTCTGGGTTCTTAATCTTAATCTCACATGTTACCTTGTCTTTTTCCCAGTATTTTAAAACATTCTCTCCTAAAATCTCCATCTTTTCTAATTTAGAAATTAAACTTTCTATATCATGTTCTGTTACTAGAGTATAATACATCTTTTCATTATCTAACAAGTCTATTGTATCAAAATCAGAATCTTCTAAGTAATTGAATTCATTTTCTAATTCATCCTCTTTTGGATTTTGATTTTCTACTAACTGACATTCTCTTTCTAATTTACAGGGACATTCTTTCTTACTACTACTACCACCACGCTTCTCTGAGCACTCTGATGGAAAATAAATAGTCTGTGTAGGACTGAATAATGTATGCTTCTGAAAATGTATAAAGTCTTTTGTAATTGTTACACTACCATTGTCTTTTAATAAAAAACTTAATCCTAAGATAAAGTCTGATTCTTTAAGATTTAACGGTCTAACCCACGTTGAATCTCTAGGTAAAGTATATTCTATACTTAATCCGCAATTAGTCTCAAAACTAATCTTACTATTTGGTCTTAATAAATCTGTATAAGTATAATTACCTCCGTCCATTTGTTGGGCTTCAATTGGACTTTTAGTTTTTACTAAATATCTATCTGGAATTAATTTTTTATTAATTATACAACTGCTACAACCAGAGTCTATTAGTCCTAAACATTTTATAACATAATCTCCTATTCTAATCTGGGTTGTAATTTCTGGCTTAACTGCTTCTTTTTCTATTAAACTGTTTATTTCTAAACACTTAATACAAGCTTCTTTATAACATTCTAAACATTTAGCTCTAAGCTTTCTAGCTGGATACCAATTACATAAAAAACATGCTGTACTATCAGCACCTGTTCTTTTTAACCAATTATGATTACATTCATCTAATGAAGTCTGTACAAAATTTAAGTCTTCTTCAGATTCTGAATCTTTACTAATTTTAAAATTCGAAAATTCTTCTAAAACTTCGTAATCTGAATCTTCTTGAATTTCTATACTGTCTTCTATAGATACAATGCTATAAATAGATTCATTGTCTGAGATATATTCATCTAATTGAATAAGATCTTCATTAGTACATTCTACTAAAGTACTCTTCTTATCATAACTATTAAGTCTTTTTGGACATGTTCTTGCTAAATGTTCATTACTATTGCAAACAAAACAACTAAGCTTATTCTTATAAGTTCTATCTGGTTTAAACTTTCTAACATGTTTATTCTCATCTAGATAAGGTTTTCTCTTATTAGATTTTCTAAGAAAATATCTCTTCTTAAAAGGTCTTCTTTTAACTTTTTTATCCTTCCTATATTTTTTCTTTATGGGCTTTGAGGCACCATAAGTCTGAGGAGTAAAAATGTCTTTACAAAACTTATAGTCTGTCTTCTTAAGTTGTTTCTGAATCTGTAATGTTACACATTTCTCTTCTAAACATCTGATTACATGTTGAATCCTATGTCCTATGCTCCACTTTTTATCTGGAAATTCTTTAACCGAAGTTAATTCATTCCATTTGTCTGTGATTTCTAATCCTAATGGGCCTGGTAATTTGTGAAATAACTTCTGTCCTAATTCTTGATTAAAAGTATTACCTGAGATTGAAACTAAGTAATGATATTCATTTAAAAATTGTTTAACATATTTACCCTTAGTCCATTTGTATAGACTAAGTTGTTCTAAATCTCTCATAGCTTTTCTTTGTACATTCATCTGACCTGAATTAGGGTCTGATCCTGTAATAAGTACTTGAATCTTATTAACAAAATTATATGGGTTACTTCCTAAGGCAACTAACTGTTCGAATTCTTCTTTCTTATCTTGTTTATAGGCTTCCCACATAGCCTTTGTACTTTCGCCTAAAAATGTCTCTAAATATCTATACATGTCTATGGGTTCCATGTCTTGGAAACTTCTAATGTAATGACCTATTATAGTGTTCTTCCATACCTCAATTACATTTGTCCACATCTGCAGGTCATGAGCGGTCAAATTTAAGATTTGTGCTTTTGCAGCAGATTGGAATTCTATCTTGTTTTCTAAAGGTCTTTCACTACCTTTTGCTATATATCTAGAGTCTTCTGGAATTTCTTCATATTTATTATATGGTCTTCCAGGAGGAAATCCTGGTCCATATGTAAAGGGTTCATGCTTTACAGTCTTATCAAAGGGAGTATCGTCTATGGTCTTATAAGCTTGAGTATCCATAAAATTCTTTTCACAACTTATTTCTGAACAATTATCATTAAAATCTTCTTGAGTAGTTCCTAATCTTATGTTCTTTTCTGAATCATAATATAAATATTCATTCTCTTGAATTTGTTTACCTAAAAACATTTGGTCTTCTAGTTTAAGGAGTTCTTCTTTATTAAGGTCCATTCCTAATTCTTTAGGATAGATAATTCTATCAATGTCTTCTCCTAATAATTCTATTTGGACATTATCTATGAAAGGTTCACTTACTGATTCATTTTCTTCACTATCTTCAGTCTGCCTTTCTATCTGATCATAATTAATAAATCTTAAACTAGTCCTACCATGAATGTCTTTATATGTTAAAGATTCTGTGGGGGCAATGGTTGTCTTATCTTTTTGTTCTAAGAACTTATCCATGTCCCATTCTAATCCTGCTAATTGTTCTGCTGAAAATTCTTTTGGCTTTACCATATTTATACCTTTGCTATTCATTAAATTTACTACTTTATCTATGTAAATTTTATACTTAGTCTGAGCGCTTACAGAACATCTACCTAAAAATCCTATATGAACTAAGAGATTATCTCCACTATCTACGTCTTCATAACCTTTAGTCTGGATTCCTATTTTTATCTTATCTGAGAAGTCTTTAATAGTCATTAAAAAATCTGGATTACAATAAATTATTCCTATGTTACTATTCATATCTACTTCCATGCTGGCTATTTGACTCTTATCTATATTGTTGAATCTTTCATCATATATAGTAATTAAAGTCTTACAATCTAGATTCTTTCTTGCTAATCCTCTAATTCCTATGACTATTAAACCTAGATGCATAAATTTATAATTTCTCTTTTTTAATTCTTTTCTAGAATCGTCTGAAATTAAATTCAACTTTCTAACTTGATTACCTATGCATTGTAAGGGGACTTGTCTATTATGTCTAAAGAACTGGGTTCTAGACTCAAATATACCTCTGTTATACAAAACTTCTGGATTAAGTAATCTTAAACCGTGAGTCTGGAATCTTTGGTAATCTTGATCTGGATCTATGATTTCTTCTATGTTCTGATCATTTTGTTCTGTTCTTCTTAACAGTCTATCCAACAAGGTTCTATCAACACTGGATGTACTAGGTCTAGATGATTCTTCACTGATTGTTCTAGATCTGCCTAAAAAGGGAGTTGTCAAACTCATCCTGGAAATTTAAATTCTTTGGGTAATTTTCTGGTTACTTTTTCTTTACCTGATGGTTGAAGATTGAAACTTCCTAACTGATTTGTCAAAGTTCTTAAATCGTTTTCTATATTATTTGAAGAAGTTGCTATTTTAGCTTTTTCTAAGCTATCAATCTTCTTATGTAAAGAAATTAACAAACTAATAATAAAACTATTTTGCTTAATTAGAATTGATTCTGAAGTCTTGGGTGAATCTAACTTTGTTATACCTTTAGGTTCCTTATGAAAATTATTGCAAAATTCTAAGGCGTCAGTATAATTTTTATCTAAAATACCAGTCTCGTTCATTAACTAAGAATTAAACTTCTTAATTCTTTAATAGATTCTTCTGTTTTAATAAAAATCTTTTTTATTTCTGATTCTGTTTCCTTAGATTTATTAAAATCTAAAATCTTTGTTATTTGTGAAAAATCTACTTTAGAAATCTTTTCTAGAATAACAGAATTTTGATTCTTAATAAAATCTAAACTTTCTTTAATATTTTTAAGTTCTGAGTTTCTTGTTTTAAGAAGATCTAAAACCGATTCCGAGATTTAAAATTCTTTTTATTTTCTAGATCTAAATTTCTAGATAAATTAATTATTAAATCTACTATGAGGTTTTGGCAAGGGTCTTCTGAAAACAAACTATGTAATTTATGAGAGGAGTCTAAATTACAACCTAAAATATTATTATCAACAGTCTTGACTTTTCTGTAATTAGTACTGAGTTCTAAATTTAAATAGTCTAAATTTTTCTTACTATCTATGGCTCTGATACCAATAAGAGGGGGGGGGGGGTGCGAAGAGAGAGACTCAGAATTAAGGTTACCACTGGCACTCCCTTTCTTAAGGGAGTGCCAGTGGTAACCTTAAAATCTGTATCTAATGTATGCCATTAGATACAGATTTTCTAATCATTGAGACAGATGGTAGCATTTTAGGATGGGGAGCTATCCTTTTATGTAAGCCAAATAAATATGCAGACAAAACTACTGAGAGAATTTGTAAGTATAATAGCGGTAACTATAAAGAAAAAGGCAATCTAAGTAGCATTGATGCAGAACTCTTAGCAATTAATTATGCTTTAGATAGCTTTGAATTGTTTATAGTTTCTAGAAAAGAAATTCTGATTAGAACTGATTGCGCAGCAATTGTTTCTTTCTATAATAAGCTTAAGTTAGATTCCAAGAAAAGCAGTAGAAGGAGATGGTTAAATTTTGTTGATAGAATTACAAAAACAGGTATAAATATAGATTTCGAGCATATTAAAAGAATTGATAATAAGGCAGCAGACATATTAAGTAGAATGATTACTACTAAAGATTTTTGATCTAACTGTTTTGCATTCCTTTACAGATGTCCAGACCTCCTTTGAGACCAGGAATCCCGCCAGGGAATTCCTTTGCATCTTCTGCTTTACTTCAGACTTCATTTAGTCAGAACAGACAATTTTATCAAGACCGTTTAAGGTTTGGTAACCAAGAACTTTTATGTTTTCCAAATAGCAACATTTCATTTAAGGTTTTACCGCACATTTCAATTTCAAAAGAAGAAAGATGCATTCTAGATAATTTGTGGATTTCATATAATAAGAACCCAAAAGATCAGAAGTATTTTTTAGCATCTTTAAATGCACTTTCAGAATACTTTAATCAAGGTAAAAAATTCAAATTTTATGTTGTAGTCAAAGGTAAAAAACCAGGAGTTTTTCATTCATGGTTAGAAGTTTTAGACTACATAAAAGATTTCAAAGACCCTCTTTATAAATGTTTTTCTAGTTACCAAGAAGCATTAGATTCAGCTAGACAGTTGATAGGATTAAATTTTTATATTTCTCCCTCACTTAAAAATTTTGAAGATCCTCCTTTAGATTTCTCCCCTAGCAAAAACAAAAAGATTTTTTGTACACATTGCGAATGTATGCAGAACAATTTTAAGATCATTAATGAATCAAATCAGAATTTGTTAAATGAAAGAACATCTTTACAGAAGAAGATTTCTGCTTTAGAACAACAAATTGTGAACTTAAGGATGACATATCCAAAGGGTACTATTGAGCCCAAAAAGTCAATAGCTAGTCCAGCCCAAACGGTAGCTGGTAAAGACTCATCAAATCCGTTGATGGCTGTGGACTTGCCCAAAGTTCAACAGACTCAGGGAACTGTTGATTTCCCTACAGATTTAGTAAAGACTCCAATCTGGGATACTCTTGGCCAGCCCAGTGGCAAATTTGACATTTTAGTAGACTACTCAAAAAGCCCAGAACATTTATCCCAAATTCAGATTTCAGAAGCCCAATATTCAAAAGCCCAAAATACTCAGATTTCCAAAGGTAAAGAAATCCTTCAAGACAGTCAAGACCCTAATGATAGTTTTATTTCTATTGAAAGACTTCTTTCTCAAATTGAGAAATATCAAAAGAATGAGAAAATTTTGAAAAGAAGAATAGTTACAAAAAGAAATAAAAATAAAAAAGAAGAAAAAAGTCTTGAAGAAAAAATCGAAAAAGTTTTAGAAAAAGTCATTAATAAAAATAGCAAAGAAAAAGAAATTCAATGATCAAATCCAGAACTAGAGAAAGCTGAAAATTCAGAAGACAGTAATTTCAGAGGAGAAGATGAAAGACTGGGTTGTGATAATTCAGATTCGGGAATGTCCTTTTCCCCTACAGCAGAACACAACTTGGACACTTGAAATTTTGACAGATCTTTAAGACAGATTTTCTCCAGAATTTGCCAGAAAGACTTTTTGATAAGATTCCACTTCAAGCAGAAGACGACATCTTGAAAAGAATTCATTTCCAGAAGAGTTCAAAAGAAACGATTCTTTTTCAGTCAGAACTGTTTACTTTTTGAAATTTTCGCAAGAAGCCAAAAGAAGAACTGTGCAAGCATTGAAAATTCTACCAAAGATGCCGTAGCTACTTTTGAAATTTTGAATCATTCAGAAAGATTTTTTCAGAAAAAGACAGACAGTTGCAGAAAAGACAAAAGACAGTTACTATTCACCTTTTGAAAAAGAAGCCAGTACTGTAGACTTTTTGAAAAAATGAAGATTTCTGCTGAAGACTTTATTTTTGAAGACAGAAACTTTTGGCCAGATGTTTCTCGGTGAAACGCGTGCCAGTTTCAAACAGAAGAAAAGACAGAAAGTAGAAGACGCGTGGAAAGATTTTTTGTTTTGCTCCCTAGAATTTCTCTATATAAGGAGAAATATTTCATTTGTAAAAGCATTGAATGGTTTTTAGCAACACACACCCATAACACTGCTTTCATTTGAAAACCTTCCCCTTATACTTAGAAAAATTCTCAATCCAAAAGTGTAGAAAGCTTGTAATCAGGTACAATTTATTTTGAAGCTTGTAATTTAGTTTTTCATTAGAATTCGGGATTTTCCGAAAGGGAAATCCTTAGTAGTAATTTCTTTTATGTATTAGCAGATCTCCAAAAAATGTTTACATTATTGTAATTTTTTATGAAGTTATTTTTAACATTTTGTTGAAATGTTTTGTTGATATTTGTTGTATCCTTCATTTCATCCTATGCATGTTATAAAAGCATAACTTGATTTTTAGAAGCCATACTGTTTCTAAATTAATCCTGAGTGACCCAAATGAGTAAGGATTGTAGGCTGGAGTGAGCCTTAGATGTCCTTTAGATGTTGGGGAAAGGGAATCAATTGATTTAGAAATTTATTAAAGGAGTGCCAGTGGTAACCTTAATAAAAGGAATCAGGTTCAAGTTAACATGTCTTAGGTGGTGATATTTGTTTTTGGTATTTATATTTCCGTTTTTAAAAAAAAAAAAAAATGGAGATTTGTTAAGAACATTTAAAAGAATTTATGAAAAGGGAAGTACCGAGTAGGATATACAAAAAATTTGAAAAACAAAAATTTTATGAACCCTTCAAGCTCAAGAACAGACAAAGCCTCTACATCAGGAACAAAAGAAGTAGAACAAAAGATAAAATTATCTTCAGAATTTATTCAGAATTTTATTTATCTGTCAGAAACAATAGGAAGAGAATTAGAAAGAACAAGAAAAAGTTTAGGACAAAGATATAAAATTTTAGATAGAATCTTTAGAGAATTACCACAATTAGACTCATCTTTATTAGAAGAACAAATTATTTTACAAGATAAAGATTTTAATACTCTTGAAAGAAAAGTCAAAGAACTAGACGAAATTATAACAGACGGAGCTATTAGATCAGATAGTCAATTTTTAGATTATTATTTGAAAATTAAAGAAATATTAGACGATTTAGACTTCCGCATTAAGCAGATTAAACAAGACTCTGCTAACCCTGCCAACTCTGCATCCTAACCTTGAGAAAGACCCTTCTACGCCAGTGGCTGAGTCTCTCTCTTCGCACCCCCCCCCCCTCTCTTATTGGTATCAGAGCCATAGATAGTAAGAAAAATTTAGACTATTGTATCAAAATCAGAATCTTCTAAGTAATTGAATTCATTTTCTAATTCATCCTCTTTTGGATTTTGATTTTCTACTAACTGACATTCTCTTTTACAACCTAAAATATTATTATCAACAGTCTTGACTTTTCTGTAATTAGTATTGAGTTCTAAATTTAAATAGTCTAAATTTTTCTTACTATCTATGGCTTTGATACCAATAAGAGAGGGGGGTGCGAAGAGAGAGACTCAGCCACTGGCGTAGAAGGGTCTTTCTCAAGGTTAGGATGCAGAGTTGGCAGGGTTAGCAGAGTCTTGTTTAATCTGCTTAATGCGGAAGTCTATTAAAATTCTATTTCTAATAATTCTGATATTTTTATAAGAAATTCAATAAATTGACTGCGTTGACTTATTGTTTTTTCTTCTAAAATTATTTCTATTTCTTCAATTCTTTGTTCTAAAAAAGTTATGTCTTTATTTTGTTCTATTATAGTTCTTTCTAATAAAGAGGAGTTTACTTCTGGGAATCTTCTAAATTTTAAATCTAATAATTTAAAATTAGTTCCTAATCTGTTTCTTACAATTTCTAATTCTTTTTTATGTTCTTTTAACAAGTAACTAAATTCTTCAAGAATTTTTGGAGGCAGTATAATATAAATATTGCTTGATAAAGATGGTTCTGATGAAGATGCTTCTTCTGAGTTCATAAAAATTTTTTGTTTTTCAAATTTGTGTTATCCTACTCGGTACTTCCCTTTTCATAAATTCTTTTGAATGTTCTCAACAAATCTCCATTTTTTTTTTTTTTTTTTTAAAAAAAACGGAAATATAAATACCAAAAACAAATATCACCACCTAAGACATGTTAACTTGAACCTGATTCCTTTTATTAAGGTTACCACTGGCACTCCCTTAATAAATTTCTAAATCAATTGATTCCCTTTCTCCAACATCTAAAGGACATCTAAGGCTCACTCCGGCCTACAATCCTTACTCATTTGGGTCACTCAGGATTAATTTAGAAACAGTATGGCTTCTAAAAATCAAGTTATGCTTTTATAACATGCATAGGATGAAATGAATGATACAACAAATATCAACAAAACATTTCAACAAAATGTTAAAAATAACTTCATAAAAAATTACAATAATGTAAACATTTTTTGGAGATCTGCTAATACATAAAAGAAATTACTACTAAGGATTTCCCTTTCGGAAAATCCCGAATTCTAATGAAAAACTAAATTACAAGCTTCAAAATAAATTGTACCTGATTACAAGCTTTCTACACTTTTGGATTGAGAATTTTTCTAAGTATAAGGGGAAGGTTTTCAAATGAAAGCAGTGTTATGGGTGTGTGTTGCTAAAAACCATTCAATGCTTTTACAAATGAAATATTTCTCCTTATATAGAGAAATTCTAGGGAGCAAAACAAAAAATCTTTCCACGCGTCTTCTTCTTTCTGTCTTTTCTTCTGTTTGAAACTGGCACGCGTTTCACCGAGAAACATCTGGCCAAAAGTTTCTGTCTTCAAAAATAAAGTCTTCAGCAGAAATCTTCATTTTTTCAAAAAGTCTACAGTACTGGCTTCTTTTTCAAAAGGTGAATAGTAACTGTCCTTTGTCTTTTCTGCAGCTGTCTGTCTTTTTCTGAAAAAATCTTTCTGAATGATTCAAAATTTCAAAAGTAGCTACGGCATCTTTGGTAGAATTTTCAATGCTTGCACAGTTCTTCTTTTGGCTTCTTGCGAAAATTTCAAAAAGTAAACAGTTCTGACTGAAAAAGAATCGTTTCTTTTGAACTCTTCTGGAAATGAATTCTTTTCAAGATGTCGTCTTCTGCTTGAAGTGGAATCTTATCAAAAAGTCTTTCTGGCAAATTCTGGAGAAAATCTGTCTTAAAGATCTGTCAAAATTTCAAGTGTCCAAGTTGTGTTCTGCTGTAGGGGAAAAGGACATTCCCGAATCTGAATTATCACAACCCAGTCTTTCATCTTCTCCTCTGAAATTACTGTCTTCTGAATTTTCAGCTTTCTCTAGTTCTGGATTTGAACATTGAATTTCTTTTTCTTTGCTATTTTTATTAATGACTTTTTCTAAAACTTTTTCGATTTTTTCTTCAAGACTTTTTTCTTCTTTTTTATTTTTATTTCTTTTTGTAACTATTCTTCTTTTCAAAATTTTCTCATTCTTTTGATATTTCTCAATTTGAGAAAGAAGTCTTTCAACAGAAATAAAACTATCATTAGGGTCTTGACTGTCTTGAAGGATTTCTTTACCTTTGGAAATCTGAGTATTTTGGGCTTTTGAACATTGGGCTTCTGAAATCTGAATTTGGGATAAATGTTCTGGGCTTTTTGAGTAGTCTACTAAAATGTCAAATTTGCCACTGGGCTGGCCAAGAGTAACCCAGATTGGAGTCTTTACTAAATCTGTAGGGAAATCAACAGTTCCCTGAGTCTGTTGAACTTTGGGCAAGTCCACAGCCATCAACGGATTTGATGAGTCTTTACCAGCTACCGTTTGGGCTGGACTAGCTATTGACTTCTTGGGCTCAATAGTACCCTTTGGATATGTCATCCTTAAGTTCACAATTTGTTGTTCTAAAGCAGAAATCTTCTTCTGTAAAGATGTTCTTTCATTTAACAAATTCTGATTTGATTCATTAATGATCTTAAAATTGTTCTGCATACATTCGCAATGTGTACAAAAAATCTTTTTGTCTTTGCTAGGGGAGAAATCTAAAGGAGGATCTTCAAAATTTTTAAGTGAGGGAGAAATATAAAAATTTAATCCTATCAACTGTCTAGCTGAATCTAATGCTTCTTGGTAACTAGAAAAACCTTTATAAAGAGGGTCTTTGAAATCTTTTATGCAGTCTAAAACTTCTAACCATGAATGAAAAACTCCTGGTTTTTTACCTTTGACTACAACATAAAATTTGAATTTTTTACCTTGATTAAAGTATTCTGAAAGTGCATTTAAAGATGCTAAAAAGTACTTCTGATCTTTTGGGTTCTTATTATATGAAATCCACAAATTATCTAGAATGCATCTTTCTTCTTTTGAAATTGAAATGTGCGGTAAAACCTTAAATGAAATGTTGCTATTTGGAAAACATAAAAGTTCTTGGTTACCAAACCTTAAACGGTCTTGATAAAATTGTCTGTTCTGACTAGATGAAGTCTGAAGTAAAGCAGAAGATGCAAAGGAATTCCCTGGCGGGATTCCTGGTCTCAAAGGAGGTCTGGACATCTGTAAAGGAATGCAAAACAGTTAGATCAAAAATCTTTAGTAGTAATCATTCTACTTAATATGTCTGCTGCCTTATTATCTATTCCTTTAATATGCTCGAAATCTATATTTATACCTGTGTTTGTAATTCTATCAACAAAATTTAACCATCTCCTTCTACTGCTTTTCTTGGAATCTAACTTAAGCTTATTATAGAAAGAAACAATTGCTGCGCAATCAGTTCTAATCAGAATTTCTTTTCTAGAAACTATAAACAATTCAAAGCTATCTAAAGCATAATTAATTGCTAAGAGTTCTGCATCAATGCTACTTAGATTGCCTTTTTCTTTATAGTTACCGCTATTATACCTACAAATTCTCTCAGTAGTTTTGTCTGCATATTTATTTGGCTTACATAAAAGGATAGCTCCCCATCCTGAAATGCTACCATCTGTCTCAATGATTAGAAAATCTGTATCTAATGGCATTGCTAATTCTGGAAGACTTCTAATCTTACTTTTAATTTCTTGGACTAATTTAATATCTTCTAAATTAAAATGTCTTTGACCTGTAGGAGAAGTCTTAGAATATAAGGGTCCTGCTGTTTTTCCTAAATCTTTAATAAAAGGCCTAGCATAATTGACTAATCCTAAAAATTTCTGAATTTGCTTTAAGTCTTCTAGCTTGTCTGGAAATTCTAAAGCTTTCTGTGCTATATGAGGCTGTAAGGAAATCTTTCCTTGTCCTATATTAACTCCTAGGAAATCTATAAATTCTTTAAAAAGAACCATTTTCTTTTTACTGATAATCAAACCGTGATTAATAAATTCTGAAAAAATGATCTGTAAATGACCTCTATGTTCTCTTCTATTTTTGCTGAACACTAGGATATCATCTATGTATGTTACTACAAATTTACTATGCTTATTAAAAATAATATCCATCTTTCTTTGAAAAATGCCTGGGGCGTTCTTTAATCCAAATGGCATGACTAGCCATTCAAAGTGTCCTTCTGGACATGTGAAGGCTGTCCATTCTATACTATCAGGATGCATCTTAACTTGCCAAAATCCAGACTTAAGATCAAATTTACTAAAAATCTTGCAGTTCTGAATCCTATTAATAAGAACAGTCTTGTCTGGTAATTTATAAGCATCATCTATGGTATTATCATTTAATCTTTTGTAATTAAATACCATTCTACTTTTACCTCTTACTATCTCTGAATGTTTTCTAACAATGAAAGCAGCTGATCTATGAGGACTGTCTGATTTTCTAATTACTCCTAACTTAAGTAAGTCTTGAGTATGCATCTTAAAGTCTTCAAGATCTAAATTTGTTGCTTCAATATTCTTACATCTAATTATGTATTCTGGGTTCTTAATCTTAATCTCACATGTTACCTTGTCTTTTTCCCAGTATTTTAAAACATTCTCTCCTAAAATCTCCATCTTTTCTAATTTAGAAATTAAACTTTCTATATCATGTCCTGTTACTAGAGTATAATACATCTTTTCATTATCTAACAAGTCTATTGTATCAAAATCAGAATCTTCTAAGTAATTGAATTCATTTTCTAATTCATCCTCTTTTGGATTTTGATTTTCTACTAACTGACATTCTCTTTCTAATTTACAGGGACATTCTTTCTTACTACTACTACCACCACGCTTCTCTGAGCACTCTGATGGAAAATAAATAGTCTGTGTAGGACTGAATAATGTATGCTTCTGAAAATGTATAAAGTCTTTTGTAATTGTTACACTACCATTGTCTTTTAATAAAAAACTTAATCCTAAGATAAAGTCTGATTCTTTAAGATTTAACGGTCTAACCCACGTTGAATCTCTAGGTAAAGTATATTCTATACTTAATCCGCAATTAGTCTCAAAACTAATCTTACTATTTGGTCTTAATAAATCTGTATAAGTATAATGACCTCCGTCCATTTGTTGGGCTTCAATTGGACTTTTAGTTTTTACTAAATATCTATCTGGAATTAATTTTTTATTAATTATACAACTGCTACAACCAGAGTCTATTAGTCCTAAACATTTTATAACATAATCTCCTATTCTAATCTGGGTTGTAATTTCTGGCTTAACTGCTTCTTTTTCTATTAAACTGTTTATTTCTAAACACTTAATACAAGCTTCTTTATAACATTCTAAACATTTAGCTCTAAGCTTTCTAGCTGGATACCAATTACATAAAAAACATGCTGTACTATCAGCACCTGTTCTTTTTAACCAATTATGATTACATTCATCTAATGAAGTCTGTACAAAATTTAAGTCTTCTTCAGATTCTGAATCTTTACTAATTTTAAAATTCGAAAATTCTTCTAAAACTTCGTAATCTGAATCTTCTTGAATTTCTATACTGTCTTCTATAGATACAATGCTATAAATAGATTCATTGTCTGAGATATATTCATCTAATTGAATAAGATCTTCATTAGTACATTCTACTAAAGTACTCTTCTTATCATAACTATTAAGTCTTTTTGGACATGTTCTTGCTAAATGTTCATTACTATTGCAAACAAAACAACTAAGCTTATTCTTATAAGTTCTATCTGGTTTAAACTTTCTAACATGTTTATTCTCATCTAGATAAGGTTTTCTCTTATTAGATTTTCTAAGAAAATATCTCTTCTTAAAAGGTCTTCTTTTAACTTTTTTATCCTTCCTATATTTTTTCTTTATGGGCTTTGAGGCACCATAAGTCTGAGGAGTAAAAATGTCTTTACAAAACTTATAGTCTGTCTTCTTAAGTTGTTTCTGAATCTGTAATGTTACACATTTCTCTTCTAAACATCTGATTACATGTTGAATCCTATGTCCTATGCTCCACTTTTTATCTGGAAATTCTTTAACCGAAGTTAATTCATTCCATTTGTCTGTGATTTCTAATCCTAATGGGCCTGGTAATTTGTGAAATAACTTCTGTCCTAATTCTTGATTAAAAGTATTACCTGAGATTGAAACTAAGTAATGATATTCATTTAAAAATTGTTTAACATATTTACCCTTAGTCCATTTGTATAGACTAAGTTGTTCTAAATCTCTCATAGCTTTTCTTTGTACATTCATCTGACCTGAATTAGGGTTTGATCCTGTAATAAGTACTTGAATCTTATTAACAAAATTATATGGGTTACTTCCTAAGGCAACTAACTGTTCGAATTCTTCTTTCTTATCTTGTTTATAGGCTTCCCACATAGCCTTTGTACTTTCGCCTAAAAATGTCTCTAAATATCTATACATGTCTATGGGTTCCATGTCTTGGAAACTTCTAATGTAATGACCTATTATAGTGTTCTTCCATACCTCAATTACATTTGTCCACATCTGCGGGTCATGAGCGGTCAAATTTAAGATTTGCGCTTTTGCAGCAGATTGGAATTCTATCTTGTTTTCTAAAGGTCTTTCACTACCTTTTGCTATATATCTAGAGTCTTCTGGAATTTCTTCATATTTATTATATGGTCTTCTAGGAGGAAATCCTGGTCCATATGTAAAGGGTTCATGCTTTACAGTCTTATCAAAGGGAGTATCGTCTATGGTCTTATAAGCTTGAGTATCCATAAAATTCTTTTCACAACTTATTTCTGAACAATTATCATTAAAATCTTCTTGAGTAATTCCTAATCTTATGTTCTTTTCTGAATCATAATATAAATATTCATTCTCTTGAATTTGTTTACCTAAAAACATTTGGTCTTCTAGTTTAAGGAGTTCTTCTTTATTAAGGTCCATTCCTAATTCTTTAGGATAGATAATTCTATCAATGTCTTCTCCTAATAATTCTATTTGGACATTATCTATGAAAGGTTCACTTACTGATTCATTTTCTTCACTATCTTCAGTCTGCCTTTCTATCTGATCATAATTAATAAATCTTAAACTAGTCCTACCATGAATGTCTTTATATGTTAAAGATTCTGTGGGGGCAATGGTTGTCTTATCTTTTTGTTCTAAGAACTTATCCATGTCCCATTCTAATCCTGCTAATTGTTCTGCCGAAAATTCTTTTGGCTTTACCATATTTATACCTTTGCTACTCATTAAATTTACTACTTTATCTATGTAAATTTTATACTTAGTCTGAGCGCTTACAGAACATCTACCTAAAAATCCTATATGAACTAAGAGATTATCTCCACTATCTACGTCTTCATAACCTTTAGTCTGGATTCCTATTTTTATCTTATCTGAGAAGTCTTTAATAGTCATTAAAAAATCTGGATTACAATAAATTATTCCTATGTTACTATTCATATCTACTTCCATGCTGGCTATTTGACTCTTATCTATATTGTTGAATCTTTCATCATATATAGTAATTAAAGTCTTACAACCTAGATTCTTTCTTGTTAATCCTCTAATTCCTATGACTATTAAACCTAGATGCATAAATTTATAATTTCTCTTTTTTAATTCTTTTCTAGAATCGTCTGAAATTAAATTCAACTTTCTAACTTGATTACCTATGCATTGTAAGGGGACTTGTCTATTATGTCTAAAGAACTGGGTTCTAGACTCAAATATACCTCTGTTATACAAAACTTCTGGATTAAGTAATCTTAAACCGTGAGTCTGGAATCTTTGGTAATCTTGATCTGGATCTATGATTTCTTCTATGTTCTGATCATTTTGTTCTGTTCTTCTTAACAGTCTATCCAACAAGGTTCTATCAACACTGGATGTACTAGGTCTAGATGATTCTTCACTGATTGTTCTAGATCTGCCTAAAAAGGGAGTTGTCAAACTCATCCTGGAAATTTAAATTCTTTGGGTAATTTTCTGGTTACTTTTTCTTTACCTGATGGTTGAAGATTGAAACTTCCTAACTGATTTGTCAAAGTTCTTAAATCGTTTTCTATATTATTTGAAGAAGTTGCTATTTTAGCTTTTTCTAAGCTATCAATCTTCTTATGTAAAGAAATTAACAAACTAATAATAAAATTATTTTGCTTAATTAGAATTGATTCTGAAGTCTTGGGTGAATCTAACTTTGTTATACCTTTAGGTTCCTTATGAAAATTATTGCAAAATTCTAAGGCGTCAGTATAATTTTTATCTAAAATACCAGTCTCGTTCATTAACTAAGAATTAAACTTCTTAATTCTTTAATAGATTCTTCTGTTTTAATAAAAATCTTTTTTATTTCTGATTCTGTTTCCTTAGATTTATTAAAATCTAAAATCTTTGTTATTTGTGAAAAATCTACTTTAGAAATCTTTTCTAGAATAACAGAATTTTGATTCTTAATAAAATCTAAACTTTCTTTAATATTTTTAAGTTCTGAGTTTCTTGTTTTAAGAAGATCTAAAACCGATTCCGAAGATTTAAAATTCTTTTTATTTTCTAGATCTAAATTTCTAGATAAATTAATTATTAAATCTACTATGAGGTTTTGGCAAGGGTCTTCTGAAAACAAACTATGTAATTTATAAGAGGAGTCTAAATTACAACCTAAAATATTATTATCAACAGTATTGACTTTTCTGTAATTAGTACTGAGTTCTAAATTTAAATAGTCTAAATTTTTCTTACTAAATTGATTAAAAGACAATGGTAGTGTAACAATTACAAAAGACTTTATACATTTTCAGAAGCATACATTATTCAGTCCTACACAGACTATTTATTTTCCATCAGTGTGCTCAGAGAAGCGTGGTGGTAGTAGTAGTAAGAAAGAATGTCCCTATAAATTAGAAAGAGAATGTCAGTTAGTAGAAAATCAAAATCCAAAAGAGGATGAATTAGAAAATGAATTCAATTACTTAGAAGATTCTGATTTTGATACAATAGACTTGTTAGATAATGAAAAGATGTATTATACTCTAGTAACAGAACAGGATATAGAAAGTTTAATTTCTAAATTAGAAAAGATGGAAATTTTAGGAGAGAATGTTTTAAAATACTGGGAAAAAGACAAGGTAACATGTGAGATTAAGATTAAGAATCCAGAATACATAATTAGATGTAAGAATATTGAAGCAACAAATTTAGATCTTGAAGACTTTAAGATGCATACTCAAGACTTACTTAAGTTAGGAGTAATTAGAAAATCAGACAGTCCTCATAGATCAGCTGCTTTCATTGTTAGAAAACATTCAGAGATAGTAAGAGGTAAAAGTAGAATGGTATTTAATTACAAAAGATTAAATGATAATACCATAGATGATGCTTATAAATTACCAGACAAGACTGTTCTTATTAATAGGATTCAGAACTGCAAGATTTTTAGTAAATTTGATCTTAAGTCAGGATTTTGGCAAGTTAAGATGCATCCTGATAGTATAGAATGGACAGCCTTCACATGTCCAGAAGGACACTTTGAATGGCTAGTCATGCCATTTGGATTAAAGAACGCCCCAGACATTTTCCAAAGAAAGATGGATAGTATTTTTAATAAGCATAGTAAATTTGTAGTAACATACATAGATGATATCCTAGTGTTCAGCAAAAATAGAAGAGAACATAGAGGTCATTTACAGATCATTTTTTCAGAATTTATTAATCACGGTTTGATTATCAGTAAAAAGAAAATGGTTCTTTTTAAAGAATTTATAGATTTCCTAGGAGTTAATATAGGACAAGGAAAGATTTCCTTACAACCTCATATAGCACAGAAAGCTTTAGAATTTCCAGACAAGCTAGAAGACTTAAAGCAAATTCAGAAATTTTTAGGATTAGTCAATTATGCTAGGCCTTTTATTAAAGATTTAGGAAAAATAGCAGGACCCTTATATTCTAAGACTTCTCCTACAGGTCAAAGATATTTTAATTTAGAAGATATTAAATTAGTCCAAGAAATTAAAAGTAAGATTAGAAGTCTTCCAGAATTAGCAATGCCATTAGATACAGATTTTCTAATCATTGAGACAGATGGTAGCATTTTAGGATGGGGAGCTATCCTTTTATGTAAGCCAAATAAATATGCAGACAAAACTACTGAGAGAATTTGTAGGTATAATAGCGGTAACTATAAAGAAAAAGGCAATCTAAGTAGCCTTGATGCAGAACTCTTAGCAATTAATTATGCTTTAGATAGCTTTGAATTGTTTATAGTTTCTAGAAAAGAAATTCTGATTAGAACTGATTGCGCAGCAATTGTTTCTTTCTATAATAAGCTTAAGTTAGATTCCAAGAAAAGCAGTAGAAGGAGATGGTTAAATTTTGTTGATAGAATTACAAACACATGTATAAATATAGATTTCGAGCATATTAAAGGAATAGATAATAAGGCAGCAGACATATTAAGTAGAATGATTACTACTAAAGATTTTTGATCTAACTGTTTTGCATTCCTTTACAGATGTCCAGACCTCCTTTGAGACCAGGAATCCCACCAGGGAATTCCTTTGCATCTTCTGCTTTACTTCAGACTTCATCTAGTCAGAACAGACAATTTTATCAAGACCGTTTAAGGTTTGGTAACCAAGAACTTTTATGTTTTCCAAATAGCAACATTTCATTTAAGGTTTTACCGCACATTTCAATTTCAAAAGAAGAAAGATGCATTCTAGATAATTTGTGGATTTCATATAATAAGAACCCAAAAGATCAGAAGTATTTTTTAGCATCTTTAAATGCACTTTCAGAATACTTTAATCAAGGTAAAAAATTCAAATTTTATGTTGTAGTCAAAGGTAAAAAACCAGGAGTTTTTCATTCATGGTTAGAAGTTTTAGACTGCATAAAAGATTTCAAAGACCCTCTTTATAAAGGTTTTTCTAGTTACCAAGAAGCATTAGATTCAGCTAGACAGTTGATAGGATTAAATTTTTATATTTCTCCCTCACTTAAAAATTTTGAAGATCCTCCTTTAGATTTCTCCCCTAGCAAAGACAAAAAAATTTTTTGTACACATTGCGAATGTATGCAGAACAATTTTAAGATCATTAATGAATCAAATCAGAATTTGTTAAATGAAAGAACATCTTTACAGAAGAAGATTTCTGCTTTAGAACAACAAATTGTGAACTTAAGGATGACATATCCAAAGGGTACTATTGAGCCCAAGAAGTCAATAGCTAGTCCAGCCCAAACGGTAGCTGGTAAAGACTCATCAAATCCGTTGATGGCTGTGGACTTGCCCAAAGTTCAACAGACTCAGGGAACTGTTGATTTCCCTACAGATTTAGTAAAGACTCCAATCTGGGATACTCTTGGCCAGCCCAGTGGCAAATTTGACATTTTAGTAGACTACTCAAAAAGCCCAGAACATTTATCCCAAATTCAGATTTCAGAAGCCCAATGTTCAAAAGCCCAAAATACTCAGATTTCCAAAGGTAAAGAAATCCTTCAAGACAGTCAAGACCCTAATGATAGTTTTATTTCTGTTGAAAGACTTCTTTCTCAAATTGAGAAATATCAAAAGAATGAGAAAATTTTGAAAAGAAGAATAGTTACAAAAAGAAATAAAAATAAAAAAGAAGAAAAAAGTCTTGAAGAAAAAATCGAAAAAGTTTTAGAAAAAGTCATTAATAAAAATAGCAAAGAAAAAGAAATTCAATGATCAAATCCAGAACTAGAGAAAGCTGAAAATTCAGAAGACAGTAATTTCAGAGGAGAAGATGAAAGACTGGGTTGTGATAATTCAGATTCGGGAATATCCTTTTCCCCTACAGCAGAACACAACTTGGACACTTGAAATTTTGACAGATCTTTAAGACAGATTTTCTCCAGAATTTGCCAGAAAGACTTTTTGATAAGATTCCACTTCAAGCAGAAGACGACATCTTGAAAAGAATTCATTTCCAGAAGAGTTCAAAAGAAACGATTCTTTTTCAGTCAGAACTGTTTACTTTTTGAAATTTTCGCAAGAAGCCAAAAGAAGAACTGTGCAAGCATTGAAAATTCTACCAAAGATGCCGTAGCTACTTTTGAAATTTTGAATCATTCAGAAAGATTTTTTCAGAAAAAGACAGACAGCTGCAGAAAAGACAAAAGACAGTTACTATTCACCTTTTGAAAAAGAAGCCAGTACTGTAGACTTTTTGAAAAAATGAAGATTTCTGCTGAAGACTTTATTTTTGAAGACAGAAACTTTTGGCCAGATGTTTCTCGGTGAAACGCGTGCCAGTTTCAAACAGAAGAAAAGACAGAAAGTAGAAGACGCGTGGAAAGATTTTTTGTTTTGCTCCCTAGAATTTCTCTATATAAGGAGAAATATTTCATTTGTAAAAGCATTGAATGGTTTTTAGCAACACACACCCATAACACTGCTTTCATTTGAAAACCTTCCCCTTATACTTAGAAAAATTCTCAATCCAAAAGTGTAGAAAGCTTGTAATCAGGTACAATTTATTTTGAAGCTTGTAATTTAGTTTTTCATTAGAATTCGGGATTTTCCGAAAGGGAAATCCTTAGTAGTAATTTCTTTTATGTATTAGCAGATCTCCAAAAAATGTTTACATTATTGTAATTTTTTATGAAGTTATTTTTAACATTTTGTTGAAATGTTTTGTTGATATTTGTTGTATCCTTCATTTCATCCTATGCATGTTATAAAAGCATAACTTGATTTTTAGAAGCCATACTGTTTCTAAATTAATCCTGAGTGACCCAAATGAGTAAGGATTGTAGGCCGGAGTGAGCCTTAGATGTCCTTTAGATGTTGGGGAAAGGGAATCAATTGATTTAGGAATTTATTAAGGGAGTGCCAGTGGTAACCTTAATAAAAGGAATCAGGTTCAAGTTAACATGTCTTAGGTAGAGATATTTGTTTTTGGTATTTATATTTCCGTTTTAAAAAAAAAAAAAAAAAAAAAAAAAAGATATTTGTTGAGAACATTCAAAAGAATTTATGAAAAGGGAAGTACCGAGTAGGATAACACAAATTTGAAAAACAAAAAATTTTTATGAACTCAGAAGAAGCATCTTCATCAGAACCATCTTTATCAAGCAATATTTATATTATACTGCCTCCAAAAATTCTTGAAGAATTTAGTTACTTGTTAAAAGAACATAAAAAAGAATTAGAAATTGTAAGAAACAGATTAGGAACTAATTTTAAATTATTAGATTTAAAATTTAGAAGATTCCCAGAAGTAAACTCCTCTTTATTAGAAAGAACTATAATAGAACAAAATAAAGACATAACTTTTTTAGAACAAAGAATTGAAGAAATAGAAATAATTTTAGAAGAAAAAACAATAAGTCAACGCAGTCAATTTATTGAATTTCTTATAAAAATATCAGAATTATTAGAAATAGAATTTTAATAGACTTCCGCATTAAGCAGATTAAACAAGACTCTGCTAACTCTGCCAACTCTGCATCCTAACCTTGAGAAAGACCCTTCTACGCCAGTGGCTGAGTCTCTCTCTTCGCACCCCCCTCTCTTATTGGTATATATATATATATATATAACTGGTAATCAAGAACTTTTATGTTTTCCAAATAGTATTTCATTTAAAGTTTTACCGCATATTTCCATTTCAAAAGAAGAAAGATGTATTCTAGACAATTTGTGGATTTCCTATAATAAGAACCCCAAAGATCAGAAGTATTTTCTTGCTTCTTTAAATGCACTTTCAGAATATTTTAATCAAGGTAAAAAATTTAAGTTTTATGTTGTAGTCAAAGGTAAAAACCCAGGAGTTTTTCATTCATGGATAGAAGTGTTAGACTGCATTAAAGATTTCAAAGATCCTCTTTACAAAGGTTTTTCTAGTTATCAAGAAGCATTAGATTCTGCTAGGCAATTGATAGGATTAAAATTTTATATTTCGCCTTCATTAAAGAATTTTGAAGATCCTCCTTTAGATTTCTCCTCAAGCAAAGACAAAAAGATTTTTTGTACTCATTGCGAATGCATGCAGAACAATTTTAAGATTATTAATGAATCTAATCAGAATCTTTTAACTGAAAGAACTTCTTTGCAAAAGAAAATTTCTTCTTTAGAACAGCAAATTGTGAACTTGAGAATGACATATCCAAATGGTACTATTGAGCCTAAGAAGTCAATAGCTAGTCCAGCCCAAACGGTAGCTGGTAAAGACTCATCAAATCCGTTGATGGCTATGGACTTGCCAAAAGTCCAACAGACTCAGGGAACTGTTGACTTCCCTACAGATTTAGTAAAGATTCCAACCTGGGACACTCTTAGCCAGCCCAGTGACAAATTTGACATTTTAGTAGATTACTCAAAAAGTCCAGAACATTTATCTCAGAACCAAAGTTCAGAAGCCAAAAATACCTAGACTTCAAAAGGAAAAGAAATTCTCCAAGACAGTCAAGACCCAAATGATAGTTTTATTTCTGTTGAAAGACTTCTTTGCCAAATTGAGAAATATCAGAAAAATGAGAAAGTTTTAAAAAGAAGAATTGTTGCAAAAAGAAATAAAAAGAAAAAGAAAAAAGAAAAAAGTCTTGAAGAAAAAATTGAAAGAGTATTAGAAAAGGTTATTACAAAGAAAGAAAATAACAAAGAAAAAGAGATTCAATGTCAAGACAGGAATAATCCAGAATCAGATGATTCATTTCAAGATAGTGGTAGTGAAGACAGGTATGAAGGAGGAAGAGACGGATTCAATAATTCAGACAGTGGAATGTCACTATCTCCAACAGCCCTCCATAATCTTGACACTTAGAAGATTTTTTCATGATAGATCTTTTAGAAAGATGTTATTTTCCAAGAGGCATTGCCAAGAAGAAGATCTGAAGATTTTTTGCAAAAGATTCCTTTTCAGACAGAAGAATTTCATGAAGAACTATTTACCTTTTGAAATTTCGCAAGAAAACAATAAAAAAGAACTATGCAAATATTGGAATTTCTGCCAAGATGCCGTATTTCAGAAAGAAGATTTGATTCCAGACAAACTACTGTAGAACTTTTGAAATTTTCAGACGCTGCCAAAAGAAAAATTCAAAGATGCCCAGACAGATCACTGTGCAACTTTTGAAAAAGAGGTAGCCAGGTACATTTTTAGAAGAAATTCATTTCAAGAATTTGGCCAGATGTTTCTCGGTGAAACGCGTGCCAAAGAAAAGACAGAAAGCAAGACGCGTGGAAAGAGATTTACTTTTAGACTGTTGTTTTGCTCCCAAGAATTTCTCTATATAAGGAGAAATATTTCATTTGTAGTAAGCATGGTTCAAATGGTTCAAACGGTTCAAAACACACAACACACACTGCTTATTCATTTGAAAATCCTCTCCTTATGGTTAGAAAAATTCTCAATCCAAAAGTGTAGAAAGCTCGTAATCAGGTACAATTTATTTTAAAGTTTGTAATTTAGTTTTTCAGTAGATTTCGGGATTTTCCGAAAGAGAAATCCTTAGTAGTAATTTCTTTTATGTATTAGCAGATCTCCAAAAAATATTTACATTATTGTATTTTTTATGAAGTTTTATAAAGTATTTTGTTGAAATGTTTTGTTGATATTTGTTGTATCATTCATTTCATCCTATACATGTTATAAAAGCATAACTTGATTTTTAGAAGCCATAATGTTTCTAAATTAATCCTGAGTGACCCAAATGAGTAAGGATTGTAGGCCGGAGTGAGCCTTAGATGTCCTTTAGATGTTGGAGAAAGGGAATCAATTGATTTAGGAATTTATTAAGGGAGTGCCAGTGGTAACCTTAATAAAAGGAATCAGGTTCAAGTTAACATGTCTTAGGTGGTGATATTTGTTTTTGGTATTTATATTTCCGTTTTAAAAAAAAATGGAGATTTGTTAGAACATTTAAAAGAATTATGAAAAGGGAAGTACCGAGTAGGATAACACAAGAATTTTGAAAAACAAAATTTTATGAACCCATCAAGCTCAAAGACAGAAGAAGCCTCTACATCAGGAACCAAAGAAATTAAATTGTCTTCAGAACTCTTGGAAAGCTTTAATTTCCTGTTAGAAGAAAATAGTAGAGAATTAGAAAGAATTAGAAAAAGTTTAGGACAAAGATATAAAATATTAGATAGAGTATTTAGAGAATTACCTCAGTTAGATTCATCTTCATTAGAAGAAGATATTATTATTCAGAATAAAGATCTTAATTTATTAGAACATAGAATTGAAGAATTACAAGAAATAGTAATATACGAATCAATAAATCCAGATAGTCAATTCTTTGAATATTTCTTAAAAATAAAAGAAATAATAGACGATTTAGACTTCCGCATTAAGCAGATTAAACAAGATTCTGCTAACCCTGCCAACTCTGCAAACCAACCTTGAGAAAGACCCTTCTACGCCAGTGGCTGAGTCTCTCTCTTCGCACCGGTCTTTCTACGCCAGTGGCTGACTCAGCCACTGGCGTAGAAAGACCGGTGCGAAGAGAGAGACTCAGCCACTGGCGTAGAAAGACCGGTGCGAAGAGAGAGACTCAGCCACTGGCGTAGAAGGGTCTTTCTCAAGGTTGGTCTGCAGAGTTGGCAGGGTTAGCAGAGTCTTGTTTAATCTGCTTAATGCGGAAGTCTAAATCGTCTATTATTTCTTTTATTTTTAAGAAATATTCAAAGAATTGACTATCTGGATTTATTGATTCGTATATTACTATTTCTTGTAATTCTTCAATTCTATGTTCTAATAAATTAAGATCTTTATTCTGAATAATAATATCTTCTTCTAATGAAGATGAATCTAACTGAGGTAATTCTCTAAATACTCTATCTAATATTTTATATCTTTGTCCTAAACTTTTTCTAATTCTTTCTAATTCTCTACTATTTTCTTCTAACAGGAAATTAAAGCTTTCCAAGAGTTCTGAAGACAATTTAATTTCTTTGGTTCCTGATGTAGAGGCTTCTTCTGTCTTTGAGCTTGATGGGTTCATAAAATTTTGTTTTTCAAAATTCTTGTGTTATCCTACTCGGTACTTCCCTCTTCATAATTCTTTTAAATGTTCTAACAAATCTCCATTTTTTTTTTTAAAACGGAAATATAAATACCAAAAACAAATATCACCACCTAAGACATGTTAACTTGAACCTGATTCCTTTTATTAAGGTTACCACTGGCACTCCCTTAATAAATTCATAAATCAATTGATTCCCTTTCCCCAACATCTAAAGGACATCTAAGGCTCACTCCGGCCTACAATCCTTACTCATTTGGGTCACTCAGGATTAATTTAGAAACAGTATGGCTTCTAAAAATCAAGTTATGCTTTTATAACATGCATATGATGAAATGAATGATACAACAAATATCAACAAAACATTTCAACAAAATACTTTATAAAACTTCATAAAAAATACAATAATGTAAACATTTTTTGGAGATCTGCTAATACATAAAAGAAATTACTACTAAGGATTTCCCTTTCGGAAAATTCCGAAATCTACTGAAAAATTAAATTACAAACTTTAAAATAAATTGTACCTGATTACGAGCTTTCTACACTTTTGGATTGAGAATTTTTCTAACTATAAGGGGAGGATTTTCAAATGAATAAGCAGTGTGTGTTTTGAACCGTTTGAACCATTTGAACCATGCTTACTACAAATGAAATATTTCTCCTTATACAGAGAAATTCTTGGGAGCAAAACAACAGTCTAAAAGTAAATCTCTTTCCACGCGTCTTGCTTTCTGTCTTTTCTTTGGCATGCGTTTCACCGAGAAACATCTAGCCAAATTCTTGAAATGAATTTCTTCTGAAAATGTACCTGGCTACCTCTTTTTCAAAAGTTGCATAGTGATCTGTTTGGGCATCTTTGAATTTTTCTTTTGGCAGCGTTTGAAAATTTCAAAAGTTCTACAGTAGTTTGTCTGGAATCAAATCTTCTTTCTGAAATACGGCATCTTGGCAGAAATTCCAATATTTGCATAGTTCTTTTTTATTCTTTTCTTGCGAAATTTCAAAAGGTAAATAGTTCTTCATGAAATTCTTCTATCTGAAAAGGAATCTTTTGTAAAAAATCTTCAGATCTTCTTCTTGGCAATGCCTCTTGGAAAATAACATCTTTCTAAAAGATCTATCATGAAAAAATCTTCTAAGTGTCAAGATTATGGAGGGCTGTTGGAGATAGTGACATTCCACTGTCTGAATTATTGAATCCGTCTTTTTCTCCTTCATACCTGTCTTCACTACCACTACCTTGAAATGAATCATCTGGTTCTGGATTATTCCTGTCTTGACATTGAATCTCTTTTTCTTTGTTATTTTCTTTCTTTGTAATAACCTTTTCTAATACTCTTTCAATTTTTTCTTCAAGACTTTTTTCTTCTTTCTTTTTATTTTTATTTCTTTTTTCAACAATTCTTCTTTTTAAAACTTTCTCATTTTTCTGATATTTCTCAATTTGGCAAAGAAGTCTTTCAACAGAAATAAAACTATCATTTGGGTCTTGACTGTCTTGGAGAATTTCTTTTCCTTTTAAAGTCTGGGTATTTTGGACTTCTGAACATTGGGCTTCTGAACTTTGGTTCTGAGATAAATGTTCTGGACTTTTTGAATAATCTACTAAAATGTCAAATTTGCCACTGGGCTGGCCAAGAGTGTCCCAGATTAGAATCTTTACTAAATCTGTAGGGAAATCAACAGTTCCCTGAGTCTGTTGGACTTTTGGCAAGTCCATAGCCATTAACGGATTTGATGAGTCTTTACCAGCTACCGTTTGGGCTGGACTAGCTATTGACTTCTTGGGCTCAATAGTACCCTTTGGATATGTCATTCTCAAGTTCACAATTTGCTGTTCTAAAGCAGAAATTTTCTTTTGCAAAGAAGTTCTTTCAGCTAAAAGATTCTGATTAGATTCATTAATAATCTTAAAATTGTTCTGCATGCATTCGCAATGAGTACAAAAAATCTTTTTGTCTTTGCTAGGGGAGAAATCTAAAGGAGGATCTTCAAAATTCTTTAATGAAGGCGAAATATAAAATTTTAATCCTATCAATTAATATTCTTAAGTTCTAAGTTTCCTGTTTTAAGAAGATCTAAAACCGTTTCTAAGGATTTCTTTTATTTTCTAGATCTAAATTTCTAGATAAATTAATTATTAAATCTACAATAAGGTTTTGACAAGGGTCTTCTGAAAACAAACTATGTAATTTATGAGATGAGTCTAAATTACAACCTAAAATATTATTGTCTATAGTTTTAACTTTTCTATAATTAGTACTTAGTTCTAAATTTAAAAAATCTAAGTTTTTCTTACTATCTATGGCTCTGATACCAATTTGAGAGGGGGGGTGCGAAGAGATAGGCTCAGCCACTGGCATAGAAGGGTCTATCTCAAGGTTGGTCAGTAGAGTTTTGTGGATTTGGATAATTCTGTTTAATTCTCTTAATACGAGATTCTATCTTCTTAATGCGGAAGTTTAAATCGTTTGTTAATTCTTTTATTTTTAAATAATAATCTATAAATTGACTATCTGGTTCTATAGCTCCGTTTGTTATAATTTCTTCTAATTCTATAACTCTTCTTTCAAAATTATTTAGGTCTTTATTTTGTAAAATAATATGTTCTTCTAATAAAGATGAGTCTAACTGTGGTAATTCTCTAAAAATTCTATCTAAAATCTTATACTTTGATCCTAAACTTTTTCTTATTCTTTCTAATTCTTTAATTGTTTCTTCTGACAGATAAATAAAATTCTGAATAAGTTCTGAGGATAATTTTATCTTCTGTTCTGGGCTGATTTTTTTTGTTCCAGATGTAGATGCTTCGTTTGGGTTCATAAATTTTATTTTTTTTGTTTTTCAAAAATTGAACTTTTATCCTACTCGGTACTTCCCTTTTCGTAAGTTCTTTTAATTGTCTTAACAAATCTCCTTTTTTTTTTAAAAAAAAAAACGGAAACATGAACATTAAAGACAAATATTATCACCTAAGACATGTTAACTTGAACCTGATTCTTTTCATTAAGGTTACCACTGGCACTCCTTTAATAAATTCCTAAATTAATTGATTCATTTTCCCCAACATCTAAAGGATATCACAGGCTCACTCCGGCCAACAATCTTTACTCATTTGGGTCACTCAGGATTAATTTAGAAACAGTAAGGCTTCTAAAAATCAAGTTATGTTTTCATAACATGCATAGGATGAAATGATGATACAACAAATATTAACAAAACATTTTAACAAAATATTTCATAAAACTTCATAAAAAATTATAGAATAAAAACATTTTTTGGAGATCTGCTAGTACATAAAAGAAATTACTACTAAGGATTTCCCTTTCGGAAAATTCCGAAATTAACTGAAAAACTAAATTACAAACTTCAAAATAACATATACCTGGTTACAAGCTTTGTACAATGTTTGAATTGAGAATTTTTCTAAGTATAAGGGGAGGATTTTCAAATGAGAGCAAGCAGTGTGTATGTTTTCAGATGTGTTTCGCTTGCTTTTACAAATGAAATATTTCTCCTTATATAGAGAAATTCTTGGGAGCAAAACAACAGTCTAAAAGTAAATCTGAAAAAAACAAGATTCTTTTTTCTTTCCACGCATTCCTACTTTCTGTCTTTTCTTCTGTTCACCATTGGCACGCGTTTCACCGAGAAACTTCTGGCCAAAATCTTGAAATGAAAATTCTTCAAAAAGCCTGATATCTTTAGAAAAAACGAGGCAGCTGTATTTTTCAAAAGATATACAGTAGTCTGTCGGGGCATCTTTGACAAATTCTTCAAAATCTTCTTTGGTAAAATCTGAAAATTTTCAAAAGTTCTACAGCGTTTTGTCTTGGCAGAATTTTCAAAATTTGCACAGTTCTTTCATTGTTTTTTCTGCAGCAAAAGTCTGTCTGTCTCTTTCCATGCTTGTCTGGCAGAAATCTTTGCTAAAATCAATTTTGGATTTTCTTCTTGGCAGAGCATCCTGGCAGAAAAAGACATCTTTCTGGGAAAGCAAAGATCTATCACGAATTAAATCTTCTAAGTGTCAAGATTGTGGAGAACTGTTGGGGATAGTGACATTCCACTGTCTGAATTATTGTATCCGTCTCTTTCTCCTTCATACCTGTCTTCACTACCACTATCTTGAAAAGAGTCATCTGGTTCTGGATTGTTTCTGTCTTGACATTGGATCTCTTTTTCTTTATTATTTTCATTCTTTGTAATGATTTTTTCCAATGCTTGTTCAATTATCTCTTCAAGATTCTTTTCTTCTTTCTTTTTATTTTTCTTCTTCTTAGCAACAATTTTTCTACTTAAGGCATCAGCCACCCCATTCGCTTTGCCGGGGTGATAATGGATTTCACAGTCATAATTGTTGACGTCGGAACCTATAACGTCCACATGTCAACAGATCTCCACTCACTCATCTGCTAACCTGTATGTTACCTACACACTCGGACAATCGTTAGGCACCAAGATCTCCAGAGAAAAAGGTCCAACAATCGTTGGTACTCCGACGATCAAGTCTACTGCCGGTATCAGAGTAATATACGGGGGGCAAAAGTAATTGGGTGTGGGAGAGACAAGCAGGAAGATATTTGAGTAGAGTTTAGAGTAAGATTTTAAGTGCAAAAAGAGCGTACCTTGGAACAACTGGAGACGTTGTATTTATAACGCAGGAGTCCTAATTGATTTAGAAAATAAATTAATCAGATACCCGATCAGATCCTCATTCCTTATGGGATAGGGATTATTCATTACCTAGGAAATCTTCAAGATTATCTTCCTTATTTGAGCTTATCACGTTGCATGATTTTAGGAGATTATGATTTGGTTTCTTTGTGAAGATCCGTACGCCAATCCAACGCAATCTGTCTTCAATTATCTCTCTGGTCATTTCAAAATATCGTGCTGCCTGCTAGTTAGGATTGATACGAAGCCCTGCGAGGCCCTGTGGCTCGGCCGTGAGTGTCGAGGCCTTCCATAGGCCTCACGGTATTCTAGCTGCTTAAGGCTAAAATGCCTAATGGGCCTCCGAGGCCCCTTTTAGAATTTACGAGGCCCTTACTTGGCCTATATGGGGATCTCGTTGGGCTTTTGCTGACGTGGAAGCCCTATCAAAATCGGGTAGTAACAATAGTCCCCCAAATCCAAATCTATTATTCATAATAGGTGTGGGACTTTGAGAGTGAGAGAAGAAATTTCTGACAAAAAATTTTGAATTTCAGCAGAAAACGCGGAGTGTGGTC
This sequence comes from Forsythia viridissima, assembly GCA_030279155.1. NCBI lineage: Eukaryota > Viridiplantae > Streptophyta > Magnoliopsida > Lamiales > Oleaceae > Forsythia > Forsythia viridissima. The sequence goes on from CM059036.1 coordinate 15,243,401, forward strand.
TTCGCGTATGGTCCTCGCAAATTGGTTTATGAACTGGACTTATCCAGTATAGTCCCCCAAGTCCGAAGCCGAACATTCATGATGGGTGAGGGCTTCAGGAGACCAGCCCTTTGGTGAGATACTATCAATCAAGGCTGTCATTCCGTGGCCAGGCAATTATGAGTGAGAGGATGTATGTATTTAGTACAATGGCGCGTGGCGGATAACGGGGGCGCACGTGAGGCACGTATGTTCTTGTTGTACTAAACACTTGGGGTTCGGTTTCCCTCTTGTTGCCCAATTTTAAACACGCCTCCACCATCCAACGGCTCCGATGTAACACTTGGAAGATGGATGATGGGAATTGGAATGCCTCCCTCATTCATTACAACTTCTTCTTGCTTTTGTGCCCATTGTGAATGTTGCGGATGCTCTACCGGTAATCGAGAAAATCCAAGTGTGGGCGTCGTTCCAACTGCATTTCCAAGATAAGTGCGCCGAGAGTTGCTGTGATTTATTTCGTTGGTTGCTTTTGTGATTATTTCTTGATTCCGTAGTTTGGGAATTATACCTTGTTGCGCGTTCCAACGACAATAGGAGCATCAACTTCCGGGGAAGATAAGGGTTTGTAATGTTGTCTGAAAACGACGACTCACAATCAATCGGACGTCCGGACAAACCCTAATATTCGGGGTGAGTCATCAACATCTACCTCATCATCTTCCTCCTCTGAGGTCGTAGGGAAAGTGAATCAAGACCCCTCTGACGTACGCCCGTCGACTCCATCCACAAGTGAGAGGGGGGCCCAACCGCCCCGTTAAAAGAGGGCCCAGTCGCTGGAGTACCTGAGATGAGGGGATCGCTTGATAAGAGGGATGCCCCAGCAACTAAGGTGCTTGATGAAGAGCTCAATCGATCGGCCACCGAAACGTCCATGGCTCATTCGAGGATCGCCGAGGGGGAGTTAGAGGATATGCGGTTACCCTATGATATTCTCGCGTCTGTAATACTCAGGGCTCTGGGCCTAGATGAACGCACTGACGATCCTCTCGAAGGATTCATCACGATTTACGAACCTACGATGTAGCAGGGCCTTCGTCTGCCCATGCATCATTTCTTTCGCGAGGTCTTGAGAGACTCGAATCTGGCCCCTTGCCAGATAACACCGAATGGCTGGGGGTAGATGGTGGCCTCGTACCTATTGTGGGGCATTGCCGAGGCCGGAGGAAGCCTGACTCCAAGGGAGTTTGAGTCTATATACCGAGGAGAGCTAAGGTTGAAGTGGAATAAGGTACGAGCTCTCAGCAACAATTTCAGGAGTCTCAGCAACTTGTTAAAGAACGACAACTTATTGGCCAGCTGCGGACTGATGGGTGAGTCTCGCAAATTGCGAAATATTCGTTTTGCTATGAAAAGTTGCCTGAATGAGTTGCATATTGGTGTTCGTGTCAATAGTTTTAAGGTTTAAAGGGATTCCTACGCTCCGCCTTGCCCGCCCCTCTAGCGGAGAGGGTTCTTCGGCTCCAGCTCCACTGACGGAGGGGTCCGGCCCATCGCATGAGGTCCAGGATGCCGCGCCGTTAAGGTTTGTCCACCCACCGGCTTCCGATCCCCCAGTTTCTAGCCAAAACGTTCCTCTTCCGCCCCCGCCTTCGTCCTCCTCCTGGCAAGTACGAATATATCAACATCGGGTCCCACCGGGACAAGCTGGACCCAACGGTCTTAGGAAAGCTTCCACCCCCAGCTGCCAACGCGGCAGCATCAGTTCATAAGTATTGGACATCTGCCTTTGGAAGGGTGGTAGATAACGCAGAACTGACGGAGTTGTTGAAACTACCCAAATTGTATTCCTCCCGCAGTCACGTGCTTAACTGCGAGTTGTATAAATTGTTGGAGATGAAGATTGACAAATTGCTCTCTACCGCTGGGGGAGATGAGGATGTTGAGGCGTTGCGCGCGAAAAACAAAGGTCTTCGGGAGCAACTCGCATTCTCCGAAGAGATGAATGCTCGCGCAACGTATGACGTCGTTAAAGCCAGGACAGTCCAGAAGGCATGTGTTGATGCTCAGAAAACAGCGGAGTCACAGCTGAAATCTTGTCAGGACATGATCTATGCCAAAGATAAAGAATTGAACAAAATGCTGACCGAGTTGTCGAAGGCTCAGGGTCTCCTGACTAAACTCGAGGTCTCGAGTTGCGCATATCCAGAGGGCCCGACCAGGATTTAAGGACCCTCTTTGTTCTTTCCATTGTTGCATTTTTATTTGTAAATGTAGGCCATTGAAAATGTATCATCTTAATTGTCTTACCTGACAATGTGGGCTAATGGGAATGCATCATCTTCATTTGTTTAATTATGCGCTGAATGTTTATTCAGCAAGTTTGATTACGCGTTGAATGTTTATCCAGCGAGTTGAAAGAGTTGGCCGCGAACCACACTCCCTTGCAGCTGAATCGCTTTTACTTGCCTGATTACGTGTTGAATGTTTATCCAGCGAGTTGAAAGAGTTGGCCGCGAACCACACTCTCTCGCTGCCGAATCACTTTTACTTGCCTGATTACACGTTGAATGTTTATCCAGCGAGTTGAAAGAGTTGACCGTGAACCACACTCTCTCGTTGCCGAATCGCTTTTACTTGCTATGGTTGTACGGGGAAAACTTTTGATTCATAAAACGATTAATTTTATTAAAAGGCGCGGTGTCTCGAGACGCCGGACAAAATGCTGGAAAATTGAATAGTGCAAAATAAAACTACTGATGATACGGCCGCACATGGTCGATGTTCCAAGGGTGCCTCGTCTCCCTGCCTTCCGAATCTTCCAATCTGTAAGTTCCGGGGCAGATTTCTTCGGTGACTTTGTAAGGTCTTCCCAGGTGGGCCCGAGGGTTCCGACCCCCACCTCTCTATTAGCTTGGAATACCTTCTTTAGGATGAAGTCATTGATGTGGAAACTCCTGCCCCTGACTTTGGAGTTGTAGTATCTGACCATCTTCCGCTGGTAAATTGCGAGACGGAGCTGCGAGTCCGCATGTCTCTCATCTTGTAAATCGAGGTTTGCCCTGCACAAACTCTCATTGGTCACCTCGTCGAATGTAGGTGCTTGGGAGAGGGTATCCCTACTTCGACGGGAATCATTGCCTCCACTCCATATGCCATGGAGAAAAGGGTTTCACCAGTAGCCGTCCGAGAAGTGGTCCGATAGGACCATAGGGTCTTGAGTAGTTCTTCAGCCTATCCTCCTTTCGCGAATTCTAATTTTCGTTTAAGGGTATGCTTGATGATTTTGTTCACGGCTTCTACCTGGCCATTAGATTGGGGGTAGTAGGGGGTGGAAAAGTCCATTCGAATACCAAGGTTCTCGCAAATCGAGTTGAACTTCTTTCCTGTGAACTGTGTGCCATTGTCGGAGACTAGAGAGTGGAGAATCCCGAAGCGGCAGACAATATTTTTCCACACGAATTTCCATGTGTTTTCCTCCGTAATCTTGGCCCAAGGCTCGGCTTCATACCACTTGGTGAAATAATCCACCGCTACAATCGCGAATTTGACCCCATCCTCCCGTCAGGAGGGGACCTATGAAGTCGATTTTCCACTTGGCGAAAGGCCAAGGACTGGTGACCGGGGTAAGGTTCTGAGCTGGGAGCTTCGGTATAGTGGCAAATTTTTGGCATCTGTCGCACTTCTTTGCGTAATTGTGGAAATCTTTCTTCATAGTTGGCCAATAGTACCCTGTTACAAGGTTTTCTGTGCCAGGGCCATTCCACCTGAATGGTTACCGCATATCTCCTCGTGTATCTCTTTCATCACATACACTGCTTCATCCTGTGTCAAACAGCGTAGAAGGGGGTGGCTGAAGCCCCTCTTATATAGGATCTCGTCTTGTAGTACGAACTTCGCAGCCCTCCTGCAGAGTTTTTGTGCTTCTTGTCTGTCGCTGGGCAGTATTTGGTTGGTCAAATATGCGATTATCTTCTTCATCCACCTAGGGAATTCAGATATCGTCAGGACAGTGGGTGCGGGAGACTCGTCGATGGAGGGCCATTTGAGCCTCTCAACCGGGATGGCCTTCATCAAGTCGGAGTCTCTGCTGCTTGCCAATTTCGAGAGGGCGTCCGCATAACCATTTTCCACCCGTGGAATCTGCAGGAGCTCGTATGCCTCAAAGTGGGACAACAGGTCTCTGGCCTTTGTCTGGTATGCCACCATGGATTGCTCGCGTGCCGCGAAGGTCCCATTAACTTGACTGACGACCAGCTGTGAATCATAGTGAATCTAAAGTTTCCTCGTCCTCATCTCTTGTGCTAGCCTCAAGCCTACTGGGAGTGCCTCGTATTCCACAGCGTTGTTGGAGGCTTTGAACTCCAGGCGAAGCGCACAGTTGATATTGTGGCCGTCAGGGCTAACTAGCAAGATCCCGACTCCACTCCGACCTCACCCGAAGATCCGTCAACATATAACTTCCATATTGGTACCTCCTGGGTCGGGCTTTAAGTGAACCCTCGGGGATGTGGGCGAATTCAGCTACAAAATCTGCTAAAGTCTGTCCTTTTATAGAGGGTCTTAGCTTGTAGTTGATATCGAACTGGCTGAGTTCGACCGACCATTTCATCAACCCCCCTGATGTGTCCAGCTTTTGGAGTATCTGTCTCAGAGGGAGGTTCGTCAAGACATTTATGCTATGGGACTGGTAGTACGACCGGAGTTTTCGGGAGGTGATGATCAAAGATAGGGCGAGCTTTTCCATGTCCGGGTATCTTGTTTCCACGTCCTGTAGGGCTTTGCTTATGTAATAGACAGGAAGCTGCACCAAGCCGTCTTCTCGAATTAAGACCGAGATAACTGCCTTTTTGGACACGGCGAGGCAAACGAGCAACATATCCCCATTCTTTGGTTTGGACAGCAGCGAGGACTTTCCGAGTAGGACCTTGAGGTCCTAGAAGGCTTTCTCGCACTCCTCGGTCTACTCAAACCTCTTCTTCCCATTGATGGTCTGAAAAAAGAGCTGGCAACGATCGGTCGCCTTGGATATGAATCGATTCAGGACTGCTAACCTTTCCGTCAGGCTTTGGACTTCCTTAGGAGAAGATGGTGACCGCATCTCAATGAGCACCTTAATCTTCTCAGGATTAGCCTCTATCCCGTGCTGGTTGACCATGTAGCCGAGAAACATTCCGGACGCTACTCCGAATGTGCACTTCAAAGGATTAAGCTTCATGCGATATTTGCGAAGGACTCCGAACATCCTTCTTAAGTGCCCTACGTGGTCCTCGGCGTTCACGCTCTTTACAAGCATATCGTCGGCGTATACCTCCATGGTGTTCCTGATCTATCCTGCAAACATGCAGTATACCAACCGCTGATACGTGGCTCCTACGTTTTTCAGGCCGAAGGGCATCATCCTATAGCAATATAACCCTCGGTCTGTGATAAACGAAGTGTGATCCTCGTCTCCCGTAAACATCGGGATCTGGTTGTAGCCCGAGTATGCATCCATAAAGCTAAGTAGCTTGTGGCCGACAGCTGGTCGATGCGCGGTAACGAGAAACTGTCTTTAGGGCATGCTTGGTTCAGATCCGAGAAGTCTATGCATACCCTCCATTTCTTGGTACTCTTCCTTACCAGCATTTGGTTAGATACCAATTGGGGGTAAACTGCCTCCCTGATGACCCCGTTGGCTAATTGCTTGTCAACATCCTCCATCAAGGCACTATGCCTTTCGGCACTCAAAGGTCTTCTTTTCTGAATCTTGGGGCGTACCTTCGGATCCACCTTTAGGGCGTGGCACGCCACAAACTGGTCGATCCCGACCATATCGCTATGCTTCCATGCAAATACATCAGCGTTCTCTCAGAGGAACTCTTCAGTTCCTCATTTATTTTTTCCTCGAGTTTTTCTCGCACCTGCAACACCTGGGTTGGTTCCAAGAGGTTCACCAAAAATGCTTCCAACTCCTCGGCTGGGGAGGTAAGAGAGTCTAAGCCTATGATCCGAGGGTCCAGACCCCCGTCTAGTATCAATTCCTCGTCCATCTTCTCGTGGTCAACGCCCATTGGTTTCGAATGTATGGTCATCACTGCTGGGGCAATATCCTTGCATTTTACGACTTTCTGCAATGCGTTCATATAGCATGCCCTCGCCTCCGTCTGATTGCCGTGGATCTTGGCCACCCCTCCGGGCGTCGGGAACTTCATTGCCAAATGGTGTATAGACGTGACCGCCTGCAAATCCTTTTACACAGGCCTTCCGAGGACTCCATGGTAGGCAGAGCGGGTATCCACTATCAAAAACTCCATGAACTTCTTGAAGTGGCACGGAGGTTCTCCGAAATCTACCGCAGGGGTAATCCTTCCTCGCGGAACGAGGCTATCTCCCGTGAAATCGAATAGTGGCTCCGAAATGGTCGTTAGTTCATGATCCACGTCCATTTGGTCGAAGGCACTGCCAAATAGGATGTTCACGACGCTTCTATCATTGACCAGCATTCGTCCTAGGCCGTTTCTGGCAACGACGACACGGACTACCAGGGCATAGCAGTGAGGGTAGTGTATGCCCGCCTCGTCTTCCTTAGTGAACGAGATTTGCGGTGCTCTTGGTCAGTGTCCGTGGACCTGCCAACTCTCCATGGATTCTTCCCTTGCCGTCTTTGCGTAGTTGCGTCGCGAGTTCATCGTGTGTCCTCCGACATAGGGAACTCATATGATCGTGTTTATCTCTCGGACAGGGGGGCTCCTACGGGTCCCTCCATCCTCGGTGGGTCCCTGTTTCTGTCATTTACCCCCCATCGCGGTGGGGTCCATCGTTCTGGCGTCGAAGATGAGGTCTTCGCCCCTGTGTAGGCGGCCCTCGACGTCCTTGTGGGGGTCGATTCCCCTCTCCCTGCCTGTGGTTCCCGCAATTGATCAATTTCCTCACGTCCGGGCAATCCTCCGTATTACGCACCCTAGTCTTGTGTATACGACAGAACTTAGGCGGTGTTGTGGCTGGCAAGGTGGCCACTACGGGTGCTCTGGGATAGGGGACAGGGGCTACCTCCATCTTATTGAACCTCCTGTAATGGTTGTTTAGCGATCTCCTCTCTCTCTTTCGGCCTTCTCTCTATTCTCGATCATCTCCTCTGATCAAATTTTGTGCTGGACCAAGTCCACCAGCTGACTGTAGGTCTTCGGTTGACTGTTCTGTACATCCCTCCAGAAGAGAGTGCGCATGTACAGTCCAGTTATGAGTGCATCCAAGGCTTTTTCATCGGTCACAGTCTCGATTTTGTTGATAACGTTACTGAACCTCTTGAAGTAGCTCTTGACGGTTTCTCCTTCCTTCTGCCGGATGTCGTTGAGCTGGGCAATGTCAGCTATCATCGTCCGATTGCCAATGAAGGCATTGATGAATTCTCTTTTGAGTTGAGGCCAACTTCAGATGCTCTCCGGTTTCAGTTTATTGTACCACCTCTTTGCGTCGGACGCGAGTGTGGTATGGAAGTTCCGACACTTCACCACAGGAGACTGGCCTTGGAGCCTCGTCTTATATGTATTTATATGATCCGTAGGGTCGCCTCTCCCGTTATATTTGTCCATGAAAAGCATTCAGAAGTTCGCGCGTATCTCCATTGCCTTCATGTAGTTGGCAAACGGGAGATTCTCGTCATCGTCATCGTCATCGTCATCGTCATCCTAGTAACATTCTAGCCTCTCTTTCTCCTCCTCGGGCTTTACGTGGCTCTTCGGGTCCTTCATCTTTTCCGTACGGGGCTCGCTGTGCCTGTTGTGTACGGGTAGGGGTGGTGTTATGGAAGACCCCACCCCCAACCTGTTAAACATGCTAGCAGCAGGAACGGGGCGGTTTTCCCGCACTGGGAAATGTCTCCCCATCTGGTCATCTTGCGAGGGCTTGGAGGTGAAGTTACGAGGGTTCCGGTCGTTTGAGACGGGCGGTTCCTCCTGGGAACGGCGGCTTTCCAGTGAACCGGATCGTGAAGGGCTCTTCCGGCTTGGGTCCATGTTGGAGGGATTGATTCTCCAACAGTTCAAGTGCGGCCTTCATCCAGGCATTGTCCAGCTTCAGATCCTGGTTCTCCTACTCAACCGTCCGCCTTTGCCGTTGTCCTCTCCTCTTGCGGCGGGTCACGTTCTGTAGGTCCTGAACGCTCTCATGTTGCAGGTCAGTGTGGTGAGACTCTACTTCTTCCTCCATGGAATGTTCGGTTGCCATGCTCCTCCTAGTAGAAAACACATTTTTACCACAAGTTTCTGGTTGTGTAACGTTTTTCGTTTCCCACATACGGCGCCAATCTGTTGACGTCGGAACCTGTGACGTCAACAGATCTCCAGTCACTCCTCTGCCAACCTGTATGTTACCTGCACACTCGGACAATCGTTAGGCACCAAGATCTCTAGAGAAAAATGGTCCGACGATCGTTGGTACTCTGACGATCAAGTCAACTGCTGGTATCAGAGTAATACACGGAGGGGCAAAAGTAATTAGGTGTGGGAGAGACAAGCAGGCAGAGATTTGAGCATAGTTTAAGGTGGGATTTTAAGTGCAAAAAGAGTGTACCTTAAAACAACCGGAGACGTTGTATTTATAACGCAGGAGTCCTGATTGATTTAGGAAACAAATCAATCAGATCCCCGATCAGATCATCCTTCCTTATGGGATAGGAATTATTCATTACCCAGGCAATCTTCAAGATTATTTTCCTTATTTTAGCTTATCACGTTGCATGATTTTAGGATATTATGATTCAGTTTCCTTGTGAGGATCCGTGCGCCAATCCAATGCAATATGTCTTCAATTATCTCTCTGGTCATTCCAGAATATTGTGATGCCTGCTAGTTAGGGTTGATACGAAGCCCTGCAAGGCCCTATGGCTCGACCGTGAGTGTCGAGGCCTTCCATGGACCTCGCGGTATTCTAACTGCAGAAGGCTAAAATGTTTGATGGGCCTCCGAGGCCCCTTTTAGAATTTACGATGCCCTTACTAGGCCTATATGGAGATCTCGTTGGGCTTTTGCTAACGTGGAAGCTTTATCAAAATCGGGTGGTAACAATAATCCTTCACCAACTCGAGCTATCTTCTTTGCCTCATGCTCAATTCTTTTTGAGTGAAGATGTACTTGAGGCTCTTGTGGTTCGTATAAATGTCACACCTTCTCCCGTAGAGGTAGTGCCTCCAAATCTTTAGGGCATGGACTACCGCAACAAGTTCTAAGTCATGTGTGGGGTAGTTTTGTTCATATGGCTTCAATTGCCTCGAAGCGTATGAAACCACCTTACTTTGTCGCAACAAGACGAAACCAAGGCCTTGCTTAGATGCATCACTATAGATTACGAAACTTTTCGATTCTTTCGGTATAGTTGACACCGGTGCACTTACCAACTTTTGTTTCAACTTTTCAAAACTATGCTCACATTTTTCGATCCAGTTGAACTTTGCACCCTTACGGATTATGTGTCAATGGTCCAGATATTCTTGAAAATCTCTAAAATAAATCTCCCATAATATCCGGCTAGGCCCAGAAAACTACGAATTTCTCCTACATTTGTTGGCCTCAACCAATTTAGAACTACTTCCACTTTACTTGGATCTATTTCTAATCCTCGTGCTATGACAACATGTCCGATAATTGCTACTCGTTCCAACCAAAACTCACATTTCTTAAGCTTAGCGTACAGTTTCTCCTTCGTCAAAGTTTCCAGCACGATCCTCAAGTGTTCATCATGCTCTTTCTCACTTCTAGAGTAGACTAGGATATCATCGATGAATACGATGACAAATCGATCCAGGTATTCACGAAACACACGATTCATCAAATCCATGAATACTTCAAGAGCATTGGTCAGACCAAATGGCATAACCAAGAACTCGTAGTGACCATATCGAGTCCTAAAGGCTGTCTTTGGAATGTCACTGGTCTTGTTACTTAACTGATGGTAGCTGGATCGTAGGTCGATTTTGGAAAATACTACTATACCTTGAAGTTGGTCAAATAAGTCTTCGATCCTGGGAAGAGGATACTTGTTCTTGATAGTGATCTTGTTCAGCTCTCGATAATCGATGCACATCCTCATCGATTCATCCTTTTTCTTAACAAATAATGCTGGTGCTCCCCAAGGTCATACACTGGGGCAAATGAAACCCCTTTCTAAGAGTTCTTCTATCTGTATTTTTAATTCATGTAATTCTTTAGGTGCCATCCTATAAGGAGCCTTAGAAATAGGTGCTGACCCGGGAATGAGATCCATCGTGAACTTCACTTCCCATTCCGATGGCACGCCTGGTAATTCGTCTGGAAAAACGTTAGGATATTACCGTACTACTCTAAAATCAGTGACAATCAAATCTTTATCTCATTTGCAGCCTACTACCGACATAAGAAATTCCACACCACCTTTCGATCGTAAGATTCGTCGTGCTTGAAATGCAGAAATTACATGGGGCAAGGATTTCTTAATTGTTACATATAACCGAAATTCTTCTTTTCCTGACTTTTGGAAGACCACTTTTTTCTCGAAACAATGAATGGACGCGTGATTTGTGTTTAGCTAGTCCATTCCAAGAATAATGTCAAATTCGTGCAAATATAATACATACAGCTCCATCTCTAAAGATCTACTATCAATTTCTATTCTTAATGCCTTAACTATGATATCCGCATTCAACACGCTTCCGGAGGGGATAGATACTTCTATGGGAGAACACGCATGTTCAATAATCACATCAAGTTTTTTTTTTAAATCGAGACCTCCCTAAAATTAAAACAAGTTTGCACTATTATCTTTGTTTTACTAATTTGAATAAAGCGCTCTGAAAGGCTTCCAGGTGAGGAGGGGGGCCACAAGTGGACCACTTAAATCCCAAGCTCTCCTTAGACAGTTTATGTCTTTTTAACAAAGCCTTCAGTTTTGCGAATATACAAATTAGGAAAAGTCTGACAATAAGTGAAAGTGTCTAAAATATACATTTTTCCTACTTGGTTAATTCCTAATCGACACTTTCTAACTCAAAGGCATTGCATAGTAGTATTCACCATGCTACGATTCTCTGGAATTGATTAAGATGGCAAGAAACACATAATTAATTGATATATACTTATCTAAGTAGTGTATACTTAATTACAAGCATTTTGGTTACGACAACTAAACATGTATTGCTAACACATAAACAATTAAACTTATACGTTTGGACCATTTAAGATATCATTCTATCACATTCTATACATGCATTCATAAATCATAGTTTCTACATGATTATACATGATGAAAATTTAAACAAAAATTTCATAAATTAGTACACAAGTTACCTGATTCGAAAAGTCGTGGCCTGGGGTATGGTGCAGCGGGGTCACTTAAATCAATTAAATTATATATATATATATATATGTAGCAGAATGAGAGGGGGGGTGCGAAGAGAGAGACTCAGCCACTGGCGTAGAAGGGTCTTTCTCAAGGTTAGTCTGCAGAGTTGGCAGGGTTAGCAGAGTCTTGTTTAATCTGCTTAATGCGGAAGTCTAAATCGTCTAATAATTCTTTTATTTTTAAATAATATTCTATAAATTGACTATCTGGTTCTATAGTTCCGTCTGTTATAATTTTTTCTAATTCTAAAACTATTCTTTCAAAATTATCTAAATCTTTATTTTGTAAAATAATATGTTCTTCTAAAAGAGATGAATCTAGCTGTAGTAATTCTTTAAAGATTCTATCTAAAATACTATATCTCTGTCCTAAACTTTTTCTTATTCTTTCCAATTCTCTACCTATTACTTCTGAAAGATAAATAAAATTCTGAATAAGATCTGAAGATAATTTTATCTTTTGTTCTGTTTCTTTCGTTCCTGATGTGGATCCTTCTTCTGAGCTTGATGGGTTCATAAAAATTTTTGTTTTTCAAACTTCTTGTAATATCCTACTCGGTACTTTCCTTTTCATAAATTCTTTTAAATGTTCTAACAAATCTCCCATTTTTTTTTTATTTATTTATTTTTTTTAACGGAAATATAAATACCAAAAACAAATATCACCACCTAAGACATGCTAACTTGAACCTGATTCCTTTTATTAAGGTTACCACTGGCACTCCCTTAATAAATTCCTAAATTAATTGATTCCCTTTCCCCAACATCTAAAGAATATCACAGGCTCACTCCGGCCAACAATCCTTACTTATTTGGGTCACTCAGGATTAATTTAGAAACAGTATGGCTTCTAAAAATCGAGTTATGCTTTTATAACATGCATAGGATGAAATGAATGATACAACAAATATCAACAAAACATTTCAACAAAATACTTTATAAAACTTCATAAGAAATTACATAAATTAAACATTTTTTGGAGATCTGTTAATACATAAAAGAAATTACTACTAAGGATTTCCCTTTCGGAAAATCCCGAAATCTACTGAAAAACTAAATTACAAGCTTAAAATAACATGTACCTGATTACAAGCTGTTACACTTTTGGATTGAGAATTTTTCTAAGTATAAGGGGAAAGTTTAAATGAGTAAGCAGTGTGTGTTGCGTGTTTTGAACTGTCTGAACCATATATTTTGAACCATGCTTACTACAAATGAAATATTTCTCCTTATATAGAGAAATTCTTGGGAGCAAAACAACAGTCTAAAAGTAAATCTGAAAAGCAAGTTTCCACGCGTCCTTGCTTTCTGTCTTTTCTTCTGTTCATCATTGGCACGCGTTTCACCGAGAAACATCTGGCCAAAGTCTTGCAATGAATTTCTTCTGGAAATGTACCTGGCTATCTCTTTTTCAAAAGTTGAGCAGGAAACTGTCTGAGCATCTTTTGAAATTTGCGTCTTGCTTTTTCTTCTTTTCAAAAAGTAATCTGTCTTCTAGCAATTCTTTCAAATTTTTAACAATTTCTTCTTTGTCTTTTCTGTAGCTTTTTCAAAAGAAAAGATCTGTTTGTCTTTTTCTGGAAGAAATTCTTGAAGTAAATTTGGCATTTTCTTCTTGGCAGAGCATCTGAAAAATCTTTCTGAATAATGCAAAGATCTATCACGAAAAAATCTTCTAAGTGTCAAGATTATGAAGGGCTGTTGGAGATAGTGACATTCCACTGTCTGAATTATTGAATCCGTCTCTTTCTCCTTCATACCTGTCTTCATTATCACTACCTTGAAATGAATCATCTGGTTCTGGATTGTCTTGACATTTGATCTCTTTTTCTTTATTATTTTCTTTCTTTGTAATGATTTTTTCTAATGCTTGTTCAATTTTTTCTTCAAGATTCTTTTCTTCTTTCTTTTTATTTTTCTTCTTTTTTGCAACTATTTTTCTTTTTAAAACTTTCTCATTTTTCTGAAAATTTTCAATCTATGAAAGAAGTCTTTCAATAGAAATAAAATCATCTCTCGGGTCTTGGCTGTCTTGGAGAATTTCTTTTCCTTTGGAGGTCTGAGTATTTTGGGCTTTTGAACTTTAGGTCTGAGATAAATTTTCTTGTGATGGGCTTTTTGAATAGTCTACAAGAAAATCAACTTTGCCACTGGGCTGGCCAAGAGTGTCCCAGATTGGATTCTTTTCTAAATTTGTAGGGAAATCAACAGTTCCCTGAGTCTGTTGGACTTTTGGCAAGTCCATAGCCATCAACGGATTTGATGAGTCTTTACCAGCTACCGTTTGAGCTGGACTAGCTATTGACTTCTTGGGCTCAATAGTACCCTTTGGATATGTCATTCTCAAGTTCACAATTTGCTGTTCTAAAGTAGAAATCTTCTTTTGTAAAGATGTTCTTTCAGTTAACAAATTCTAATTAGATTCATTGATGATCTTAAAATTGTTCTGCATGCATTCGAAATGAGTGCAAAAAATCTTTTTGTCTTTGCTAGGAGAGAAGTCTAATGGAGGATCTTGAAAATTTTTTAACGTAGGTGAAACATAAAAATTTAATCCTATCAATTGCCTAGCAGAATCCAATGCTTCTTGGTAACTAGAAAATCCTTTGTAAAGAGGGTCTTTACAATCTTTAATGCAATCTAACACTTCTATCCATGAATGAAAAATTCCTGGAGTTTTACCTTTGACCAGAACATAAAACTTAAACTTTTTACCTTGATTAAAATATTCTGAAAGTGCATTTAAAGAAGCAAGAAAATACTTCTGATCTTTGGGGTTCTTATTGTAAGAAATCCATAAATTATCTAAAATGCATCTTTCTTCTCTAGAAATGGAAATATGTGGTAAAACTTTGAAAGAAATGTTACTATTTGGAAAACATAAAAGTTCTTGATTACCAAACCTTAAACGGTCTTGATAAAAAGGTCTGTTCTGACTACTCGAAGTCTGTAATAAAGCTGTAGAAGCAAAAGAATTTCCAGGGGGAATTCCTGGTCTTAATGGCGGTCTGGACATCTGTAAAGGAACACAAAACAGTTAGATCAAAATTCTTTAACAGAAATCATCCTACTAAGAATATCTGCTGCTTTGTTATCTACTCCTTTAATATATTCAAATTCTATATTAATGCCTGTATTTGTAATTCTATCTACAAAATTTAACCATTTTCTTCTACTGCTTTTCTTAGAGTCTAGCTTAAGCTTATTATAAAATGAAACAATTGCTGTGCAATCTGTTCTAATCAAAATTTCTTTCTTTGAAACAATGAATAATTCAAAGCTGTCTAAAGCATAATTAATTGCTAGTAATTCTGCATCTATGCTACTCAGATTTCCTTTTTCTTTGTAACTACTACTATTATACCTACATATTCTCTCCGTAGTTTTATCTGCGTATTTATTTGGCTTGCATAAAAGAATAGCTCCCCATCCTAAAATACTGCCGTCTGTTTCAATAATTAAAAAATCTGTATCTAATGGCATTGCCAATTCTGGGAGGCTTCTAATCTTATTTTTAATTTCCTGGACTAATTTAACATCTTCTATATTAAAATGTCTTTGTCCTGTAGGAGAAGTCTTAGAATATAAGGGTCCTGCAATTTTTCCTAAGTCTTTGATAAAAGGCCTAGCATAATTAACTAATCCTAAAAATTTCTGAATTTGTTTCAAGTCTTCTAATTTGTCAAGAAATTCTAAAGCTTTCTGTGCTATATGAGGCTGAAGAGAAATCTTTCCTTGTCCTATTTTTACTCCTAAAAAGTCTATGAATTCTTTGAATAGAACCATTTTCTTTTTACTGATAATTAATCCGTGATTAATAAATTCTGAAAATATAATTTGAAGGTGACCTCTATGTTCTCTTCTATTCTTGTTGAATACTAAAATATCATCTATATAAGTTACTACAAATTTACTATGCTTATTAAATATAGTATCCATTTTTTCTTTGGAAAATACCTGGTGCGTTCTTCAAACCAAAAGGCATGACTAGACATTCAAAGTGTCCTTCTGGACAAGTGAAGGCAGTCCATTCTATACTATCAGGATGCATCTTAACTTGCCAAAATCCTGATTTTAAATCAAACTTACTAAAGATCTTACAATTTTGAATTATATTAATAAGAACAGTCTTATCTGGTAATTTATAAGCATCATCTATAGTATTATCATTTAATCTTTTGTAATTAAAAACCATTCTACTCTTACCTCTTACTATTTCTGAATGTTTTCTAACTATGAATGCAGCTGATCTATGAGGACTGTCTGATTTTCTAATTACTCCTAACTTAAGTAAGTCTTGAGTGTGCATTTTAAAGTCTTCAAGATCTAAATTTGTTGCTTCAATATTTTTACATCTAATTATGTATTCTGGATTCTTAATCTTAAGCTCACATGTTACCTTGTCTTTTTCCCAATATTTGAGAACATTTTCTCCTAAAATCTCCATCTTTTCTAATTTAGAGATTAAACTTTCTATATCATGTTCTGTTACAAGAGTATAATAAATCTTTTCATTATCTAACAAGTCTATTGGATCAAAATCAGATTCTTCTAGATTATTAAATTCATTTTCTAATTCGTCTTCTTCTACATTCTGATTTTCTACTAATTGGCATTCTCTTTCTGATTTACAGGGATATTCTTTTTTACTACTACTACCACCACGCTTCTCGGAGCACTCTGATGGGAAATAAATAGTCTGTGTAGGACTGAATAATGTATGTTTCTGAAAATGTATAAAGTCTTTAGTAATTGTAACACTATCATTGTCTTTTAATAAAAAACTTAGTCCTGAGATAAAATCTGAATCCTTAAGATTTAACGGTCTTACTCATGTTGAATCTCTAGGTAATGCATATTCTATACTTAATCCACAATTTGTTTCAAAACTAATCTTACTATTTGGCCTTAATAAATCTGTATAAGTATAATGGTTTCCGTCCATTTGTTGGGCTTCTATAGGACTTTTAGATTTTTCTATATATCTATCTGGAATTAATTTTTTATTAATTATACAATTACTACAACCTGAGTCTATTAATCCTAAACATTTTATGATATATTCTCCTATTCTAATCTGACATTTAACTTTAATACTCTTAAGCTTTTCTGAATTACACACTATCTGAACTAATTCTGGATTTTCTGGATTTGATTCTTCTAACATTATTGCTTTACCTTTATTATTAGATTCTAAGATTTCTAATCTCTGAACTAATAATTTCTGCATATCTTCAATATTTTCTATTCTTCTTCTAAGAATTCTTATTTCAGAAATCTCAATTTGTTCTGTTGTAATTTCTGGCCTAATTTCTTCTTTTTCAATTAAATTGTTTACTTCTAAACATTTAATACAAGCTTCTTTATAACATTCTAAACATTTAGCTCTAAGTTTCCTAGCTGGATACCAATTACACAAAAAACATGCTGTACTATCAGCACCTGTTCTTTTTAACCAGTTATGATTACATTCATCTAATATAGTCTGTACAAAATCTAAGTCTTCTTCAGATTCTGAATCTTCACTAATCTTAAAATTTGAGAATTCTTCTAAAATTTCATAATCTGAATTTTCTTGAATTTCAAAATTTTCTTCTATAGATACAATCCTATAAATAAATTCATTATCTGATATATATTCATCTAATTAAATTAAATCTTCATTAGTACATTCTACTAAAGTACTTTTCTTATCATAACTATTAAGTCTTTTAGGACATGTTCTTGCTAAATGTTCATTACTATTACAAACAAAACAACTAAGCTTGTTCTTATAAGTTCTGTCTGGTTTAAACTTTCTAACATGCTTATTCTCATCTAAATAAGGTTTTCTTTTATTAGATTTTCTAAGAAAGTATCTTTTCTTAAAAGGTCTTCTTTTACCTTTTTTATCCTTTCTATATTTTTTCTTTATGGGTTTTGAGGCACCATAAGTCTGAGGTGTAAAAATATCTTTGCAAAACTTATAATCTGTCTTTTTAAGTTGTTTCTGAATTTGTAAAGTTACACATTTTTCTTCTAAACATCTAATTACATGTTGAATTCTATGTCCTATGCTCCACTTTTTATCTGGAAATTCTTTTACTAAAGTTAGTTCATTCCATTTATCTGTAATTTCTAATCCTAATGGGCCTGGTAATTTATGAAATAACTTCTGTCCTAATTCCTGGTTAAAAGTATTACCTGAGATTGAAACTGAGTAATGATATTCATTTAAAAATTGTTTGACAAATTTACCCTTAGTCCATTTATATAGACTAAGTTGTTCTAAGTCTCTCATTGCCTTTCTTTGTACATTCATCTGTCCTGAATTTGGATCTGCTCCTGTAATAAGTACTTGAATCTTATTAACAAAATTATAGGGATTACTTCCTAAGGCAACTAATTGCTCAAATTCTTCTTTTTTATCTTGTTTATAGGCTTCCCACATTGCCTTTGTACTTTCTCCTAAAAATGTTTCTAAATACCTATACATGTCTATGGGTTCCATGTCTTGGAAGCTTCTAATGTAATGACCTATTATAGTATTCTTCCATACCTCAATTACATTTGTCCACATCTGCGGATCATGTGCAGTTAAATTTAAAATTTGCGCTTTTGCAGCAGATTGGAATTCTATCTTATTTTCTAATGGTCTTTCACTACCTTTTGCTACATATCTAGAGTCTTCTGGAATTTCTTCATATTTATTATATGGTCTTCTAGGAAGAAATCCTGGTCCATATGTAAAAGGTTCATGTTTTACAATCTTATCAAAAGGAGTATCGTCAATAGTCTTATAAGCTTGAGCATCCATAAAATTCTTTTCATAACTTATTTCTGAACTATTATCCTTAAAATCTTCTTGAGTAGTTCCTAGCCTGATATTCTGATCTGAATCATAATATAAATACTCATTTTCCTGAATCTGTTTATTTAAAAACATATGGTCTTCTAGTTTAAGAAGTTCTTCTTTATTAAGGTCCATTCCTAATTCTTTAGGAAAGATAATTCTATCCAAATCTTCGCCTAATAATTCTATATGGACATTATCTATGAAAGGCTCACTGACAGATTCATTTACTTCAGTATCCTCCATCTGCCTTTCAATCTGATCGTAATTTATAAATCTTAAACTAGTTTTACCATGAATGTCTTTATAAGTTAATGATTCTGTAGGGGTAATGGTAGTCTTATCTTTTTGTTCTAAGAATTTATCCATGTCCCATTATAATCCTGCTAACTGTTCTGCTGAAAATTCTTTTGGTTTTACCATATTTATTCCTTTACTACTTATTAAATTTACTACTTTATCTATGTAAATTTTATATTTAGTTTGAGCACTTACAGAACATCTACCTAAAAATCCTATATGAATTAAGAGGTTATCTCCACTGTCTACATCTTCGTATCCTTTAGTCTGGATTCCTATTTTTATTTTATCTGAAAAGTCTTTAATAGTCATTAAAAAGTCTGGATTACTATAAATTATTCCTATGTTACTATTCATATCTACTTCCATGCTAGCTATCTGACTTTTATCTATATTATTAAATCTTTCATCATATATAGTAATCAAAGTCTTACAACCTAGATTTTTTCTTGCTAATCCTCTAATTCCTATGACTATTAATCCTAGATGCATAAATTTATAATTTCGCTTTTTTAATTCTTTCCTAGAATTATCTGAAATTAAATTTAACTTTCTAACTTGATTTCCTATGCATTGTAAGGGAACTGTCTATTATGTCTAAAAAACTGGGTTCTAGATTCAAAAATTCCTCTGTTATATAAAACTTCTGGGTTAAGTAATCTTAAACCATGGGTCTGGAATCTTTGGTAATCTTGATCTGGATCTAAGATCTCTTCGATGTTCTGATCATTTTGTTCTGTTCTTCTTAACAGTCTATCTAATAAGGTCCTATCCATACTGGATGTACTTGGTCTAGAAGTACTTTCACTGATTGTTCTAGATCTGCCTAAAAAGGGAGTTGTCAAACTCATCCTGGAAATTTAAATTCTTTGGGCAATTTTCTAGTTACTTTTTCTTTGCCTGAAGGCTGAAGAGTAAAGTTTCCTAATTGATTTGTTAAGGTTCTTAAATCGTTTTCTATACTAGTTGAAGAAGTTGCTATTTTAGTTTTGTCTAAACTATCTATCTTCTTATGTAAAGAAATTAACAAAGTAATAATAAAATTATTTTGCTTAATTAAAATTGATTCTGAAGTCTTAGGAGAATCTAACTTTGTTATGCCTTTGGGTTCTTTATGAAAATTATTACAAAATTCTAAGGCTTCAAGATAATTCTTATCTAAAATATCAGTCTCGTTCATTAACTAAGAATTAAGCCTTTTAATTCTTTAATAGATTCTTCTGTTTTAATAAAAATCTTTTTTATTTCTGACTCTATTTCTTTAGATTTATTAAAATCTAAAATCTTTGTTATTTGGGAAAAGTCTACTTTAGAAATCTTTTCTAAAATAATAGAATTTTGATTTTTAATAAAATCTAAACTTTCTTTAATATTTTTGAGTTCTAAGTTTCTTGTTTTAAGAAGATCTAAAACCGATTCTAAAGATTTAAAATTTCTTTTATTTTCTAGATCTAAATTTCTAGACAAATTAATTATTAAATCTATTAAAAGGTTTTGACTAGGGTCTTCTGAAAACAAACTATGTAATTTATGAGAAGAGTCTAAATTACAACCTAAAATATTATTATCAACAGTCTTTACTTTTCTGTAATTAGTACTTAGTTCTAAGTTTAAAAAGTCTAAGCTTTTCTTACTATCTATGGCTCTGATACCAGAATGAGAGGGGGGGTACGAAGAGAAAGACTCATCCACTGGCGTAGGAGGGTCTCTTTCAAGGTTGGTCTGCAGAGTTGGCAGGGTTAGCAGAGTCTTGTTTAATCTGCTTAATGCGGAAGTCTAAATCGTCTAATAATTCTTTTATTTTTAAATAATAATCTATGAATTGGCTATCTGATTCTATAGCTCCGTCTGTTATGATTTCTTCTAGTTCTTTGACTTTTCTTTCAAAAGTAATTAAATCTTTATCTTGTAAAATAATTTGTTCTTCTAAAAGGGATGAATCTAGTTGTGGTAATTCTCTAAAAACTCTATCTAAAATCTTGTATCTCTGTCCTAAACTTTTTCTTATTCTTTCATAGCCAATTCATAGATTATTATTTAAAAATAAAAGAATTATTAGACGATTTAGACTTCCGCATTAAGCAGATTAAACAAGACTCTGCTAACCCTGCCAACTCTGCAGACCAACCTTGAAAGAGACCCTTCTACGCCAGTGGCTGAGTCTCTCTCTTCGCACCCCCCCTCTCATTCTGGTATCAGAGCCATAGATAGTAAGAAAAGCTTAGACTTTTTAAACTTAGAACTAAGTACTAATTATAGAAAAGTAAAGACTGTTGATAATAATTTTTTAGGCTGTAATTTAGACTCTTCTCATCAATTAAATAGTTTGTTTTCAGAAGACCCTAGTCAAAACCTTTTAATAGATTTAATAATTAATTTGTCTAGAAATTTAGATCTAGAAAATAAAAGAAATTTTAAATCTACAGAATCGGTTTTAGATCTTCTTAAAACAAGAAACTTAGAACTCAAAAATATTAAAGAAAGTTTAGATTTTATTAAAAATCAAAATTCTGTTATTTTAGAAAAGATTTCTAAAGTAGACTTTTCCCAAATAACAAAGATTTTAGATTTTAATAAATCTAAAGAAATAGAGTTAGAAATAAAAAAGATTTTTATTAAAACAGAAGAATCTATTAAAGAATTAAAAGGCTTAATTCTTAGTTAATGAACGAGACTGATATTTTAGATAAGAATTATCTTGAAGCCTTAGAATTTTGTAATAATTTTCATAAAGAACCTTAACAAATCAATTAGGAAACTTTACTCTTCAGCCTTCAGGCAAAGAAAAAGTAACTAGAAAATTGCCCAAAGAATTTAAATTTCCAGGATGAGTTTGACAACTCCCTTTTTAGGTAGATCTAGAACAATCAGTGAAAGTACTTCTAGACCAAGTACATCCAGTATGGATAGGACCTTATTAGATAGACTGTTAAGAAGAACAGAACAAAATGATCAGAACATCGACGAGATCTTAGATCCAGATCAAGATTACCAAAGATTCCAGACCCATGGTTTAAGACTACTTAACCCAGAAGTTTTATATAACAGAGGAATATTTGAATCTAGAACCCAGTTCTTTAGACATAATAGACAAATTCCTTTACAGTGCATAGGAAATCAAGTTAGAAAGTTAAATTTAATTTCAGATGATTCTAGAAAAGAATTAAAAAAGAGAAATTATAAATTTATGCATCTAGGCTTAATAGTCATAGGAATAAGAGGATTAGCAAGAAAAAATTTGGGTTGTAAGACTTTGATTACTATAAATGATGAAAGATTTAATAATATAGATAAAAGTCAGATAGCTAGCATGGAAGTAGATATGAATAGTAACATAGGAATAATTTATTGTAATCCAGACTTTTTAATGACTATTAAAGACTTTTCAGATAAAATAAAAATAGGAATCCAGACTAAAGGATACGAAGATGTAGACAGTGGAGATAACCTCTTAATTCATATAGGATTTTTAGGCAGATGTTCTGTAAGTGCTCAAACTAAATATAAAATTTACATAGATAAAGTAGTAAATTTAATGAGTAGCAAAGGAATAAATATGGTAAAACCAAAAGAATTTTCAGCAGAACAGTTAGCAGGATTAGAATGAGACATGGATAAATTCTTAGAACAAAAAGATAAGACTACCATTGTCCCTACAGAATCATTAACTTATAAAAACATTCATGGTAGAACTAGTTTAAGATTTATAAATTACGATCAGATTGAAAGGCAGATTGAAGATACTGAAGAAAACGAATCTGTAAGTGAGCCTTTCATAGATAATGTCCATATAGAATTATTAGGAGAAGATATAGATAGAATTATCTTTCCCAAAGAATTAGGAACTTCTTAAACTAGAAGACCAAATGTTTTTAAATAAACAGATTCAGGAAAATGAGTATTTATATTATGATTCAAATCAGAATATCAGGCTAGGAACTACTCAAGAAGATTTGAAGGATAATAGTTCAGAAATAAGTTATGAAAAGAATTTTATGGATGCTCAAGCTTATAAGACTATTGACGATACTCCTTTTGATAAGACTGTAAAACATGAACCTTTTACATATGGACCAGGATTTCCTCCTAGAAGACCATATAATAAATATGAAGAAATTCCAGAAGACTCTAGATATGTAGCAAAAGGTAGTGAAAGACCATTAGAAAATAAGATAGAATTCCAATCTGCTGCAAAAGCGCAAATTTTAAATTTGACTGCACATGATTCGCAGATGTGGACAAATGTAATTGAGTATGGAAGAATACTATAATAGGTCATTACATTAGAAGCTTCCAAGACATGGAACCCATAGACATGTATAGGTATTTAGAAACATTTTTAGGAGAAAGTACAAAGGCAATGTGGGAAGCCTATAAACAAGATAAAAAAGAAGAATTTGAGCAATTAGTTGCCTTAGGAAGTAATCCCTATAATTTTGTTAATAAGATTCAAGTACTTATTACAGGAGCAGATCCAAATTCAGGACAGATGAATGTACAAAGAAAGGCAATGAGAGACTTAGAACAACTTAGTCTATATAAATGGACTAAGGGTAAATATGTCAAACAATTTTTAAATGAATATCATTACTTAGTTTCAATCTCAGGTAATACTTTTAACCAGGAATTAGGACAGAAGTTATTTCATAAATTACCAGGCCCATTAGGATTAGAAATTACAGATAAATGGAATGAACTAACTTCAGTAAAAGAATTTTCAGATAAAAAGTGGAGCATAGGACATAGAATTCAACATGTAATTAGATGTTTAGAAGAAAAATGTGTAACTTTACAAATTCAGAGACAACTTAAAAAGACAGATTATAAGTTTTGCAAAGATATTTTTACACCTCAGACTTATGGTGCCTCAAAACCCATAAAGAAAAAATATAGAAAGGATAAAAAAGGCAAAAGAAGACCTTTTAAGAAATGATACTTTCATAGAAAATCTAATAAAAGAAAACCTTATTTAGATGAGAACAAGCATGTTAGAAAGTTTAAACCAGACAGAACTTATAAGAACAAGCTTAGTTGTTTTGTTTGTAATAGTAATGAACATTTAGCAAGAACATGTCCTAAATGACTTAATAGTTATGATAAGAAAAGTACTTTAGTAGAATGTACTAATGAAGATTTAATTCAATTAGATGAATATATATCAGATAATGAATCTATTTATAGTATTGTATCTATAGAAGAAAATTTTGAAATTCAAGAAAATTCAGATTATGAAATTTTAGAAGAATTCTCAAATTTTAAGATTAGTGAAGATTCAGAATCTGAAGAAGACTTAGATTTTGTACAGACTATATTAGATGAATGTAATCATAATTGGTTAAAAAGAACAGGTGCTGATAGTACAACATGTTTTTTATGTAACTGGTATCCAGCTAGGAAACTTAGAGCTAAATGTTTAGAATGTTATAAAGAAGCTTGTATTAAATGTTTAGAAGTAAACAGTTTAATTGAAAAAGAAGAAATTAAGCCAGAAATTACAACAGAACAAATTGAGATTTCTGAAATAAGAATTCTTAGAAGAAGAATAGAAAATATTGAAGATATGCAAAAATTATTAGTTCAGACATTAGAAATCTTAGAATCTAATAATAAAGGTAAAGAAATAATGTTAGAAGAATCAATTCCAGAAAATCCAGAATTAGTTCAGATAGTGTGTAATTCAGAAAAGCTTAAGAGTATTAAAGTTAAATGTCAGATTAGAATAGGAGAATATATCATAAAATGTTTAGGATTAATAGACTCAGGTTGTAGTAATTGTATAATTAATAAAAAATTAATTCCAGATAGATATATAGAAAAATCTAAAAGTCCTATAGAAGCCCAACAAATGGACGGAAACCATTATACTTATACAGATTTATTAAGGCCAAATAGTAAGATTAGTTTTGAAACAAATTGTGGATTAAGTATAGAATATACTTTACCTAGAGATTCAACGTGGGTTAGACAGTTAAATCTTAAAGATTCAGACTTTATCTTAGGACTAAGTTTTTTATTAAAAGACAATGATAGTGTTACAATTACTAAAGACTTTATACATTTTCAGAAACATACATTATTCAGTCCTACACAGACTATTTATTTCCCATCAGAGTGCTCAGAGAAGCGTGGTGGTAGTAGTAGTAAAAAAGAATGTCCCTGTAAATCAGAAAGAGAATGCCAATTAGTAGAAAATCAGAATCTAGAAGAAGACGAATTAGAAAATGAATTTAATAATCTAGAAGAATCTAATTTTGATCCAATAGACTTGTTAGATAATGAAAAGATTTATTATACTCTTGTAACAGAACATGATATAGAAAGTTTAATCTCTAAATTAGAAAAGATGGAGATTTTAGGAGAAAATGTTCTCAAATATTGGGAAAAAGACAAGGTAACATGTGAGCTTAAGATTAAGAATCCAGAATACATAATTAGATGTAAAAATATTGAAGCAACAAATTTAGATCTTGAAGACTTTAAATGCACACTCAAGACTTACTTAAGTTAGGAGTAATTAGAAAATTAGACAGTCCTCATAGATCAGCTGCATTCATTGTTAGGAAACATTCAAAGATAGTAAGAGGTAAGAGTAGAATGGTTTTTAATTACAAAAGATTAAATGATAATACTATAGATGATGCTTATAAATTACCAGATAAGACTGTTCTTATTAATAGAATTCAAAACTGTAAGATCTTTAGTAAGTTTGATTTAAAATCAGGATTTTGGCAAGTTAAGATGTATCCTGATAGTATAGAATGGACTGCCTTCACTTGTCCAGAAGGACACTTTGAATGGCTAGTCATGCCTTTTGGTTTGAAAAACGCACCAGGTATTTTCCAAAGAAAGATGGATAGTATATTTAATAAGGATAGTAAATTTGTAGTAACTTATATAGATGACATTTTAGTATTCAGCAAGAATAGAAGAGAACATAGAGGTCACCTTCAAATTATATTTTCAGAATTTATTAATCACGGATTAATTATCAGTAAAAAGAAAATGGTTCTATTCAAAGAATTCATAGACTTTTTAGGAGTAAAAATAGGACAAGGAAAGATTTCTCTTCAACCTCATATAGCACAGAAAGCTTTAGAATTTCCTGACAAATTAGAAGACTTGAAACAAATTTAGAAATTTTTAGGATTAGTTAATTATGCTAGGCCTTTTATCAACGACTTAGGAAAAATTGCAGGACCCTTATATTCTAAGACTTCTCCTACAGGACAAAGACATTTTAATATAGAAGATGTTAAATTAGTCCAGGAAATTAAAAATAAGATTAGAAGCCTCCCAGAATTGGCAATGCCATTAGATACAGATTTTTTAATTATTGAAACAGACGGCAGTATTTTAGGATGGAGAGCTATTCTTTTATGCAAGCCAAATAAATACGCAGATAAAACTACGGAGAGAATATGTAGGTATAATAGTGGTAGTTACAAAGAAAAAGGAAATCTGAGTAGCATAGATGTAGAATTACTAGCAATTAATTATGCTTTAGACAGCTTTGAATTATTCATTGTTTCAAAGAAAGAAATTTTGATTAGAACAGATTGCGCAGCAATTGTTTCATTTTATAATAAGCTTAAGCTAGACTCTAAGAAAAGCAGTAGAAGAAGATGGTTAAATTTTGTAGATAGAATTACAAATACAGGCATTAATATAGATTTTGAACATATTAAAGGAGTAGATAACAAAGCAGCAGATATTCTTAGTAGGATGATTTCTGTTAAAGAATTTTAATCTAACTGTTTTGTGTTCCTTTAGAGATGTCCAGACCGCCATTAAGACCAGGAATTCCCCCTAGGAATTCTTTTGCTTCTACAGCTTTATTACAGACTTTGAGTAGTCAGAACAGACCTTTTTATCAAGACCGTTTAAGGTTTGGTAATCAAGAACTTTTATTTTTTCCAAATAGTAACATTTCTTTCAAAGTTTTACCACATATTTCCATTTCTAGAGAAGAAAGATGCATTTTAGATAATTTATAGATTTCTTACAATAAGAACCCCAAAGATCAGAAGTATTTTCTTGCTTCTTTAAATGCACTTTCAGAATATTTTAATCAAGGTAAAAAGTTTAAGTTTTATGTTGTAGTCAAAGGTAAAACTCTAGGAATTTTTCATTCATGGATAGAAGTGTTAGATTGCATTAAAGATTGTAAAGACCCTCTTTACAAGGGATTTTCTAGTTATCAAGAAGCATTAGATTCTGCTAGGCAATTGATAGGATTAAATTTTTATGTTTCACCTACGTTAAAATATTTTCAAGATCCTCTATTAGACTTCTCTCCTAGCAAAGACAAAAAGATTTTTTGCACTCATTGCGATTGCATGCAAAACAATTTTAAGATCATCAATGAATCTAATCAGAATTTGTTAACTGAAAGAACATCTTTACAAAAGAAGATTTCTGCTTTAGAACAGCAAATTGTGAACTTGAGAATGACATATCCAAAGGGTACTATTGAGCCCAAGAAGTCAATAGCTAATCCAGCCCAAACGGTAGCTGGTAAAGACTCATCAAATCCGTTGATGGCTATGGACTTGCCAAAAGTCCAACAGACTCAGAGAACTGTTGATTTCCCTACAAATTTAGAAAAGAATCCAATCTGGGACACTCTTGGCCAGCCCAGTGGCAAAGTTGATTTTCTTGTAGACTATTCAAAAAGCCCATCACAAGAAAATTTATCTCAGACCCAAAGTTCAGAAGCCCAAAATACTCAGACCTCCAAAGGAAAAGAAATTCTCCAAGACAGCCAAGACCCGAGAGATGATTTTATTTCTATTGAAAGATTTCTTTCACAGATTGAAAATTTTCAGAAAAATGAGAAAGTTTTAAAAAGAAAAATAGTTGCAAAAAAGAAGAAAAATAAAAAGAAAGAAGAAAAGAATCTTGAAGAAAAAATTGAACAAGCATTAGAAAAAATCATTACAAAGAAAGAAAATAATAAAGAAAAAGAGATCAAATGTCAAGACAATCCAGAACCAGATGATTCATTTCAAGGTAGTGATAATGAAGACAGGTATGAAGAAGAAAGAGACGGATTCAATAATTCAGACAGTGGAATGTCACTATCTCCAACAGCCCTTCATAATCTTGACACTTAGAAGATTTTTTCGTGATAGATCTTTGCATTATTCAGAAAGATTTTTCATATGCTCTGCCAAGAAGAAAATGCCAAATTTACTTCAAGAATTTCTGCCAGAAAAAGACAGACAGATCTTTTCTTTTGAAAAAGCTGCAGAAAAGACAAAGAAGAAACTATTTAAAATTTGAAAGAATTGTTAGAAGACAGATTACTTTTTGAAAAGAAGAAAAAGCAAGACGCAAATTTCAAAAGATGCTCAGACAGTTTCCTGCTCAACTTTTGAAAAAGAGATAGCCAGGTACATTTCCAGAAGAAATTCATTGCAAGACTTTGGCCAGATGTTTCTCGGTGAAACGCGTGCCAATGATGAACAGAAGAAAAGACAGAAAGCAAGGACGCGTGGAAACTTGCTTTTCAGATTTACTTTTAGACTGTTGTTTTGCTCCCAAGAATTCTCTCTATATAAGGAGAAATATTTCATTTGTAGTAAGCATGGTTCAAAATGCATGGTTAAAAAAACATGGTTCAGACAGTTCAAAACACGCAACACACACTGCTTACTCATTTAAACTTTCCCCTTATACTTAGAAAAATTCTCAATCCAAAAGTGTAACAGCTTGTAATCAGGTACATGTTATTTTAAACTTGTAATTTAGTTTTTCAGTAGATTTCGGGATTTTCCGAAAGGGAAATCCTTAGTAGTAATTTCTTTTATGTATTAACAGATCTCCAAAAAATGTTTAATTTATGTAATTTTTTATGAAGTTTTATAAAGTATTTTGTTGAAATGTTTTGTTGATATTTGTTGTATCATTCATTTCATCCTATGCATGTTATAAAAGCATAACTTGATTTTTAGAAGCCATACTGTTTCTAAATTAATCCTGAGTGACCCAAATAAGTAAGGATTGTTGGCCGGAGTGAGCCTGTGATATCCTTTAGATGTTGGGGAAAGAGAATCAATTAATTTAGGAATTTATTAAGGGAGTGCCAGTGGTAACCTTAATAAAAGGAATCAGGTTCAAGTTAGCATGTCTTAGGTGGTGATATTTGTTTTTGGTATTTATATTTCCGTTAAAAAAAAAATGGGAGATTTGTTAGAACATTCAAAAGAATTATGAAAAGGGAAGTACCGAGTAGGATAACACAAAAATTTGAAAAACAAAATTTTTATGAACCCATCAAGCTCAAGAACAGAAGAAGCATATACATCAAGAATAAAAGAACAAAAGATAAAATTATCTTCAGACCTTATCCAGAATTTTATTTATCTGTCAGAAGTAACAGGTAGAGAATTAGAAAGAATAAGAAAAAGTTTAGGACAGAGATACAAGATTTTAGATAGAGTTTTTAGAGAATTACCACAACTAGATTCATCCCTTTTAGAAGAACAAATTATTTTACAAGATAAAGATTTAATTACTTTTGAAAGAAAAGTCAAAGAAGTAGAAGAAATCATAACAGACGGAGCTATAGAATCAGATAGCCAATTCATAGATTATTATTTAAAAATAAAAGAATTATTAGACGATTTAGACTTCCGCATTAAGCAGATTAAACAAGACTCTGCTAACCCTGCCAACTCTGCAGACCAACCTTGAAAGAGACCCTTCTACGCCAGTGGCTGAGTCTCTCTATATATTTCTCTATATAAGGAGAAATATTTCATTTGTAGTAAGCATGGCTCTAACGGTTCAAAACACACAACACACACTGCTTATTCATTTGAAAATCCTCTCCTTATAGTTAGAAAAATTCTCAATCCAAAAGTGTAGAAAGCTTGTAATCAGGTACAATTTATTTTAAAGTTTGTAATTTAGTTTTTCAGTAGATTTCGGGATTTTTCGAAAGGAAAATCCTTAGTAGTAATTTCTTTTATGTATTAGCAGATCTCCAAAAAATGTTTACATTATTGTATTTTTTATGAAGTTTTATAAAGTATTTTGTTGAAATGTTTTGTTGATATTTGTTGTATCATTCATTTCATCATATGCATGTTATAAAAGCATAACTTGATTTTTAGAAGCCATACTGTTTCTAAATTAATCCTGAGTGACCCAAATGAGTAAGGATTGTAGGCCAGAGTGAGCCTTAGATGTCCTTTAGATGTTGGGGAAAGGGAATCAATTGATTTAGGAATTTATTAAGGGAGTGCCAGTGGTAACCTTAATAAAAGGAATCAGGTTCAAGTTAACATGTCTTAGGTGGTGATATTTGTTTTTGGTATTTATATTTCCGTTTAAAAAAAAATGGAGATTTGTTAGAACATTTAAAAGAATTATGAAAAGGGAAGTACCAAGTAGGATAACACAAAATTTTGAAAAACAAAAATTTTATGAACCCATCAAGCTCAAAAACAGACAAAGCCTCTAGATCAGAACCATCTTTATCAAGTAAAATTTATATTATACTGCCTCCAAAAATTCTTGAAGAATTTAGTTACCTGTTAAAAGAACATAAAAAAGAATTAGAAATTGTAAGAAATAGAATAGGAACTAACTTTAAATTATTAGATTTAAAATTTAGAAAATTCCCGGAAGTAAACTCCTTTTTACTTGAAAAAACTATAATAGAACAAAATAAAGACATAACTTTTTTAGAACAAAGAATTGAAGAAATAGAAATAATTTTAGAAGAAAAAACAATAAGTCAACATAGTCAATTTATTGAGTTTCTTATAAAAATATCAGAATTATTAGAAATAGAATTTTAAAACACTTCTGCATTAAGCAGATTAAACAAAACTCTGCTAACCTTGCCAACTCTGCAACCCAACCTTGAGAAAGACCCTTCTACGCCAGTGGCTGAGTCTCTCTCTTCGCACCCCCCCTCTCATTCTGGTATCAGAGCCTAGATAGTAAGAAAAGCTTAGATTATTTAAATTTAGAACTCATTACAAAAAAAATAAAGACTGTTGATAATAATATTTTAGGTTGTAATTTAGACTCTTTTCATAAATTACATAGTTTGTTTTCAGAAGACCCTTGCCAAAACCTTATTATAGATTTAATAATTAATTTGTCTAGAAACTTAGATCTAGAAAATAAAAGACATTTTAAATCTGTAGAATCGGTTTTAGATCTTCTTAAAACAAGAAACTTAGAACTCAAAAATATTAAAGAAAGCTTAGATTTTATTAAAAATCAAAATTCTGTTATTTTAGAAAAGATTTCTAAAGTAGACTTTTCACAAATAACAAAGATTTTAGATTTTAATAAATCTAAAGAAACAGAGTCATAAATAAAAAAGAATTTTATTAAAACAGAAGAATCTATTAAAGAATTAAGAAGCTTAATCCTTAGTTAATGAACGAGACTGATATCTTAGATAAAAATTATATTGAGGCCTTAGAATTTTGTAATAATTTTCATAAGGAACCTAAAGGTATAACAAAGTTAGATTCCCCTAAGACTTCAGAATCAATTTTAATTAAGCAAAATAATTTTATTATTATTTTGTTAATTTCTTTACATAAGAAGATTGACAGTTTAGACAAAACTAAAATAGCAACTTCTTCAGCTAATATAGAAAACGATTTAAGAACCTTAACAAATCAATTAGGAAATTTTACTCTACAGCCTTCAGGTAAAGAAAAAGTAACTAGGAAATTACCCAAAGAATTTAAATTTCCAGGATGAGTTTGACAACTCCCTTTTTAGGCAGATCTAGAACAATCAGTGAAGAATCGTCTAGACCAAGTACATCTAGTACAGATAGAACTTTGCTAGATAAACTGTTAAGAAGAACAGAACAGAATGATCAGAACATCGAAGAAATCTTAGATCCAGATCAAGATTACGAAAGATTCCAGACCCATGGCTTAAGATTACTTAATCCAGAAGTTTTATACAACAGAGGAATCTTTGAGTCTATATATGATGAATTCTTTGAGTCTAGGTTGTAAGACTTTAATTACTATATATGATGAAAGATTCAACAATATAGATAAGAGTCAAATAGCCAGCATGGAAGTAGATATGAATAGCAACATAGGAATAATTTATTGTAATCCAGATTTTTTAATGACTATTAAAGACTTTTCAGATAAGATAAAAATAGGAATCCAGACTAAAAGGTTATGAAGACGTAGATAGTGGAGATAACCTCTTAGTTCATATAGGATTTTTAGGCAGATGTTCTGTAAGCGCTCAGACTAAATATAAAATTTACATAGATAAAGTAGTAAATTTAATGAGTAGTAAATGTATAAATATGGTTAAGCCAAAAGAATTTTCAGCAGAACAGTTAACATGATTAGAATGGGACATGGATAAATTCTAAGAACAAAAAGATAAGACTACCATTGCCCCTACAGAATCATTAACTTATAAAGACATTCATGGTAGAACTAGTTTAAGATTTATTAATTACGATCAGATTGAAAGGCAGATTGAGGATACTGAAGAAAACGAATCTGTCAGTGAGCCTTTCATAGATAATGTCCATATAGAATTACTAGGCGAAGATTTGGATAGAATAATCTTTCCTAAAGAATTGGGAATGGACCTTAATAAAGAAGAACTTCTTAAACTAGAAGACCAAATGTTTTTAGGTAAACAAATTCAAGAGAATGAGTACCTATATTATGATTCAGAAAAGAACATAAGATTAGGAGTTACTCATGAAGAACTTAATGATAATAGTTCAGAAATAAGTTGTGAGAAGAATTTTATGGATACTCAAGCTTATAAGACTATAGACGATACTCCTTTTGATAAGATTGTAAAACATGAACTTTTTACTTATGGACCAAGATTTCCTCCTAGAAGACCATATAATAAATATGAAGAAATTCCAGAAGACTCTAGATATGTAGCTAAAGGTAGTGAAAGACCATTAGAAAATAAGATAGAATTCCAGTCTGCTGCAAAAGCGCAAATTTTAAATTTGACTGCACATGATCCGCAGATGTGGACAAATGTAATTGAGGTATGGAAGAATTCTATAATAGGTCATTACATTAGAAGTTTTCAAGACATGGAACCTATAGACATGTATAGATATTTAGAGACATTTTTAGGCGAAAGTACAAAGGCTATGTGGGAAGCCTATAAACAAGATAAGAAAGAAGAATTTGAACAATTAGTTGCCTTAGGAAGTAATCCCTATAATTTTGTTAATAAGATTCAAGTACTTATTACGGGATCAGATCCAAATTCAGGTCAGATGAATGTACAAAGAAAGGCAATGAGAGACTTAGAACAACTTAGTCTATACAAATGGACTAAGGGTAAATTTGTTAAACAATTTTTAAATGAATATCATTACTTAGTTTCAATCTCAGGTAATATTTTTAACCAAGAATTAGGTCAGAAGTTATTTCATAAATTACCAGGCCCATTAGGATTAGAAATTACAGATAAATGGAATGAATTAACTTCAGTAAAAGAATTTCTAGATAAAAAGTGGAGGATAGGACATAGGATTCAACATGTAATCAGATGTTTAGAAGAGAAATGCGTAACCTTACAAATTCAGAAACAACTTAAGAAGACAGATTATAAGTTTTGTAAAGATATTTTTACAGCTCAGACTTATGGTGCCTCAAAGCCCATAAAGAAAAAATATAGAAAGGACAAAAAAGGTAAAAGAAGACCTTTTAAGAAAAGATACTTTCTTAGAAAATCTAATAAGAGAAAACCTTATTTAGACGAAAGTAAACATGTTAGAAAGTTTAAACCAGACAGAACTTATAAGAACAAACTTAGTTGTTTTGTTTGCAATAGCAATGAACATTTAGCAAGAACATGTCCTAAAAGACTTAATAGTTATGATAAGAAAAGCACTTTAGTAGAATGTACTAATGAAGATTTAATTCAATTAGATGAATATATCTCAGATAATGAATCCATTTATAGTATTGTGTCTATAGAAGATAATTTAGAAATTCAAGAAAACTCAGATTATGAAATTTTAGAAGAATTCTCGAATTTTAAAATTAGTGAAGATTCAGAATCTGAAGAAGAATTAGATTTCGTGCAAACTTTATTAGATGAATGTAATCATAACTGGTTAAAAAGAACAGGTGCTGATAGTACAGGATGTTTTTTATGTAATTGGTATCCAGCTAGGAAACTTAGAGCTAAATGTTTAGAATGTTATAAAGAAGCTTGTATTAAATGTTTAGAAGTAAACAGTTTAATTGAAAAAGAGGAAATTAAGCCAGAAATTACAATAGAACAAATTGAGATTTCTGAAATTAGAATTCTTAGAAGAAGAATAGAAAATATTGAAGATATGCAGAAATTATTAGTTCAGAGATTAGAGATCTTAGAATCTAATAATAAAGGTAATGCAATAATGTTAGAAGAATCAATTCCAGAAAATCCAGAATTTGTTCAGATTGTGTGTAATTCAGAAAAGCTTAAGAGTATTAAAGTTAAATGCCAGATTAGAATAGGAGAATATGTCATAAAATGTTTAGGATTAATAGACTCTTGTTGTAGTAATTGTATAATTAATAGAAAATTAATTCCAGATAGGTATATAGAAAAATCTAGAAGTCCAATAGATGCTCAGCAAATGGACGGAGATCATTATACTTATACAGATTTATTAAGACCAAATAGTAAGATT
Organism: Forsythia viridissima; assembly: GCA_030279155.1. NCBI lineage: Eukaryota > Viridiplantae > Streptophyta > Magnoliopsida > Lamiales > Oleaceae > Forsythia > Forsythia viridissima. Next base: position 15,277,536 of record CM059036.1, read on the forward strand.
AGTTTTGAGACAAATTGTGGATTAAGTATAGAATATACATTACCTAGAGATTCAACATGGGTAAGACCGTTAAATCTTAAAGATACAGACTTCATCTTAGGATTAAGTTTTTTATTAAAAGAAAATGGTAGTGTTACAATTACTAAAGACTTTATACATTTCCAGAAGCATACATTATTCAGTCCTACACAGACTATTTACTTTCCATCAGAGTGCTCAGAGAAGCGTGGTGGTAGTAGTAGTAAAAAAGAATGTCCCTGTAAATCAGAAAGAGAATGCCAGTTAGTAGAAAATCAAAATCTAGAAAAAGACGAATTAGAAAATGAATTTAATAATTTAGAAGAATCTGATTTTGATCCAATAGATTTGCTAGACAATGAAAAGATTTATTATACTCTAGTAACAGAACAAGATATAAAAGGTTTAATATCTAAATTAGAAAAAATAGAAATTTTAGGAGAGAATGTTCTTAAATATTGGGAAAAAGACAAGGTAACATGTGAGCTTAAGATTAAGAATCAAGAATACATAATTAGATGTAAAAATATTGAAGCAACAAATTTAGATCTTGAAGACTTTAAAATGCATACACAAGATTTACTCAAGTTAGGAGTAATTAGAAAATCAGACAGTCTTCATAGATCAGCTGCATTCATAGTTAGAAAACATTCAGAGATAGTAAGAGGTAAGAGTAGAATGATTTTTAATTACAAAAGATTAAATGATAATACTATAGATGATGCTTATAAATTACCAGACAAGACCGTTCTTATTAATAGAATTCAGAATTGTAAGATTTTTAGTAAGTTTGATCTTAAGTCAGGATTTTGGCAAGTTAAGATGCATCCTGATAGTATAGAATGGACAGCCTTCACATGTCCAGAAGGACACTTTGAATAGCTAGTCATGCCTTTTGGATTAAAGAACGCCCCAGGTATTTTCCAAAGAAAGATGGATAGTATATTTAATAAGCATAGTAAATTTGTAGTAACATACATAGATGATATCTTAGTATTCAGCAAAAATAGGAGAGAACATAGAGGTCACTTGCAAATTATATTTTCAGAATTTATTAATCATGGATTAATAATTAGTAAGAAGAAAATGGTTCTATTTAAAGAATTTATAGATTTCTTAGGAGTAAAAATAGGACAAGGTAAGATATCTCTTCAGCCTCATATAGCACAGAAAGCTTTAGAATTTCCGGACAAGTTAAAGACTTGAAACAAATTCAGAAATTTTTAGGATTAGTTAATTATGCTAGGCCTTTTATCAAAAACTTAGTAAAAATTGCAGGACTCTTATATTCTAAGACTTCTCCTACAGGACAAAGACATTTTAATTTAGAAGATGTTAAATTAGTCCAAGAAATTAAAAATAGAATTAAAAGTCTGCCAGAATTAGCAATGCCCCTAAATACAGATTTCTTAATAATAGAAACAGATGGTAGTATTTTAGGATGGGGAGCTATACTTCTATGTAAGCCAAATAAATATGCAGACAAGACTACAGAGAGAATATGTAGGTATAATAGTGGTAGTTATAAGGAAAAAAGGCAATTTAAGTAGTATTGACGCAGAACTTTTAGCAATTAATTATGCCTTAGATAGCTTTGAGTTGTTTATAGTTTCTAAAAAAGAAATTTTGATTAGAACTGATTGTGCAGCTATTGTTTCTTTTTATAATAAGCTTAAGCTAGAAAAGCAGTAGAAGAAGATGGTTAAATTTTGTAGATATAATTACAAATACAGGAATTAATATAGATTTTGAACATATTAAAGGAGTAGATAACAAAGCAGCAGATATTCTTAGTAGAATGATTTCTGTTAAAGAATTTTGATCTAACTGTTTGTATTCTTTTACAGATGTCCAGACCTACTTTAAGACCAGGAATTCCCCATAGGAATTCTTTTGCTTCTACAGCTTTATTACAGACTTCGAGTAGTCAGAACAGACCTTTTTATCAAGACCGTTTAAGGTTTGGTAATCAAGAACTTTTATGTTTTCCAAATAATAATATTTCATTTAAAGTTTTACCGCATATTTCCATTTCAAAAGAAGAAAGATGTATTCTATACAATTTGTGGATTTTCTATAATAAGAACCCCAAAGATCAGAAGTATTTTCTTGCTTCTTTAAATGCACTTTCAGAATATTTTAATCAAGGTAAAAAATTTAAGTTTTATGTTGTAGTCAAAGGTAAAAACCCAGGAGTTTTTCATTCATGGATAGAAGTGTTAGACTGCAAAGGTTTAGACTGCATTAAAGATTTAAGTTTTTAAGTGTTAGACTGCAAAGGTTTAAGTTTTTATGTTAGACTGCATTAAAGATTTCAAAGATCCTCTTTACAAAGGTTTTTCTAGTTATCAAGAAGCATTAGATTCTGCTAGAGGAGGGTGCGAAGAGATAGGCTCAGCCACTGGCGTAGAAGGGTCTATCTCAAGGTTGGTCAGTAGAGTTTTGCGAATTTGGAGAATTCTGTTTAATTCTCTTAATATGAGATTCTATCTTCTTAATGCGGAAGTTTAAATCGTCTGTTAATTCTTTTATTTTTAAATAATAATCTATAAATTGACTATCTGGTTCTATAGCTCCGTTTGTTATAATTTCTTCTAATTCTATAACTCTTCTTTCAAAATTATTTAGGTCTTTATTTTGTAAAATAATATGTTCTTCTAATAAAGATGAGTCTAACTGTGGTAGTTCTCTAAAAATTCTATCTAAAATCTTATACTTTGATCCTAAACTTTTTCTTATTCTTTCTAATTCTTTAATTGTTTCTTCTGACAGATAAATAAAATTCTGAATAAGTTCTGAGGATAATTTTATCTTCTGTTCTGGGCTGATTTCTTTTGTTCCGGATGTAGATGCTTCGTTTGGGTTCATAATTTTTTTTTTTTTTTCAAAAATTGAACTTTTATCCTACTCGGTACTTCCCTTTTCATAAGTTCTTTTAATTGTCTTAACAAATCTCCTTTTTTTTTAAAAAAAAAAAAACAGAAACATAAACATTAAAGACAAATATCACCACCTAAGACATGTTAACTTGAACCTGATTCTTTTTATTAAGGTTACCACTGGCACTCCCTTAATAAATTCCTAAATTAATTTATTTCCTTTCCCCAACGTCTAAAAGATATCACAGGCTCACTCCGGCCAACAATCCTTACTCATTTGGGTTACTCAGGATTAATTTAGAAATAGTATGGCTTCAAAAAAGCAAGTTATGCTTTTATAACATGCATAGGATGAAATGATGATACAAAAAATATTAACAAAACATTATAACAAAATATTTCATAAAACATCATAAAAAATTACAGAATAAAAACATTTTTTGGAGATCTGCTAGTGCATAAAAGAAATTACTACTAAAGATTTCCCTTTCGGAAAATCCCGAAATTAACTGAAAAACTAAATTACCAACTTCAAAATAACATATACCTGGTTACAAGCTTTGTACAATGTTTGGATTGAGAATTTTTCTAAGTATAAGGGGAGGATTTTCAAATGAGAGCAAGCAGTGTGTATGTTTTCAGATGTGTGTCGCTTGCTTTTACAAATGAAATATTTCTCCTTATATAGAGAAATTCTTGGGAGTAAAACAACAGTCTAAAAGTAAATATGAAAAAAGCAAGATTCTTTTTTCTTTCCACGCATTCCTACTTTCTGTCTTTTCTTTTGTTCACCATTGGCGCGCGTTTCACCGAGAAACTTCTGGCCAAAATCTTGATATGAAAATTCTTCAAAAAGCCTGATATCTTTAGGAAAAACGAGGCAGCTGTTTTTCAAAAGATATACACTAGTCTGTCGGGGCATCTTTGACAAATTCTTCAAAATCTTCTTTGGAAAAATCTGAAAATTTTCAAAAGTTCTACAGCGTTTTGTCTTGGCAGAATTTTTAAAATTTGCACAGTTCTTTCATTGTTTTTTCTGCAGTAAAAGTCTGTCTGTCTCTTTCCATGCTTGTCTGGCAGAAATCTTTGCTAAAATCAATTTTGGATTTTCTTCTTGGCAGAGCATCTTGGCAGAAAAAGACATCTTTCTAGGAAAGCAAAGATCTATCACGAATTAAATCTTCTAAGTGTCAAGATTGTGGAGAGCTGTTGGGGATAGTGACATTCCACTGTCTGAATTATTGTATCCGTCTCTTTCTCCTTCATACCTGCCTTCACTACCACTACCTTGAAAAGAGTCATCTGGTTCTGGATTGTTTCTGTCTTGACATTGGATCTCTTTTTCTTTATTATTTTCATTCTTTGTAATGATTTTTCCAATGCTTGTTCAATTATCTCTTCAAGATTCTTTTCTTCTTTCTTTTTATTTTTCTTCTTCTTAGCAACAATTTTTCTTTTTAAAATTTTCTCATTTTTCTGAAATTTTTCAATTTGTGAAAGAAGTCTTTCTATAGATATCACATCATCTCTTGGGTCTTGACTATCTTGGAAAATTTCTTTTCCTTTGGAGGTCTGGGTATTTTGGGCTTCTGAACTTTGAGTCTGACTTTTTTGGGATAAATGTTCTTGTGATGGGCTTTTTGAATAGTCTACAAGAAGATCAAATTTGCCACTGGATTGGCCAAGAGTGTCCCAGGTTGGATTCTTTTCTATATTTATAGGAAAATCAACAGTTCCCTGAGTCTGTTGGACTTTTGGCAAGTCCACAGCCATCAACGGATTTGATGAGTCTTTACTAGCTACCGTTTGGGCTGGACTAGCTATTGATTTTTTGGGCTCAATAGTACCCTTTGGATAAGTCATTCTTAAATTAATAATTTGTTGTTCTAAAGAAGAAATTTTCTTTTGTAATGATGTTCTTTCAGCTAACAGATTCTGATTAGATTCATTGATAATCTTAAAATTGTTTTGCATACATTCACAATGGGTGCAAAAAATCTTTTTGTTTTTGCTTGGAGAAAAGTCTAATGGGGGATCTTGAAAATTTTTTAATGTAGGTGAAACATAAAAATTTAGTCCTATTAACTGCCTAGCAGAATCTAGTGCTTCTTGGTAACTAGAAAATCCTTTGTAAAGAGGGTCTTTACAATCTTTAATGCAATCTAACACTTCTAACCATGAATGAAAAAATCCTGGAGTTTTACCTTTGATTACAACATAAAACTTATATCTAATTTTATTTTGATTAAAATGTTCTGAAAGTGCATTTAAAGAAGCAAGAAAATACTTTTGGTCTTTGGAGTTCTTATTATAAGAAATCCATAAATTATCTAAAATGCATCTTTCTTCTCTAGAAATGGAAATATGTGGTAAAACTTTAAATGAAATGTTACTATTAGGAAAACATATAAGTTCTTGATTACCAAACCTTAAACGTTCTTGATAAAAGGGTCTGTTCTGACTACTCGAAATCTGTAATAAAGCTGTAGAAGCTAAAGAATTCCCAGGGGGAATTCCTGGTCTTAATGGCGGTCTGGACATCTGAAAAGAAACACAAAACAGTTAGATCAAAATTCGTTAGTAGAGATCATTCTACTTAAAATATCTGCTGCTTTGTTATCTACACCTTTAATATGTTCAAAGTCTATATTAATTCATGTATTTGTGATTCTATCTACAAAATTTAACCATCTTCTTCTACTGCTTTTCTTGGAATCTAATTTGAGTTTATTATAAAATGAAACTATAGCAGCACAGTCTGTTCTTATTAAAATTTGTTTCTTAGAAACTATAAATAGTTCAAAACTGTCTAGAGCATAATTAATTGCTAATAATTCTGCATCTATACTACTCAAATTTCCTTTTTCTTTATAACTGCCACTATTATATCTACATATTCTTTCTGTAGTCTTATCTGCGTATTTATTGGGTTTGCACAAAAGAATAGCTCCCCATCCTGAAATACTACCATCTGTTTCTATAATTAAGAAATCTGTGTCTAAAGGCATTGCTAATTCTGGGATACTTCTAATCTTATTTTTTATTTCTTGGACTAATTTAACATCTTCTATGTTAAAGTGTCTTTGTCCGGTTGGAGAAGTCTTTGAATATAATGGTCCTGCAATTTTTCCTAAGTCTTTAATAAAGGGTCTAGCATAATTTACTAATCCTAAGAATTTCTGAATTTGTTTTAAATCTTCAAGCTTGTCAGAAACTCTAAGGCTTTTTGTGCTATATGCGGTTGAAGGGATATCTTCCCTTGTCCTATCTTTACTCCTAAGAAGTCTATAAATTCTTTAAATAAGACCATTTTCTTCTTACTTATGATTAATCCATGATTAATGAATTCTGAAAAAATGATTTGTAAATGTCCTCGGTGTTCTCTTCTATTTTTACTAAAAACTAAGATATCATCTATATATGTTACTAGATAATGAAAAAATTTACTATACTTTAGTAACAGAACAAGACATAGAAAGTTTAATCTCTAAATTAGAAAAGATGGAAATTTTAGGAGAAAATGTTTTGAAGTATTGGGAAAAAGACAAAGTAATGTGTGAACTTAAAATTAAGAACCCAGAATATATAATCCAATGTAAAAATATTGAAGCTACAATATTTTTATAGGCATCATCTATTGTAAATGTCCACCGAGGACATTTACAAATCATTTTTGTTTTATATATATATATATATATATATATATATATATATATATATATATATATATATATATATAAAACAAAAGAATGTCCCTGCAAAATAGAAAGAGAATGCCAGTTAATAGAAAAACAAACAATAGAAGAAGACGAATTAGAAAATGAATTTGATAACTCAGAAGACTTTGACTTTGACCCTATAGATTTTTTAGATAATGAAAAAATCTATTATACTTTAGTAACAGAACAAGACATAGAAAGCCTTATCTCTAAATTAGAAAAAATGGAAATCTTAGGAGAAAAAATATTTTAAAATATTGGGAAAAAGACAAAATTACATGTGAATTAAAGATTAAGAATCCAGAATATATAGTTAGATGTAAAAATATAGAGGCTACAAATCTAGACTTAGAAGATTTTAAAATGCACACAGAAGACTTATTAAAACTAGAAGTAATAAGAAAATCAGATATCCCACATAGATTAGCAGCATTTATAGTAAGAAAACATTTAGAAATAGTTAGAGGTAAAAGCAGAATGGTTTCCAATTACAAAAGACTTAATGATAATACAATTGAAGATGCTTATAAATTACCAGATAAGACAGTTCTAATAAATAGAATTCAGAATTGTAAAATATTTAGTAAATTTGATTTAATATCAGGTTTTTGGCAAGTAAGAATGCATCCCAATAGTATAGAATGGACAACCTTTACATGTCCAGAAGGACATTATGAATGGCTAGTCATGCCTTTCGGATTAAAGAATGCACCAGGTATTTTTCAGAGAAAAATGGATAGTATTTTAATAAACATAGCAAATTTGTAGTAACATATATAGACAATATCCTAGTATTTAGTAAAAACCGGAGAGACCATAGAGGCCATTTATAGATTGTTTTTTCAAAATTTATAGCACATGGGTTAATCATTAGCAAGAAGAAAATGGTTTTGTTCAAAGAATTTATAGACTTTTTAAGAGTAAATATAGGACAAGGGAGTATATCTCTTCAGCCTCATATTGCTTAGAAAGCTCTTGAATTTCCAGATAGATTAGAAGACCTTAAGCAAATCTAAAAATTCTTAGGACTTGTAAATTATGCCAGACCATTTATTAAAGATTTAGAAAAAATTGCAGGCCTATTATATTCCAAGACTTCCCCCACATGACTAAGACATTTAAATCAAGAAGATGTAAAACTTGTTCAAATAATTAAAGAAAAAATTAGAAGTTTACCAAAATGAGCAATACCTCTAGACACAGATTTTTTAATTATAGAGACAGATGTAAGTATTTTAGGATGGGGAGCAATTTTATTATGCAAACGAAATAAATATGCAGATAAGACTACAGAAAGAATATGTAGATACAATAGTGGAAATTACAAAGAAAAAGGAAATTTAAGTAGTATAGATGCTGAACTTTTAGCAATTAATTATACTTTAGATAGCTTCGAATTATTTATAGTTTCTAAGAAAGAAATTTTAATAAGAACAGATTGTTCTGCGATAGTTTCTTTCTATAATAAGCTCAAGTTAGATTCTAAGAAAAGTAGTAGAAGAAGATGGTTAAATTTTGTGGATAGAATTACAAATACTGGAATTAATATAGACTTTGAACACATCAAAGGCGTAGATAATAAAGCTGCAGACATCTTAAGTAGAATGATTTCAGTTAAAGAATCTTGAATATATATAACTGTTTCATGTTCTTTTTTAGATGTCCAGACCTCCGTTAAGACCAAGAATTCCCCCTGGGAATTCTTTTGCTTCTTCTGCTTCACTTCAGACTGCAACTAGTCAGAACAGACCATTTCATCAAGAACGTCTTAGATTTGGTAATCAAGAACTAACTTGTTTTTCGTCTAGTAATATTTCATTTAAAGTCTTGTCCCATATTTCAGTTTCAAAAGAAGAAAGATGTATTTTAGACAATTTGTGGATTTCTTATAACAAGAACCCCAAAGACCATAAATACTTTCTTGCCTCTTTAAATGCTTTCAGAACATTTTAATCAGAATAGAATTAAATTTAAATTCTATGTGGTAGTAAAAGGAAATAACCCAGGTATTTTTCATTCATGGTTAGAAGTTTTAGACTGCATTAAAAATTATAAAGACCCTATTTACAAAGGCTTTTCAAGTTTCCAAGAAGCATTAGATGTTGCAAGACAACTTATAGGATTAAACTTTTTTATTTTTCCAACACTGAAAAATTTCCAAGATCCTCCTTTAGATTTTTCTCCTAGTAAAGATAAGAAGATCTTTTGCACTCACTGTGAATGTATGCAGAACAATTTTAAAATTATAAATGAATCCAATCAGACTCTGTTAGCAGAAAGAACATCATTACAAAAGAAAATTTCTGCTTTAGAACAAGAAATTGTGAAATTGAGACTTGTATATCCAAAAGGTACTATTGAACCTAAGAAATCAATAGCTAGTCCAGCCCAAACGGTAGCTGGTAAAGACACATCAAATCCGTTGATGGCTATGGACTTGCCAAAAGCCCAACAGATTCAGGAACTGTTGATTTCCCTAAAAATTCAGAAAAAACCCCAATCTGGGATACTCTTGGCCAGCCCAGTGGCAAATTTGATTTGTTAGTAGACTATGCTGCAAGCCCATCTCATAGCCCAGAAACCCAAAATAGTAAAGGTAAAGAAATTCTTCAAGAAAGCCAAGACCCCGAAGATGATGTTATTTCAATTAACAGACTTCTTTCCCAAATCCAAGAACTTCAAAAAGATGAAGTTACCTCAAAAAGAAAAAAGAAAATTATAAAAAAGAAAAAAATTGAAGATGTGATTATTGAAGCTATTAATAAATTTTTAGCAAATAAAGAAAATGACAAAGAAAAAGAAATCCAAGAGGTTCATCAGAACAAAAATCCAGAACCAGAGAGATCTCTAGAAAATTCAGAAGGTAGTGATTTCAGAGGAGAGGATGAAGGATACGGATGTAATAATTCAGATTCAGGAATATCATTTTCCCTTACAGCAGAACACAATTTTGACACCTAAGGAAAGAAAAGACAAGATTCGTGACAGATCTTTGCTATTAGACTTTTCAAAAAAGAAGAAGATGCTCTTCTCATCAAAGTTTTAGATTTTTTAAAAAAAAAGATGCCCTGCCAAGCAGAACATGCCAAGAAGAGTACTGTTTATCTTTTGAAAATTCAGCAAGATGCCAAGAAAGAATACTGTAGACCTTTTGAAAAGAATTCATATACATTCAGAAAACGCCAGAATACCTTACAAAAGGAGATGCTGTCAGAAGATTTTTTCAAGGAAATATCCAGAAAAAGAACTGTTGAACTTTTGACCTGAAGTTTCTCGGTGAAACGCGTGTAAAAAGTAATGAAGAATGCAGAAGATTTTTAGAAAAGTAAATCGTCCTTTTAGATTTTGATTAGATTATTTTTGTTTCTGCTCCCAAGAATTTTGTTATATAAGGAGAAGTTTTTCATTCGTAAGAAGCAAGTGTTTTTCGCGAGTTTTTCTCACACAAAAAATCACTTTGCTCTCTTACAATACCTCCCCTTGTATAAAGAAAATTCTCAATCCAAATTGTAAAGAAAAGCTTGTAAACAGGTACATGTTATTCTGAACTTGTATTTAGGTTTTTCAGATATTTTCGGGATTTTTCGAAAGGGAAATCCTTAGTAGTAATTTCTTTTATGTATTAGCAGATTCCCAAAATGTTTTATCTGTATTTATTTTTTATGATTATGAAGTATTTTGTTGAAATGAGTTGTTAATAGTTGTTTATCAATCATTTCATCCTATGCATGTTATAAAAGCATAACTTGATTTTTAGAAGCCATACTGTTTCTAAAACATCATTGGATTTTTCTTAAATGCTGGGACTGTTAAAATGGGGTTAGTGTTCGAAAAGAGGAATGATAAGCTTGAGCTTAAGGATTATGTAGATCCTGACTTTATTATCTACGCCTTTGATGTGTTAAAAGTCTATATTAATTCCAGTATTTGTAATTCTATCCACAAAATTTAACCATCTTCTTCTACTGCTTTTCTTAGAATCTAACTTGAGCTTATTATAGAAAGAAACTATCGCAGCACAATCTGTTCTTATTAAAATTTCTTTCTTAGAAACTATAAATAATTCGAAGCTATCTAAAGCATAATTAATTGCTAAAAGTTCAGCATCTACACTACTTAAATTTCCTTTTTCTTTGCAATTCCCACTATTGTATCTACATATTCTTTCTGTAGTCTTATCTGCATATTTATTTGGTTTGCATAATAAAATTGCTCCCCATCCTAAATTACTTCCATCTGTCTCTATAATTAAAAAATCTGTGTCTAGAGGCATTGCTAATTTTGGTAAACTTCTAATTTTTTCTTTAATTATTTGAACAAGTTTTACATCTTCTTGATTAAAATGTCTCTGTCCTGTGGAGGAAGTCTTGGAATATAATGGGCCTGCAATTTTTCCTAAATCTTTAATAAATGGTCTGGCATAATTTACAAGTCCTAAGAATTTTTTGATTTGCTTAAGGTCTTCTAATCAGTCTGGAAATTCAAGGGCTTTCTGAGCAATATGAGGTTGAAGAGATATACTCCCTTGTCCTATATTTACTCCTAAAAAATCTATAAATTCTTTGAAAAAAACCATTTTCTTCTTGCTAATGATTAACCCATGTGCTATAAATTCTGAAAAAATAATCTGTAAATGGCCTCTATGGTCTAGGGATGGCAATTTGACCCGCGACCCGCGCCCCGCCCCGTTTTAAGATGCCCCGCCCCGGATAATTGGGTAATAGGGGCGGGTTTGGGGCAAAGAAACTTGCCCCGCGGCGGGTCTGGGGCGGGTCCGGGCCAGGGTCGGCCCGTCCCGAACCAGATTTATATATATTTTTTTTAAAAAAAAATATATATATATATATATATATATATAATTTTAAAAAGTGAGAAAAGACTATTATATATACACACGCACACAGTATGAAACTTTAAAAAAGTGGAAAAAAAGTCCTATACTACTATACATCAAACTTTAAAAAGTGGAAAAAAATTACTATACATGGTTACATACACACGCACACAATTTATGAAGCTTAGAAAGTGGGAAAGAGTACTATAAAACTTTAAAAATTGGAAAAAAGCATACATCAAATCAAACTTTAAAAATTGGGAAGAGAGCACACATCAAATCAAACTTTAAAAGTGGTGAGTACCATACATACACACGCACACAATGTCTGACTTTCTGTATGTGCATTTCAAAAAATTACTCACCCTTACCTACCTGACTATACATACACATACACACAGTTTCTATCCTTACATTTTTTCGATCTGCATCTCAAAAAATACAGAGTAATGCAATTTTGTTCCGCCCTTCAATTTCTATTTAACTGTTCCTTGGGGCAAAATACAGAGTGCAGTGAACCCAGTTAGCTTTTTTTTGAAGAAAAAAGCTGAATCGGCCCCGGACTTGCCTTTACAGTCACCTGAATCGATCGCGGCCCTCCTCCACTTCAACAGCTCCATTTTTCCCTCTTCCCCCTTTGGTAGGGGTGCCGTTAATGTCGCCACTCTTCATCTACTCTAAAAAGATTTAATTGTTAGTTGTTTATATAAAAAAAAAAAAAATTTAAGCGGGGCATAGAAGCGCCCCGCCCCGCCAATTGGCGGGTCTAGGGAGGGGCGCCCCTAATACCTCGCGGGGCGGGGCGGGGCGGGGCGGGGTTGACCCGCCTCGAACACGCCCAATTGCCATCCCTACTATGGTCTCTCCTGTTTTTACCAAATACTAAGATATCATCTATGTATGTTACTACAAATTTGCTATGTTTATTAAAAATACTATCTATTTTTCTCTGAAAAATACCTGGTGCATTCTTTAATCCGAAAGGCATGACTAGCCATTCATAATGTCCTTCTGGAGATGTAAAAGCTGTCCATTCTATACTATTGGGGTGCATTCTTACTTGTCAAAAACCTGATTTTAAATCAAATTTACTAAATATTTTGCAATTCTGAATTCTATTTATTAGAATCGTCTTATCTGGCAATTTATAAGCATCTTCAATTGTATTATCATTAAGTCTTTTGTAATTGAAAACCATTCTGCTTTTACCTCTAATTATTTCTGAATGTTTTCTTACTATAAATGCTGCTGATCTATGTGGGCTATCTGATTTTCTTATTACTCCTAGTTTTAATAAGTCTTCTGTGTGCATTTTAAAATCTTCTAAGTCTAGATTTGTAGCCTCTATATTTTTACATCTACTTATATTTTCTGGATTCTTAATCTTTAATTCACATGTAATTTTGTATTTTTCCCAATATTTTAAAACATTCTCTCCTAAGATTTCCATTTTTTCTAATTTAGAGATAAGGCTTTCTATGTCTTGTTCTATTACTAAAGTATAATAGATTTTTTCATTATCTAAAAAATCTATAGGGTCAATGTCAAAGTCTTCTGAGTTATCAAATTCATTTTCTAATTCGTCTTCTTCTATTGTTTGTTTTTCTATTAACTGGCATTCTCTTTCTATTTTGCAGGGACATTCTTTTGTTTTACAACCACGCTTCTCAGCGCATTCTGATGGAAAGTACATAGTCTGAGTTGGACTAAATAATGTATGTTTCTGGAAATGAATAAAATCTTTAGTAATTGTGACACTAGCGTTGTCTTTTAATAAGAAACTTAATCCTAAAATAAAATCTGTATCTTTGAAATTTAAAGGTCTTACCCATGTTGAGTCTCTAGGTAATGTGTATTCTATACTTAATCCACAGTTTGTTTCAAAACTGATTTTACTATTAGATCTTAGTAATTTTGTGTATGTATAATGGTCTCCATCCATTTGTTTGGCATCTATTGGATTCTTTGATTTTTCTATGTATCTTTCTGGGAGTAATTTTTTATTAATTATACAATTACTACATCCTAAGTCTATTAATCCTAAACATTTTATGATATAATCACCTATTCTTATTTGACATTTTACTTTAATACTCTTAAGCTTTTCTGAATTACATACAATCTGAACCAATTCTGGGTGTTATGAAATTTGTTCTTCTATCATTATTCCTTTGCCTTTATTATTAGATTCTAATATTTTTAATCTCTGAATTAATAATTTCTGCATATCTTCTATATTTTCAATTCTTCTTCTAAGAATTCTAATTTCAAAAATCTCAATTTGTTCTGTTGTAATTTCTGGCTTAATTTCTTCTTTTTCAATTAAACTATTCATTTCTAAACACCTTATACATGCTTCTCTATAACATTCTATACATTTTGCTCTAAGTTTCCTAGCTGGGTACCAATTACATAAAAAAACATGATGTACTATCAGTACTTGTTCTTTTAGGCCAATTATGATTACAATCTTCTATTGTAGTTTGTACAAAATCTAATTCTTTTTCAGATTCTGATTCTTCACTAATTTAGAAGTTTGAAAATTCTTCTAAAATTTCATAGTCTGAATTTTCTTGCTGTTCAAAATTTTCTTCTATAGATATTATGCTATAGATTGATTCATTATTTGAAATATATTCATGTAATTGAATTAAATCTTCATTTGTACATTCTACTAGGGAACTCTTTTTATCATAACTATTTATTCTTTTTGGACAGGTTCTTGCTAAATGTTCATTACTATTACAAATGAAACAACTAAGTTTATTCTTATAAGTTTTATCTAGTTTGAACTTTCTAACATGCTTATTCTCATCTAAATAAGGTTTTCTCTTATTAGACTTCCTAAGAAAATATCTTTTCTTAATTGGTCTTCTTTTACTTCTTTTATCATTTTTATATCACTTTTTTATAGGCTTTGTAACACCATAAGTCTGAGGTGTAAAAATGTCTTTACAGAATTTACACTTGTCTTCTAAACATCTTATTATGTATTGAATTCTATGTCCTATGCTCCATTTCTTATCTGGAAATTTTTTTACTGATGCTAAATTATTCTATTGTTCTATTATTTCTAATCCTAGAGGACCTGGTAGTTTATGAAATAATTTCTGCCCTGTTTATTGATTAAAAGTATTTCCTGAAATTGAAACTAGATAATGATATTCTAAAAAATTCTTCACGTATTTACCTTTAGTCCACTTATATAGACTAAGTTGTTCTAAATCTCTCATTGCTTTTTTCTGTACACTCATCTGTCCTGAATTTGGATCTGATCCAGTAATTAAAACTTGAATCTTATTAACAAAATTATAGGGATTACTTCCTAATTTAATTAACTCATCAAATTCTTCTTTCTTTTCTATTTTATATGCTTCCCACATGGCTTTAGTACTTTCTCCTAAAAAAGTTTCTAAATATCTATACATGTCTAAAGGTTCCATTTCTTGAAAATTTATAATGTAATGTCCAATAATAGTGTTCTTCCATACGTCTATTACATTAGTCCACATCTGGGGGTCATGAGCAGTTAAATTTAAAATATGTGCTTTTGTTACTGATTGGAATTCTATTTTATTTTCTAAGGGTCTTTCACTACCTTTAGCTATGTATTTTGAGTCTCCAGGAGGTTCATTATATTTATCATATGATCCTCTTGGGGGAAATTCTAGTCCATAAACAAATGGTTCATGTTTAATGGTCTTATCGAAAGGAGTATCATCTATAGTTCTACAGGCTTGTGTATCCATAAAATCTTTCTCGTAACTAATTTCTGATCTATCATTATCAGATTCTTCTTGAGTAATTCCTATTCTTATATTTTGTTCTAAATCATAATATAAGTATTCATTTTCTTGAATTTGTTTGCTAAGACACATTTCATCATCTAATTTAAGGAGTTCTTCTTTACTAAGATTCATTTCTAATTCTTTTGGAAAAATAATTCTATCAAGATCTTCTCCTAATAATTCTATATGAACATTATCTATAAAGGGTTCACTAACAGATTCGTTTTCTTCACTTTCTTCTATTTTTCTTTCAATCTGGTCATAATTTATAAATCTTAAACTAGTTCTTCCATGTATGTCTTTATAGGTTAAAGATTCTGTTGGGGCTACGACAGTCTTTTCTTTTTGTTCTAAAAATTTGTCCATATCCCATTCTAATCCTGCAAGTTGTTCTGCTGAAAATTCTTTTTGCTTAACCATATTAATGCCTTTACTACTCATTAAATTTACTACTTTGTCTATGTAAATTTTATACTTAGTTTGGGCACTTACTGAACATCTTCCTAAAAATCCTATGTGAATCAAAAGATTTTCTCTGCTATCTACATCTTCATATTCTTTAGTCTGTATTCCTATTTTTATCTTTTCAGAAATATCTTTAATAGTCATTAAAAAATCTGGATTGCAATAAATTCTTCCTATATTGCTATTCATGTCTACTTCCATACTAGCTATCTGGCTTTTATCTATATTATTAAATCTTTCATCATATATAGTAATTAAAGTCTTACATCCTAAATTTTTTCTTGCTAGTCCTCTAATTCCTATAACTATTAATCCTAAGTGCATAAATCTATAATTTCTCTTTTTTAATTCTTTTTTAGAATCTTCTGAAATTAAATTTAATTTTCTTACTTGATTACCTATGCATTGTAATGAAACTTGTCTATTATGCCTAAAGAACTGAGTTCTTGATTCAAAGATTCCTCTGTTATATAAAACTTCTGGATTAAGTAATCTTAAACCATGAGTCTGGAATCTTACATAATCTTGATCTGGATCTAAGATTTCTTCTATGTTTTGATCATTCTACCCGGTTCTTCTTAATAATCTATCTAACAAAGTTCTATCTACAGTTGAAGTACTTGATCTAGAGGTTCCATCGCTAATCGTTCTAGATCTTCCTAAGAAAGGGGTTTGAAGACGAATTAGAAAATGAAAATGATAACCTTGAAGACTTAGATTTTGGCCCAATAGGTTTCCTAGACAATGAAAAAATCTATTATACTTTAGTAACAGAACAAGACGTTGAAAGCCTAATTTCAAAATTAGAAAAGATGAAAATCTTAGGAGAAAACGTTCTAAAATATTGGAAAAAAGACAAGGTTACGTGTGAATTAAAGATTAAAAATCCAGAATATATAATTAGGTCAAAAAATATAGAAGCTACAAATTTAGACCTAGAAGATTTCAGAATGCATACAGAAGAATTACTGAAATTAGGAGTAATTAGAAAATCAGAAACCCCACATAGGTCAGCAGCCTTCATTGTTAGAAAACATTCAGAAATAGTCAGAGGTAAGAGTAGCTCTTAGGATGGTTTTCAATTATTAAAGATTGAATGATAATACCATAGATGATGCTTATAAGATTCCAGATAAAACAGTTCTAATAAATAAAATCCAAGACTGTAAATTTTTAGTAAGTTTGATTTAAAATCAGGATTCTGGCAAGTTAAAATTCACCCTAATAGTATAAAATGGACAGCCTTCACTTGCCCAGAAGGACATTTTGAATGGTTAGTCATGCCATTTGGATTAAAGAACGCACCTAGTGTATTTCATAGAAACATAGATTGTATTTTTAATAAGCATGGTAAATTTGTCATTTCATATATAGACGATATTTTAGTATTCAGTAAGAATAGAAGAGAGCACAGATGACACTTACAAATTGTGTTTTCAGAATTTATTAAACATGGATTAATCATAAGTAAAAAGAAGATGGTATTGTTTAAAGAATACATAGATTTCCTAGGAGTAAGTATAGGACACGGTAAAATCAGCCTTCAACCTCACATAGCACAAAAAGCTTTAGAATTTCCTGATAAATTTGAAGATTTAAAACAATTACAGAGATTTTTAAGATTAATAAATTATGCTAGACCGTTTATCAAAGATTTAAGAAAAATTGAAGGACCCTTGTATTCCAAGACATCACCCACAGGGAAAAGGTATTTTAATCAAGAAGATGTCAAATTAGTACAAGAAATTAAAAATAAAATAAGAAGTTTACCAGAATTAGCAATGCCCCTAGATACAGATTATCTTATAGTTGAGACAGATGGAAGTAACTTAGGATGGGGAGCAGTATTACTGTGTAAACCAAACAAGTACGCAGATAAAAATACAGAAAGAATTTGTAAATATAATAGTGGAAGCTATAGAAAAAAAGGAAATCTGAGTAGTATAGACGCAGAACTCTTAGCAGTAAACTATGCTTTAGATAGTTTTGAATTATTTATTATTTCTAAAAAAGAAATTCTAATTTGAACAGACTGTGCAGCTATTGTTTCCTTTCATAGTAAACTCAAATTTGATTCAAAGAAAAGCAGTAGAAGAAGGTTGTTAAATTTCATAAATAGAATTACAACTACATGGATCAATATAGAATTTGAACATATCAAAGGTGTAGATAACAAAGCAGCAGACATTTTAAGTAGAATGATTTCTTAAAAAGAATTTTGATTTTGCTAACTGCTTCGTGATCCTTTTCAGATGTCCAGACCTCCATTAAGACTAGGAATTCCCCCAGGGAATTATCTTGCTTCTACAGCTTTACTTCAGACTTCTAGTAGTCAGAACAAACCATTTTACCAAGAGCGCATCAGATTTGGTAATCAAGAATTAATTTGCTTTCCTTCCAGCAACATTTCATTTACAGTTTTACCTCATAATTCTATTTCAAAAGAAGAAAGATGCATTTTATATAACTTATGGATTTCTTATAACAAGAACTCCAAAGACAAAAAATACTTTCTTGCTACTTTTAATGCATTATCATAATATTTCAACCAAAATAGAATTATATTTAAGTTATATGTCGTAGTTAAATGAAAGAACCCTAGTATTTTCCATTCATGGTTAGAAGTTTTAGATTGCATCAAAGATTTTAAAGACCCGCTTTATAAAGGTTTTTCAAGTTATCAAGAAGCATTAGATTCTGCTAGACAACTCATAGGATTAAACTTTTATGTTTCACCAACATTGAAAAAATTTCAAGACCCCCCTTTAGATTTTTCACCCAATAAAGACAAGAAAATTTTCTGTACTCATTGTGAGTGTATGCAAAACAATTTTAAGATCATTAATGAATCTAATCAGTCTTTGTTAGTAGAAAGAACAGCTTTACAAAAGAAAATTTCCTCATTAGAACAAGAAATTGTCAAATTAAGACTTGTTTATCCGAAAGGTACTATTGAGCCTAAGAAGTCAATACCTAGTCCAGTACAAACGGTAAGTGGTAAAGACTTTTCAAATCCGTTGATGGTTGTGGACTTGCCAAAAGCCCAACAGACCAGGGAACTATTGATTTTCCTACAAAAGATTTAGAAAAGACCCAAATCTGGGATACCCTTGGCCAGCCCAGTGGCAAATTCGATTATTTAGTAAATTACTCTCCAAGTCCATCTCAGAATCCAGATACCCAAACTACTCTTCTTATCATAACTATTTATCCTTTTAGGACATGTTCTTGCTAAATGTTCATTACTATTACAAACAAAACAACACTGCATGTTTCTCTTTCAAAAGAAGAAAAGTGTATTTTAGACAACTTATGGATTTCTTATAATAAAAACCAAAAAGACTAAAGTATTTTCTTGCAACCATGAATGCATTGTCAGAATATTTTAATCAGAACAAAAATAAGTTTAAATTTTATGTTGTTATTATGAGAAAAATTCTTGGAGTTTTTCATACATGGTTAGAAGTTTTAGAAAGTATCAATAATTTTAAAGACCCTTTATACAAAGGATTTACAAATTACCAAGAAGATTTAGAATCAACAAGACAGCTTATTGGAATAAATTTCCATGTTTCACCTTCACTCAGAAATTACCAAGACACTCTTGATTTTTCACCTAGTAAAGACAAAAAGATTTTTTTTACCCATTGTGAATGTATGCAGAACAATTTTAAAATTATCAATGAATCCAATCAAGCCCATATTACAGAAAGAACTGTTTTACAAAAGAAGATTGCTTCTTTAGAAAAAGAGATTGTTCAATCAAAGCTCGTTTATCCAAAAGGTACTACTAAACCAAAAAAGTCAGTAGCTAGTCCAGTTCAAACGGTGGCTGGTAAAGATTCATCGAATCTGTTGATGGCTGTGGACTTGTCCTAAGTTCAACAGACTCAGAGAACTGTTGATTTTCCTACTTCTCAGAACCAACAGAAAGATCTAGAGAAGACTCAGATTTGGGATACTTTAGGACAATCCAGTGGAAAATTTGATTTTTCAGTAAACTACTCTCCAAGTTCATCCCAGAACATCGATACCCAGATTAGTAAAGGAAGAGAAATTTTACAAGACAGTCAAGATCCAGACGATGATATTATTTCAATTAACAGACTTTTATCTCAAATTCAGGACCTCCAAAAGATTGAAGGAACTTCAAAACGAAAAAAGAAAATTGTGAAAAAAGAAAATGAATGATGAAAATATTGAAAAGAAGCTTGAAGAAGTTATTAATGAAGCTCTTAACAGAATTTTAGCCAAGAAGGAAAATAATAAAGAAAAGGAAATTCAAGAAGATCCTCAGGGAAAAATTAATCCAGAACCAGAAGATTTTCCTCAAAGAACCAGTGAAGAACGAGAAGGATGCAATAATTCAGACAGTGGAATGTCTTTTTCTCCAACAGCAGAACACAATCTTGACACGTGAAGATAAGATTCTTTTGTAGACAAGCTTTTTGACCAGAAGTTTCTCAGTGAAACGCATGTCAAAAAAGAAGAAAAAGAAGACAAAAGAAAAGACATAAAGTTAGACGCGTTAAGACTTTCAGAAAAAGAAGATCTGTTTTTAAGATTTGCTTTTAGATTTTTCTGTAATTTTGCTCCCAAGAATTTTTCTATTTAAGAAAGAGCGTCGTCATTCGTTAGAAGCAAGCGTTTTACCCTGTATACTCTTTGCTCTCTAACATCTGAAAACCTTTTCTTTATCCAGAAAAATTCTCAATCCAAAATTGTAAAAGGCTTGTAATTATCTTAAGGTACATACTTTCTTTATAGTCTGTATTTCACTTTTTAGGGGACTTCCCGAAAGGAAAATCCTTAGTAGTAATTTCTTTTAAATGTATTATCAAATCTCCAAAAATATGTTATTTAAATTTTTGTAATGATGGTATGTTTTTTATCAATTGTTGATAATTTTGATGTTTTATTTCATCCTATGCATATCATAAAAGCACAACTTGATTTTTAAAAGCCATACTGTTTCTAAATTAACCCAATTAATTAAGGATTGTGGCCGGAGTGAGTCTTTGATGTCCTTTAGGAACATTGAGAAATTAATTTAAGAATTCTTTAAGGTAGTGCCTCGGGTGACCTTAATGAAAAAAATCAGGTTCAAGTTGATATGTCTTAGGTGAAAAAAAGAGAGGAGAGATTTGTTAAGTCATTTAAAGAAATTATAAAAAGGAAAGTACCGAGTAGGATCTAAGTTAATTTTTGAAAAAAGAAAAAATTTATGAACCGATCATTATCCAGTCCAGCAAATACAAAAATTAATTTGTGTCCAGAAATCCCTGAAGAATTCAAGTACCTGTTAATAGAAACAAACAGAGAGTTAGAACATGTAAGAAAAAGATTAGGAACAAATTATAAGCTTTTAGACTTAAAATTTAGAAGATACCCTGATATAACTACATCATTACTTGAAAGAACTATTATAAATCAGAATAAAGACATAATTACCTTAGAAAAAAGAATAAAAGAATTAGAAGAAATATTAGCAGAAAAAGCTATAGAACAAGATAGTCAGTTTATTCAGTTCTATTCAAGAATAGTAGAATTATTAAGATTATAAGACTTCCGCACCAAGTCGAACTCTTCACCCAACTTTAAGATAAACCCTTTTAGGCCATTGGCTGAGTTTGTCTTTTAGTCCCGCCCCACCCCGTTTTTGGTATCAGAGCCATAGATAATAAAAAGAACTTAGAATTTTTAAATTTAGAATTAAGCACAAACTATAGAAAAGTCAAGACTTTAGTTAATAATATTTTAAGTTGTAATTTAGAAACAAATCATAAATTACGTAGCTTGTTTTAAGAAGAACCTAGTCAAAATCTTATTATAGATTTAATAGTTAATTATCTAGAAATCTAGAATTAGAACATAAAAGAAATTTTAAATCTATAGAAACAATTTTAGACCTTCTTAAAACAAATCAGATAAGTTTTAAACATATTCAAGAAAGTTTAGATTATATTAAGAACCAAAACTGTGTTATTCTTAAAAAAATATCTAAAACATAAAAGTTACAAAAGATAGATTTTTCAGAAATAACAAAGATAATAATAAATCCACAGAAACTAAAACTGAAATAAAGAAAATAGTTGTTAAAACAGAAAAATCAGTGAGAGAATTAAAAGGTTTAATTCTTAGTTAATGCATGAAAGTTACATAGCAGACTCAAATTATATTGATGCTCTAGAATATTGTAGCTCTTTCCATAAAAAACCAAAGGGAATTACCAACCTTGATTCTCCCAAATCGTCAGAATCAATTTTAATTAAGCAAAACAACTTAATAATTGCATTATTAATTTCTTTACATAAAAAGATAGATACTTTAGATAAGACAAATGCATCAACATCCTCTGCAAATATAGAAAGTGATTTAAGATTAATAACAGGAAAATTAGGAAGCCTAAACCTTCAAGTAACTGGAAAAGAAAAAATAACAAGAAAGTTACCTAGAGAATCTAAGTTTCCAAGATGAGTTTACAAACTCCTTTCTTGGGAAGATCTATAACAGTTAGTAAAGGAACATCTAGACCTAGTGTTTCAGGAATAGATAGAATCTTCTTAGATAGGATATTAAGAAGGACTGACCAGAATGATCAAAATATTGAAGAAATTATTGATCCAGACCAAAATTATATAAGATTTCAAACACATGGTTTAAGAATTTTAAGTCTAGAAATCCTATATAACAGATGAATCTTTGAATCCAGAACTCAGTTCTTTACGCATAATAGACAAGTATCAATTAAATGTGTAGGTAACTAAGTACGAAAATTGAATTTAATTTCTGAGGATTCTAAGAAAGAATTAAAAAAGAGAAATTATAGATTTATACATTTAGGATTAATAGTTATATGAATTAAAAGATTAGCAAGAAAGAATCTAGGATGTAAAACTTTAATTACCATTTATGATGAAAGATTTAATAACATAGATAGAAGCCAAATTACTAGTATGGAAGTAGACATGAATAGCAACAATGGAATTATATACTGTAACTTAGACTTCTTAATGACTATTAAAGACTTTTCAGAAACAATAAAAATAGGAATACAAACTAAAGGATATGAAGATATAGAAAGTGAAGAAAATCTTTTAATCCACATAGGGTTCTTAGGAAGATGTTCTATTAATGCCCAAACTAAGTATAAAATTTACATAGATAAAGTAGTAAATTTGATGAGTAGTAAAGGTATTAATATGACTAAACCAAAGGAATTTTTAGCAGAACAACTTGCAGGATTAGAATGGGATATGGATAAGTTTTTAGAACAAAAGGAAAAAACTATCGCCCCAACAGAAGCTTTAACTTATAAAGACATCCATGGAAGAACTAGCCTAACATTTATAAATTATGATTAGGTTGAAAAACAATCAGAAGAAAATGAAGAAGAAGAGTCTTTGAGTGAACCTTTCATAGATAATGTTCACATAGAATTAATAGGAGAAAATTATGATAGAAATATTTTCCCAAAAGATCTAGACATGAAATTGGAACCGAAAGAATTGTTAGAACTTGAAGATCAGATGTATCTTAAAAAACAAATACAAGAAAATGAATTTATGTATTATGATTCAGAGCAAAACATAAGGATAGGAATCATAGATGATAATAAGTCAGATTATAATTGTGAAAAGAATTTTATGGACACCCAAGCCTATAAAACTACAGATGATACCCCTTTTGATAAAACTATTAAACATGAGACTTTCCTTTACAGAGATGGTTTTCTCTCAAGAGGAGCTTATAACACATATAATGAACCACCAGAAGGCTCAAAGTATGTAGCTAGAGGTAGTGAAAGACCTTTAGAAAAAAAGATAGAATTCGAATCAGTATCAAAGGCACAAATTCTAAAGTTAACTGCCCATGATCCACATATGTGGACTAATATAATAGATCTGGAAAAACACTATCATAGGACATTATATTAGAAATTATCAAGATATGGAACCTTTAGACATGTACAAATATTTAGAAACTTTTTTAGGTTAAAGTACTAAAGCAATGTGGGAAGCCTGTAAATTAGAAAGAAAAGAAGAGTTTAATCAATTAGTAAGTTTAGGAAGCAATCCATACAACTTTGTTAATAAAATCCAGGTACAAATCACTGGAGCAGACTCAAATTCAGGACACATGAGTAACAAAGAAAAGCTACGAGAGATTTAGAATAACTTAGCCTATATAAATAGACCAAAGGTAATACTACTATTTAACCTCGATCTCAGGAAATACTTTTAATCAAGAATTATGACAAAAATTATTCCATAAATTACCAGGACCTTTAGGATTGGAGATTACAGAGTCATGGAATAATCTAGCATCAGTAAAAGAACAGCCAGATAAAAAATGGAGTATCATAACAACTAATCCCCCCCCCCCCCCTCCTCATTTTTTTTTCACCTAAGACATATCAACTTGAACGTGATTCTTTTCATTAAGGTCACCCGAGGCACTACCTTAAAGAATTCCTAAATTAATTTTCCAATGTTCCTAAAGGACATCAAAGGCTCACTCCGGCCACAATCCTTAATTAATTGGGTTAATTTAGAAACAGTATGGCTTCTAAAAATCAAATTATGCTTTTATGATATGCATAGGATGAAATAAAACATCAAAAATATCAACAATTCATAAAAAACATACCATCATTACAAAAATTTAAATAACATATTTTTGGAGATTTGATAATACTTTTAAAAGAAATTACTACTAAGGATTTCCCTTTTGGGAAGTCCCCTAAAAAGTGAAATACAGATTGTAAAGAAAGTATGTACCTTAAGATAATTACAAGCCTTTTACACATTTGGATTGAGAATTTTTCTGGATAAGGAAAATGTTTTCAGATGTTAGAGAGCAAGGAGTATGCAGGGTAAAACGTTGCTTCTAACGAATGAAGACACTCTTTCTTAAATAGAGAAATTCTTGGGAGCAAAATTACAGAAAAGTCTAAAAGTAAATCTTAAAGCAGATCTTCTTTTTCAGAAAGTCTTTACGCGTCTTACTTTATGTCCTTTCTTCTGTCTTCTTTTTCTTCTTTTTTGACACGCGTTTGACCGAGAAACTTCTAGTCAAAAAGCCTGTCTACAAAAGAATCTTATCTTCACGTGTCAAGATTGTGTTATGCTGTTGGAGAAAAAGACATTCCACTGTCTGAATTATTGCATCCTTCTCGTTCTTCATTTCTATCATCATCACTAGTTCATTGAGGAGAATCTTTTGGTTTTGGATTAATTTTTCTCTGATGATCTTCTTGAATTTCCTTTTCTTTATTATTTTCCTTCTTGGTTAAAATTCTGTTAAGAGCTTCATTAATAACTTCTTCAAGCATCTTTTCAATATTTTCATTATTCTTTTTCTTTTTCACAATTTTCTTTTTTCGTTTCGAAGTTCCTTCAGTCTTTTGGAGGTCCTCAATTTGAGATAAAAGTCTGTTAATTGAAATAATATCATCGTCTGGATCTTGACTGTCTTGTAAAATTTCTTTTCCTTTACTGATCTGGGTATCGGTGTGATGTGATGAACTTGGGGAGTAGTTTACTAAAAAATCAGATTTCCACTGGGTTGTCCTAAAGTATCCCAAATCTGAGTATTCTCTAAATCTTTCTTGGTTCTGAGAAGTAGGAAAATCAACAGTTCTTTGAGTCTGTTGAACTTTGGGCAAGTCCACAGCCATCAACGGATTTGATGAGTCTTTACTAGCCACCATTTGAACTGGGCTAGCTACTGACTTTTTTGGCTCAGTAGTACCTTTTGGATAAACGAGCTTTGATTGAACAACTCTTTTTCAAAAGAAGCAATCTTCTTTTGTAAAACAGTTCTTTCTGTAATAAGGCTTTGATTGGATTCATTGATAATTTTAAAGTTGTTCTGCATACATTCACAATGGGTACAAAAAATCTTTTTTTCTTTACTAGGTGAAAAATCAAGATGAGGGTCTTGGTAATTTCTGAGTGAAGGTGAGACATGGAAATTTATTCCAATAAGCTGTCTTGCTGATTCTAAAGCTTCTTGGTAATTTGTAAATCCTTTGTATAAAGGGTCTTTAAAATTATTGATACTTTCTAAGACTTCTAACCTTGTATGAAAAACTCCAGAGATTTTTCCCTTAATAACAACATAAAATTTAAACTTATTTTTGTTCTGATTAAAATGTTCTGACAATGCATTCATGGTTGCAAGAAAATACTTTTGGTCTTTTGGGTTTTTATTATAAGAAATCCATAAGTTGTCTAAAATACACTTTTCTTCTTTTGAAAGAGAAACATGCGGTAAAACTTTAAATGAAATGTTACTTGAAGGAAAGCATATTAACTCTTGTGCACCAAACCTAATTCGTTCTTGATAATAAGGTCTGTTCTGGCTATAAGAAGTCTGAAGCAAAGCTGATGATGCAAATGAGTTTCCAGGAGGGATTCCTGACCTCAAAGGTAGTCTAGACATATGTAAAAGATTAAAACAAATTAGTAATATTTTGTTATTATTATTCTACTTAAGATATCTACTGCTTTATTATCTATTCCTTTAATATACTTAAATTCTATATCAATTCCTGTATTAGTAATTCTGTCTATAAAATTTAACCATCTTCTTCTACTACTCATTTTTTAGTCTAGTTTTAATTTATTATGGGAAAAAACTATTGCAGCACAGTCTATTCTTATTGTAATTTCTTTTTTAGAAACAATAAAAAGTTCAAAACTATCTAAGGCGTAATTTATTACTAATAAATCTGCATCTATGCTACTTAGGTTTCCTTTTTCTTTGTAATTTTCACTATTATATCTACAAATTCTTTCAGTAATTTTGTCTGCATATTTATTGGGTTTGCATAATAAAACTGCTCCCCATCATATATTACTTCTATCTGTTTCTATTATTAGGTAATCTGTGTCTAAAGGCATAGTTAATTCTGGTAAATTTTTTATTCTACTTTTGTTTTCTTGTATAAGTTTCACATCTTCTTGGTTAAAATGTCTTTGTCATGTGGGTGATGTTTTTGAGTATAACGGACCAGTTATTTTTCCTAAATCTTTAATAAATGGTCTGGCATAATTTACTAATCCTAAAAACCTTTGTATTTGTTTTACATCTTCTAGCTTATCTGGGAATTCAAGGGCCTTTTGTGCAATATGAGGTTGAAGGCTGATTTTTTCCTGTCCTATGTTTACTCTTAAAAAATCTATAAATTCTTTGAACAAAGCCATTTTCTTTTTACTAATGATTAAACCATGATTTATAAATTCTGAAAAAACAATTTGTAAATGTCTTCTATGTTCTCTTCTATTTTTACTGAATACTAAAATGTCATCTATGTATGTAACCACAAATTTACCATGCTTATTGAATATGCTATCCATCTTTCTTTAAAAAACACTAGGTGCATTATTTAATCCAAATGGCATCACTTACCATTCAAAATGTCCTTCCAGACATGTGAATGCTGTTTATTCTATACTATTTGGGTGCATCTTAATTTGCCAGAATCCTTATTTTAAATCAAATTTACTAAATATTTTACAATCTTGAATTTTATTAATTAAAACTATTTTATCTGGTATCTTATAGACATCGTCTATGGTTTTATCGTTTAATCTTTTATAATTATAAACCATTCTACTTTTTCCTCTAACTATTTCTGAATGTTTTCTAACAATAAAAGCTACTGATCTATGTGGGCTATCTGATTTTCTTATGACTCCTAGTTTCAACAATTCTTGTACGTGTATTTTAAAATCTTCTAGGTCTAAATTTGTGGCTTCAATATTTTTAGTCCTGATTATTTATTCTGGGTTCTTAATTTTTAATTCACAAATAACTTTGTCGTTTTTCCAATATTTTAACACATTTTCTCCTAAAATTTTCATTTTTTCTAATTTAGAAATTAAACTTTCAACTTCTTGTTCTGTAACTAGAGTGTTATAAATTTTTTCATTATCTAAGAAATCTATACGGCCAAAATCTAGATCTTCAAAGTTCTTATTATCATTTTCTAATTCCTCTTCTTCTAATGGTTCTTTTTCTATTAATTGGCATTCTTTTTCTCTTTTGTAGGGCATTCTTTTTCTCTATCTTTACCACCATGCTTCTCAACGCATTCTGATGGGGAGAATATAGTTTGGGTTGGGCTAAATAATGTGTGTTTTTGGAAATGTATAAAATCTTTAGTGATTGTAACAATACCATTGTCTTTTAATAAAAAAACTTAGTCCTATGATAAAATCTGTCTCTTTAAAGTTTAGAGGTCTAACCCATGTAGAATCTTTAGGTAGAGTATATTCTATATTTAGTCCACAATTAGTTTCAAAACTAATCTTGCTATTTGGCCTAAGTAGTTCTGTGTATGTATAAAGGTCTCCATTCATTTGTTGGGCATCTATTGAGTTTTTTGATTTATCTATATACATATCTGGGATTAGTTTTTTATTTATTATGTATTAATTTATTTATTATGCAATTAATACATCCTAAGTCTATTAATCTTAAACATTTAATAATGTAATCCCCTATTCTTATCTAACATTTTACTTTAATACTATTAAGTTTTTCTGAATTGCATACTATAGTTTGAATGTTCTAAATTCTGTTCTTCTATCATTATTCATTTCCCTTTATTATTTGACTCTAAAATTTCTATTCTTTTGATTAGAAGTTTTTGCATGTCTTCAAGGTTTTCAATTCTTCTTCTTAATATTCTTATTTTTGAAATTTCTAAATGTTCTCTTGAAATTTCTATTCTAATTTCTTCTTTTTCAATTAATCCATTATCCTCTAAACATTTTATACATCCTTCTTTATAGCATTCTAAGCACTTAGCTCTTAATTTCCTAGCTGGGTACCAATTGCATAGAAAGCATGATGTACTATCTGTGCCTATTGCCTTTTGCCAATTATGTTTACATTCTTCTATTAGAGTTTGTACTAAATTAAATTCATCTTCAGATTCTGATTCTTCATTAAATTTAAGATTTGAAAATTCATCTATAATTTCATAATCAGACTCTTCATGTTCATGTTCTAATTTATCTTCTATTGATATTATGCTATAAATTGATTCTTTATCTGATATATATTCGTCTAATTGTTTTAGATCTTTATTTGTACATTCTATAAGTGTACTTTTTCTATCATAACTATTTATTCTTTTAGGACAAGTTCTTGCTAAATGTTCGTTACTATTACAAACAAAACAACTAAGCTTATTTTTATAAGTTTTGTCTGGTTTAAATTTTCTAACATGTTTATTTTAATACAAGTAAGGTTTCTTTTTGTTTGATTTCCTAAGAAAATATCTTTTCTTCATTGGTCTCTTCTTGCCTTTTTTATCTCTGTTAAATTTTTTATTTGTGGTTTTTGGAGTCCCATAGGTTTGTGGTGTAAAAAAATCTTTACAAAATTTATAATCTGTTTTCTTAAGTTTCTTTTGAATTTATAAAGTTACACATTTATCTTCCAAGCATCTTATTACATGCTGAATTCTATGTCCTATACTCCATTTTTTATCTGGCTGTTCTTTTACTGATGCTAGATTATTCCATGACTCTGTAATCTCTAATCCTAGAGGTCCTGGTAATTTATGGAATAATTTTTGTCCTAATTCTTGATTGAAGGTATTTCCTGAGATCGAGGTTAAATAGTAGTATTCATTTAAGAAATTCTTTACATATTTACCTTTGGTCCATTTATATAGGCTAAGTTGTTCTAAATCTCTCATAGCTTTTCTTTGTATACTCATGTGTCCTGAATTTGGGTCTGCTCCAGTGATTAGTACCTGGATTTTATTAACAAAGTTGCATGGATTACTTCCTAAACTTACTAATTGATTAAACTCTTCTTTTCTTTCTAATTTATAGGCTTCCCACATTGCTTTAGTACTTTCACCTAAAAAAGTTTCTAAATATCTGTACATGTCTAAAGGTTCATATCTTGATAATTTCTAATATAATGTCCTATGATAGTGTTTTTCCATACATCTATTATATTAGATCCACATATGTGGATCATGGGTAGTTAAGTTCAGAATTTGTGCCTTTGATACTGATTGGAACTCTTATCTTTTTTCTAAAGATCTTTCACTACCTCTAGCTACATACTTTAAGCCTTCTGGTGGTTCATTATATGTGTTATAAGCTCCTCTTGGGGAAAAACCATCTCCGTAAAGGAAAGTCTCATGTTTAATAGTTTTATCAAAAGGGGTATCATCTGTAGTTTTATAGGCTTGGGTGTCCATAAAATTCTTTTCACAACTATAATCTGACTTATTATCATCTATGATTCCTATCCTTATGTTTTGATCTGAATCATAATACAGAAATTCATTTTCTTGTATTTGTTTTTTAAGATACACCTGATCTTCAAGTTCTAACAATTCTTTCGGTTCTAATTTCATATCTAGTTCTTTTTGGAAAATAATTCTATCATAATTTTCTCCTATTAATTCTATGTGAACATTATCTATGAAAGGTTCACTCAAAGGCTCTTCTTCTTCATTTTCTTCTGATTGTTTTTCAACCTGATCATAATTTATAAATCTTAGGCTAGTTCTTCCATGGATGTCTTTATAAGTTAAAGCTTCTGTTGGGGCGATAGTTTTTTCCTTTTGTTCTAAAAACTTATCCATATCCCATTCTAATCCTGCAAGTTGTACTGCTGAAAATTCCTTTGGTTTAACCATATTAATACCTTTACTACTTTATCTATGTAAATTTTATACTTAGTTTGGGCATTAATAGTGCATCTTCCTAAGAATCCTATGTGGATTAAAAGATTTTCTCCACTTTCTACATCTTCGTATTCTTTAGTTTGTATTCCTATTTTTATTCTTTCTGAAAAGTCTTTAATAGTCATTAAGAAGTCTGAGTTACAGTATATAATTCCATTGTTGCTATTCATGTCTACTTCCATACTAGCAATTTGTCTTTTATCTATGTTATTAAATCTTTCATCATAAATGGTAATTAAAGTTTTACATCCTAGATTCTTTCTTGCTAATCCTTTAATTCCTATGACTATTAATCCTAAATGTATAAATCTATAATTTCTCTTTTTAATTCTTTCTTAGAATCCTCAGAAATTAAATTCAATTTTCGTACTTGGTTACCTACACATTGAATTGATACTTGTCTATTATGCCTAAAGAACTGAGTTCTGGATTCAAAGATTTCTCTGTTATATAGGATTTCTGGACTTAAAATTCTTAAACCATGTGTTTGAAATCTTATATAATCTTGGTTTTGATCAAGAATGTCTTCAATATTTTGATCATTCTGGTCAATCCTTCTTAGTATCCTATCTAAGAAGGTTCTATCTAATCCTGAAACACTAGGTCTAGATGTTCCTTCACTAATTGTTCTAGATCCTCCAAGAAAGGAGTTTGTAAACTCATCTTGGAAACTTAAATTCTTTGGGTAACTTTCTTGTTATTTTTTCTTTTCCAGTTACTTGAAGGTTTAGGCTTCCTAATTTTCCTGTTATTAATCTTAAATCCATTTCTATGTTTGCAGAGGATGTTGATGCTTTTGTCTTATCTAAAATATCTATTTTTTTATGTAAAGAAATTAATAATGCAATTATTTTGTTGTTTTGCTTAATTAAAATTGATTCTGACGATTTGGGAGAATCAGGGTTGGTAATTCCCTTTGGTTCTTTATGGAAAGAGCTACAATATTCTAGAGCATCAATATAACTTTCATTCATTAACTGAGAATTAAACCTTTTAATTCTCTCATTGATTCTTCTGTTTTAACAAATATTTTCTTTATTTCAGTTTCTATTTCTGTGGATTTATTAAGATTTAAAATCTTTGTTATTTCTTAAAAATCTATCTTTTGTAACTTTTCTGTTTTAGATATTTTTTCAAGAATAACACAGTTTTGGTTCTTAATATAATCTAAACTTTCTTGAATATGTTTAAAGCTTATCTCATTTGTTATAAGAAGGTTTAAAACTGTTTCTATATATTTAAAATTTCTTTTATGTTCTAATTCTAGATTTCTAGATAAATTAATTATTAAATCTATAACAAGGTTTTGACTAAGTTCTTCTGAAAACAAGCTGTGTAATTTATGATTTGTTTCTAAATTACAACCTAAAATATTATTATCTAAAGTCTTGACTTTTCTATAGTTTGTGCTTAATTCTAAATTTAAAAATTCTAAGTTCTTTTTATTATCTATGGCTCTGATACCAAAAATTGGGGGGGTGGGGGGTGCTAAAAGACAAACTCAGCCACTGGCCTAAAATGGTTTATCTTAAAGTTGGGTGCAGAGTTCAGCTTGGTGCGGAAGTCTTATAATCTTAATAATTCTACTATTTTTGAATAGAACTGAATAAACTAACTATCTTGTTCTATAGCTTTTTCTACTAATATTTCTTCTAATTCCTTAATTCTTTTTTCTAAGGTAGTTATGTCTTTATTCTGATTTATAATAGTTCTTTCAAGTAATGATGTATTTATATCAGGGTATCTTCTAAATTTTAAGTTTAAAAGCTTATAATTTGTTCCTAAGCTTTTTCTTACACGTTCTAACTCTCTGTTTGTTTCTATTAACAGGTACTTGAATTCTTCAAGGATTTCTGGGCACAGTACCCTTACATAAAAAAAATATATATTTTTTTTAAACGTGGTCCTTCAACTACTTACCACACACCACTAGGTCCATATACTTTCATTAAGTCTTAAATTCATATTTAATGGCTAGATGCAAAGTTCCAGATGTCACATCATACATTGTAAATCGAGGATCATTGGAGCGAGCAGAACCAAAAAACTGGTTGTCTCCTCATGGGGCATTTGATCCACCGGTGGAATCCATAGAGAGAGATTTGCCCTTCGGAAGTCGTTCGACCCCACGGACGTGTCTTCGTAGTTCTCTGAGGACCTCTCACAATTACGCGCTCGCCAACTGACGCACCACTGGAGGTGGATCTCACTTACCTCAACAAGTTTATCCTGTGTAATGAGAAAAAAAATAATAAATAATACTGAAAAGTGAAAAAACAATTACAACATTAAAATGTATGTTTTCCTCACGTATTGACCAGCTACCTCCGGTTTCATCGAATTACCAGACCGAAAGGTGTGGATGGTTCGGAAGGACTCAATAACGCCCGACTACGCTGAGTCTCGAGGTCCCTCTGCAACAATTTCAGTGTGAAATTCAATGAAAAATATGTATATGTTATGCATTAAAGATGATGTAATATGAAAATAAAAATTTATTCGTACCTAATCGTAACGCATGGCAGAGAAGCTCTTCGACCCTTGCATGATCGAGTATTTAGCCTTAACCCGATTGCCCATATGCTTTCCCGACCGTTCCTGAATACACATAAAGTTTGTTACGTAGCTATGAAGTTTATACAAATATTAACTTAAAATCTAAAACACAAAATGATAGTATGTACCACGAAATTAGGACTTGTGAAAAAGTCAACGCACTTCTGTCAGTCCTCGATGGACAGCTTACCGTACAAACGGCTCAGTCCCTGCTCATTCAAGTGATTATGTGTCTTGAGTTTGTAATCCTGTAGCGACCGGCCTCCAGGTGATCTACAGCGACACAGACTACCTAGTACTTGTCGGTCGACCGATCTCTCTAAAGATCGAAGTAGCTCTGCAATATCGATACAATATTAGTTAATGCATATTATGTAGAACAATAGGTTTACATAATGCCTAATGAAAATAATTATATGTACTTACTTCGTCAATGTTACGTAACCGTGCCCGTTGCTCCTCTGGGAACTTTGTCCAAGAAGGGTAGCAAGAGGGCACGGTGAACCTCACTTGGTTCCTAACTTGGTGCGTAAAGTACTTGGCGTTATTTTCGATCATTGTTCGACATTGTCGAACGCGATGGGGAGTAGCCTCTTCCTGTTCACCTGCCAAACTTTCTCGAGGTTAATGCCTTGAGAGATACCTCGTCGCTTTAATGGCGGCGCTGGAAAGAAAATATGATACTATTAATGAGTAATGCAACGATAATTAAGTAACTGTAAAAAATTTGCAAACTAAAAAATATCGAAACAAAAATTCTTATCGGACTCGCATGAACTTTGTAGCCTGTGGAGTGGTGGATGTGGAGGATCGTCTGCACCATCACTTCCGTGCGACATGACGTCAGCTATAGTAGCAACTAACAAAAGAAAATATTAGTCAATTTACAAGTAAGTTCACCATTTATCTCAGTAAACAAAATTATTTGTCCTAATATCATAAAAGGCATGCTTGGCCAAGCTTAAAAAGTTTTAAGTAACTAAACATTTGATTATTAAAGAAATAAATAAATAAAATAAAAAAATTTTAACAATTTTAAGAAAAATGTGAAGATAAACTTATGAGAATAATATTGAATTGATTATCAATATATAGTTATAAAAAAAAGAAGTAATTTTGTCTACAAGTTTAAAAAAGTGTTCTCTTTTCCACAGTATATATAATAAATATATATCAAATAATTTCTACCCTTTACCTTATACGTTCACCTCTCACTTGATGTTAAGAGCATTTTGACTAAAAGCCTGAAAAAGTAATTCATGATTTAGTTAATTTAATTAGGTTGTGAAAAGAAATTGCTTGTTAAGTGAAAGAATTGCCCACATGCACAAGAGTGTGTTGCCTAAAGCATTCCCTTGTTCATGATGGACTAAGCAGATCCAATCTGCAGAACTGTCGGAGAATAAAAGCTTCTGCTTTATGCTTCATTTTTATAAACTTAAATTGAATGGTTCTCAAATAACAAGATCTAGATAGATCATTAACCTATTATTTCTTTCATAAAAAAAATGTTTGTTGGTCCCAAAAGATCCCAACCAGCACCACAAGCAAACAAGAAAGTAAAAGAAAAACGATAAGAACACGAGGATTTGTTTTGCCCTAAAAAGGGCCCGGATGTTCAGTCAAAAGACCTACTCACCCGTTGAGCATCCACTGAAGGATAACGCTCAAGCACTAAGCATCAACCATAGAACAACGGCAAAGAACCAATGTTTACAGAAATACAGAACAACTCTCAATACTCAACCCTCATATGCCTAAACTAAAAAATACACCAAGTAATCAAATCTGTAACCCACAAGTTACTGTTCACCAGAACTCATCACAAACCAACCCTCCTAATTTCTTAATCACTCAGAAAGCTCTGTAAACCAACGGTTTACAGAGACAAAGAAACTCAAAAGAAGAGAAGAAGAAGATGAATCGCAGAACTCAGAGAGAGAGAGAGTATTTAGTATTCCAATGCCCAAATCCACAGAATGCGTACAATATACACTTTCAACCCAATGTCAGTTGAGAAGCCTCCAGAAGAATGATCACAAGCGTCCAATCCTCCATGTGTCAGCATCTGAATGAATCACCAGATGAATTATAATCGTTAATTCATCAGACACGACTTTTGGCATTTTGGACTTGGGCTTCATCAGAACAAATTATTAGTTGGGCTTGAAATGTTTATTGGGCCAAATGGACAGCATTCCTAACATTCTCCACCTTGCTGTCTATTTGGTCATACCAGTAGTGCTTGAGGCTTCCAGCTTCAGTTTCACTTGCTCACGGTACCTGTAAGAAAGAGTCTAGTTTAGCCACTGTCCATGTTCAACAAAGCTAAACAATTTTTGAATCTATTTAGGGGTAAAACTTTTGTTCCCATATTTGCTGGGTTAACCAGAGTTGAAATTTTATTCAACTTGATTATCTCTTTCTCAATTACATCCCTTATGAAATGAAATTTTACCTCAATGTGTTTTGTCCTGTCATGAAAGACAGGATTCTTACTTAAGTGAATGGCACTTTGACTGTCAGAGTAAAGAACAATATGATTATTGATAAATCCTAATTCACTAAGTAAGCCTTTTAACCAAATACCTTCCTTGATGGCATCTGTTGCAGCAATGTATTCGGCCTCTGTGGAAGAGAGGGCAACCACTTTCTGAAGTTGGGATTTCCAACTTATACA
Organism: Forsythia viridissima; assembly: GCA_030279155.1. NCBI lineage: Eukaryota > Viridiplantae > Streptophyta > Magnoliopsida > Lamiales > Oleaceae > Forsythia > Forsythia viridissima. The sequence continues at coordinate 15,313,200 of CM059036.1, forward strand.
GCTTTCATTTATTGTAAAAATATAAGCAGAAGTGGACTTTCAGTTATCTCTGTCACCAGCAAAGTCAGAGTCTACAAAACCACATAAAGAAATTCCCTCCTTCCCCCTTTTAAATTCTAAGCCTAAGCTAGCAGATCCTTTTAAATATCGAAATAACCATTTCATTGCTTCCCAGTGATATTCACCAGGATTACTCATAAACCTGCTTAAGACACTTACAGCATGAGCAATATCAGGTCTTGTACAAACCATTAAGTACATAATAGATCCTACAGTATTAGCATAAGGAACCATTTCCATCCTTTTTAATTCTTCTTCAGAATTAGGTGATTGATCAGAGGAGAGTTTGAAATGATTAGATAAAGGTAAGGTAACAGACTTAGCTTCATTCATTCTGAATCTTTCAAGCAGTTTTAAAATATAAGAGGATTGATTCAGAAATAAAGAATTCAAGCTTCTATTCCTATTGATTTCCATACCAAGGATTTTTCTAGCAGGGCCTAGACTTTTCATTTCAAATTCATTACTCAACTTCTGTTTTACAAGTTGAATCTCTTTCCTATCAGAACCAGCAAGAAGCATATCATCAACGTATAAAAGCAAATAAATGGAATCAGAACCACCATTACCTTGATAATAAAAACAGGGATCATAACTATTTTTATTAAAACCAATGCTTTGTATATAGGAATCAAACCTCTTATACCATTGCCTAGGGGCTTGCTTTAAACCGTATAAAAACTTCTTAAGGAGGCAAACTAAGTCACCCTTCCCAGGTTTCTCAAACCCCTCAGGTTGAGACATGAAGATAGTTTCATCTAACTCCCCATGTAAAAAGGCAGTTTTTACATCCAGCTAGTCTAATTCCCAATTATACTGAACCACTAAGGCAAGCAGAATTCTAATAGAGGTGTATTTGACTACAGGAGAGAATATCTCATTGTAATCAATACCTTCCCTTTGAGTGAAACCCTTTGCAACTAATCTAGCCTTATATCTAGGAGCCCCAAGTTTAGAATCACCCTCTTTTAATTTGTATAGCCACTTACAGTCAACAATCTTTTGGAGCTTAGGTCTAGGCACTAAGGTCCAAGTGGAATTACTTTCTAAGGATTTCATTTCATCTTTCATTGCTGAAAGCCATTGTTTAGAATCCTTACAAGTCATGGCTTCCTTAAAAGAGGCAGGTTCACTACCAATTGAAGATTGAGCAGAGAGGATTAAGGCAAAGTCAGTGTCAGCCAATCTTGAAGGAAGTCTAATATTAGTCCTTCTTTCCCTATCTCTAGCCAGTTGATAATCCGATAGGTCAGGAGAATCATTTTCTTCAACAACTTGAAGATCATCAACTGGATTCTCAGCTTCTGTTTCAACAGGATTATCAAACTGAGTTTCATTTTCAGCAACTCCACCTCAATCTGAGGAGGAGTTGAGAGACTTGTTTGAACAGAATTATCAACTTCACTTTCAGAATTTGACAATTTCAGACAGGGCATTATTGCTTCATTGAAGACAACATTTCTACTGACTATGACTTTAAAACCTCTAAGATCTCTCACCCATAATCTATAACCTTTTGTCCCAATCCCATAGCCTAAGAAAACACATTTCAGGGCCTTAGGTTCAAGTTTTCCACCATCTTGATGTGCATAAGCAGCACATCCAAAGGTTTTAAGGAAGGAATAATCAGGAGTGTGACCTTTCCAGACAGATTCTGGAGACTTATCTTTCAGAGCACTAGAGGGACTCAGATTTATGAGATAAGAAGCTGTCATTACAGCCTCCCCCCAAAACAACTTAGGAAGACCTGAACTATGAAGCATGCACCTAACCTTATTCAGGATAGTTCTATTCATTCTCTCAGCAATACCATTTTGCTGAGGAGTATAGGTGGAAGTTCTATGTCTAAGAATTCCAAAGGCTTTACAGAAGGAGTCAAACTCAAAATTACAGAATTCGAAACCATTATCAGTTCTTAAAACCTTTATTTTCTTATTAGTTTGGTTTTCTATTAGAGTTTTCCAATCTTTAAAGATTTGAAAAGTCTCAGACTTGGATTTTAGAAGAAAAGTCCATACCTTTCTTGAAAAATCATCAACAATCAGAAAATAGAACCTAAATCCAATGAAGGTATTAATTGGGGCAGGCCCCCAAAGATCAGCATGCAAGTATTCAAGTATTGAAGTTGACCTGTGTGTTCCAGTTTTAAAAGGTAATCTGTTTTGTTTACCAATTACACATTGTTCACAAAAGGATAATTTTTCAATCTTGTCCTTACCAAATACCCCTTCATTCTTTAAAGATTTCAGGCCTTTATCACTGATATGACCAAGTCTTTTGTGCCATAAATCAGACTTGTCATTATCAGTGGTAATGGCTGTAAGGCTATTTCCCACTAAAGTATAAAGACCATTTTCCTTTGGGGTATTTAGGATTTCAAGATTTCCTTTAAAAACTTTTATTTTTTCCATTTGATAAAACAATGTTGTACTTTTGGTCATCTAAAATTCCTAAAGAAATCAGGTTTCTTTGAAGATCAGGCACATATCTGATTTTTTCCAAAATCAAAAGGTTGTTGTTTTCCAATTTTAAAACAATTTTACCAATTCCTTTTATTTTGCAACAGACATCATTTCCCATAGTTACCTGCCCTTCATTTACTTCAAGGAATTCAGAGAACCAATTTTTGACAGGACACATGTGGAAGGAACAACCAGAGTCAAGAATCCAATCTTGGTAACTGGTCAAAATGGAGGACACAAACACCTGACCATCAGCAACTGCAGCTTCATTATAAGCCACTGCAGCTGCACCCTCAATCTCACCTTTTTCCTTTAACTCAGCTATCCTTTTATAACAGTCTTTTATGAAATGGCCAGTTTTTCCACAGAAATAGCATTTTTTCCCTTTAGCACTAGACTTAGCCTTAGTCTTTGTCTTACCCCTTTCAGAATGGCCCTTCTTATTGTTATGGTGAGACTTACTATTGGTATTAGGTCTAAACTGGTTTTTACCTTTAACCATTAGACTCTCTCCTATTACCTGTTCTTTATGATCACTCATAAACTCTAATTCCTTATTTCTCAAGCAATTGAAGATAATATCAACAGTAAGGTTCTCTCTACCATATTCTAAGGCATTTTTAATATCTTTGTATTTCTCACTTAAAGAATTTAAGAGGGCAACCACTTTTGATCTTCAGCTAAGATTTCACTACAGTTGGCTAGGTCTTTTACAATCTTACTAAATCTGTCAAGATTAACATCAAGACTCAGGGACTGGTCAAACTTAAAGCCATAATACTGTTTTAAGAGATAGCACTTATTTGGCAGGGTCCTAGACATAAAGGGACTCAAGCTTAGTCCAAAGGGCAACTGCAGTAGTAGTATCACCTACTTGTCTAAGGACACTGTCTGATAGATGGAGAAAGATGGAACTCCATGCTATCTCATCCATCTCCTGTTTCTTGATATCATCAAGATCTTCAGGCCAAGACTCATCTATGGTCTTAGCACACCTTTGCTGTAATAATACAGCTTTCATTTTCTGGCGCCAGAGACTAAAGTCTCCAGTGCCAGACCAGACTTCTACCTCAAACTTATTTGGAGACATCTTAATCACAAAAAACTTTCTCAAACAAAAAAATTTTGGAAAAACAAGTATTGATTTGTTAAAGAGCAAAGTACAACTATATCACTTATATAACCACTTTTTCAGAAAAAGAGTGAACACAAATCAAGAAACATCCAACGTACAATAACTCTGATACATGCAACAGTTTTAGTTAGAATAAAGAAAAGTTAACTACAAAACTTTAATAGTTCATCATAACACTAAGCCTTGCTAGAATGAGCCTCAGATTCTAAGATCCTCGTAGGAGATCTTAGACAAAGGATATTTTGGCAGTTTCTGTGTTTCTGAACTATCAAGATAACTGCTTATTCTAAGGGAGTAAGACAGAGTTTAGGGATGTTACCAGAGTTTCTCAAAATAAATGAGAGAAAGCAGAAAAAGTAACCAAGAAACCCTTCCAGAGGAGAAGATTTACTTTCGAGTGTGTTTACACCAAGTGAACAAGGAATCCAGAACCCAGAGGTGTACTGGCTTAAGATTTTCACCAAGAGAATCAAAGATTTTCAGATTTTCACCAAGAACGCTTTTAGATCTACCAAGGATCTTGAAGGTTTATATCCAAAAATAGGGATTCCAGCTCTGATACCACTGTTGGTCCCAAAAGATCCCAACCAGCACCACAAGCAAACAAGAAAGTAAAAGAAAAACGATAACAACACGAGGATTTGTTTTGCCCTAAAAAGGGCCCGGATGTTCAGTCAAAAGACCTACTCACCCATTGAGCATCCACTGAAGGATAACGCTCAAGCACTAAGCATCAACCATAGAACAACGGCAAAGAACCAATGTTTACAGAAATACAGAACAACTCTCAATACTCAACCCTCATATGCCTAAACTAAAAAATACACCAAGTAATCAAATCTGTAACCCACAAGTTACTGTTCACCAGAACTCATCACAAACCAACCCTCCTAATTTCTTAATCACTTAGAAAGCTCTGAAAACCAACGGTTTACAGAGACAAAGAAACTCAAAAGAAGAGAAGAAGAAGATGAATCGCAGAACTCAGAGAGAGAGAGAGGGTATTTAGTATTCCAATGCCCAAATCCACAGAATGCGTACAATATACACTTTCAACCCAATGTCAGTTGAGAAGCCTCCAGAAGATTGATCACAAGCGTCCAATCCTCCATGTGTCAGCATCTGAATGAATCACCAGATGAATTATAATCGTTAATTCATCAGACACGACTTTTGGCATTTTGGACTTGGGCTTCATCAGAACAAATTATCAGTTGGGCTTGAAATGTTTATTGGGCCAAATGGGCAGCATTCCTAACAATGTTGTCTCAAATTTTCTTTCATAAGGTTAAATATATAAACATAGAGCCTTGACTTTATTGCCAATGAGATTTGATAATCCTACTCCTTCACTTACTTTCAGAACTTGTCTAGATGTTACCCAAAAAAATGTCAAAAAAAAAACAGAATATTTTTTCTCTAAACATGCAATATAAGAATTTCATACTCCAAACGCTTTCTGAAACGACAAAGAGCATAGAAATTCCAAGCTTAATGAAGCATACAGTCATTCTGTTATACTCAATTCCTTGCATTTCCACAACCTTTGCCAATCTTTTAGGTAGATATTGTACAATTTTCAATTTTATGTAAATGTAATCTAATTTCAAAAACGTTTCTAAAACTTAATCATTTTGACAATTTATTTTAGGTGAATCCAAATAACTTTTTTTTCTCCTAACCATCCCTATCATACAATTCTCATATTAGAAACATCAAGTTCTGCAAACACCGTGGTGGGAGAGAGAAGCAAAAAATTTGAGGCCCTATTCTCTTACAGACTGTTTTCAATTTACAGTTTTTTCTAAACAGTGAAAATTTGTTTACTTAACTATTTTCAAAAATGCATTTTCCAAAACATTCAAAAAATTTACACAGAAAATGGAAAACGCTGAAAAGTCATTTTTATCATTTTGTGTACAATACAAAAACCCAAACCCAAAACACGAAAAACAGGTACGCATCTCTCCCTTCTCTCTTCTTCCTTCATTTCTCTTTCTTCACTCCTCTTATCTTGAAGACACTGCTACTCTTTTTATCAGGCACTTCATCTATCAATTACTTCCTCCTCCGTTCTAATTAGGTCAGTGTGTTTATTTTTTATTTTTATAATTTGAGGGTTGAGTCTAGTTTTGTAGTGACTCAACATAGGGCTTTCATATTTGGGATTTATAATTAGGGTTTAATTTTTGGAAATGGTTTCAATTTGATGGTATAATTTGGAGGTTTCAAATTATGGTTTAATTCTTGTTTGCTATTGTATTATGTTGTTCCGAGTTATCCTCTGTTTTTTTATCAATTTTTTTGTGATAGTTTAGGAAATACTTTCTTTTTTCTAAAAAATACTTTCAATCTTCTATTCATTGTGTGGCTTGCTAATATGGTTATTCTACTTTGTTAGTATTTTCCTTTTTTTGCTGAACACTATGATAATGTTGCTTCTTTTTTCAATGGTAGATTAAAAAGTCAGATTACAAAATGTTCAAGGGGGAAGGATGTAAGCACTACCACACTGTTGGGGATATATTTAGCAGGACTATAGCTACTGGAGGATTATGCAATGCATCCACTTAGCTTCCTGCCACATCAGAGGAAGAAAGACAGCTAGAAGATGATTTTTTGAACAGGGGAGTGCATGTACGTGTGGAAAATGATGATGAAGTCGACGAGGTTTCAAATACTCGTCGGCGTAAGAAAATTGGTACATCAGGCAAACTTCGACGTAAGGAACCTAAGATCAGTAAAAGTGATAAACTCGAAGCTTACATGACGCAATGGTCATCTACAATTAGTATGAGGAATGAAGAAACTAAACTTAGAACACTTTACCTAAAAGAAAAGCTTACAAAGATCCAAGGAAAATCATGTAATCAAACATATAGTAAAGCTAATAGTCCGAATCCTTATTCAAATGTTGTTTGCTTGGATATCTTAAACAATATGGAAGGGGTGTCTAATGAGGTTTATATGAAAGCGATAAAGGCTTTTAAAGATCCTGATTTCAGGGTGTCATTTGTGAAGATGCCAGAAGCAAGGGGAGGACCTATCTTGGAACTTCTTTGATATGATTGTTGTTTTAATTTGTAATGTTGAAGGTTGAAGTACTGTGTTGTTTTCATAGCTTGAAGTACTTTTTGCTTTTCTTGGTGACGTTGAACTGTTTTCATTTATGAACTTAATGATATTATTGGTTGTACAACTGATATTGGTTTGAACTATAATTTTGTTTTAGTTTGAAGTACTGTGTTCGACCTTGATGTTGATTTTCTCAACCCTTGATTGCTTGTTTTATTTTAATCAATGATGGTTGAAATGGCTTCTGATAATTATTGTGGATATATTTGTTGATAGGATGGCTAGTGAATAAATGTGGTCAATGTGAGTATCGATGATTCCACTGATGAAGATTCGAGTGATGATGATATTTTATTTACGGATGATTTTGACGCAAATTTTGGGGATTTAAAGATGTTTAATTGCTTTATTGCCAACAAAGGAAGTACCATGGGCAGGAAACATTGTAAAACATCATTGCTTAATGGAAAAATGTACATGTAAGAAATTTTTAATGGACATTTGGATGGGTGCTAGCATAATTTTCGTATGCAGAGACACGTTTTCATGAATTTTTGTAATACTTTGAAAGAGAAATGGCTATTGAAAGATGGGAAAAAAAGTAAGTGTCGAGCAGGGTGTTGCTATGTTCCTGGTGATTGTAGGGCACACTATACGATACAATATTATTATTGGTGATAGGTTTCAACATTTCCATAACACGATACACAAATGGTTTAAACGAGTTTTAAGGGCTGTTTGTTCATTTGGCACAGAGATAATCCACCTGACAAATCAAGATGTTGTACATGAACGGATTTTACACAAATATCTTTTCTTTAAGAATTGTATAGGCGCATTAGATGGAACACATGTTGCAACTTGGGCACCTGCATCATGACAAACATCTTTTCGTGGAAGAACAACTATGTGATGTTGACTTGTGATTTTGATATGAAATTCATATTTGTGTATTCTAGTTGGGAAGGTACTACTAATGATTTGCAAGTATTCGTTGATGCAGTCACAATAAGCTCGAACAACTTTCCAATGCCACGTGGAGATATATTCTTATACTTCAAATGATTTGTCGAATATACTTACATTTTGCAAATCAATTTTATCTTGTTGATTCCGGTTATCCAAACATGTCTCGTTTTCTTGCCCTTTATCGAAGTCAAAGATATCATCTGTTTGACTATGTTGGATGGGGAAGACTGCGTGGAAAGAAAGAACTATTCAGTTATAGACATTCCTTGTGCTGTAACAATATTGAACGTTGCATTAGAGTTTTAAAGGCATGATTTCCTATTTTGAAATTGATTACCAATCATGTACTTAGTAGGCAAAGAGAAATCCCTACTGCATGTTGTGCAATACACAACTTTATTCACCAGGAGCACGCTTTAGATAGGTTGTTCGCTGAGTATTCAGGGAAGAAAATGGTATTTTAAGATATATCGGAGTCAAGTCAAGATCAATAAGCCATATATTTTGATGCTAGTCAAACAGCTCAAATGGGGCAAGTCAGGGATCACATTGCTACACAAATGTGGAATGACTACTCAAGGCATCGTACATGATTCCGTGGATTTATTTTACATTTTGTTTAATGTCTGAACTGTGCTTGCACCAAGAGTTCGCAGTATTCACGTACCAATTTTCGAAGTCTTGGTCGTTCTCCTTCCTCCCTTCTTTTGTTCCCTATTATCTCTTTTATTCACCACTCTCAAATCTAATCTAGATTAGGTATTTATATAGTGTTACACCACTTCAACTCATTTTAGTTCAAAAAAGAGACAAACACCAATGAGTTTCACTTTTAAAAAAATCAGAAAATACATAACGTGGCAAATCGCGATGCTGAGTAATCTGCTGTTTGCCACGGCAAACTGCGGTTGGACTGCGGCAAACATCCATTTGCTATTTGCCGCCGTTGGACTGCGATCCAAACAGACAAGTTCTTGTTTTCATACAGTTTAATCTCTCAACTTTTAATGTTATGCATTTTGGTCCTTTTTGCTCCAAACTTTTTTAACATTCATCCCAAAACTTTCAACCACTTCAACATTGGTCCCCAAACCTCGTTAGTCTTCCGATTTTGGTCATTCTCAAGTCTTAGAAGTGTGCAAATCAGTCTTCAAACTTTTTGTAAATTAAATTTCACTTTCAAAACTTGTGAAATTCTTCCAATGGCTTTCTTAGTGGTACTTATCACTCCAGTGCCATCAAGTTAATCTTCAAATGCTTCTGATCAACTCCAGTTAAGCTCAAATTCTCTATTTTTTTATTCTATTAACTTTTATTTTTGAATTTTTTCTACAATGACAATATTTATACGAAATTAAATAGAAATCGACTCAAATCACAATTAAACATCAAGTTTATAAGCAATGATAAGTGTATAAAACACACTCATCACGTATCTATTGAACTGTTTGATGTAATCTCATTTACAAGAAACAATTATATGTTTTCATTCTAATTGAGTTTGTCTTCAATATTTACTTCTATACTTCATAATTTTTGCCAAATTTAATTTAGGTTTTATTTTTTGTAACTGGAAAAAAAATATTTCAAAATTCACCAACTTTAAAATTTACATGTTATTTAATACTATATTAGCATGAAACTATTAAAATTTGTTGAATAATCAATTTTTTGAATAAAATTTATAAAAAAAATTTCTCAAAATTTCAAAATAAATGCGTTTTCCAGTTTTCTGTTTTGAGAAACAATTTTCTAAAATGACAAAAAGAACATATTTTCGACAATCTCAAAACAGACACTCAAAACACAAAACTGAAAATGAATTCAATACTCAAGATTGAAAACTGAAACACAGAGAGAACGGCCCTTAAACTTTTCTAGAACAATAAACTACATTAATTCATATCCCAGTTTAGAACTTCATCATCAGTAGTCAAACCAGAATTTCAACAAAAAAAATAAGCTAATTCTGTTTTGATACATGCAAATACAAAGAAGATAATGGGAAATCATATTTCTATTCCATAAAGAAACTTTTTTTTTTTACATTATACCATTCCGTTTCACTAGAACTAAAGATCAAAAATACAAAATACTCCAATTTCTTTAAACCTTTTGTTTATAACATATATTGATGAAGTATGTCTGTATTGAAAATATTTGCAATTGATATTCAGACAAGAATTTCTCACATTTTCTATGTTTGGAAATTTTCAGTGTGCAGTTATACAGTTACCATCGCAGACATTGATGCTCTCAGTTTCTTAGTTTCTCATTTTCAGTGTACACTTATACAGAACAAGCAAGAGTTTAGTACTAAGTTAGTACATAGTACCCTCTAAATAAAATGCATAAAATGGGAGCTAAGAGAGCATTTACAGATTTATAAATACCATAAATTCGTGTGCCAAACGCTGTGAGAGCCTACAGAAAATGTTAGCCACTGTCGTCGGATTCTGGAGGAAGGGAGCTCCATGCAAAATACCAGGCCAATGCTGCTATTATCTACACAAGAAAAGGGACCAACTAAAGTTGAGAGAAAAAATGAAAAATAAGTGCCAACAAACTAGCCTGTGCTAAAATATATGCATTCGTTACCCGACAAGGAGGATGTCGCCTCTCTATCTTCTCGTCGAAGTTTAGATTGCTCATGAAATGATGCCTAGATGGTAGGAAGCGCCAGTGACCCACGTAAGTTGTCTTACCTATCACTTGAAGTGAAGTCGTCTCCTCATTGCACGTAGGACATGCCATGTAGCCCTAACTGCTCCAACCTGACAAAGTACTCCTCGCTGGGAAATCATTAACTGTCCACAACAACGCGACACGCATTCTGAACACCAATCTATTATTGGTTCCAGCGTCACACTTGTCAATCCATTTGCCCACACTCTTTAAACTCGTCCACTAATGGTCATAAGAATACATATATGTCCTTACTCGGTGCTTAAGGAACCGGGATTAAAAGAGTCAGCATGAGATATTCGGGTTTCATGCAAAACCAAGGTAGCAGGTTGTAAACTGTCACAACAACTAGCCACATGTTGTAAGCCTGACTCATGTTGCCAAATGGATTGAATCCGTCTGCGGCCAAACCCAATCGGACATTTTGGATCTTACGTTGGAACTGTAAATGTCATATATCAAATTCCCGCCATGCCTTTCCATTCACAGAATGTTGCATCTCATCTTCATCCATCGACCTTCCTATACTATGACACCTCATGAATTTCGCAGTATCCTTCATGGTAAACAGACGTTTTAGTCTAGGGACCAATAGAAATTATCCCAACACTTTATGCAGAACATTCTTCCAGTACCCTCTCCCAGAAGTGTGCAATCAACAACTTTTATGGCAGATCGAACAAGTTTTTCTATTAGCATAGTCGCCCTAGAACAGTGCACAGTCATTTTTCCAGGCATGAATAAATTTGTAACCCAAACTAAGCTTCGTCATCATCTTTTTAGCTTCGTAGTGAGAGTCCACAAGGTTCATTTTTAGCAGCTTCAAAAGATCATCGACAGACTTATTTGTCCATTTGTTCACGACCTTCATATGTATCAACTTCACTAAAAAGTTTAAGGACGAGAACGATGAAACTCCTAGGAATAGTTCTAAATGCAGAGCTTCAACAATTTGTCATAGTAAACATCGATGCATGTACTAGCATGCTCATCGCAGATTATGTCGTCCATAACATCCATCATCTCATCTCCCACACCCGCCCCTTTATTCTATGCATGCACATTCGCAGTCTGAACCTCGGTCTCGCCATGGTAAATCCACGTTACATAACTCTCTACAAAACCATTATGAAATGTGTGAGCCTCAACAGTTTCCAATGGATGCGTGAGATCTTTTAAACATCTTGTGCACAAATATCTAATCATTCTCCTATCATTTACAAATGGCCTCGCCTTGTTTATAAATGGTTTCAAATTGTTCCAAAATTATTAGGATTTTGTACGATTTCTAATCTTTGTCCAACTTTTATCAATATCCAAATCTGATTTGCTGTAAGAACACAAAAAAATATTAAGTGAAAAGTTCTAGTGACGTGAACATGTCACAAGCTCGCCTTATCACTCCGATTCTAATTAAAAGGTAAGGACTAATCATTCATCATTGCTACGTGAATAGCTAATTGTGTTAATTTTTTCTGTTACCATCCTACTTTCAAGTGTAAATTTCAACAGCATCTTCCCAGTGTTCTCCTAAGTGTGCAATCTATATTAAATATAGTCACAACAACTGAGAGATACCAACGGGATCTCCACGCAAAAATATAGGCGTAACAAAAAAAATTATTAGCAACACATATCAACGACAAACTCTCCAAAAATGGACAAATTCAAAGACGAATTTGTAAATCACAAACTGCCCACAATGTGGACATTTTTGTATTTACAAACTAATCTTCAAATGGTTTTCTAAGGTTTATGCAAATGTACTGCATTGTATAACAATATGATATTTTAAATAATCAAATTCCCGCAATCCACATAATCAAACATATCAACAAAAATCCGACAACACGTACCAAAAACACTTTATAATAAGATGCAATGAAGACAATGCTGGAAATGGGTAAGAGTAGCTCACTGAAGGTCCAAAAATGACTTTTTTTATAGTTTGTCTGCTGAAAATGACTATTTTTTGTTGCAGTAAAATAGAGAACTTGCAAATATATAGTTCTGAAGTATGAGAGCCAATAGCTACGACAATGTCGCCTCAATAGAGTTAGTAAGTCGTCTCTATAGATAAGAGAAAGGTGCCAATATTTTCTGCCATCTGCCAACTTTGTAGAGACGACATATGTTGTCTCAATATGTCGGGTAAACATACTACGACGACATAACAAGTCGACACTGTCGCTTCTGACTACTTACTATGGCTCCAAATCTATTGCGGCGCCACTTGCCATCTCTATATGTAGGCAAAAATAGCACGAATAGTTCCCGCCATCTATGAACTATATAGCGACAATATATTATGTTATATATTAAGGACATTAGTGACGACTTTTTGAAATATTGAGAAGAGAAATGTCGCCTTTATGTAGTTATACAATTTAGCAACAACTTTTCAACGTCGTCGCTATTTTCTACGACTAGTAGTAGTAACTTCCGTTTCTTGTAGTGCATTTGGACATGTGTTTTTCAATAAACATGTCTTTTGAACATGCCTTTTAATGATAATAGACCCCTTATGATTGCAAATTAAATCATTCATTTTCAACCAAATGCCCCTACACTTTTTGCACAAATTATTTTACTCTAGAAATAATTTTTATATAAAGTCCAAGTCCGATTTTTACTTAAAAAGAAAAAAAGTATTGTCTAGTACTTTGTTGTTCTTGTAATTTGGAGTGCTCCTGTTACGAGAAGTGGTCGTTGTATCTTGGGAGACGTGTGGCAATAAACCATAAGCACCTGTGCCGCACAATTTTGTTTTAAAGAAAAAGAGTTGAACTCTTGCCTCGATCGAATATAATTCTTCATTTCTCAATATTTATGTAAGTAAGTCGTCATTTTGCTCATTTTGCATGAATGTGATTAAATTATCAGAATATAAATTATGTCATGGAACTTCGATTTTCCTCTTTTCTAACTCTCTTCTGAGTATCCATTCTTTATTTGATATCAAATACTCTTTTCTAACTCTTTCTGCTTTCGATATTCCTTAGTTTTATCAACGTATCATTTTCCTGTTAATTGATCAAAATTGTTGTTAGTGTAGAGTAGATCAAGTATGGAATCAATTATTAGATCTTATGCATTAGAATAGATATCGGGATAAGAAATGTGTTTGATTTCGTCTCTGGTATCACTTCAATATGGTGTTAGAATCATGGAAGAGATCCAAGAACTATTGTATTTTGAGCTTTGAATGTTATTGTCGATATAATCACCAATTTGTCGCCATAATCCAAATGATTTACAACTACTTGCATATAATAATTGATTGATTTGTGACTAAGTACTCTGGTTTGTCATATTAAACAGTCAATTTGTTTTATAAATCTCTAATCATCTTCTCCCCACTTGGTTTCGAATTCAGTTATTATCTGCCTTTGAATCAATAATTGTTTCATTTTCTTTATCCTCACTGGCTTATTCTCAATTATTTTTGGGTAGTTTCAGGTAGTGCAATATTAGTGCGAACATGCAGCCAAAGAAACTGAATTCGGGATCAAATTGAAGCTAAAAGTTTATTGAATTTATTGCAGAGAAGGAAGAATACAAACTAGTTTCTGCAGTCTATATATTTTTTTCAGATTTTTCTCACTCTTTTTAATCTAATTGTGACAAGTTCATACAAGGATTTGTACACCTAAATTGGTGGAGTTGCCAAAGTTTATATTATAAGAGTTGCCTGCTTAATTAAATTCGGATCCATAGGGGGTTTTGGCATGCATATGGCTTCAGTTGGTTGTTGAAACATCTAATTAGGCATTGTTTAGTCTCAGTTGGTTGGGGTTTTTTGCTATTGTTTGTTATCTGGTGCATTTGGCAGGTCAAATGGTTATCCCATGAATGTCCGGTGAATTTTTTTGTAATTTTACCTGAAACCAGGAATATGTATAAGGTTAGCATGATCTTCAATGACTAGCTTTTGCAACTCTTTCTCAAAAGTTTCAAGATTTTCTTTCCTTTTCATAGTAAAATTATTGTATTAGAAAGTTCACTAGCAATGGCTTTTTATTTCCTCAAGACGTGCTGTTATCATTTACTTTGCTTTTATAGTATTCAAGTTCTTCTCTAGGCAAGTTCAAGAATTTTTAGATATGGCTAATGTTATGTCCCATGGAGGTGATGGTGGACGTGAGCCTCTACGTCGAGGTGGAAACCGTTATCGCCCACCCCCACGAGTCTGGTAAGAGATTAAAGTTTATGAATTGTTTTGTTAATTTATTTTGAGTTATATACTAATTCTGAAGTAATAATTATTGTAGTGCCTCCGGCAAAACAAAGGGTTCCCGCACGATGCCTTGACTTGGAGAAAGCATGGTAGGCAAATAGGAGGCGACCACTTTCCATTCTGTTCGATACGGTCAAGCAGACTCTTCAGCCTATTGGACCCAATGCGAAGCTCATGACAAGGTTACTGGGGAATCAAATTAGGTACATTGTACCCCATACTACAGTTCGCGGTTTCAGTAGAAATGAAGGGCCGCATGAGGAACATCGTTGAAGTAAGTAAATTCAAATTTTACGATTTCACTTAATTCATTGACTTCAAAATTTGTGAGTTAACTAATTCTAATTTTTATAAGACTATTTTGACCTTCACGGTTGTAATTCTTCATATCTGTACCACAAGATCATTGTCGGTGTCGATCGGCTGCCAGCCGATCGATATAGGGATTACAAGAGTAAGGTGCATCTGCACTATGAGGCGCATGGCCCAAACCGTTTGTACCGTGAATTTAGTGAGACCGACTAGCAGAAGACTGTGACTAGGGATGTCAATGGGGCAAGTCTGGGACATGTCGTCCTCGTCCCGCCCCACAGCCAAACCTTATACTTGTCCAGACTCATGCCTGAGTTTTACAGACTTTTAGATGGTATAGGCTTCCTTCCTTTCATGGTGAAGGCAATTTGTTAGCCATTGATGAATGGCTACGGAAGTTGGAGTGCATCTTCTAGCTTATACCATATATAGATGTGAAGAAGGTTGCATGGAGTTTATGGTCGCTAGAGTAGCAAGCCACTGGTGAGAGTCAATGTTCTGAACCATAACTGAGGGAGAGCAGCTTGGCTTGACTCGGGACCAATTAAAGGATGAGGTCACCGAGAAGTACTCCCGTAGGCTCTAAGGGACATCAAAGAGACTGGATTTCTATAGCTCAGGCAATGGAGTGTACCCCTCACAGATTACAAAAGAATGTTTAACCAACTGACCAAGTGTGCTCCACATCTAGTAGACACCGAACCTAAGAATATTAGAAGGTTTGAGCAAAGGCTTCATCCAGACATCAACATGATTTCCATGTCCTATCATTTCACTTCCTATCGTTAAATGTTGGAGCGAGCTCATCCATTTGGCACTAGAAGACTGGTTTTGAGAAATATGGTTAGAAGTCTGGGTTAGACCAGGGTCAAGCCAAACGGCAGAATAAGAATTCGTCCAGGAAACAAAAGTAGAATGGCGAGGACAAAAGAAAACGTAAGTGGTAGATTAAGAAAGTTAGCAGTGGGCCAGATTCCAGCAAGGGCATGAGAAACCTATTCCACCCTGTCCTAAGTGTAATAAGCTGCACAAAGGTGAGTGCCTGTTTGGGAAGAATGTTTGTTTCTAGGATGGAAAATCGAGTATTGTCTCTAAATTGGCCAAATAAAGGACGAAGACAATGATAACAACATGAAGGAAAAAGCTCATGTCTTTACTTTAACCCATCAGGAGGTAGAGTAGAACTGTAATGTTATTGCAAGTATTCTTCTAGTAGCTAATACGCCTATGTATGTTTTGATCGATTCCGGAGCAACACATTCATTTATTTCATCGTCTTTCATAGCTGACTCTGGTATTGCATGTGTTGAATCTGTTAGAATACTAGAGGTTAGCATTCATAAGGTAGAACGTTGAATACATATCAGATAATTAAAATCGTTAAAATAGAAATTAAGAGAAGAATTTTAGAAGCAGACTTATACCTTGTACGTATGACAGACGTTAATACAATTTTAGGCATGTATTGGTTAGGTTTTAACACACCGCCATCTGATGCTGTGAGAAGAAAATATCATTCCAAAACCAAGAGAACAATAATTTATTTTCTTTGGGGTAAAGACTAAACATAAGCTTCAAATAGTATCGGTGTTGTAAGTTAGGAAGGTGCTGAGAAAGAGAACATGTCAAGGGTTCTTAGTTAGCGTTCTTAGTTAGCATATGATTGATAGTACTGAAATTATATTTTAAATGCTTATATTATAAGTTGTGGGTAAATGTGTGGATAAAAAATGAGTTGTAAGTTGTGGATAAATGTGTGGATAAAAAATGAGTTGTAAGTTGTGGGTCCATGAAATGTGTGGATAAAAAATATGTTTGATCAGTTTGACCAGCTGAAATTATAATTTAAGCAATGGCAAACATGTACTTATTATCTTTGGATTGCAGCAGCAACGAATTAAGATTAGGGAGGTACCAGTAGTACGAGATTTTGAGGATGTTTTTCCAAAAAATCTACTGGTATCCCACCCGATAGACAGATAGAGTTTACAATAGGTCTGATTCCTAGAGCAGCGTCGGTATCTAAAGCTCTATATAGAAGGGCAAAAAAAGAGTTGCAAGAACTAAATGTTCTCGACTGAGTGTATTCCTGTGGAGAGCACTCGTTTTGTTTGTTAAAAAAATGATGGTACTATGAGAATGTGCATCCAATTCATTGAATAGAAGACTTGTTCGATCACTTAAGAAGAGAAATGGTGTTTTCCAAGATCGATATACGATCTAGGTATCACCAAATGAAGATATAGTCAAGTGATACACTGAAGTTAGCTTTCAGGACTCGGTATGGTCATTTGGAGTTTACAGTTATGCCTTTCGGTGAAATTAACGCTCCAGTAATGTTCACGGATTTGATAAATATGATGTTTCATCAATTTCTAGATCAATTTTTCATAATCTTATTGACACTATCCTAATATATTCTTGAGATAAAAGTCAACATGAGTAGCATCTCAGTATTGTGCTAGAAACTCAGCAGAAGGAAAAGTTGTACACTAAATCAAGGTCAGAGAATCAAAGTAGAGCCATCTAAAATAGAGGCAATAACTAATTGGAATAGACCTGCTAATGCTGGTAAAATTCACAGTTTTCTTGGGTTGGGTAGATATTATTGGATATTCATCAAAGGTTTCTCTAAGATACCTAGACCAATGACTCTCTTGACTCAGAAATGGATGAAGTTTCAGTGGTAAGATAAGTATGAGTAGATCTTTCCATAGAATTGAAACAACAATTAGTTAAAGCTATAGTTTTGGCTATACTAAAGGGGTTAGATGGTTTTGTAATATACAATGATACATCCAAATCAGGCTTAGATGTGTTCTGATACAGCATGGGAAAGTGGATCTCCTATGCTTCAAGGTATTTGACTAGCATGAGTAGAATTACACAACGATCTTGAACTTGTGGTACTTGTTCATGCATTGAAGTTATGGCGCCATTATCTGTATGGAAGTAAGTGCGCGATTTTTGCAGACCATAATAGTCTCAAATATTTCTTTACTCAGAAGAAATTAAATATGAAAGATATGGTTAGAGTTGGTAAAGGACTATAACTGCACTATCCATTACTACTCGAGTAAGTCTAATGTGATCAAATATGCATGAAGCAGAAAGACAATAGGTCAGTTGACGTCTATTGTTTCACAACAGGATTAGTTGGTTAGGGATTTGGAGATTTTGAGAATTACGGTTGTATCTTTTTCGAATAAATTCTCAGCTTGGATTGCGACTCTAATGGTTCAACCTACCCTTAATGATTGAATCATAGAGATGCAAAATATTGACCCTTTCAAAAGATTAAGAATGAGATTGGATCGGCTAAAAGAAATGACTTTGCGGTGACTGCAAATAAGGCATTAAGGTTTAGAAGACGACTTTATGCGCCTAAAGATGAAGAACTGAGGAAAAATATATTAGAAGAAGCTAATTCTACCCGTACGCTGCCTATCCTGGTAGTACAAAAGTGTATCGAGATCTCAGGGATACATTTTGGTGGAGGAACATGAAAAGAAGTAGTAGTTCTTTCATTAGTAAGTGCATTGTTTGTCAGCAAGTCAAAATTGAACATCAAAGGCCAGTTGGATTGTTAAATACCATGGAGATACCGAAATGGAAATGCAAGCATATCTATATGGATTTTGTGGTTGATTTTCTAAGGTCTCTAACGGTAATAATGCTATTCGGGTATTTGTTGATCGATTGACACAAACGACTCTTTTTGTGCCAATACAAATGACATTCACTTTTGATCATTTAGCACAGTAGTGCATAAAAGAGATTGTCTGACTATATGGAATTCTCATCTCTATTATGTCAAATATAGATTCAAGATTTACA
The DNA here is from genome assembly GCA_030279155.1 of Forsythia viridissima. Classification (NCBI taxonomy): domain Eukaryota; kingdom Viridiplantae; phylum Streptophyta; class Magnoliopsida; order Lamiales; family Oleaceae; genus Forsythia; species Forsythia viridissima. The sequence continues at coordinate 15,331,972 of CM059036.1, forward strand.
TCTAAGGTTTGGAAGAGCTTACATGGAGTTTTGGGAACGAAGTTAAATTTCAGCACAGCTTATCATCCTCAATCTGATGGTTAAGAACCATTCAGATACTGGACGATATGCTTCGAGCTTGTGTTTTAGATTTAGGAAGCAGTTGAGAATCTTACTTATTATTGGTGGAGTTTGTCTACAACAAGAGTTTCCAGTCAACCATTTGGTATAGCATCGTATGAAGCTCTCTATGGTAAGAAGTGTAAGTCACTGGTTCATTGGGATGAAGTGGGTGAAAAGAAGGTTTTAGGTCCAAAAATTGTTGAGCGGATTGTTCAGGTTGTGGACAAGATCAAAATCCAAATAAAAGCAGCTCAAGATCGGCAAAAACGTTATACAGGTAATCGAAGGAAAGACTTGGAGTTTGAAGTAGGGGAAAAGGGTTTTTGAAAGTGGCACCGATGAAATGTGTATTCAAGTTCGTTACAAAAGGAAAAACTGAGACCGCCTTTTATTGGACCTTACAAAATTCTCGACAATGTTGGTAGCGTATCGATTAGCCTTATCACCTGAACTATCAGCTGTACACAATGTTTTTCATCTGTTCATGATTAGAAAGTATGTGCATGAACTAAGTCATGTGATGAATTATTTGGTTTTGGAAATACAGTAGGATTCGTCTCATAAAGATGTTTCAGTCTCTATTTTGGATACAAAAATCCATAAGTTGAGGAATAAAGAAATTATGTTGGTTAAAGTTGAGTGACATCGTCGTGGAATGGAGATGGTTACTTGAGAGACCAAAAACGGGAATTAAAGCCAAGAATCTGGCATTGTTTTCTAATAAAAGATAATTTCGAGGACCAAATCCTTCTAATGTGTAAGGGATATAAGGTCCCGGATTTATATATTGTTATTTCTTTCTTGATATGTTTAGGTAGTCAATAGACGAGTCTTGGAGGCTTGGCCCACGTAATTTATGAAAGCATAAATCATAAGTTTAGTTTAAGCCCAAAGGTTTAAGATATTTAAGTTTAAAAGGAATTTGTTTCAATTTTTTAACTAGTAATTGAATTGTTAGCATAATGGCTATCTACATGGTTTATCATAGAAACAACCGAGGTTCAAATCACCGTGCAGGTGTTTTTCAAAAAGATTTTATTTTTAGTCTTTTGAGAGTCATTAACTCTTCCAACTTCCACATGAAATCATAATTAAGTGATTTAAAAAAAATGCAATAACGCCCATTGAAGGTCATCAAATGAGAGGAGAGTTACAAGAAAAATAAGTAAAAATATTTCTCTCCATTAAGTGTTAGTTGTTTTCAAGTAGGAAAAAGATCAAGTTGTTGCAGTATTTTTTGTTTTGGTTGAAGTAAATCCAGTTTTGGGCTACAACATGTGCAATAGATGTTTACTCATTGTCCAATCAATTATCATGTTCTTATACTTGACTAATTTTGTTTAATGAAAGTTCCACGAGAAAATGTTTATATGTTGGCCAAACTGGTCGGGATCAATGTTCTTTAGAATTGGACATTGCCGGTAGTACTTGAATGTTCAATGTTAATGGTACAAATTTAATTAGGGCTGGCAAAAGGGTCGGGCCGCCCGTGGGTCCGGCCCTAAAAAGCTCGGCACGTGAGTGGCCCAGGCTCGTCCAAAGACGGGTCTGGACCAGGGCCAGGCTGGAAAAATAAACACGAGCCGATCTTGGCTCGTCCCGTGAAGTCCACGGGCCTGCTCGTGGGCCAAATGGGGGCCAAATTGGTCCCCAGCCAATGTTGCAATTAGCAATGGTCCAAAATGCGGCCATTGAAGTTGGTCCCCCAACATTTCTTTTTCAATCGGCTATATTTTTTTTTTCCTATAAATACCTCATAAATTTTTCATATTGTTCACAAATTAATAATTCTCTCAACCTACAACCTACAACAATCTAAAAAAAAAATTATTGTCAATATAAGCTCTTTTATTATACAATTTACTGTTGAATTTCCACATTTCTAATCTTCTACATTCTTACATTTTTAGTTATCTACATTATACATTATACATTTCTAATTTCTATTAGCTACAATTTTACATGGATCAATACAATTTTCGAAGAAGTGCTGAGTCTGTCAAAAATCAAATTCATATGATTTTAATAGGTTAAATGATGTTCCAATTCCTGAATTTGGTGATAATTTGGGAGTTGGGAACATTGGTCCAAGTATCGATTTAGATGATATCGACGAAGAGTTAGAAATGACCAACACTACTCAATCGACTACTAAACGAAGAGCCGCAAAACAAAAGGCTTAGTGTTGGGATCATTTCAAGTTAGTGCAGTCCGGTGCAACCGCAGAAGGACAACCAATTTTCAAGGCATTGTGAAAATATTGTAAACAACATTTTGCATGGAAAAAAGGTGGTGGAACGAGCCATCTAAACCGACATTTTTCTAAGTGTAAGCAAAAGCACGGAGGAGTTTATACAAATCAAGCTCAACTGCAGTTCAGATCTCCCGGTGGATCTACTAGTTCTTCTCTGAATCTTAACAAATGGATTTATTCACAGGACTCTATGCGCCGGGAGGCATGACTTAGTTGGTGGCCAGTGGTGAGTTCCCGCTTAGCATAGTAGAAAGCCCTCACTTCACACGTTTATACAAAGGTATCTACAACCAAGGTATGTGCCATTTGCTAGAAACACTCTTTGTGTTGATACTATTGCTTCATGTAATAAAAGAAAACAAAATATAAAAAATGATTTAAGTAAATATTTTGGTGTTGTATCATTCACTTTGGACTTATGGTCCAGTCAAAATCATAAATGATATATTGCGGCTACTTTACATTAAATTGATAAACTATGGATTATGAATAAAAGAATAATTGCTTTTAAAGTAATTGACTATCCTCATAATGGGATACAAATTTATAATTATTTAATGGAAATTATTAGAGAATTTAATTGCGAATCTAGAATTCGCAATTTCATATTTGATAATGCTGCGCCTAACAATATAGTAATTGATAAATTAATTCAAGAATTAAATCTGGATTTCGGTGGAATTTTATTTCATGTTAGATGTGTATGTCATATTTTTAATTTAATTGTCCAAGATAGTTTAAAGTATATAGACCCACAACTAGAAAAAATTAGTTATGCCTTAAATTATATTCTTGATTCACCTACTAGAAAACAAGCATTTGATGAATTGTGCATAGAAAATTCCCTTGCAACAAGATCTTTATGTACAGATATACGTAATAGGTGGAACTCTACTTATTTAATGCCTGAATCATGTGAAGGTTATGAACATTGTGTAACAGCATATTATAATGGCCAATATTCACACGATTCAGAATACGATTTGCAACCATATAATTGGCAAATTACATTTCATGTGAGAAAATTTTTAAAAGTATTTTACGACGCAACAAATGCATGTGCTGGCATATACCTACTAGTCCATTAGTTTTAAATTATTTTTATTTTATTGCAAATAATTTTAATAGATACAAGATGTATGCAATTTTTCTGATATTGTAGTAGCACTGGAAATTAAGTTTATAAAATATTAGAAAGAATTGCCTATGTTGTTTCCGTTAGCGTCAATTATGGACTCCGGAGTAAATTTACAAGGTACTAAATATACTATATCAAAAATTTCTAATAACTTAAGTTACGATAATCTATTAACTTATGGTAATAGAAAAAAATATTATATGAAATGTATGAATTTTATGCGAAAAAAATCGGTAGGAACGTTAGAAGACCTGCTGCACCAATCTCTTCTTCTTCATCAAAAAACTTTAATCCTAATGATTATTGGAGTCTCCTTATTCTCAAGTGAACTCAACAATCTATTTCTTCTTTACTTTTCCATGCCACAAATGTAGAAACAAATATTAGAGACCTACCTTTAGAATTAGCTAGTTATTTTGGTCTCGACATACTTAATTTGTTAGATGAAGATGAGAGGAATAATTTCGATATACTTATGTGATTGAGACAAAACGAGCGTCAATATCCGATTGTTTCTATTATAGCACGTGATCTACTAACACCTCCACTATCAACTGTAGCATCGAATGCTGCTTTTAGTACAGGTGATAAGATTCTGAATGATATGAGGCCAAGACTTAAACTAGACATATTAGAGAGTTTAATATGTTTAAAAGATTTGGAGGATGTAGAACTTCGAATCTAAGATAAAGTAAGTTTGATATTGGCCGAATAGATGGACGAACTAGGTACGTAAAATGTAAGTATATTTTGTATAAATTAATTTCATTTTCATTCATTTTAACTTTTAAATATTGATATTTAAATTTACAAAAATTGTACACGTAACAACTTGTTCGGGTACAATTTTAACTTCTCATACGCTAATAGTAGCCGGTCCCAAGCCCCAAAAAAAAGAGGGTTTTAATTTTCAATTTTATCATAACTTATTTCTTTTTAACTTTAAAAAATTAAAAAATAAAGTTCACGTGGGTCCATGGACTAGCTCGTGGCTCGGCCTGTGTGGCCTGCGGACCACAGGCCGAGCTGGCCCGACTCGACTCATTGCCATCCCTAAATTTAGTTATGTGTTTTGAGCATTTTATTAATTGATTTATAGGTTTCTTACATGGTTTTTTTATACTCACTACTCCTAATGATTTCTGCATAGTAATGATGGATTGTGGATGGCCAAAGCGGTAAAGACGTGGAACTAATGGTGGTACCGAAGAGTTCACTTGATGGCCACAAGTAACTTTAAATCGTTTTAAGCTAAATTAAGTTGGATGTTTGTAAAGTAAATTTTCTTCATCAAAGAAGTTTGATTGTTATGTGGTCAAGTTCGTAAACTTGTGGTTTAAGTTTAAAATCGAAAATTTATGAATATTGTCATTTTAGAAGTTTATCAAGTTTCCGATGTGTCTTACATACTCTTTTAAACGAATTTGTTAATTTGATACCGATTATGTGGGAACACATAATGAAATTGGAATGATTTGACTTTAAATGTTATCAAGTTGTTATGTTTAGTTAGAAGCACGCGTTCGTCATGTCATTGTAGATTCATTAATCTCCAAGAGCTATCTCCAGCCCATTGAATGTTTACCTTAACATGTGATGTTGTTGATTGATGAAAACGATTCATTTAAGGGTTAATTACACTAATGGTCTCCATTTTTCAAATTTGTAACAATATCATCCACATTCAATTTTTTTAGTAGATATCATTATCATCCTTCCATTTATTCGTAAAGATGGTCTCCAAATGACTGTTTTTGGCAATTTTCCCCTTGACTTAAATAAATTAAAATGATTAAAAAGAAAAAAGAAAAAACAATGGAAAATTGCAATTGAGACCCTAACCTTTTCAAAAGTACAAATAAATCATAAACTTTTTTATTTTCTATTATTGAAAATAATTTTAAACAAAAAAAAAACCAAAACAACTTCATCTTCACCAACCTCCCCATCTCCCTTAAAATGTACTGAGAAAGAAATGTGCTTCAGTGTGGCATTGGTTTCAATTCAACATAGCACATAGAAACTACAACCAAGTTACATAAAGAATAAAATGGTAGTAGTGTGTGAAAAATGAGGTGGGATACCAAGAATTGCCAAAGGACAAAAAGTGAAGGATGTTGGTGGCTTTGCCATGATTCTCATTAACAAGGAGCCCGACGGCTATAGTACGACAGCTGATCCTCATGTACTTCTGGCAACATACGAAAACTACGCTGCCGGAGAGAAAATCAAATCCTACATAAACTCAACCTCAACTCCATCAGCAACAATTGTGTTCAAAGGAACTATCATAGGCGCCAAAAATGTGCCAATAGTCACATCATTTTCCTCGAGGGGCCCGAGTTTCACCAATCCCACCATTCTTAAACCCGACATCGTTGGCCCAGGTGTCAGCATTCTTGCACCATGGCCTGTCTCTGTTGACAACAACACAGACGAAAAATCAGCAACTTTCAATGTGATTTCTGGCACATCAATGTCTTGCCCTCACCTATGAGACTTTTCGGCTTGGTTGTAGTTTTTATGTGCTATGTTGAATTGAAACAAATGCCACATTAAAGCACATTTCTTTTCCAGCACATTTTATGAGTGGTGGTGGTGGTGGTGGTGGTGGTGGTGGTAGATTGGAGAAGATGAAGTGGGTTTGGTTTTTTTTTGTTTTTTAATTATTTTGAATAATAGAAAATAAAAAAGTTTATAATTTATTTGTATTTTTGAAAAGGTTAGGTCCCATAATTTTTCCATTTTTTTTCTATCATTTTAATTTAGGGATAATTGCATTTTTGGTCCTCAACCTTTCAAAATCGTTGAAGATATGCCCCTAACCCAAAAAAATAGCACCACACACCTCCCAACGTATGAAGAAATAGGCGTTGTATGTCCTTCTTGACAGTTTCCATCATTTTTGTCTGTTGAAAGTCAAAATTAGACTACACGCGATTCATTTCTCTAAAAAAACGCAAGTGAAATTGCAGGGGTGAAACTCTCACTCTAGAAGCTCTTGTCCGCAAAATTGTAATTCAATAGCTTATCCACAGCCCGCCATGTCCAAAATTTCTTGATTCTCGTCGTCCTCCGGCGGAAGGTTGTATGTATGTATAATTCACCGGCGGAAGGTTCTAGATCCAATAGAGTCTATGACCTTGTTCTTGATGGCTTTGGAAATTCTAGGTTTGAGCAAAAATCAATTAAATGATAGTATTCCTTTGGAAATTGGAAGTGCTGTATCTCTCAAGGAATCGACACTAGAGAGAAACTCATTGGGAGGCAACATACCCTCTTCAATTGGGAATTGCTCTTCGCTGATGTCCTTGTAAGTTATCCCCTGGTTTTATGATTTATTCTGGCATCCTTTGTGCATTTTCTCACTGTCTTTTAGCACTTTTTATGTGACATAACCATGCAACCTATGAAATGGTTTCATAGGATTCCGAGAAAACAGGTATGAATGTTTTATGCTCAAAGAAATTTGCCCTTGTAGTTGAGATCGGTTTCCAAGTTAGTTGCATCATTTGCCTCAGATTGGTTAAGGTTCTTAGTCATCATCTTGTGAAATTGTTAATTGACAGTTTTACCCTTCCAATTCCAGAAAAGATCAAACTTGAACCAATATCTTACACTCCAAAATGGCAGTCATTGAGATCAAAGCTAGTTGATAATTACAGGTATTCAGAGCATCTCCAATGCATTCAATAGATTGTGTTTGATGTGACAATTAAATAGACAGACTTCTAGATGATGTGGAATAAATAGACAGTGAAGTCTAAAATTTCTCTCCAATGGGTTCCTTCTACAATCCAATAATGTTAATTATGTAGTATTTATTTTTTAAATTTAAAAATAATAAAACTAATCCACTTAACATAATTTTAAAAAATTAAAACAAAATTTAAAATAATTGCTGACTCATCCAACCTCACATTGCGTCTAGAAGTAGAAGGAGTATCTCACATCATCTATTTTTCCTGGTGCCATGTCAACCTAACATAATGCTCCACATAGTGCATTGGAAAAGTGTTTTTAATAGACATTGTCTATTTGATGATGTGGCGCATATTTTCTCCCAATCCATTGAATGCATTGAAGATGCTCTCAAATCAAGCTTATAGCTTTTACCTTCCACGCCAGTAAGGTTAGAAAAACCTTAAGACCCCAAGTACCTCTATCCACATAATCTCCATTGAACACAAAAAACCGATCCTTGCCCGGGAATCCCGCGTTCTTAAGCAAAAATAGAACATGCAATTGGCCGTTTACATCACCAACCACCACAACTCGAGAATCAAGACCCAAACCCGATTCTGAATCAATTTTCACACAATTGGGCTCTTTATACAAAATCTTGGACACCGTAAGCACAAGTTTATCAAAGACCTCGACTCCGGAAGCATGGAGGTAAACTCTGAGGGCAGCAAGGCTTTGGAAGCCCAATCGAAGGCCTACATCAGGTCAGTGACCCAAGATAAGGTCAGCTCTTTATCCGACGGCCATATGATGGGGATCTGAGGAGGTAGAGATAGCGTCGGGGAAGGCAACTTGTAGTCGGAGGATGTGGAACCCAAGGCCATAGAGGTGGTGGTGGAGAAGAAGTCTTCATTGGAAAATGCTGGAGCCAGCGGCGAAGAGATGAGTGGACCAGAATTATTGGGGTTTGGAGAATCGGATTGTTGAAGCATAATTGAATAATTTAATTTTATCCTTAACAAAAATTCATATTTTACAGTGGAGTGAGAGTTTCACCCATGCAATTCCACTCACGTTTTTTTGGAGAAATGAATCGCATGTAGTCTAATTTTGACTTTTAATGGACAAAACTGACAGAAACTATCAAGAATGACCTACGACGCCTATTCTTCATACGTTGGGGATGTGTTGTACTATTTTTTTAGGTTAGGGACATATCTCCAACGATTTTGAAAGGTTCGGGATCAAATATGCAATTATCTCTTTAATTTATATAAGTCATGGGCAAAATTGTCAAAAAAAGTCATTTGAAAACAATTTGTACGAATAAATAGAAGAATGGGATGATATCTGCTAAAAAAATTGAATGGAGATGATATTCTTACAAACTTGAAAGAATGTGGACCATTGGTGTAATTAACCCTTAATTTAAATGGTAACTACAAATGTCCAAGTGTGTATTGTCGGGATGTAAAATAAGAAATAAAATAAAATTGAAATCATGGATGAAACCGCAAACAAAAACCTGCCCATGCATGGCGAAGCCTCGTAGGCGCAAGGGACGCAGTAACAAAGTTATGCTCATTTCATGGTTGCTTGGAACCATGAAGGAGACCTGCAGAAATTCATTTTCGGAAACTTCTTCCATTATAAATTTTTAAAGTTTAACCTCAATTTCTCATACTTCCTCTTATGTCGTCTTTCAAGTTGTCGTACTAATCTGTAGCTTTGGCATGTATCATCATCTCACATCATGACGTCATGTGACCAAAAACTACAGCTATAGCTCTATTGCATCGACATATGTCGTCTCTATATGTACACAAAATGGCGCAAACTATTCCCACCATTTGGGATATATATAGCGACGACATAAATTATCTTCGCTATATATTCCCAATAGTAGCGGGACATTTTGAATATAAAGACAACTTATGTCATCGCTATACAGTTAAAACTTATAGTGACGATATTCCATTGTCGTCCCTACTATACAGAACAAGTAGTGGCGACATTATTTCGTCGCTATAGGTATCTTTTCTTGTAGTGGTTCTCGTCCCTCTATTCGGAGTTTCGAATCCTTTCGTCTTAAAGCCACATTTATTTTTTTAGAACAAATATTGTTTTGTTGTTCAATTTAAAATCTAATGTTAGATGGAATGTGATAATCTTATATTATATGAATCATATCTTTTTTTGCAAACTGAATTGAATTGAGTTCAAATAACACGTAGTTGGACTTGAATCTATTTTTTTGTGAGGTAAAATGAGAACATCGATCAAAACAAAAGAGTTTGAATTCAAAAGGTTGGGTGGACTTTTCATCATATGTTGATTCCCCTTTGATGGAAGTTAGTTACTTAAAAGCACCTTTCCATCTCATATATATTTGAATTGTCAATGATGGATGTATTTTGAACCGAATATGGTTTGAGGAATTCGGTATAAAATTGATACCAACCACTCAAAATTTAGTAACTTCAACTCCATTAACAACCACTTATGAATCGTTTTTTGGTTTACACTCCTTATCTCAAGTTTTGGATCGAATTAATCCTATTGACATAAATAGTTCATGGGAGAAAATTGAGTTATTGGGGCCCTGAAAACTTAACAGGGCGAACTTTAGTTTTCGGATTCGAAATAACCATCCTAGTCACTATGGGTGTAATGCTCCAAATTTTTTCAACTCGAATGGTCACTTAAAAATCTTTAAATACATTTGACGACTCCAAATAAGTATTCTCGTGCCCTAGAAAGGTTTTAAAATTTAACTAATACGGAAAAATAACAAGCGTGCAAGAAAAATTGAATTAAGCTTAGAAAAACTTGTTAGGCACCAAGCTTAACTTTAGTACAGCATATCATCCTCAGACAGATAGATAGTCCAAGCAAACTATTCAAATTTTAGAAGACATGCTTCGAGCATGTGTTTTGGACTTAGGCGACAACTGGGAGTCCCACTTACCGTTGGTGGAGTTTGCTTACAACAACAGCTTCCAAGCCACGATAGGGATGACCCCTTACGAGACACTTTATGGCAAGTAATATAGATCTCCAGTACATTTGGATGAAGTTGGAGAAAATAGAGCATTAGGCCCTGAAATCATTGAACGAACAGTTCAGGCTATCGATATAATAAGAGCTAGAATAAAATCTGCCCAGGATCGATAGAAAAGTTATGTAGATAAAAAAAGAAAGTTTTAGAATTCAAAGTTGGCAAAAAGGTTTTCCTCAAAGTAGCACCAATGAAAGGCGTTCTCCATTTCGGTAAGAAATGAAAATTAAGACCTAGATTCATCAGACCTTTTTGAAATACTTGAGAGAATTGGTAATGTCGCTTATCTTCTCACTTTGCCTCTAGAACTCTCAACGGTGCATAATGTCTTCCATGTGTCTATGATCAAAAATATGTTCATGGCCCCGAACATGTGGTAGACTACCAATCTTTGGAAATGCGGAAGGATCTAACTTATGAGGAGACCGAAGACCCCAATTCGTATTTCAGATAAAAAAAGTTCATGTTTTGAGAAACCGAGAAGTGCCGTTAGTCAAAGTTCAATGGAAAAATCATGGAAGGGACGAGGCCACATAGGAGAAAGAAGAAAAGATCAAAGTCAAGTACCCCTCGCTGTTTCCATCATAAGGTAAATTTCGATGACGAAATATTTATAAGGAGTAGAGAATGTAACGCCCTAAAAATTTAGAAATTCATTTCGGACTAAGTAAAAAAATTTAACAAGTATTTGTGGCCACGTGTCCGTCCAAAGTCCAAACAAGGTCCAATAATAATAAATTACCCAAGTCCACTAGAGAAAATATCCAACGATTTTTTAGATATTAATTAATTTAATTAATTATAATTATTTTCTATAAAAGGCAAGATTTGTAAGATATTTTAAATTATGGTAATTGCACTATATCAAAGACATACCAAATTCCAAATAGGTAAGTTCCTTGATGTGCATGCAAGATAATGGAAAGAACCTAAAATCCTCAAATTCTTCCATTTTTTTCCCTTTTCCCCCACCCTCAAAACCATCCCCTCCTCCCTCCACATACACACACTTAAGCAAGTTTTACAAAGAAAGAAAAGAAGAAGGAAAGAAAAGATGAAAGAAGAGAGGTATTGTCTTCAAAAGCTTTTCATCCATTTATTTTTTCAAGAAAGCAAGATAGGAATATCTATATGCAAGTTGATTTAATCCCTTTTGTGTATTGAAATTTTATTTATATTCTATGCTAAAGAATTGAATTTTGTGGCCATCCGGATATGAAAGTAATTGGAATGAACAAGAAAAGAAATTCATCTTATTTTGGATGTATAAGAACGAATGTTTATGGTTTTAAATCCCTCGGGATTAAACCTAAGAATGAATTTGGGATTTCGACCCTTGAGCTCACCGGAAATTGAAGTTTACATGGTTTATTTACATTAATTGCAATATATAAATTGGGGTTTGCATTATTATGTTGATATTCCTATTGAGTTTCTCCAAACTCACCCTTCTTCCATTCATAGATTAATTTTAGGGTTGGACAGAGGTTCGATGATGAAGGAATTAAGCCATGGAAAAATATGTTTGACAGGAAAATGAATAATTGGCAGTTTGTTCTTTTTATTGATGTTTTATATTCTGAAATTGTTTATGTTATGAGATAATTTTGTTATGATTGTTATTTTCTATTTGTTATAGACTTTCTCGGGACTCTATGAAATGATATTTCTAATTTTGATGAGTATTAGAGAATGTTTAAATGATTTATTAATGACCGGAATGAAAACTGTCCAGAATTTTCAACTTGCAAGTCCAGTTTCAAACGGACATTCAGAATGGTACACTTTAGGTTTTAGGATGAAATTTGGTGGGATTTATTAAATATCAATTTCGGTCCTTTGAAACTTGGAATGACCTCTTTCGGATGTCTGTAGAACAAGATATGCAAGTTTTGGTAACGATGGACTGTTCTACTCAAGAATCTGCCCTTCATGTTTTGGAGGTTAATTTGGAGAGTTTACGAATTTTATTAAATTATGAATTTTGGATATGAGTTAATACATTATGAGTTGTTTTATATCTGAAAATATTAGAATTTTTCAAGGTCTTTTGATAGGGGAAAATTGAAATTAAAATTGAGTATTGAAATCTGTCTAGTTTCTATTTTTCTTGTACTTTGTATCCCCTTTAGATGACCTTAACCATTTCATAAAATCATGAAATTTTAGTATGTGTTAGAAGGACAAGTTATGGTTATTTGGTTAAAGCTTCATAAGTTTTTGTGACCATTGGGTTGCTCGTTTTATGCATAAGAAATCAAATGACAGTAAACTTATATCACAATTAAGTTAACTAGAAGTTTCGACTTTAAGAAAAATCATTAAAGGTTCTTGACCTCAACTTTAAAATTCTTATAGTTGATAAGTCACATTTGTGAATTTTTAGAACAACATCTAGAATTCTGTATTTTTAGTTCACTTTCGAGCTTTAAAATGTAAGAATATGAGAGACGCACCGGGCCTCGTAGAAGAGGTTTCAATCTCTATGGAAAATGAATAGAGGATGACATATTACCTAAAATTTCAGGATTCGCCTTAACCTCAATCTTTATCTCTATATCTGAATCCTTTTCTTTTTTAGCCTATGTCTCTGCAATTGCATGCTTTTTATTTTTTGGCCTAGTCACTATAATACGTGGAAACTGAACACCACTACGAGATGTTATGGCTTGTACCTGCTCCATCGAATTTGTCACTATATTGATTAGCAAGGTAACATGTTGTTTATCTAATAATTGCAAAGCCAACTATCATATCTGAGTCTCCAACTTCTTGATTCCAGATTCTAGTAGTTTGTCTCAATCTTCTACATAAGCTTATGATTCTTCTGTATGAACTAATTAAGATACCCACCCCTATTGAAGATATTGCATACATTACACGCACCAGCTTTAACTACTTGTTGTTCCAACCAATTCATTTTGTTAGTTTTTTTGTTATGGCATCACATGCCACAATAACCAGGTGTTGCTTTCTATTTTTAATGCAGCTATTTAAGCTGTCTTCACTCTAATGTTTACTCAAATGAAATACTAGAAGAAGAGAATAGTCATTATGCCCTTTTTCATTTTTCCTTCACTCATTTGTAATATGGTATCGGAGCCTGTAGAATAGCTCTGTTGTGAAGCTCAGTCATCGTCTCCATGTCTCGAGGAAGAAGATCTCAAGCTGCGGCTGCAAATGCCAATCAAAATAATACCACTCCAACCAACTCTGGAAATCAGTTTAATCAACTTGAAGTTGAAGAACGGTCCAGCTTTGATGATCTTTGTAATCCATATTTTCTCAGCAATGGAGATCACCCTAGTTTGAATCTAGTCTCTTCACCACTAATAGGCAACAATTATAACTCCTGGTTTCATGCTATATATGTGGCCTTGGTTGCTAAGAATAAAATCTGCTTTGTTAATGGATATCTTATGCACCTTAATGATCCATGTTATTACTCTTGGTCAAGATGTAACAGCTTGTTATTGTCCTAGTTACTTCATGCTGTGTCCAAAGAAATTACAAAATTATATCTTGACAATAGTGATCATGTTTGGAATGATCTTCATGAACGATTTCATCAAAGAAATAGACCAAGGATTCTCCAACTAAAGCAACAACTGATGGGATCCAGTGACATCAGTAGATACATCACAAACCTTAAAACTCTTTGGGAAGAATTGAGGGAATACAGACCTATCTCCGTCTGCACTTGTGGTGGTCTGAAATACCTTATGGATTTTCAGCAGCAAGAACATGTATTGCAATTCTTAATGGGACTTAATGATTCTTACTCACAAACTCGAGCTCAAATTTTGATGTTGGATTCTTTGCCTCCTATCAATAAGTTGTTTTCATTAATGATTCGACGGGAAAGGCAGAGAGGTTTAAGTTCTTACATTCCAATACCACATCTAACACCCCCAATTCAAATAATGTTGCATTTGGAATATCTGCCAGCAATTACAACACTCACAAAGAGAAATAAAGTATGCATGTATGCACAATGTTGCAAGCTAGGCCATACTATAAATGATTGCTACAAGCTTCATAGATTTATCCTGGTTACAAGTTCAAGCATCACACTGGATAGAGTAACCCTTCCAAGCATGTCATTAATTAGATTGGTGCTGGTCTTGAAAGCACAACTGCAAATTTTGCTCCTAGGATTGATCCTTTGCAAACTAAAAATGTAGTGCCTGCCTTACACCATCACAATGTCAACAGATTATAGCTTTATTGAGCTCCCAACTTCAAGGAACAAGCACAATTTCGAATGATCAACCCTTAGTCTCCAACTTCACTAGTATACACACTCTTGTCTCTAAACATGCTTGGATTATAGACTCTGGTGCTACCTATCATGTATGCCATGACTTGATCATTTTTCACCACTCTTAAACCTGATTTAAATGTCACTCATGTGAATTTACCAAATGGACAGAATGCTGCAATAGCCAGGAAAAGTTTGTCTACATAAATCCCTTATCCTTGAGAAAATCCTTTATGTTCCAAATTTCATATATAATTTACTATATGTTAGCTCCTTCACAAAAAACAACAAATACTCTTTGATGTTCTCTGAGGACAAGTGCCTAATTCAGGACACTACATAGGGACTGCTGAAAGGTTTGGCAACCTCTATTATATAAAAAATGAAAGTTATGAAGATAGGATCATCTCCAACAACAAGGTGGCTGTTTATAATATAAATTCAGACACCATATGGCCCTAGCAATTGGGGCATCTTTCAGGAAAAGTGTTGCAGCAATTAACCAAACATTTGCTAGTGCCTAATACAATTTGTAAAGATTTCCATTGCTTCATTTGTCACTTTGCTAAACAAAGGAGATTATCATTTGTATCCCAAAACAAATTGTCTGATATTGTCTTTGAGTTAATACATGTTGACGTGTGGGAACCTTTCTCTACTTTTACACATGATGGTTTTATACACTTCTTAACTATAGTGGATGATTGCTCAAGATTTACATGGATCTATTTGTTGCATAATAAATTAGAAGTACAAAAATACATCCCTCAATTCTTTAACCAGAATGCAACACAATATGGAATGACTATTAGAGGGGTTAGATCTGACAATGCACCAGAGCTCAACATCATCTCTTTTTACCAGTCTAAAGGTGTTATGCATTATCATTCTTGTGTTGAAAGGCCTGAGAAAAAATAAGTGGTTAAGACAAAAATCAGCACTTATTAAATGTTGCTAGAAGTCTCATATTCCAGTCCAAGTTGCCTCTGTGAAATATTGGGGTGAGTGTGTGAAATCTGTAGTTCACATCATCAATAGGTTGCCATCACCTGTTTTATCTCAAAAATCCCCATTTGAAGTTCTGCATAAGAAAGTTCCTTCATATTACCACATGAAAACATTTGGTTGTTTAGCCTTTGGTTCCACTCTCCTCAGTGCTAGAACCAAGTTCACCCCCATATCAAGAGCTTGTGTGTTCATTGGCTACCCCCAGGGCATGAAAGATTATACTTTGCTTGATTTACAAACTGATCTTTAACTCTCGGGATGTGGTATTTCAAGAGATGATATTTTCTTACTATAACCAAAGCACTAATGGAGACATTGAGGACATTTTTTTTCTGAAATTGTACTACCACTACCATTCTCAGACAATCAATCCAATCTTCATTTACCTGATATGCAAACTCCAAATAACATTTGCATTGACTCAAATGTATCCAACACTCTTGCTATCATTTCAAACCCTGTTGTTACTCCACAAAATCCTCTAACATAGACTAGATCCACAAGAATTATCAAAAGACCTTCCTACTTGAATGATTATCATTGCAACCTCAATACTCAAAGCTCCACAGCTTATCCTTTATCTTATGTTATTAGCTATAAAGGACTTCATCCAACTTTCAAAGCCACAACCCTTTCCATCATAACCATGTCTGAACCTACTTCTTTTTTCTCAAGCCAATACTCTTCCCCAATATCAACAAGACATGAATTTTGAACTAGAAGCACTAGCTCTTAACAAGACTTGGTCCATATTTTATCTCCCTCCTCGCCACCATGATGTTGGCTGCAAATGGATCTATAAACTTAAACTTTATTCTGATGGATCAATTGAGAGACACAAAGCACGGCTTGTAGCTAAAGGCTACACTCAACAAGAAAAGGTTGATTATATGGACACCTATGCTTCAATAGCTAAACTCGTAAATGTCAAACTAGTCCTATCTTTGGCCTCTATGCATGGTTGGTTGTTACATCAACTCGATGTCAACAATACATTTTTCTATGGAGATTTAGTTGAGGATGTTTATATGACTATTCCTTAGGAGTATAGTCCTAAGGGGAAGACTTTACCTCACACAGTATGCAGATTACACAAGTCCTTGTATGGTTTAAAACAGGCTTCTAGGCAATGGTATGCCAAGTTTTCTCAAGCTTTACTTGAAGAGTGATTCATACAATCTGTCGATGATCATTCTCTTTTCATACAACATAAGTCTACTGGTTTCATTCTATTACTTGTATATGTTGATGATAGTATACTAACAAGCAATGATGAAGAGATAGTTAAGGTATTCAAAATTTCCTTGCATACTAGATTCAAACTTAAAGATATTGGTAATTATGGTTTTTTCTTGGATTAGAAATAACAAGGTCTCAGAAAGGGATTTCAATTTCTCAAAGGGCTTATGCATTATAATTACTCAGTAATGTGGGATTCTTGGATTTCAGATTTGTGAGTACCCCTATAGGGGCTAACTTGAAACTTAATCAGGAAGATAGAGAATTACTTAAGTATCCCATGGTACGTAGAAGAATGATTGGGAAGCTCCTTTATTTAATCATAACTAGACCTAAAATTTCATACCCTATCAGCAGACTTAGTCAGTTTCTAAGTCATCCAAAACTTCCCCACTTGAAGGCAACTCAACGAGTTTTACAATACATAAAATAAAATCCAGGACAAGGCATATTTTATCCCTCAAGTTCTCAAGTGCATCTCAAGGCTTATGCAGAAGCCACATGTCCAATGGTCCAGCTAAAAAACTTTTCTAATGTGGATTGGGCTATATGTTCAGACACTAGGAAGTCCATTTCTGGTTTGTGTTTTTCTTGGAGAGTCCTTAATCTCTTGGAAGTCCAAGAAACAAAATTCCGTTTCCAGATCCTCAGCTAAAGCTGAATATAGATCAATGGCCAATGCTACTTGTGAGCTCACCTGGCTGCTATCTCTATTGAAAGAAATTGGTATGCCACATACCAAAACAGCATTGCTATATTGTGATAACCAGACACCACTTCACATTGCTGCAAATTCAGTATTCCATAAACGTACCAAACACATTGAAATTGATTGCCACCTAGTTCGAGATAAGATTTAAGTTGGAGTCATCAAAAACATTACACACCTCTTCAAGAAATCAACTAGCTGGTATTTTTACTAAGGCCTTACAACCTGAACATTTTAAAGAGCTAACCAACAAGATGGGTTTGATCAACATCTATACTCCATCTTGAGGGAGAGTATTGAAGATATTGCATACATTACACACATACATTACATGCATCAACTGTAACTGCTTGTTATTCCAACCAATTTAGTTTGTTAGCTTTTCTGTTATGGCATCACATGCCACAACAACCAGTTGTTGCTTTCTGTTTTAAATGCATCTATTTAAGCTGCCTTCACTGTAATGTTTACTCAGATGAAATACAAGAAGAAGAGAAGAATCATTAAGCTCTTTTTCATTTTTCCTTCATTCTCATTTGTAATATCTCCCACTTATGGCCATCTTTCTTGTTGGAAACCTGTAATATTCTCTTTTTCTGGTTGTTGCTCCAGGAAAAATTAGGCTGATTCTTTTAATCAGGGATATATGTATTTGAAAACGTATTGTGCTAATGGCTATAAGGATTTTGCATATAATTGACCTATTCATCTATTTACCCAAATAGTAAACACTCATCAGTTATATGATTTTCACCACAATTTTTACAAACTAGAGTTGGCATCTAAACTCCATTGACTGATTGATTTTGAGACAGAATGTCTGCTTTCTTGACCAATGCAGTAGTTGTGCTATAATAGCTGAAACATTATCTATCTCATGAATACCTACAACTTTCTATTGCACTATACGGTCGCAATGCCACATGGCATGGGTAGCAGCAATTCTTCCAAGCAGTTCTAGTGCTTCATTCACTATTTTCGTTCCAAGAGAACTATTTGTTGCTGAATCAACTGTTGGTCGACTAGTTACAAGTAGTCCAGTATAGAAATACTAAACTTGAAGATCCTTCGAGATACTATGATTTGGAATTTTTCTAAGCACATCTTTAAACATGTCCCAAGCTTCAGAGAAGCTTTCAAAATCAAGTTACTGAAAAGGTAGAAATCTCATGCTTCAACTAATTTGCAACTTAGGCTGGAGAAAAATACTTTATACAAAATTTATGAACAAGGTTGTCCCAAACAATAATATTGTAGGCAAACTCTAAATCTAGCCATTCTTTTATTCCATCTAGAAGTGTGAATGGGAAAAAGTCTAATCTGATTGCATCATTGAAACATGTGTATAGATAAAATTGGGACACATCTGCAGTAAACAAGACACATATGTATTCAGATTTTTATGTGCCTTCTCATCTATATCTATACTAGTCTAAAAGGAGCTTAAAGGGAGAAACATTTTTGGACAAATATGTCCTTTAATATTTTATATTTCTTAAATTGTCCTTGAGTTAATGTTATAATTGAACTCCTAATTTAGCATTTATAACCACATATAATCCTTAGAAGTTGAAAAAGCTAAATCTCCATTTATTATATTTAATTACTGGATTTTGAAAATATTTTCTTTGAAATGTGTGAACGGATTTGGTTAGTTACAAGATTAATAGTAATTGACATTCCACCAACAATTTATTCAGCTTATTTAAGGTCTAATTTGATGTTTAATGTTGTTTTATTTGAAGATAATTATGTAGTTTGTGATGTCCATAAAGACTTCATTTGAAGATTTGTATTTGTGATTGTGGTTTTTGTTAGTTAATGTGAATAATCCTCTCTCAATGCTCTTCTTTTTTCAAAAAAAATAATAATATGCATTGGACTATAAAGGTTACGGTGTATTTTTTAATTATTGTGCATAATCATACGTATTTGTATATTGTTTATATATCTAATTGAGTTGCAGCTTCAGATTTCCTAAACGAAAAAAACTTTGTGTGCTAACTTCAATGGGGGTTTCAGTCCACTATTGATACATATCTTATTTCTATTATTCCTTTTTATGTTTTTAAATTGAATTGTTATATATTTTGCTTAAACTAATTTTTCTTAACTATCTATGCTCCAACGTGAATAAGACGCTTAAATTGCTAGAATATTTAGTTTTGGTAATATTATTTTATTTCTCCATTACAATTGGGATAAGTTCACATCAAGACATATGGGCATTAAATTGTACAAATGAGAATGTTTAATTTTGCCAATTTCTAATGTAAATGTTATTTTGTTTTCTTTTATATACTGATTGATAAATCTACCTAACTTGAGGTGCTACGAGCCCAAATTGCATGTGATATTTTAGGTTAAAACATCTTCATAGTTGGAGAGCTATATTAAATTACAAAGATTTGTTATAAGTCAATTACCATCTCATAAAGCAAGAAAATTCAATGGGTTTGAATGCTCGATATATTTAAGAACTTATGTATACAATTTTTTATTCTTTTTGTTTATGTTCTTTAATTGATATTATTTAACTATATTATAGACCTTTAAAAATAGATGTTCAATACTGACCACACAATTGTAGAAAATACTTTATTTGTATACAACAACAAACTTTATATTTCACCGTATTTCTAGTGTTAGGTTTTTATATTTTAATACAGTATTAAATTAAATTATAATTATTTAAATATTTGAATAAACATATATCTCACAACATCATTATTAAATCACGTGCAACGTACATTTTACATACTAGCAATACCAAAGTGTGTTGGCAAATAAATTAATGACATCTACCATCATTGGAATTTTGGTTGCCCATATGGAGGACAAACAATACTATACTGAAAATATTGTGAAAACACTATACGGCACCAAAAACTTATTGTGAAAATATTGTGATTGCAAGTGTACAATATCGCACAAAAGTAATAAAGTGGACATATTGAGTCCGGATTATCGTTCCCACAAAGACTATCTTATTTAGATACTAGTTAAATTAATCTTAATGCTAATTTATTTAAAACAATTTGAATTGATTTGATTTGAAAGATTTAAACTAGAACTATGAATTTAAGGAAATAATATAATAACTTATGTAAAAGTAAATTAGAAGAATTTAGAAAAGAATAATGGTTAAAGCGTTTGGACAAACGAATTCACATAGTTGTCATCTCTAATTCCTGCTCTCAAGATTTGTTCCTAAAGTTGTATTCAGTCGAATTCACGAATTTAACCTAATTTCCCTCTCTCGAGTTCAAATTAGTCCTATCTAATTAAGTCAACTTAGGCAGTCAAAATGATCCTTAATTAGATGCATTAATTCTCTTAAGAATTCACTTCAGACCGCAGCAATGATAAAAGTGTATCTCTACCTTTTATCCAATTGCCGGATTTTACTACGTGGTCTAGATTAATAATTTGCTTCTCAGTTCATTACAATCCACGAGATCAATGAAATAATGGCTAGTTATTCCAAGTATTAAGAGAAGAAGTAAAATCAAATACTTAAACAATTTATAAGTCAAAACTTGAGATTCGAAATTAAAGAATTAACACTAGGCTATATCGTTCATCCAAACTATGAATTTAGCTACTCATGATTGGGGAAGAATAAAACATTAGAAGATTTGAATACAAAACCGGGTTCTGAAGAAAAGATGAAAAGATGTTGATTATCTTGCACCAAGATATCTTGATCTTCACGTTCCAATCTTCTTGATCTTGGTCGTTCTTCGTTTTCTTCGCCGTTCTTTACTCCGTCTTCTCTTGTATTTGCCAAAGAATTAACTTCCTTTATTGTGACCTAGGTTAGATCTTTATATAGTGTTTTACTAATTTTACAACTCATGTACATGAAAAGATGAATAAGACCCTGATTGGAATTAAAAATAAACCAAAAAATGCATAGACGCGAACAGCGCATTGCCACGCGTTGCCGTGGTCGAACCACGGTTTGCGAGGCAAACAGTGAAAAACATTCCAAATTGAATTCTAATCCCAAATTGTAGCTTTAGTCCTCCAAGATTTTATATGTATTTTACTTGGTCCTTGTTCAAACTTTGTCCTTTTATCATCTTATTTGCAGACCAAGTCCTTCAACTTTGAGTTTTATCTTCTTTAGTCCTTTTATTTCTTCTTTCATTTCAATTTAGTCCTCTTTTATTTACAACTGAAGTCCTTCAACTTTTAGATATTTGCAAGTTGATCCCCATATCCAAGTTTCCGTACACCTTCAGTCCCTTTTCGCCTATTTTGCTTTGTTTTTCTCCAATTCTATCCGATCTCGGAGTTTTGACTTAATACAATTAAATAGACACATAATTAAGTAGAAAATCACTTAAGAGTACTTACAATTGTCCACTTTTGATGGTCCAGATAAGTGTAAAACCACACTTATCAAATACCCCCAAACTTGAACATTTGTTCGTCCTCAAACATGACTATTTACTTAAACAATCAAACAAATAATATTAAAATATACTATAATAGATAAATTGTCGTATTTGCCTAATGTTTTTGAAACAACTCAATCAATTCATAAAAAACTTTTAAATTATGCTACCAAAATTAATTTTTACTTATCCAATGCTCGATTGATATATGTGTGTGCGCATAGTCAATCTAATCAACTTAAGCTTTTAGGTTGGTAATATTCAGTCCCCCAATGGTCAAATATTTCCTTTCTCTCTCGTAAGAATATATACTCCCATATTGATATTCATTCTCTCACCCGGGTGTTAACTCTAAAGTTGTCTTCAAAACACTTATTCTTTTACCGCTCAAAATTTGGTTAGATCTAGTCAATGCAGTTGCTATGTAGATATGTGATGATTCTCCTTTTATTGAATGCTTTGGCCATCAAGCTTCCACTAGGTAAGTCAAACTCACTACTCATCTAAATCCCATTGTTATGCGTACAAAGGCTCAATCCTGCTTTTGCTTCTTTTTTTTTTTCTTTTTTTTTATATAGTCTTATATAGGTATATATCTTATATGTAAGACCTCACTCTCTTAAGCTTTCTAGATGACCCTTGTAGCGAGCTTTAGGCCGATGGCTCCCAGGTCTGATAGACTTTAAGGCACCGAGTTTTGAGAACTCCAACAGGCTTTATCACTCAAGTCAACTAGGCTACGAAGAGAGGTATAAGATAATGCAAGTGCAATGCCTTTCATTTTTTTTGCAAGATAAATAAGCGGAGATTAGATTTCTAGCATCCGGTCAATACCTAGATTCCACCTGGTAACCAAAAACACTCTATACAACTATTACTCAAGTACGGAATCAACACCTATCTAAATAGCTTCTGCAATGGTGTAACCACCCCCAAACTATCATTTCAACTAGTTAGGTAATTGAGTTGTCAACTGATGGTCTTGGTTTCACAACTTAGGTTCACTATTCTTTCATTATATTCTATTTAATATACCAACCAAAGGTAATGATATTCATAACTATTGTGCTCACACTTAATCATATCTCACATGGATGAGTATAGTCTATAAAAACAGCTTAAGCAGTATCATCTAGTCATAATTCATGATTTGATAACAGTTTCAAATAATATCATCATAAGCCGGCAAGGCTATCCAAGATACAAGTACACAAATAAATTTTTTTTTTCACAACACCCACACACACACACACATAACAATAATGAAAATAATAAAGTCTCACCCTCAAACTTAAAATCTACATTGTCCTCAATGTGACAAAAGAAAGCAAAATAAATAAAAAAGATAAGAGTTAACCCGAATCAAAAGACGTGGAGACAACGTCGGTCTTTCAGCTGATCACTCACTATGTATTGTGATTGGAGTAACGATGTGTAGCCTGAAATGAATAAAATAAAAAAAATTAAATGTAATCATTTACTAAAAATCGGGAAACATGCTCTAATTCCTAATGCAGTCCTAAAATTCTTCATGCAATGCAATAAATATATAAGGGATAGAAAAAATGAGTTGCATCCCATTAAGCGCTCGATTTATAGTCTAGAGCTCGACTTATTGTCTGGTTGCTTTACGGCACTTTAAATAGTGCTTTGGAGGACTTGCTTTACTTAAATCTATTGACTTTGTACTATTTTTCGTTTATCCTTCAACAATTAACTTGCACTTCTCAGATAAATATAATTGTAGTTTAGCACATTACTCGAACACCACTACGAAAACTTCAACTTCCTCATCGGCCTTGATCACAAAATCAATTTTAGAATAAATACAGGAGTCGGAGAATTGCTTGATAAGTGCAAAATCATTGAATGTCAATTTTTTATTTTACTCATTTAGGTCCAACTTCTCTTTTTCCACATACTCTTCTTATTTTGATTTTGCATCTTGCTTTCCAGCTTCTTCTTCTTCTTCAATTGCCAACTGTTTATCTATTTTCTCTGTCCTTTTCATGTGAATTTCTAACAGTTGTATCTCGCTCCTAGTAGTGATAGCTTGTAATTGCTTTTTTAGATTTATTACAGTATTGCTAGATAGGGTCCCTGGAGTTCTATCTGATAGTTGTAAAGCCAATTGGCGAATCTGAGTTTCTAATCTTCTGATAGACGCCTGTTGATTTTGATTGTTTGTGTCCAACCGCTCCAATACTTTATCTATTTTCTGCATATACTGTTGGAACATGTCCCCCAAATTGGATCTTCTCTCTTGCTGAGCATTGTTGGGATTACCACTATTCTGATTATCCGGCCATCTGAAACTTGGGTGCTGCTTCCAACCCGGATTGTATGTTTGAAAGTAAGGATTATACTGCTGATGTGTATTATTCAGCACAAAGTTGACCTGTTCTGAAGAGGCAATAACATACAATCTGGTGTCAAGTGGTTAGCCCCACAGTTTTCGCACATGATGGTTGCTTGGATAAGATTCATTCTTTGTGTCCGTGTTTTGACTAAGTGTTCCACCTGCTTTGTCAATGCAGCAAATTGTGCATTATAACATCTATCATTTGAAAAAAATAAACAAAGAAGAAAGAAAATAGTAAAAATCACAATAATAAAAGAAATCAATAATAATAATAAAAAAATTAAAATAAAATAAAATAAAATTAACACTAACGATTAATCTAAACTAATATTAAATAAGAATAATCCCCGGCAACGGCGCCAAAAGCTTGTTGTGAAAATATTGTGATTGCAAGTGTACAATATCGCACAAAAGTAATAAAGTGGACCTATTGAATCCGAATTATCGTTCCCACGAAGACTATCTTATTTATATACTAGCTAAATTAATCTTAATGCTAATTTATTTAAAACAATTTGAATTGATTGGATTTGAAAGATTTAAACTAGAACTATGAATTTAAAGAAATAATATAATAACTTATGTAAAAGCAAATTACAAGAATTTAGAAAAGAATAATAGTTAAAGCGTTTGGACAAACGAATTCACATAGTTGTCATCTCTAATTCCTCCTCTCAAATTTGTTCCTAAAATTGTATTTGGTCGAATTTACGAATTTAACCTAATTTACCTCTCTCGAGTTCAAATTAGTCCTATATAATTAAGTCAACTTAGGCAGTCAGAATGGTCCTTAATTAGATGCTTTAATTCTCCTAAGAATTCACTTCAGACCGCAGTAATAATAAAAGTATATCTCTACCTTTTATCCAATTGTCGGATTTTACTACGTGGTCTAGATTAATGATTTACTTCTCAGTTCATTACAATCCACGAGATCAATGAAATAATGGTCAGTTATTCCAAACATTAAGAGAAGAAGTAAAATAAAATACTTAAATAATTTATAAGTCAAAACTTGATATTCAAAATTAAAGAATTAAAACTAGGTTACATCGTTCATCCAAACTATGAATTTAGGTACTCATGATTGGGGAAGAAGAAAACATTAGAAGATTTGAATACATAACCGGGTTCTGAATAAAAGATGAAAAGATGTTGATTATCTTGCACCAAGATATCTTGATTTTCACGTTCCAATCTTCTTGATCTTGATCGTTCTTCGTTTTCTTCACCGTTCTTTTCTCCGTCTTCTCTTGTGTTTGCCAAAGAATTAACCTCTTTTATTTTGACCTAGGTTAGGTCTTTATATAGTGTTTTACTAATTTTACAACTCATGTACATGAAAAGACGAATAAGACCCTGATTGGAATTAAAAATAAGCCAAAAAACGCCCAGATATGCAAACAGCACATTGCCGCACGTTGCTACGGTCAAACTGCGGTTTGCGAGGCAAACAGTGAAAAATATTCCAAATTGAATTCTAATCACAAATTGCAGTTTTAGTCCTCCAAGATTTTATATGTATTTTACGTGGTCCTTGTTCAAACTTTGTCCTTTTGTCCTCTTATTTGCAGACCAAGTCCTTCAACTTTGAGTTTTATCTTCTTTAGTCCTATAATTTCTTCTTTCATTTCAATTTAGTCCTCTTTTATCTGCAACTGGAGTCCTTCAACTTTTAGATATTTGCAAGTTGATCCCCATAGCTAAGTTTTCGTACGCCTTCAGTCCCTTTTCGCCTATTTTACTTTGTTTTTCTCCAATTCCATCCGATCTCGGAGTTTTGACCTAAAACAATTAAATAGACACATAATTAAGTAAAAAAATCACTTAAAAGTACTTACAATTATCCACTTTTGATGGTCCACATAAGTGTAAAACCAACCATCATTGGAATTTTGGTTGCCCATATGGAGGATAAACAATACTATACTGATATTGGGAAACTGGTTGAGACAAGAACTGAGAAATCGACGAATATCCCTCATCAACTACTCCCTGGTCTCCCATTGTGATCTTTTGCCAAAAAAAGTAAAAATTCTTCTGTTATCTAAGTTTATCTATAAGTTTGTTCAATCATAAGTTCGTATTGAGTAATACTCCTTTTTGTGACTTAGCACATACTTGAGCAACCTGCAAGATAGTAAATCAAGCAATAATCAATAAGAAGGAATATAAGAAACAAATAAAGTAGAATTAAATTAATGGTACTCAAATTAATCCCCGACATTAGCGCCAAAAACTTAAAGTTTTAAGTCGCAAGTACAAGATATCATGTACAAGTGGTAAAGTGGACCTAAGGAGTTTAGATTATCGGTTCAACAAGGACTAAATGAGTAGCCGAATACTAATTCTAAACTACTTGCAACTTAAGAAACATAAATTTTGAGATTTAAGGATAATCTAAGATACACTAACTAATAACCTAAAGCAATACTAATGGAATGGATAGATAACATGTAGAAATCAAATTAGTACATGGTTAGGAGTCAAATTTTTTAACCCTACGCATGTTCAATCCATATTTTGGTTCAATTTTTATGTTGACGGTCATAAATCCAAGATAAAATATTAATGTTCATCTCTCGAGTACCATCCCTAAATATCAAACATTCATATCTCGATTAAAAATTTGATAATGACAATGCATAAGTTCTTAAACAACCACATGAACAATTTAAGTTTTGGACTTAATTGTAATTATAATTTAAGTTTAGGGACTATAGGTACAATTAAACCAATTTGAGGCTAATTGGACTTGGATACAATTTACGACTCTTGTCCTATATATTTAATTGCAAGTGGCGTGAATGAAAACAAGAAATCAGAGAGAAAAAACATAAGTGCTGTTTGTCTTAAACTTTTTATCTTCTTGGTTTCTTGATCTGTCGAGTCCAAAAATTATTTCTCTATTTAATTGAAAAGTGCCCACGTGTCGGTGTAGTCTATAATTTGGAGAATACAATAGAGACTTGAATATTGGGAGAGCCAAGTTCAGAAATTAAAAGTAGGAAGTCCGTGAATTAGATTGAGATTTAGTAATCGATTATCGATTCAGGTTAAAATTCCCTAAACCTAAAATTTGCAAAAAGTAAAGAACATAAATCATTTTTTAGAAGTTTGTTAACTTGACAAAGAGGAGATTAACATTACTATGACTTTGAACCATATCAAAGTGAATCTATTATGAGCATGTTTGGCTAAGCTTAAATTGTATGTTCCCCCGCTTAAATTACTTCTTTTTGGTTTCTTTAACCGTTAGTAAACATGCGCTTACTACCAAATAAGCCAGATAAAACAGGGACAAACATGTTGGATTTGACAAACTAACATAATTAAATAAATAATTTAACTAAACTAATATATAGATCAAGTCAAACTTATAATTCAAGCACTAACCGGTCATTGAAAATATAAATTTTAATTTAATTGAAAGAAAAGTATAAATTTATTGATACATTTTGATTATGAGAAAAAAATATGATAGGGGAAAAAAGTGGAGAGAAAATTTGCACAATACCATATTATTACACATACTTATATATATATATATATATATATATATATATATATATATATATATATATATATATATATATATGTAATTTTATTCTTTTTTAAAAAAATTCAAAACCGCTAAATAATAAACTTCCAAACATGGATTAGACTATTTCAAAAATTGCTATTAAAAACCACAAAAAACTGGACTCCTCATAAACACCCAAAACTGGTACTTTAAAAAACCTTCAAAAATGTACTCCAAGACTTCCAAGCAGATCCTTAAGGATCAATTGGTTTATTGAATTTTAAAAAAAAAAATTATTTTCCTCATAATTCTCATTCCATTTCCAACACTAATATCACCAATGTTGATTTTATGTCTGAGCAACTTTTATGGTTGTAATATGTTGATTCCTAGAAAATTGACGGGGCTATTTCCCTTGTTTCTACTCAGATTCTCAAGTCAGAGATATGAAGGAAAAAAGATGTATATAATATATGAAAGTGTTGAGAAATGTAGCAAGCTCATATCTAAAATGACACGCTTCTATATAAAAGCTTCAACTTTTTTGGTGTGGTGTGGCGTGACGTGACGTGACGTGGTTGGGCCAGTTTACAAAAGAACGTGTGTCCTTATTAATTCCTGAAAATACAAAGAAAATATAGCAAGTGGTGTCTTTTGACACCACGCCAGTTATCACACATGTATGAGTTTCGTGCTCAGTGGCATGGTTACGCGATCG
Organism: Forsythia viridissima; assembly: GCA_030279155.1. Lineage (NCBI taxonomy): Eukaryota > Viridiplantae > Streptophyta > Magnoliopsida > Lamiales > Oleaceae > Forsythia > Forsythia viridissima. The sequence goes on from CM059036.1 coordinate 15,360,431, forward strand.
ACCAGTAGGCTTGTGGTCTGTCCCCTATATATGCTAGCTCTAAACTTTGATACTCTCATTTGACTAGTATTCCTACTCAATCCCATATATCTTCAATCCAACATCCACTCTCGTGAGGAATTTTCTGTCTTTGCAATCAGGTCAACCTAGGGAAAATTGTGGCCTACTCGACAACATGATTTGCTCTGACACTAGCTTGGAAGCTATCTACACAATATCTAGTCGAGTTGGTTGCTTACTCGAAGCTATCTACACAATATCTAGTCGAGTTGATTGCTTAACTCGATTATAACAATGGATGGCCTACAATCCATCACACTTGAATATTTGAAGAGATTCCAATTGTGGTTGGTTAGTACTGAATTACAATATTAGGTAACCTACGAGTATCAAATCCAATGTTAAGTGATCTTTGAAATCCACAAAGATACATTAAATAATAACATTTTACTAATTACGATAGTGAAAAATTATACGTTACATTATGGAATATTAGTTAGTATTTAATTTGGATAAGACAACATTTAACACAGTTAAAGAACAAAAAGAAAAGAAATTAAAATTTTGTTTACTATACAATACAATGTTGTCTAATATTCCATACATACTTGCCCTTAATGGGTACATGGCCAATGGTAAAACATAATGGATAAAATTTGTTACATTCTTTTTGGACGGAATTGATGTCCAGATACAAATGTATCCAGATAACAATTTAAGCAAAAAAAATAAAAAGTTTTATCTTCGAAAAAAAGAAGACAAATTTTTTTATTCTAATACTAATTCACTCAAATTTTTTAAAAGACGAACGCACCATTTATAATATAGAACAAATCTATTTTTAGACATTAATATCCTAGAATAATCGCCGCCGCCGCCACCACCACCACCACCACCACCACCACCACCAACAACATCCGTCACTCCACCTATTTATTTATTTATTTTTTTTACTTTTTCTCTTCTAATTAAGAAAAATGGTAGAATTGACTTTTTTTTTTTTTTTTTTTTTACAAAACTTGACTTTTTAACAGTGATTTTTTCTATACTTATACTAATTTGAACCAAACAAGATAATTATAAACATGTTATTTGAATAACTATTATTCAATTAATTTTAATACAAATAAACAATTTTACTCACAAACCAAACATACTCTAAATTATAATTATATCTAATCTTGTCTAATTGTGCACAAACATGTCATTAGATTCAGGATAGAGCAAGGGTAGACTAAATTTTTATTTGGTTTGGGCTAATATATAAAAAAACAATGGTAAATTACACATATGCACTAGTTTATAACAAGAATTTGAAAAATATTGGTAAGTGAAATATACTAATAATATAAATTATGTTATGAAACTAGAAAAGTAGAGGAAAAAAAAAGAAGAGAATAAAGAGAGTCAAAACTCAAGTGTGTTAATTTACTATAACAGTGACATTTATTTATAGGGTTCCAAAGGGAGTTACAACATGATTAGAATACACTCTTTTGGAGTAAGTAAATAACTACATAGACATCTAGATACAACTAAATAGTCATTCATCATTATCTATAATTTTACAACACTCCCCCTTGAATGACTTATTATACAATACTGGTTCGTTATTTGGCAAAAACCCAATGGGACAAAAATACCAATACAAAGAAAAAAATTATCAAAAATTGGAGTACTCAAATGCTGCCTCATTAAAACCTTGTTAGGAAAACTCAGTGGGACAAAACTTGAGCGAAGGAAAAAGAGTACAGCTGCTCCAACTAATTTCAATCAATGAAAAAAAAAACTTGTATCAAGCTATCTATATCTTGTGCGTCAATGTCTTCAATGTCGCCATCTTGTTAAAATTTGTACAAAACAATTCTGATGAAATGTGCTCCATGTTATAACCTCCAGCAATATCATCTTCATACACTATCTCTGGTTGACTGTAATCAGCATGATGGTCTGATGCAATTATATTAAAAATAAATCTTGTAGTTGTTCCCTTCAGGGGTCTCATATACAATTTATAATATACGGGAGTATAACCATAAGGTTATGATGAGAGTTAATGATTTATAGGTTATGGACATCCATAACTAAAATATTTATACCACTTCCAATTGTATGTCATTTACAGAAAGAATATGCCTCGTTAAAATCTTACTAGAAAAAATTCGGTGGGCAAAAATCCTAGTGAAAGAAAAAGAGTACATAATTCTTTTAATACGCCATTAAAGTTGTCTCATTAAAAACATTGCTAGGAAAATCCAATGGGACAAAGCCTTGGTCAAGGAAAAGAGTATAACGTGTATTTACTCCCCCTCATTATAATATCACTTTAGATTAGAGGTGTCAAGACGGGCGGGCCGACCGAACCAGTATCGGCCCACCCGCCTCAACCCAGAACCGCGGGTCGGCCCGTGAACCGGGCGGGCTGTTCACGGGCCGAGAAGGCCAACCCGCGGGCCGTTCACGGGCCGAAGAGGCCAACCCGCGGGCCGGCCCGTGAACCGCTTTGATTTTAAAAAAAAAAATTGGACAGAAAATTCAAACTTTCTTATTTGAAATGATATTTAAAAACAAAATAAAAAAACAAATGGTAGAGAGTCGTTTAAAGTGAAAGATGTGACAGATGCATTCACGTTTTAGTCTTTAAATATATAAATAAAAAATAGAAATTGAATTAAAAAATTAACAAATGTGAATTTATCATTGTTATTTATTTTTTATTTAGTAATTTAACACATTTTTTGTTATATATGTAAACATTTTTTTTTTTTTGAATTACAATAAGTAACTAAATTTTTTTAGTAATTTAAAAAAAATTAATTTTTTATTCATACGGGCTGAACCGGATCAAACCGCGGCCCATATGGGCTCGACCCGTATGGGCCAATGGGTGGGCCGGGCTTTTGAAAAAATTCGTGGGCTGGGCCAACCCGGCCCGCAACCCGTAGTGGCGCGGGCTTTTTCGAACGCGGGCCGTTACCGGGCCTCATCAAAGGCGGGCCGGGTCGGCCCGCCTGACCCGAATTGACACCACTACTTTAGATCTGTACTTCAATAGATTAAGTTCTTGAAAAGTTGAACTATATGCTTCAGGCATATTAAATCATCTAGAGATTTATATACATAGTTCTATTAGTCACGCGAGATAAGTTGGTTGTAACAATATTCATTGTATGCATATATGTCATGCATGGACAGGCTAACAAGATATCAACTTGTGATTACTTTACATAAGTCTTTGCGAAATTCATAATGTTAAAAGTCGTGCATTACATGTTACGACTTTATTTTCTCATTTCTTTTTCGCATAAATATACACTTTTAGGTGCTCAGGCTATAGGTCCAAAAACTTCAAGTTTCTCTAGTCTATTCAATTTACTTGGATTGCATCCTTTTATTTGGCCAATTTATTATTTGACAGATTTCTTTCAATATCCTTGCTACCTTTCATGATATGAAGCGCTTCTTTATATACAAAAGTGTTGTTAACAACATTTTGTTGACCTATGGTTAACTTTAAACCTTAATGTTTTGATTATTACAAACAAATTGGTTATGCTTTCTAACATTTTCTTTTCAAGCAAAATTCAAAGCGCTACAAATCGAACTCTCATGCAATGACAAGTTCAAAGTCAAAATCAATTCAAGAGTTCAAGCATCTCAAGATTCGAAGATCAAGATTGAAGAATAGATTTTTAGATAAAATTGTAAAGGTATTAACTCTTTAATCCTTAGCAATTAAATGAACGAAAGCTCAAATATTTTTATGCACAAAACATATGTCATTATCATTGCATAAAATACTTTCATCAAAGTCAAAAATCAAGTTTTTAAAACTGCAGAAACGGTCATCCGTTTGATCATCCGTTTGAACAGAGAGTTCAAACGGTCGACCGTTTGGATGAACCGGTCGACCGGTTGGCTGTCCTTTTTCAAAAAGTGCCCGTTCTGACTTTTTGCAGTTCAACGGCTAGTTCTGACCAATCTGACCAATCTGACCGGTCGACCGTTTGGTCATCCGGTTGGTCATCCGTTTGGTCAGAAAGTGACGAAAATTCATCTCTATAAATACCACTTCATTTACTATCATTCAATAACACTTACAAGAGCATTTATAGAGAGAATCATATTGAAAAACTTCATCCAAAGCTTCATTGTATTTATATCTTCAATATCTCATATTGAAAAACTTTGTTTGATTAAATCAAACCTTTGATTCATCTTTCTCAACAAAGTTTTCTTCTAACACTTGAGCTTTCCTTATTCATTGCTATTCATTAAAGTGTTAGTCTCTCTTAGAACTAAACTTGTATCTATCATTCATCTAGAGAGAAATACTCAAATCAATTTCTTCATATACTTGGGTCATATTGAGGTCCCGTGCAAAAGCTCAATATTGTATAAGGATCGGTGCTCCTTGTTTGTAAGTCACCGGGTACATTGTAAGGGTTTGGATTGCACCATAAGTCAATCAAAATAGTGGAAAGGCCGTGCTCGTGTTGGAGAGCTTGGTAACGGGGGACGTAGATCATTGGTTGGATCGAACCTCCATAAAAATCGTTTGCACTCTCTCTTCTCTTTTATTTACTTATATTGTGCTTATATTTGAGTGAATCAATTTTTATTTCTTAAATTTCATTTTTAAGAATATTTTTCGAAAAAGTTTGAGAAAACCAATTCACCCCCCTCTTGGTTAGTTATTCTTGGGCTATCAATTGGTATCAAAGCAAGGTGCTCTTTTTTTTTATTACACAATCTTGAGAAATGGCTAACCAAAATTTTCAAAACCTTGAAGGTCACTCTACAAATCGTCCTCCCTTCTTTAATGGCTCCCACTACAATTATTGGAAAACTAGAATGATGATTTATATTCAATCAATTGATTATAACATTTGGGAAGTCATCGAGTTTGGTCCATATGTGCCTACAAAAATTATCAAAGTTGATGATAAACCGGACCAAACTATTTCTAAGCCTAGAGAAGAATATGATGAAGAGGACAAAAGAAAATTGTCTTTGAATGCTAGAACCAAAAATTTACTTTATTGTGCTTTAGACAAAAATGAGTTTAATCGTATTAGCACATGTGATTCCGCATATGATATTTGGCATGCATTAGAGATAACTCATTTAGGTACCAACAAGGTTAAAGAAACCAAAATAAATCTTTTGACAAAAGATTTCGAAAATTTCTTTATGAAACAAGATGAACCTATTGTTGATATGATTACTCGTTTCACCGATATTATTAATGGCCTTAAGGGCTTTGATCGAAAATTTACTAACGGTGAACTTGTGAGCAAAATGCTTAGGTCTTTATCGGAAGATTGGAACTCCTTGAGGATGTTGATAGAGAATACAAAAGATATCAACACTTATCCATTGGAGGAGCTATATGGAACATTGATGACATATGAGCTCAACAATGCCGAAACAAAGGAGAAAACAAGGAGAAGCAAAGAAGAGATGAAGGAGATTCCAAAGAAGCAAATTGCCTTGAAATCAACAAATGATGAAGGTTCATCCAACACAAACTTGAGTGATGAAGAACTTGATGACTTAGTTCTTCTTGTCAAAAAATGGAGAGGATTTCGAAACAATAGGCGATTTCAAAAGAAAGAAGACAAAAGTGAAGAAAAGAACAAAAAGATCATATGTTATGATTGTAACAAACCCGGTCACAAGAGGACCGAATGCCCAAACAAGAAGAAGTTCAACAAAAAGAAGGCACTTCAAGCTACATGGGATGATAGTGATGAAGATGATCAAGAAGATGAAGAAATTCAAGAAGAAATCGCTAATATGTGCTTCATGGCCATTGAGGATGAGGTAAGTACAAACAACAATGATTCTTACATTGACTTATCTACCTCTTATGATGAAATTCTTGAAGAATTTGAGAAACTTATGTCAAAATACTCCATTCTTAACAATAAACACTCTTTGTTGAAAAAGGTAGTCAAGAAGCTTTTTATTGCACAAAAGGACTTTGAAAAAGAAAAGGATGATCATAAGTCCTTGATTAAAGAAAATGTTTTATTGAAAGAAAAAGTGGTTGATTTAACAAGCATTATTCACAAATTCACCCAAGGAAAGAAAAACTTTGAATTAATGCTTGGAGAGCAAAAATGTGTGTTTAACAAAGGAGGAATTGGATATAGACCTCTCTTGAAACAAAAATCCCTTGAAACCATTTTTGTAAAATCATCCAACTTTTCTCAACAAAACATCACATGTAGTTTTTGCAAGAAAGATGGTCATGTTGCTTACAATTGTTTGACTAAAAAGAAACTATACTTTGAAAAGAAACATAAGTGGATAAAAGAATCCACAAGTACTAACTATCAAGGACCCAAACTTATGTGGGTACCAAAAGTCAAAAATTAAAATTATTTTTGTAGGTACCACAAAAGGTCAAGAGCAATTGGTTCTTGGATAGTGGTTGTTCGAAACATATGACGGGAGATCGATCATTACTATCAAATTTCAAAAGAAAAGATGGAGGTCATGTGACTTTTGGAGACAATGCCAAAGGAAAAATCATAGGCATTGGAAATATTGGTAATCGTTCTTCTCCCTCTATTGAAAATGTTTTATTAGTTGATAACCTCAAGCATAACTTGCTTAGCATAAGTCAATTATGTGATAAAGGTTATCTCATTAAATTTGATTCTTCCAATTGCCTCATTGAGGATGCTATATCTAAAGAGGTATTGTTCATGGGGAGCCGAAATAAAGATGTTTACATCATATCTATTGAATTTGAACTTGAAAAGGAAATAAAATGTCTTTCAAGTATAAAGGATGATTCTTGGTTATGGCATAGGAGATTAGGTCATGTTAGCATGGACTTACTTTCAAAAATCTCCAAAAACAACTTTGTAAAAGGGTTGCCAAATATAAAGTTTGAAAAAGATAAAATTTGTGATGCTTGTCAATTTGGAAAACAAGTAAAGAGTTCTTTCAAACTTAAACAACACTCTTCTACTTCAAGACCTTTACAACTTCTCCACATGGACCTATTTGGACCTTCTAGAACCGCTAGTTTAAGTGGAAAACATTATGCATTTGTTATTGTTGATGATTTTTCAAGATATACTTGGGTCATTTTCTTGAATTTAAAAGATGAAGCCTTAAATGCTTTTAAACATTTTTGCAAAAGAGCCCAAAATGAAAAGGGATACACCATTACCACAATTAGGAGTGATCATGGTGGAGAATTTGAAAATATAGCCTTTGATGATTTTTGCAAATCCAATGGATATGAACATAATTTCTCGGCTCCTAGAACTCCTCAACAAAATGGTGTAGTAGAAAGAAAGAATCGAACATTACAAGAAATGGCTCGGACCATGTTGAATGAAAACAATTTACCAAAGTACTTTTGGGCCGAAGCCGTAAACACTTCTTGTTATATCTTAAATCGAGTTTTGGTGAGTCGAAAGAAAACCAAAACTCCATATGAGCTTTGGAAAAATAGAATTCCCAATATTGGATATTTTAAAGTTTTTGGTTGCAAGTGCTTCATTTTAAACACAAAAGAAAACTTGGGAAAATTTGATCCAAAATCCGATATTGGAATTTTTCTTGGATATTCATCTACTAGCAAAGCTTTTAGAGTTTTCAACAAAAGAACTTTAGTAGTTGAAGAATCCATGCATGTTGTTTTTGATGAAACTAACTCAATTGGGCAAGAAAAAGTCATTGATGATGAAGATTTGGAAATCCCATTTGAGCAACTAAGCGTTCAAAATCAAGACAAAGGGAATCCAAACAACATTGAAATTCAACATGAGGAGGAAACAACTATGCAACAAAATGAAGAAGAACCTCATGAAGATCTCAACACTTCATTACCAAAAGAATGGAGGTTTGTCCCTTCTCATCCAAAAGATCTCATCATTGGTGATCCATCAAAAGGGGTAAGTACAAGAAATACTTTTAGAAATTTTCATAACAATTGTGCATTTCTTTCACAAATCGAGCCAAAGAATTTTAAAGAAGCGGAGTTTGATGAATTTTGGATTCTAGCTATGCAAGAAGAACTAAATCAATTTGAAAGAAATCATGTTTGGGATTTAGTTGCTAGACCAAATTCACAAACCGTAATTGGCACAAAATGGGTTTTTCGAAACAAAAGAGATGAAAATGGCATAATTGTGCGTAACAAAGCTAGATTAGTGGCTCAAGGTTACAATCAAGAGGAAGGTATCGATTTCGAAGAAACTTTTGCCCCGGTTGCTAGATTAGAGTCAATTCGTATGCTTCTTGCTTTTGCATGTCATAAGAATTTTACTCTCTTTCAAATGGATGTCAAAAGTGCATTTTTGAATGGAGTTATTCAAGAAGAAGTTTTTGTTGAGCAACCACCCGATTTTAAAAATCACAAGTATCCGGACAAAGTTTTCAAACTTAGAAAAGCTCTTTATGGTTTAAAACAAGCTCCTAGAGCATGGTATGAGAGATTGAGTAAATTTCTCTTATCAAATGATTTTTTAATGGGTAAAGCGGATACAACATTATTTATAAAAACCAAAAAGAATGATATGATAGTTGTTCAAATTTATGTTGATAATATTATTTTTGGTGCTACTAACATTTCCCTATGTGAAGAATTTTCTAAGTGCATGAGTAGGGAATTTGAGATGAGTATGATGGGAGAACTCAAGTTCTTTCTTGGTCTCCAAATCAAACAAACCAATGATGGAATATTCATTAGTCAAACTAAGTATATCTTAGATATGCTCAAAAAGTTTGAAATGGAAGAGTTGAAGCCAATGAACACTCCAATGAGCTCATCAATCAAACTAGATAAAGACGAGCAAGGTACTTCCGTTGATGTAACAAAATATCGAGGTATGATCGGATCCCTTCTTTATTTAACCGCTAGTAGACCCGATATTATGTTTAGTGTTTGCTTATGTGCTAGATATCAATCTAATCCTAAGAATTCCCATCTTAGTGCCGTAAAACGCATTTTTCGTTATCTTAGTGGAACTAGATCTTTAGGTCTTTGGTATCCCAAAGAAACTCATTTTGATTTACTTAGCTATTCGGATGCCGATTGGGCCGGTTGCACAATTGATCGTAAAAGTACTAGTGGAACGTGCCATTTTCTAGGCTTTGCCTTAGTTTCATGGTTTAGTAAGAAACAAAATTCCGTTGCCTTGTCAACCGCCGAAGCCGAGTATATCTCCGCCGCTAGTTGTTGTGCTCAAATCCTATGGATGAAGCAAACTCTAAATGATTATCACATCTCATTTGACAAAATTCCTATTATGTGTGATAATACTAGTGCGATCAACTTATCAAAAAATCCCGTTTTGCATTCTCGTACCAAACACATCGAGATTAGACATCACTTTTTACGAGACCATGCACAAAAGGGAGATATAACTTTGGAGTTTGTAAACACCGAAAAACAATTGGCCGATATTCTCACAAAACCATTAGCTCTTGAACGATTTTCATACATTCGACGAAATTTAGGTATAATTGATGAATGCGAAATATGTGGCTAAAGTTTTTATGTTTCCTATGATTGATTGCTTCATATGTGACAAACATGTTCTAAAGTTATCTGTCAAAAGACAAAATTATTGATTATGGTGATTTTCTTTCAACCGGTCGACCGTTTCTTAAACCGGACGACCGTTTTATTTAAAACGGATGATCCGTTTGATCATCCGTATAAGCAGAAACTTTTGCAAAAATTAAAAAGGATAACCGGTTGACCGCCTCAATAAACTGGACGTCCGCATCATAATAACCGGACGACCGTTAATCATCCGCATACTCATCCGGTTGAACAGAAAGTTTAAACATCTTTTTTCAAGTCCAACCGGTCGACCGTATCATGTTTCCGGTCGTCCGTATAAGCGGAAATCAGGGTTTTTAGGTTTGAAATTTTTCAAATTTCTTCATTTCAACTTCCCGCGAACCACGGTTTTCTCTCCAAATCTTCCTCAAATCTTCCAATCTTCCCAAAATCTTTCCAAATTACTTTCAAAATCTCAAAACCCATATCATTTCACGCCTAAATCTTCAAAATCCCCAATTTTCATCCACCAAATCGCGATAAACCCCTCACGCAGTCGACCTCCAACCCTAGGCTCCAAATCCGTCTCCAAAACCATGCCTCGGGTGAAAATGGCAGCCAAACGACCTAGGAGAGAAAGGCAACCATCTCCATCCTCCTCCTCCTCCGAAGAAGATCCTCAATCCAAGCGCATCGAACGAAGTCCCGTTCTTATTGGTAAGAATGTCGATCTTGCCTCTTTCACACACGAAGCACCATCTTTTAACATTGAAAATCTCTTCATGGATATGGGGTGGGTTCCTCTTCTCACTATCAATGAAACCGTTTACCCTCCCATTATCAAAGAATTTTACAAAAACATGGTTTTTTCCCCGGGGTCGGGTATTTCATCTTTCGTTCGGGACAAACGAATTAAGATCACTCAAGATCTTATTCGTACCATTCTCCATCTTGAAAATGGTGGTATGCGTCTGTATACCACCAAGACAATTCCCCACACCGACGAGTATAATCCCGTCGAAGCATGTTGTAATGTCACCGGCAAGCACTTTGACGCTGCCGTTCGTCTTACCTCAAATCAACTTACCCTTCCTTGTCGTGTCCTACATAATATCATCGCCCACATAATTGTCCCTCGAAAGGGTCATTTAGATGAGGTGAACCATTTTGATGCTTTTATACTCGACTCCATTCTCCGAGGGCGTAAGCTCGATTTTTCTTACATCATGATCCAACACATGCACTACGTCCTTAGCGGCAAGAGTTCTAAGGCTCTTCCCTATGGCATGATCCTCACCAAAATCTTTCAACATTTCGATATCTCCTTCCGTGATACGGTGACCCTCCTTCCAAAAGCCACCGACACCATCAACATTCTTACACTAAAAAGAATGAAAATTTTAAAGGAGAACGGTCAATGGGTGGCGAAGTCGAAGGGATTTGATGAGGAGTCGGGCCCCTCTACTCTACCTTTCGAGGGGGAAGATATTGACGAGGATGCCCCTCCGTCCCCTCCGCGGCAAAGATCACAAAGGCCGTCGTCCTCCACTTCCGGCCACAACGAGGACCAATTCACCTTACTGCATGGACGGATCGACTCCCTTACTTCTTCAGTCGAGGGTCTACACCACACCATGGGGACTCTCCAGCACTCGGTTTCCGACATGACGGCATTGCTCCGAGATCTTCACTCCCGACTCGATGCCGTGCTTCCTCCACAGCCGCCCCCGGAGCCCTAGTTTATTTCCTTTTGTTGTTTTGTTGTTTTGTCGCTATGTTTTGGAAACGAAGTTTATTTATTTCTTGTTGCTTTGTTCGCTATGTTTTGGAAACGACGTCTATGAACTAAGTTTTCATTTATAAAACTATGCTTGTTTTTCTTTGAAATTTAAGTTTATCAATGAATGGCATATTTGGTTTCATTTAGGGGGAAAGTATTTTAAACCTTAATGTTTTATCTTTTGCCTTTTTGTTTATGCCAAAAGGGGGAAAATAAATATGTGATATGATGTGATGAAATATGTGATGGAAATATGTGATATGATGAATTGATATGATGAATTTTGCATGCAATGACTTATATGATAAAATTTGGCAAATCAAATGAAAATGATATAATGAGATACAAATTCATCAAATCATGTTTACTTGAAAAAGAAAGAGGGAATATATATGCCTTATTGTATACTATTATCATATATTCTCACATTGTTTGTCATAATCAAAAAGGGGGAAATTGTTGACCTATGGTTAACTTTAAACCTTAATGTTTTGATTATTACAAACAAATTGGTTATGCTTTCTAACATTTTCTTTTCAAGCAAAATTCAAAGCGCTACAAATCGAACTCTCATGCAATGACAAGTTCAAAGTCAAAATCAATTCAAGAGTTCAAGCATCTCAAGATTCGAAGATCAAGATTGAAGAATAGATTTTTAGATAAAATTGTAAAGGTATTAACTCTTTAATCCTTAGCAATTAAATGAACGAAAGCTCAAATATTTTTATGCACAAAACATATGTCATTATCATTGCATAAAATACTTTCATCAAAGTCAAAAATCAAGTTTTTAAAACTGCAGAAACGGTCATCCGTTTGATCATCCGTTTGAACAGAGAGTTCAAACGGTCGACCGTTTGGATGAACCGGTCGACCGGTTGGCTGTCCTTTTTCAAAAAGTGCCCGTTCTGACTTTTTGCAGTTCAACGGCTAGTTCTGACCAATCTGACCAATCTGACCGGTCGACCGTTTGGTCATCCGGTTGGTCATCCGTTTGGTCAGAAAGTGACGAAAATTCATCTCTATAAATACCACTTCATTTACTATCATTCAATAACACTTACAAGAGCATTTATAGAGAGAATCATATTGAAAAACTTCATCCAAAGCTTCATTGTATTTATATCTTCAATATCTCATATTGAAAAACTTTGTTTGATTAAATCAAACCTTTGATTCATCTTTCTCAACAAAGTTTTCTTCTAACACTTGAGCTTTCCTTATTCATTGCTATTCATTAAAGTGTTAGTCTCTCTTAGAACTAAACTTGTATCTATCATTCATCTAGAGAGAAATACTCAAATCAATTTCTTCATATACTTGGGTCATATTGAGGTCCCGTGCAAAAGCTCAATATTGTATAAGGATCGGTGCTCCTTGTTTGTAAGTCACCGGGTACATTGTAAGGGTTTGGATTGCACCATAAGTCAATCAAAATAGTGGAAAGGCCGTGCTCGTGTTGGAGAGCTTGGTAACGGGGGACGTAGATCATTGGTTGGATCGAACCTCCATAAAAATCGTTTGCACTCTCTCTTCTCTTTTATTTACTTATATTGTGCTTATATTTGAGTGAATCAATTTTTATTTCTTAAATTTCATTTTTAAGAATATTTTTCGAAAAAGTTTGAGAAAACCAATTCACCCCCCTCTTGGTTAGTTATTCTTGGGCTATCACATTTATTTTTGAATCCATTTTTTTCTCATAACGATATAACTTAACGAGATCTTTTCGTTTTATTATTTCAGCTAGCTGAACCTCTTCTGGGGTTTTATAATTAGTTATGTCTATATACTCTCCAAGAGCATATACCTCCTCAATAGGATCATCTTTATAATTGGCTCCATTTTTTATTTGAGAATTTTTTAGAATAAAATGTCACCACGCTTCAGGCGTGTCATTAATTTACCTGATATAATGTTAATGGATTGTCCTTCAAGGACGCTAATGTAAATTGGAGTATTTAGAGCTGGTATATGATATTTGATTTAATCTCTTTGGTCAGTAAATGCATCTGTCAAATGTATAACTTACAAATGAGTTATTTGTCGAACTTCTGGTTCATATTGTCTTGTGCAAGGATTTAAAAAATATAATATGCTGTATTTTCATGTATTCTTTCTAGCTACTCAATTTCTCTCCCCTAATGTTGAGAAAACTGTCTTATCAAAATGACATTCGAAAAACAATATTATAAAATATCACCCATTAGGACTTAAAATATTTTATAATGTTCCATATTAAACATGTATTCTCAACATTTTTTAAAACTCATCTCAGTGCACTATGGTGGACCGATTGTACATATATTGCACTATCAAAAATCATTAGATGGATAATATTAGGCTCTGACCATAAGTCAACTATAGCGGGAGTAACTTTAATGTTGGCATGATGCGTATAAGTATTTCAACATATAAAATAGCATTCCCTAGATAAAAATGGGAAGCGCTTTGTTCTCAATAGTAATGGTTTAGAATTTAATTGGAGGCGTTGAAAAACAATATTGCTAAACCATTTAACATCATCTCAACTAATATTTATTAAAAGTTTGAGATTTAGACTCACTAGTATTGACAAGACACATCACCGTCTTGGTTGTATAATCTGAAAATTATGCTCATAATTTAAAATTTGAGCAAGTAATCTCGCAAACTTCAAATTGCGAATAATAACACCATACAATCATCTAGTAGATGTATCTATTAGATACAAATAATATATAGATGGTTAACATGGAAGGTGATGGGGTCCCATAAATCACCTTAAATAATTTTCAGAAATACGGGGAATTCAGTCCCGATTTTACCTAGTGAAGGTCTACTAGTTTATATACAATGAGAACAAGCATCACATGAGAATTCATTCTATTGAAATATCTTCTGGTTTTCAATAGATATTCTCATTAATAATTCACATCATATTGATCCGGGATGGTCTAACCGGTAATGCCAATCAATAAAAATTTTAGGACATTGAACTTCTAATTCAATATTGTACTTCTTCAAATGTATCAACATTCTAATATTACACAACATTAATATTTTGAAATTATAAAGTTATGCTTCTTCAAGAGCAACAACACAATATTCTTTTTTAATATTTTCTAAACTTTCTGTTTCTACAAAAACAATAATATTATTTTCTTTTAAAATATTGATATTCATAATATTATACTTCTTCAGGAGTATTAATACAATATTTGTATAAATTAATATATCTTATAAAATTACGTTCTTCGAAAGCAAGTAATATTCGACTAGAATATTAATATAATGTTGTGCTACTTCATGAGCAACAACATATTATTATTTAAAGATTTACTCATCATAAGCAAAATCATACTAGAAGTTAGATCTTTTACAATTATGCTCTTCGAGAGTAAGTACTACGCCAGAATATTAATCTAATGTTGTGCTTCTTCAAGAGCAACAACAAATAATTTTAAATATATTAAACTTTATAAAAATTTGCTCTTCAAGAACAATAGTTTAATATTAGATCTTATGAATTATGCTCTTATATTCTGCCAGAATATTAAAGTAATGTTGTGCTTCTTCAGGAGCAACAATAAATTATTTTGAAAAATTGAATTGTATAGAAATTTACTCTTCAGGAGTGATATCATAATATTCTTATAAAATATTAGATTTATAAAATTACGTTATTCGAGAGCAATAACTTAATAATAAATCTAACAAATTACGCTCTTCAGGAACAAGTGTATTTTATTGAAATATTAATATAATATAAAGTTGTACTTTTTCTAGAAGACCAACGAAATATTATTCTGGAATATTAATTTGTATAAATTGATAAACACAATATTATTTTAAATATTGATATGTTATTATTAACAATATTCAAGAAATATTTATCTATCATTTATCAATACAGAAAAATATATAATCAAATACGATAGTAAAGAGAATACTAACTTTTTGTCCAGATGAACCATGGGATCTTGATTCTAACCATTGGATTTGAATATCAATAAGTTTTGAAATTTTTGTCAAAATTTCAAAACAATCGGACCGTGGATCGCTAAGATATCAACGTTTGATCATAATTGCGCATGTTGCCCAAATTCTTCCACGAATTCAAAATTCATACTGTTCTCACAGAGATTTCTCACTAATGAACCGTTTGATCTAGATCTCCACCGTTGGATTTTACGAACAATGAGTTTTGAAGTTACTATTCAAATTTCACAATGATCGGACAACGGAGTATTGAGATAATAAAATTTTATCACAGCTACACAGTCTGTCCAAATTCTGCGAATTTTCTAAACTATTGCACTCAGATTTTCTCTCTATCTTGTGTGAGTTTGTTCGTGCTGATAACGTGTTTTAAAACTAGAAATTAGAGAGAAAAAGAGAAGAGAATAAAGAGAGTCAAAACTCAAGTGTGTTAATTTACTATAACAGTGACCCTTATTTATAGGGTTACAAAGGGAGTTACAACATGATTAGAATACACTTTTCTAGAGTAAGTAGATAACTATATAGACATCTAGATACAACTAAATAGTCATTCATCATTATCTATAATTTTACAACAAATTAAAAATTATTGTGCATTAAAGACTCTTATTTTTTTGGATATTATCGTAAATAAAATCAATTCAACCATTTTGTTGCTACAAATCTTATCCCATCAATTTTTCAATTTTGAAATTTGAAATTTGAAATTGAAAGTACCAACATATCTTAGTTCCTAGGCTACCAAACCAAATCTGTATTACGAGAACAAGTTCTAGCAACTGAAAAATATTTGCAGAATTATTTTGATGTTGAAGAAATAATTTTCGATATCAAATTCTATTTTCAGCAGTGGTAACAACATGCACTTTCCATCGACAACATAATAGAACGAAGTAACAATTTGCAATAATATATATGTTTGCATAATTTTTCTGACGTTGAATAAACAATTTTCGATGTCATGTTCTATTTTCGACATGGTAAGTGGTGACAAGATTTTGTAACCACTAACAACGTAATAAGATAAAGTAACACGACCAATTTTTCTTTATCTCAAGAAGACAATTTATTATGATAAATTTCAATCTTCTTGGGTTCCTTAGAGCATCTCCAATGTATTCTGTCTATTGCAGTCTACGTAGCAGGTAAAATAGACAAACTTCTAGTCCATGTGACACTACGTCTATAGAATAGACGGTCAAATTAAAATTCATCTCCAATGGATTCTATCTAAAACTATTTCTACCGCTTATGTGGCATTAATTTTTTTATAAAATAATAATAAAAAAAATTCCACATAACAGTGGAGATTTAAATTTGCTTACTCACTCCGTCTAGAAGTCCGTCTAAATTTAGACATACTTCTAAAAAGAGTTTATTTTTTGGTGTACTACATCAGTTAAATGGAGTCCTCGCCAGCATGCATTAGAGAAGGTTTTTCATAACTCTTTCTATATCGTCTTACGTAACACGTCTAAAAAGCTATAGATGCAGTGCATTGAAAATTCTCTTAAATGAAATGGAATCAGATTGTGGTGCCATATCTTCTACCACGACTTGTAATATAAATACATTAATAATAATTAAAAGAAACACCGTGTCTTCTTCATCATACAAAACTACAAAGTTATCTGCTAATTGACATACATGCGAAAAACTGTGTTTTCGTGTGTCATTCAGTATCTCTTTGATAAGTTTGAGAAAAAAATCGTCAAACGCCAATGTCTTTCAGTGCTTCATTGAGAAATTTTTGGTATCATGACTCATCAAAAAATTTGTCGGCAACTCCCTTCCAAGCTCCCCTTAAAAAATTGTCCTTTAAGACAATATATAGCACATCTGATACCTTACAAACAATAATTAAAGAATGCAAAAATATTAGTAGGGGATATTAATCGATAAGCTAATGACTGCAAAAATAAATAATAAAAAAATAGATATTAATCTATAAATAATGGAATTCAAATGTACTTACTTTACCATTAACGGTTTGGTTGAAACTTGAAGAAATTTGATCGAAGATCATTGTCGAAAATGGTATAATCGAAGAAGATGGAATAGTGTTTTTTTTCTTACATACCATAGATACTAGAGCTGTAAAAGAATCGGATATGGTTCGGATCAACATAAATCCGATCTGATCCAATAATAGTGATAAATATAATTTATATACTTATATTGACTCCTTAATGAAGAGTTTTCGTATACTTTTTAAGTATTTTAGAGTCGATAAGTCTTTGTTCATTTTTGTGATTGTAGGACAAAATCTCCGAACTCAAGTCACATTGGTGAAATCAACGAGTAATTGAGAAGAAATTGAGTTTTTGAAGTGAATATCAAGAGCTAAACATTGGAGTATGAGAAAGAAGATAAAATCAATAAGTTTAAGGTGTGTTAGAGTGACAATGAAGAGTTTAAGTGAAGGATCAAACACCCGAAAGTCGAAGAATCGAATTGAGAAACTACAACTGGAACAAGTGGGGAAATTAAAGAATAAAGTTTGGTACAAATATTTTCACATGGAAAATAATATACCATTGAAACAATAATTGAATTACAAGTCTAACACATTTTACGGATCTCAATTTAGAGTTTTCTACAATAAGTTATGGTAGTTTGAAAAACAGTCGCGCGTCGGACAAAACTCTGTCCGCTCGAGCTGGCCGGAGGCTCGCTCGAACGGATCATCAATCAAAAAATGGCAGTTTCTATCCGCTCAAGCGAACAGACCAGCCACTCGAGCGAACGGTGCTGCGGCCAAACCTTTATTTGAGTTAAAATTCTATTTTTGGCATGTTTTTAGAAACTTAGGGCACGAAATTCAACCCTAATTGGATCCATATAAATAGAACAACTCTTATAACAATTTGGGAGTCGAATTTTAGGAGAGAAAATGAGGCAAAAACACAAGACTTCTCCTGTGAATTGACATCAATCTTGATTTTCTTGGTTTTCAATTAAGAAGAAGAAGAAGAAGAAGAAGATTATTCAAGAACTTGTTAAAGAGATTCATTGGGTCAAGATTATTCTTCAATTTTCTTCCACATTCATAGAATCAGGGTAATGTCCTTTCAATTATTTATGTATTTTTGCAATACCAACATGATGGGCTAAACTCTTTATACTAAGGATGATGTTGTAAACCATATGTTGAAGTTTTAATTTAAAGATTCTCGTTTCTAATCTTAATTTGTGTTTGTTTGATTTATGTCATGGTTTTAACATCTGTTTGAATGATTGATCACCATTTGAACGTATTTGTAATTTATTTCATTTCTGAAATGTTCAAAATAGATTAACTCATTATGGTTTTAAACACTAAGTCCTATAGAAATTAGAAATAATTTTCTATGCTTTAAGCAATCAAATTTGATAATCTTGATATTAAAAGCGTTTTTGTATATTCGAATTCAAAATACCAATATTTTAGAACGTATATGAAAATATGTTTAATTATACTCAAAAGAGATTATTAGATAACTTATGATTATCGATTGTCAATTTGAACATAAATTAGATTAGAACGTGTGATTTTGAAGATTAAAATAGATACTAATGGTGAAGTCGAATTCCTAGCATTACTCATTTACTTGAATTTTCTTCAAAAACCATATGTGATCGTAGTTTAAATTATGGTCATAATATAGGCATAGTTATAATACTTCATTCGATCTTTTATTTTGTGTATTCGACATAAGCTCGAATTGGTTGAATCTAAAGTCTAAATCCTCGTGGAATACTCTTTTACTCACTTTTAGTATTACTTGTCAACGAACTCATACACTTGTAGGATTTCACCGAACAAATAGCATTATTTTGTTCCTATTCGATCCAATAATCCGACTGATGACTAATAGCTAAACACATATCCAATCTGTTAGATTATCTGATATTCGACCCAAAAATTTTCTTTCAAATTTCAAAATTCAAGATAATTACCCATACATGGGCGGCTCGCTCTTAATTGCCCATAAATTTTATATTGAATATTTTTTTGTGGACACTTTGTTTTCCTAAACCCTAAAGTTCCTTTTCTTTATTTTTTCGGATGGACTCTACACTTCCCACAAGTTTTATATTAATATTTTGTGAAACAATACAATTTGACATGCTTGAACTATTATTATTACATAAATAATTAACAATACTTTCTTAAATAAATAAATAATATATATATATATATAAAATTTAAATATATTAATAGATAATATTGGATCAGATCAGGCCAAATCCATACTTGTTCCATTTACTCAACGGGTTGTTGGATTCGGCTCTTTATCGGATCATCGAGTTATGTCATCAAATCTATCTCCTATTGATTAAATCATATTCGGATCAGATCCAGATCAAAATTCGATCCATTGACATGTCTGATAGAAATAGGGTTGTGTGAGAGAGTGAAATTTGAATAACTAGGAAGAAGACTTTTGGTATTACCGTGAATTTGAATTATACGATTTGGTCCTCAAGAATAGGATATATCAGTTATTAAGTAGATTTGACTAGAAATTAATTAATAAATATTTTTTTATAATTACAGTAAATATAAATGGTAATTAGTAATGTTGGGGAAAAAAATCTAGATTTCAAAATGTTGCAAAAAAAAGAGGTAGAGATCCTAATTTTCTCAAAAAAACAATTTGGAAAGTATCCACCTATCTTGTTTAGTTTTTAAATTCCATACTTATTGTTTATTCTCTTTTATTTCAAAATTACTAACTTTTTCATTTTTAACAAGTATTGTATATTAATCCTGCATTTCACCTATACCAACATACACAGACCACCACCACCACCACGACAGTGAGATCGCTTACCTCCGCATTTCACCTATTACAATTTTTTTTCCTTTTCTTCTCATTTTCTTTACTGGTGACGGAATCGGCAAAGTGATGGTGGTGCTGCAGATCTGGTCCATCGTGGATGAAGATGAAAATGGGATCTTTGTGGTTGGTGGCGGTGTTCTAAAAATTAAAGTCTGGTTGTGATGCAGATCTGTTAGCGATGGTGGTTGGATTTGGTGGTGGTGGTGGTTTCAGATAGTGGCGGGTGTGGTCTTAGATGGTGGTGATTGGATTTAATTTTGCCCCTTTGGCTTATATTTTTTGGTAGAATGATATGTTGTAAATAGCAATAAGTGTTGGTTGTGGTGGTGATGGTAGGTCGCGTGGTCCAAATCTATTAGTGGTGGTGCTTTGGGATGAAATGGTGATGGTGATGTGGTGGTGGATGGTACAGATATGGTGGTGGTTTGTGACGGAGATGATTGGTTTGGTGGTAAATTTTGTGTGTAACAAATGTAACACACGATTTTTATAACAAATGTAACAGCAAGTGCTATAAAAAGTAAAAACAATATTTTTAGAATAAAAAAGTGAAATGATATTTTTAAAATTATTTTATTTTTTATAGTATAGGGTGAAACTATCCCAACAATTCCATTTTTTTTTTTCACTTGTAACAAAAGTAATTGGGCTTGGACTGTCTTTAAATCGTAAAAGCATTATTGTAAATAGTAGCACAGGTCTCTAACCACTTTGTGCTATAACAACTTGGTCCCCAACCTCTAGCTTATGGCAAGTTAGTTCCTAGTGGACGGTTTAAGTCCATTTGATTATTAAAAATTATTTTTTATTGGAAGAACAATTATACCTTTATTTTTCATTAAGAATTTTAGCTTAAATGGTCCCTAACGTGTACTCATTGTACATTTTTGGTCTCTCACTTTTTATTTTAGTCAGAGAGGTCCCCAACTTGCCTTTAGTTGTACAAATGGTTAGTTATTCCGTCCAAAAAGACTGTTAGTTTTACACACCAACTTCAATCTTCTTTTATAACAAGGACAAATTTGTCAATTTAAAAATAAATGATTAAAATTTAAAAATAATAAAAAGCATCATCTTCTTCAACACATCCCTACCATGTGACTATTTTTGTTAATTTAGTAGATAAAGGTAGACGTATTGAAACAAAACAAAAAAAGTTCGATGACTAAAGTAATACCATGTTAGGTGACTAACTGTGAGTTTAACTCGACTTTAGACATGTGAATGTTTCTAATTTGAGTATGTTTCTCTATGTATATCATGTAGGATCGAATTGAAAGCTACATCTACAAATTTTGGCTACAATTTGGGATCGTTTTGGACAAAATTAAAATTTTGTTTTTGTACAACTCAAGACTAACTATGGATTATAACAAGCATAAATTGGATTGCAATACATGACTAATAGAATAGGAAACCTAAAGATTGCATTTTCAATTGTACAAGAATCTATTGATGGTAAATGAAATTAGAGATTGTATTCTCACAACAATTATTTATGTCATAAAAGATTAATAAGATGTGTTCTCGTGTATATGGGAATAGACCAGGTGAAGACTATTCAGCGGCCGACACGTGGCCGTTTCATCGATGCACTCAATTATCAGTAGGAACATACAGTTGGAAGTAAACTTGTACGCTATCACGAAACCCACAAAAGAGGCATTATTAAAAACGTAGGCAAGATAGTACTAAAAACAGCTTTTGACAATAAGTATTTAGGAAAATTGACGCAAATGGTCCTTAACATATGTTCATCATGTGCAAATGGCCTTTAACTTTTTATTTTTGATAGAAAGATCTCGAATATATATATTTAAGTGCACAAATAGTTTTTTTAGACAATCTGTCCAAAATGTCAGTTAGGTCTGCTCGTGGACTCCACTTTCTTTTTAAAGCAAATGCAAATTTGTCACATCTAAAATAAAATAAATCAAAAGCAAAAAATAAAATGTATCATCTCCTTCAACAATCCTACCGCCACAACACATATATTGCCACCACTACCAACACCACCCACCCCTTCACTGACGCCAGCGTTTTTGCCATTAACCCCCTCCCCCTCCCCCTCCCCGTCCCCGGTTTGTGTCACAAATTCGACGTCCACCAATTTCTGTTAGCAATGAGAGTGTGGAGATGGTATGGGTTGAAGAAGAATATATTTGTAATTTTTAAAAAATATTTTACTATTATTTATTTTAGAATTGACAAATTTATTCCTGCTATTAAAGAAGAGTGTAAACTACGTGCAAACTACCAGGTATTTTAGATAAATTCCATTCAAAATGACCATTGGCACACGAAAATATAAGTTTGGAACCTCTCTGCAAAAAATAAAAAGTTAGAGATCATTGCTCCAGTTTTTCTAATTTTGTATGCCATTTGTCTTCATTTTCCATGTTTTATATCGTGGCCCCAATTTTGCTGAGCCAATTTATAGTACCATCAATAGTGTTATTTTCAATTATGCTGCAAAAATAATGGAGAAATTAATATTGGACCACAATTGAGTGATAATGCAAATTGGATGAATGAATAGAGGTTACCCTCTTCTTCTTTTTATGCGTGTCGCGTGTTACAAAACTTCACCATTATCAACAACAACAGCAAAAAAAATCTTTATTATATATATATTTTTGTTTCTCTACTAAAAATGAAAATAAATCAACTTTCACGAAAAAATAAGATTTCAAATCGTGCGAAGATACAAAACCAAAATTATCTTCTTTTAAAATTTCTCAAAAGTTATTTCACAATTCAAAATCTTAATATTTCATAAGAAGGATTGAATAATACGTAATAGTGTTAAATTTTAAAAAAAAAATTAAAATTTTGTACATTATATTATCAAATCGTGTTCAATAGTGTATACCAAGCATTCATATCAAGCATGCACACAATGAAAGCGCAAGAAAATTTTCTTTCCTTTATTTTGGCCTTTTAACTCGTACTTTATGACAACATAACTGATTTTGAAGAGTAGTGAATATAATAAATGATTTTTTTAAGCATGATTTGTGTTTTTTCTGTCTATATTAAGATAAATAAGGAGAAAAAAAGGAAATGATGAAAAGTAAAATATATGGGTTAGTATTTGCATCATATTTATTATATTTTTTAGTGATAATTTCACCCTATACTACAAAATGTAAAATAATTTAAAAAATACTATTTAACTTTTTTTATTCTAAAAATACTGTTTTTTATTTTTATAACACTTGTTGTTACATTTGTTATGTTTGTTAATAACAAATGTAACACATTTATTATAACTAAAATAACAAATGTAACAAATGTAACAACAAGTGTTACAAAACTAAAAAAAACAGTATTTTTAAAATAAAAAAAACATGATAGTATTTTAAAAAATAGTTTATTTATTGTGGTTATTTTTGAAAAAACCCCTATTTTTTATTATATACACTATATTTTAATTGTAATTAAAGGTCGCAACCTTTGTTCATTGTAGTATTTATGTTCATGATATTTTTTTCGTTAAATTCTTATCTTCAACTTTCTATTAATTAGCACAGTTCATCGTTAATGATTGTTTCTGTCAAAATATTAAGTTTGCGTGCTTTGAAATGAAGAAAGAGTGTTTTGTCGCACTTTTTTATTTATTTATTTTTAAAATATGATGGATAAATAAGTCGTTTTACATTGTTCCAATATACTTTTTGGACAAAAATTATCATTAGAGATAATATATGCTAATTAAAAGAAAAATAAAGATAAGAATATCATAAAAAAAGTTTGGACATAAGTGCTATAATAAGCAAAGATTCAGGACTTTAAAAATAATAAAAATGTGGTGCAATAAATAAAAACTGTGATGTGAATATAATTATCTAAAATATATACGCTCGCATAATTTATATAGGCTCGACCCAATGTTAAAGGATAAATTCAACATCAGTTAAACACCGAAATATATACAAAGGTTTAGGCTTCTCCATTTAACAAGATCAACATTTTAAGATGAAATCATAAGTTTTAATATAGTACTAGAGCTTATTAAGTTCCAACGAGCAATTCAATCTGATTAAGACTAAAAAACGAGCACTCCAGTATTGGTGTTATTAGCCGAGTCTCCATCTTGCACAGCATATTAAGGGATAAATACATTGGTTAAATATCAAAATATTAACTAACATATAAGAGTTTGGGCTACTCCTCTTAATAAAATTGATATTTTAAGATGTAGTTTATTATTAAGCTCAAAACGAGCGATTGAATCCGCCTAAAACTTAGAATTTCAAGATTGATGTTTTCAAATGAGCCACCATCTTGGAAGGGCATGTTAATAATAAATTTAACGTCGATTAAATACCGAAATATTAACTAATACATAAGAATTTGGATTACTCATCTTAATAAAATTGACCTTTTAATATAAAACCCTAACTCTTAATACCCAATTAAATAGAGAGTCAAAGTAGTCGAGTAGACAATTTTTTAACAAGGAATATTTTTATATTTTGCATTAAAATATTAAAGATAAGGGCCTCGTCAAGATAATTTTCTTATACAAGAAGGCATTCACCGGAAGCCTCATATTAGAATAGTAGATATAATGCCGGGGCTAGCAAGGAGAAAAGACAAAATGGCAGGTCAAGTTTTCCAGCTAAATACAGAATACGTACACACCAAAACAAAACCCCATTATTGGGAACCGTCGATACCCTCTTGCATTTATGTCGTTATAATCCACCCACAAATGAGCCACATACTGCCCACACCCATAAATTATTTATTATTATTATTATTATTATTATTACTTAATCCTCTCACTGATAAAAAAATATATACATTATTAAATAAATACAAATCAATCTTAACAGAAAGTGTGAACACATTAAATAATTATATTTATTTGATGATATGTATATGTGAAACAACAAATTTAGACTCATATATATATATATATATATATATATATATATATATATATTGTGTTATTCATAGTTCGTCTCATTTAAAATGACATATATCAATTAATGTTACTTATATTTAATTATATATAGATTGCTTTTAACCCTTAACATTCGCCTCTGATTTTGTACCGAATAACGGTAAGATGATCCAAATGTCTATGTCAAAGTCAAAAATGGGTCTTCCTTAATTATCATAATTTATTACTTTCTTCTTTTTTTTAATTTGGTAAAAGAAACAGATGAAATGGACATGCATGTGCCTCCATCAAACAGTTGGAATAAATGTTACTGGCATCAATCATTAAATAACATGCCACTATCAATCAAAAGAAGCAACAAAAGTTATAATACAAAGATTTATCTAAGAATTAATTATCATTATCTCTGAGTAATCTGTGTACACTAAACATTAATACAAATCAATGAATCCACAATATTGGAAAGAAAAATGGGACACTCTCGCCGTTTACAGACAAATACAACTATAGACTCTGGTGGGTGGGGATGGGGATGGGGTAGGGGTAGGGGTATGGGCCCTGCTTTCTCTTTCTTAAATCTATCCCACTTTACATATAGTACATGACAGCAGTGAGCCAGACCACACTGGTCACAACCAAGATCATTCAAGAATTCCCCTTAACAAATGAAGCATGTCCCCACATAGCCCATGTGTTTGAGAGAATGAATGGCAGCAATTCACAGGGGGCCATGCTTGAGGCTTTTGAGCAAAGGGAATCAATGGAAGGTGTCGGTGAGGTGGTCCGTTGGAGAAAACGTAAAGAAAAAGAAAAAAGATGAAAAATTCTTTCTTTATTATTTTACATAAAAATGTGTAAATTGGAATTTTATTATGAATGCAGGTGATGTTGGGATCCAATGGTGTTTTGCTCGAAAGCCTTGATGGTAGGGGCCAGTTTTTTCATGCTGTCGTCGTATACGTAGGGGAGTTTGTCGAGCCACGTGGTGGTCGTCTTAGCGAACATCGGTAGTAGCTTGCGGCAGAGCTCTTCGTGTACTGTGATTGTGTTGTGGTAGTGGTAATAACGGATTTTTGTTTCGGTCTTGTGCAATGTTCCACCGATTACGTTCTCCGACATGTGCACTCCTGTTGAATAGGCATTCCTTGCCTGAATAGCGTACTTGCGATCTCTTCTGATTCTTGTCCGGGAGTCCCTGAATAGCAGCTTCTCGAACCCCCATTGCCTAATAATCCCAGAACAAAGTACATTTTTTCATCAGTCCCATATCAAACACACTAAGTGACAATAAATGATAATAAATTGTTATCTTAATTCACAAAAGAACAAAAGTTTTGCTCTACTGATCAACACTATTCATGTCTTTCTTCCGCTGTCTTATGTTCTCTTTATAGAATGTTAAAAAGGTAACAAGATTCCATTGGCATATTGAAATGCCACAAGATCAAGAAATTAAGGTCGTTTATGACAATTGATATGCTCTGCAAATCCTAAATCCCATCAATCAAATGACTTTTTCGAGAAACAAGTAACAATAATGAATCAAGAATGATAACAAGGCAATGCATGATCAACTTGAAATAACTGATTTTGGGTAATGCATACCTGGAATAGTCCTGAGTGGAATCATTCAAGCAGAGCACACTGGACATGGCGTTTTGCTCAATGGTGAATTGTGTAACATTTGAGAATTCTTGTAATACTGATTCCAGAGTGTTCCCATTTGGGAGATAAATGTATTCATCCACATCGAAGTAGAAAGTCCAGTTAGCAGTAAATCGATGGCGGTGGAGGCAGTCATTCACCACCAAGAACTGGTTGTAGTAGTACCCATCGTACTCAGCTTGAGCTCTAATGTCCTGCAGCGTCACCCTCCCAGCTCTCACCCATGGCTCCAGAACAGCCCTCACCTCCGCCGACACTCCGCCAGCGTCGTGGAACACGAAATGCGAGCTGGGCCCAAAGAACCACGCGTGATAGGCCATCCATTCCCTCATTCTAGCAGCATTCAAGTTCCCGTACAAGGAGGACCCGCAGTACAAGTACTCGTATTTATACGGTGGGCTGTACTGGGACTCGTTGTAAGAACCTGGTGCCTCTTCCATGGCGGTGAATTTCTCGTACTTTCGAGGCGATTCGCCGTAGTAGGCGTAGAGCACCAGCTTGCCACCGCTATTATCTGCGTTGGGGTTCGAAGAAAACGTGCAATTCACAACCACGACGGTGTAGACGCGGCCGTAGCCCCAATCCGGGAGCATTTTATACGCCTTAGCCTTAATGGAAGAGTTCCCGTTGTTGGGGATCCACTCACATTTGTACCACGGTTTGCCAAAGACATGAATCGGTTTAGAAGCTAAACCCACCACTGCAAACGTCCGGGGGCCACCGCGGTAGGCACCCATTTGGACAAAAAGCGCGGCGGCGTTGCCATAAGCTTGGAAAGTACGCTTGTTAGGGTCAGCTGGGGGACTGGGTTTCACAAGCTTCTTCTCCGCCAGCGGCGTGACACCGGCACCGACATTCCCGGACTTTATCGGCAGAGACTCAGTGGTACCCGATGTGGAAGCTGAGCACCGATTAGTGGCGGAGATGAGGTTTTCGTAGTACGGCTGGAGGTTCCAGATGACCATTACAAGTGTAAGAGCCAGCAATGTGGCCACTAATGGCTTGGTCTCGAAGCAGAGAAACATTTTTCCGACGGGGTGGCCGGAGACCGAGGCCGGCATTCCATCTTTCCTCATAATTATCCGACTGACAAATATGTGACACTGTTGACCACTGTCTATTAGACCGACAGCTTTGTGTGTCTGTGCGAGTGAGTGGCAGTCGATTTGATTAAGATTTCAGGCACTTTTATGTCTTCTCCTTCGCTTTCTTAGTAGGTTCCTTATGCCTTTACCACTACAACCTTGGATCTTCTCTTATTCACTTAAATGCCATTTTAATTATTCACCCAACTCTTTTTCACCATAAGTGCATCGTCAATAAATTCAATGGATTGAAAAAAAATATGGGTCACATTATCAAATAAACAATATTTATTAAAAACACTTCTTCAATGCACTAAATAAAGCACTATGTTAGACTGACGTGGCACTAGAAAAAATAAAAAATATGAGATACCCCTTCTATATTTAGACGTTATGTAAAATTGTATGAGTCATCAATTTTTTTACTTTTGTTAAGTAGATTTGTTTTATTATTTTTTAATTTAAAAAATAAATGACACATAATATATTATTGGATTGTAAAAGGAATCAATTGGAGAGAATTTTTAGATTTCACCGTCTATTTATTCTACATAATTTAGAAGTTTTTCTATTTAATTACCTCGTCAACTACAATCTATTGAGTGCATTAAAGATGCTCTAATAGGATAAAACTTTGAGCAAAATCTTAATTGGATTTTTCATAAAATTAGTGCATGACTTGTTAATTAATTACTATACTTCGTAATAAAAGTGTTTCACATTAAAAGAAAAATATCTTTTAATATTTTAATATAAAGATATTCTTATAACTTTTATTTAACATTTTCATTTGTAGCGTATTACGTGCAATTACATAAAAAATCAATTACAATATAACTATCAACTAATCAATTTCCATGAGTTTTGAGGACATAAGTGATTGAATATGACAAAGTGTTGAAATTTCAAATAAAATTGAAGTTTAATTACCTAAATGGGATAATTAAAGTTGAGTGACCTAATTGAGATTTCAATGAAAGTTCAGAGACTGTGAAATGAAATTTACCCTATTATATTATAATAATTATGTACATATAGTGCTGGATAAATGTTGAGTTATTCTTTACGGAATTAATGCAGCCGTTATTCTTTACGGAATGTCGAGTTAAATGTTGCTGGATAAAAAATAAAAATAAAAAAGATAATTGTATATTTGGTCATTAATCTTTCAAAAAAGTTGGTGACATGCTCTTAACCTAAAAAAATAGTACCACACATCTCCAACGTTTGAAGAAATAGACATCGTAGGTCCCTTTTGACAGTTTCCATCCGTTTTCTCCGTTAAACATCAAAATTGGACTCCACGCGCTTTCTTTCTCCAAAATAAGCGATTGGAATTGTAGGGATAAAAATGTCAGTACGATGTAAACTCCCCTCTATTTTTTCTCCAGATTCTTGTTTATTACTTTGTTCTGACATCTACTTTATTGCAATATATATAACTGTATACTATTTTCACTCCAATTTGCTATCTCTTATCCTCCTCTCATTTTCTATTACAAATATGACAGGGAGTGTATGCCGTTGTGGAAATCACGTGAAACTAAAAAGTTTTATGGACTGGTGGGAACCTAGCTAGGAGATCCTATGTTTGTGAGGTGAGTTCATTAATCAAGAAGATGATCTTGTTAATAGCAATAATGAAATATTTGACACTTTAATTTTTGTGCCCTAGGATAATTGATGTGGTTGTTTTGCGTGGTTTGACCCAATTTTTACCGAGCAAAGCAAGTGATTCCAGGGTTGCTGAATTAAAAGCGAATATATGAAGGACAAATAAACGAATTAGAAGCTCACGTAAAGACACTTGAAGAAGAGATTATTAACAAGCAACAATTAGAAATTCGGGAGCAGAGAACAAAGTATTGTTAGCAGGAATTGAGATTGTGGAAACCAGTAATGAAAAACACAAGTGGAGTTGTGTTAGGATTTGGTCATTTGTATTTGAGTTGTTCCTCAAATGGATATTCTTGTTTTAGGATATATGTAATTTCAGCATTTGTGATAATCGAAGCTTGCATTGTGAATGTAACTTATCCCTTTACTTTAAGTTGCTGATTTCCAAATATTACAATTGTTCTATAGCCTTCATTTATATCTATGATATATGGAAAAATGCAGTAATAATGTGAACAGCCTGTGCAAAGGACAATAAAGGTTGGGGACCCATCATGCTATCTTATGTATTAACTTAGCATGCATGACCACACAAATTTGAAAGGTTGGGGACGGACGGTGCTATTGTAATTAAAGGTTGGGGATGTTACATACAACTTACATCAAATGTTGGGGGACCTGTAATGCCAAACCTTTTACACATAAAATGACGAAGATTCTCCTTGTATTAATAGCTTAACCCTGCTTACAACAACACTAAAAGAAATATCAATTTCAACGACCACATTTATCGTCGTTGATACACTGTATTCCGTTGTAGATACTATGGAACGACAAAATAAACTTCGTTGCTAGCTTGTCGTTGGTAGTTCGTTGAGAAAGAGTTTCAACAACAAAAAATGACGTTGTCGTTGCATTTGTGTATTTTCAACAACAACATATCATTGTTTCTGTATTATATAGTATCGTCTTTAACTTGAACATTAGACAACCAAAAATACGTCATGATTGATTTGAACAAAAAAAAAATAGTTGGTTTTTGAATGTTTTATTAACAACAAAAGTTTTTTTTAATAATTTTGTCGTTAAAAAACAACAAAATTACGATGGAGATTTTTGTTGTTGAAAATATTTTTAACCAATGACCTATATTTATTCTTGCTAAAGTTATGTGGATTAGTTGTAAAATTATACATTTACCAAAAAAAAAAAAAAAACAAATTGGTCGTTGAAATTACAATCATTTATCGTTAAAAACATCTTTAGCACTGATTTTTTTTTTTTTTGTGGATAATTTTATTGTTTAATAATTTTTATTAATAAATACATTTGAAGATAATAGTTGTAGTTGCAAATAGATAAATTGATAGTTAATAACATTTGTCACATTTAATTATGTGCACAGAAGCTCTCTTCTTTGCCATACGCGTCATAAGATAAAACCTCAACTTTTCTAGTAATGTAATAACTAGCTTGTAATAATGCAGCGTTGAAAGACTTGCAAATGTTGTTCATCAATATGTCACACTCTTTTGTAACCCTGAAGTGTGACTTACTCTATTGCCCTACTGGCTTGTCTGTCAGCCATCTGTGTGCCTCAACATCCTGAACTTTCATCCTTTCCATCCATTCCTTCCATTCGGCTACAGTCGTAGCCCTTGCAGCTCTCCATAAAATGTTCTTCAGATGTGGACCTCGATGTTGACATTTGAAGTTATTGTGCAAATGCCTAATACAAAAACAATGCTCCGTATCTGCACACAAGGTATCCAATGCGTCCACCAACCCCTTCTGCTTATCACTGATGAAGGTCCAACTACTTGCATCAACAATACCCAAATCATCGACCAACAACCGTATGAACCAAGTCCAAATATTCTTGTTTTCTGACTCCACCACAGCATATGCAACAAGATACATAGCATTCTCTCCATCAATTCCTACGGCAGACAAAATGTGGCACCCAAAATCACCCTTCAAGAAACATTCATCAAGCCATATTACTCTCCTACGTCCTGCAATAAAGCCTTGTTTGCATGCAGCCAAGCAAACATAAACCCTCCTAAACTCCCTTACATCCCCAGCCAGCATTGTCTTCAAGATAATTGTGCTACCAGGATTACTCATCCTCAGATGTTCACAATAATCACACAATATGGAAAATTGTTTTTGACTTGTACCTCTAATTATGTCTAGACATTTTGTTCTAGTTCTATAAAATTTCTACTTTGAGGCGGTCGAAGTACAATCCTTTTTCACTGCATCCATGAAACCATTCAAGCGCCAATTTGGATTATGTTTAAATGTCACCATGTACTTCTCAGCCAAAAAGTTTGCATCAACGTGCCTGTTATGAAATATCATTGCATAATTGTAGTCCAATGCCATGGTTCGAATAATGAATTTATTCGTCGTCTTATAAAACCTTGCATACAACACCCATGGATAGTCATCATGTACGCACATATCACGTAGATGAAGCTTGTCATCCTTCTTGTACTTCACTTATCTAGCTCGCTTTATATTGTGTTTTAGGATTGCCTTCTTTAAAACCTTCTTGACTGTAAACTTCATACCTGCCAAAAAGAGTGTACAAGAGCTATGAGTACAATTGTGACAACATGTGCAAAAATATGACTACAAAGGTTGGGGACCTGGCAGGCAACACTATGTTATACATACCAATTTCAAGGTTGGGATCATCCACATCATCATTGTCCTTGTACATATTGTCAGGTATCCTGTGTTTGCCTTTCCCGTCATCGTCGTCACTGGCCAAACTCCATAATTCATCAAACATTTCACCCCCCCTTCTTCCACACTCCATGTTAGGATTAGTCATGACGTGACTCCAGTTGTAGTTTGTATCAAAGTTGTCATCATCGTTAAGGTTGGGAACCTCTTCATCGTAATCTGAATCCACTAATTGTTCCTCTCCATCTAATTTTCCTCCATCAGGATCACCACCACCTAGTTGTTCACTGCCAACCCCGCTTGCTTAACCTCTACAATTTTCACCACATAACACCCCATCTTCAATACCAGTACTATAATTTTGCACATTTTCTTCTTCATTGCGCACTCCGTATGCATTAGTAGCCAATCCCTCAGTATGATTCATAAAAAAAATCCTTGAATTATTCGCTAAATAAATAGTCACCATCATTTCGTAGTATGTCCTCCCATTCCTTGACTACTTCCTCGTATTGAGTTCTATTAAAAGGATCATCTTGGGATCTAACCGGTGGTTGTGAGCCAGTTAACAGATGGCTTTTTGGCTCAGCCTCACCTACAACGTCATCCAATTCATCTGAACAACTAGGACTTCTTTTTCTATCACGATCCTCTACCACATTTTCTTACTTGTCTGATTCTATTTTATGAACAATGCCTACACTATCTGATACCATAACGTTTGATCCTTCACCAATTACAAACCCTTCTTGTAACTCCGTAATCACAACAGACGATGAACCAGATTTCCACGGTAGGGCAAATACCTTTGGTCGTGTCACCACATAGATGTCTATAACCCTAGATTTGTTAATACCCCCAATCAATGTCAATATATCTCCGTCGTATATCAAACTTGTCAACCCATTAGTCAGATTCATCCTAGGTTTCCTATACGCGAAGGCCAATGGAGGAGGATAACACAAAAGCTCACCAATATCAGCCAACTCAAAGTACAATAATAAATCACAGTCCACCTAATCAATATAATGAACCTGTCCATGCGAGTACATCACGCTGTCCATTCTAGAGAAAAATTTTTCACCATGAATGCACTTGATGGTGAAAATTTTGAAATTTTCTTCTACAATAAAACCCCTCCAAAAAATAGAAGAAAATTTTGTCAGTGATTTTACGGTAACAAAGAATACAAATATTTGAAATTTTTTGGACAATATCAAACAAAACAAAATATTTTCTACCACTTTACCGTATGTTAGAGTTTATCTTTCTTCTTCTTTACAGTAGTCCCAGTGGTACTTCATTGTGCTTTAAAGTTCAGCCTACAAATATGCTTCACAGAATAACTACGAAGATTAGAAGGGTGATGTAGTGGTGTTAGCAGCGACGTACTCAAAAGTGAAGAATGATTCGCCTCAAGAGTGGAGAAGAAATGATGGTTTTGAAAAAGAACAGACAAAGCCACTTTTCAATTTCATATTTCATAAAGGCAAATAGAATCTTCCAGGTATATAGTGTACTAACATTTTTACCCCTACAATTCCAATCGCTTATTTTGGAGAAAGAAAGAGCGTAGAGTCGAATTTTGATGTTTAACGAAAAAAAACGGACGAAAACTGTCAAGAGGAACTTACGATGCCTATTTCTTCAAACGTTGAAGATGTGTGATGCTATTTATTTAGGTTAGGGGAATATCACCAACCTTTTTGAAAGGTTGGGGACCAAATATGTTATTATCTCAAAAAATGCTAATTTTTTCAATCAAATCACTTTCATCTATTGAAAATATTCAAATTTGATTGTTTACTGCTAAAATTATTTTTTAAATATTTATAAGTTGTGAATTTTACTGAATGTGTGAATAATAAGTGGTTAGTAAGTTGCGGGTCATACGAAATGTGTGTATAAAAAAATGTCAATTTAACGAGTTTAATTATAATCTAAGCTTTGCAAACATGTCGTTGTTTTACTCGATCAATTTCATTATATAAGATATGTTCTTGTAAATAATGAATTTCTTGGAGTATAATTGAACGATGCACCAAATATTTGTCGATAAAGCCCACTTCTTCCGACGAACATTTTTACATAGTCGGTTAAAATTCAAATAGAGCACAACTACTTTTGCCGACGACTGTTAATTTATGTACCGACAATTTTATTCATCGATAACATAATTTTACCGACGACAAACACATTTGTTGGTAAAAGTCATGACGAGAATTGATATTTCAAGCAAAAAAAAAAATTACACGTGGAAATTTGGAGGTAAATTATTGGGACGTGTTTTTTAGTTTTAGCAACGCTATGGTGGTCGTCACAATTAATTTAAAAAGATTGCATGATATTTTCTGACACAATTAAAAAGTCATAGGGAGATGATGCATTTTTACGACGAATATTTTGTCATTGGTAGAACTATTGCCTTTTATTTAACTTCCTCTAACATTTATTTAGATTTTTGAAAAAAACAAAACTTGAATCACGTTTCTCCCAACGAACTGAACTCGTCGCTTGTAGATCATACATTTACCTACACGTGGATGTTTTCAGCAAAAACATTAAAATAAAACAGATAAAATTTATACCAATACTTCTCAATGTAACAAGGGATCTACCGATGACACATTTCGTCAGCTAATATCTTCTTTTTCGACAAGTATATACGTCGGTAAAACTTATGTTTTTTCTATTGAACACATTTCATCGTCAAAACCCTTCACTAGTAGCTGTCTTCGATTATATGGCATATCTACCAATGAATTATTGATATGGAGACTACAAACAATAACTCTTTTTTAACATTCTGTTGCAAAACTCCATCTTGCAAGAGTCCAAAAAGGACAAGTATGGTAATATCAAATGCTGCTAAATGCACGATCTTTCATGCTCAGTTTCAAAATCGAAAGTTATATCTTGGAGGACAATTGCACTAGAGATGACATTCCTAAAGTTAGATATCTTTCAATACTTGGAGAAGAATCACTAGAGATCACAAAAGGGGGGAAAAAAAGTCATGTACGTACATTAGTCTCGAAAAGAAGTGTATCATGCCAAAAATTATCAGATTTCAAGCACTTGCGTACTCTGATTCTTTGCAATACAAGAATAGAAGAATGCCCAACCTCAATTGGCAAGTTGATTCATTTAAGATGTCTTGATTTGTCGGTCAATGACATCACTACATTGCCTGGTTCTGTTTACAAGATTTGCAACTTGCAAACTTTAAACACCCTTAAACAGCTTCTAGAAAATCTAAAAGACTTGAGAGCATCTACAACAACTTATCTATATTTAAAAACCATCTTCAGCATTTTATATTTTAAAGAGTATCTATAAATTTAAAGAGCAAACAATTTTTTTAAAAAATTCAAGAAGCTCTTTATCTCTATACTCTTCATTTTATTTCTTTCAAGAAGCGTCTCTTCTCATTTTTTTTCCATATGTTTCCTTCTCAATTTGTATATATTATTTAATTAAAGCCAATATATCAAGTATTGAAAATTAAAATTGTTTCAATATATTTAATAATAGAGATTGGATTTGTTGGAGAGCCAAACTCACTCTCTAAATTAAAATATTAAATTGGAGAGTTCATTGAACCATAATTTTAAGTATTGACTCTTTAAATTAAAGAGCATCTTATATTTAAAAGGTTTGTTGGAGATGCTCTGACTAGTTTGAGACATCTCTATTACTGTCATCACCAAGATTTTCTCATGCCACCTCAAATTAAAAAGTTGTCTTTATTTCAAATCTTACAACTTTTAAATGTGAGCGAAATGGACGGCTGTCGAATAAAAGAGTTGGATCATTTGAAGAATCTTAGAGGCAAAATAGAGATACACAATTTTGAATTAGTGAATAATAAAACAGAAGTTAAGAAAGCCACTTTGGGAGAAAAAACAAATATATATATATATATATATATATATATATATATATATATATATATATATATATATATATAGTTCTTTCTATCACTTCATGCAATTTAAATGATTGTCACTAGAATCATTTTTCACTCAAAATTGAAATAAGAATAAACATTATGTACAAACACGGCCTTGCTTTATTTTCGTATACAATTGTGTTTGAATGGAGAAACAATTGGACATTGCTCTAAAATTGATATTGTATGAAATTATGTTGATATAAATGGGTTGGTTACTCTATCAGATTTTTTTTTTAATATTATTTTTCTATATTTTTTGTCCATCTTGTTCGCTTTTATAATGTATTAACAAAAACGTAAATAAAATGAGTTAATAAATAAGTTTTTGCAGGAAAAAATATTTATGACATGTATACACTAGTTAGATTTTAAGTTTTTCAAACTTGAGTCGAACTTTAAAAGTTGGGCTATCAAATCGTAGTATTTATTCAATTTTTTTTTCATAAATATTTTTCAAAACTAAATCAATAAATTCAAAACCTAACAATAAAACGACAAACAAAATTTAATATCCAAAGTATTTATAATATAATCAAATAAAAAACAGAATTAATGTTTCAAATAATTACTTAAATACTACCCGCCTTTTAATTTTTGGAGGCAAAAGTATATGATTTATCTAAAAAGTATAGAAAGGGAAAAAAAAAAAACAATTCAATAATCCAAAAATTTAAGTTTCAGCTCAAGTCATCAACAATCGAACAATAATTCAACAATTCAACGCCATATATCTATATGCAACACCAACAATCAACTCAAATCCATAATAATCTAAGTATAATACAACAATTAATATCAATAATAATAGTCAAGTCAATAATATTCCAAATTTTCGAATATATAAAAATAATTATAATTATTATTTCAAATTTTTAGTCCACTATAAATTTTAACCCAACCCACCAAAATAATATTTTCAAAAAATTAAAAATAATCTTCGAATTTTCTATTGCATCAATTCCATGAAATTGTTCAGTTTTCAAGAAGACAGCGTTTGGAGTTTTGCGGTAGGTTAATTGGGTGAGTTACACGGATTAAAGTCTTAAGCATAATAGCTTAATGACATTGAAATTTTTTATTGCATCATTTCTATGAATTGCCTTTAATTAGATAATTGTACATTTTTAATTAGATAATTGTGTGAGTTTTTAATTGGGTAGGTTTTTAATTGGCTAATTGTGTAGTTTTTTTAAATTGGATGTATGCTTAAACTGCTTGAGCTAATGTTTTCAAAAAAACAAAAAAAACAAAAAATTATATTGTTTTATTTATGGGCCCCAAATATTTTGGGCACGAGACAATGGTCTCTTGGACCTTATATAAAGTTCGGACTTGTGTATAGATATGATATTTGTATAAATATATACATACGCATGTGAGTTTCAAATGACACATAATTTATGGAGTGAGTAAATTAGACGGATTATTTTTCCTTGCATGTCAACATTTGTATTATATTTTAAGATCATTCCAAGTTTTACAATAATCTATTTAGTGAATCTTCGTTCTACGTTCATTCTAAAAGAAACTCGATCAATCGATCTTCTTGTGTTTTACTAATTTTACATCATAACTTCTTTTATGTTGTTGTGTACGATATACTAACTTAAACAACACTACATCTGCTAAAGAACTCACGACACGGATGACAACAAGTTGAGTCTATTATAAAAGAAAAAAAGCTTTAGATATCCACACGATGTGAGACTAGCTAGCTATGAAAGACACCTACACAAATATATGTATATATAGAAACTTCGGATATAAATGTTATATTCTCTATCAGGAAATTTCTAAACAAATATTTTTTCCATAATTAGCTGAAGGAGACCTGCCAAGATTGTTTCGAGTTAATAGAGATTGGTCATCGAATGCAAAGACAAAAGAGATGTTGAATGCAGGACTCGTCCATCCGAAAAATACCAGTTTCTATGTGAAAGGTAATGGACGAGTGCAAAGCTTTTTCGAGGTAAGTTTCTTGAAAGGTAACATAGTAGTGCAAAGGTTTTTTCTTTTTTTTTTCCTAGTCGAACAAATTAAGGTCATGTTCGGTAGAGTTTTTTTCCAAAAAAATCCATTTTTTTGCTTACAATTTTTTATTTTTCAATCCTTTTTACACTACAAAAAAAATTTAAAAAGTCAAAAAATAACCAAAAAATCCCATTTTTTCCCCAAAAAAAAACTCTACCAAACAAGTCCTAAGATAAACAAAACAAAAGGAAAAACCACTAAACATAAAATATATGAAGTTTTTGTCAACGATGAATAGACATTATTGATTGAGGAGAGACAAAAGCGAATTTACCTGGTAAGCATTGATGAGGGGAAGATCAACAATAGAGGGGTTGTTTGCCTGTAAACCTGACGATGGATTCGACCAATCCGAGGTTCTTGAAAGATTGTCTTACAGTGTTTGAGGCTAAAGTGTCATTGGTGAACAAAACAAGTGGCCAAGTTAGCCTAACATAGTTGAATCGCATATCCAAAATCCCCTTTGAAATCACATCCACTGGACGGATTCATTTACGATCCATCGAAAATTAGTATTAAGTGGTTGAACCATGACGGCGCTCTTCCTGGTGCCCGGGAAGACATATAGGAGGAAAAAAGATAGAAAACACAGGAAGAAATTAGCGATTACACCGAAAAATTTCTTTCCTTCTTTCATTTTGGAATTATTTAAATTAGGATTTTTAGAATTGTTTGTATGTATTATGTTTTAAGAAATTAGCCGGTAGAGGAGCTTCAAATGTAAAAAGTATCTTATTTGGAGCAATATGGAAGTGATGAATGTCATCTATGATTATACAAATTAAAAATTACATCTCACAAAACAAAACAATATAATAGAATTCAATTAACCTACACTTGTTGATTTAACTATTGAGTGTTGTATTTATATTTATAAAATTTACAACTTTTATTAATTTATTGATTATATATTTTATTATTTTTATTTTTATCAAAATCTATTAAAAAGTTACACCAAACGAGAATTGCTTGGCTCCAATTCATACGGAAGCATTGCCTTACATGTCAAGATTATAGGGAGCTAACACACGTGTGTCCATTATACTCTCACGACAGCATTTTTTTTAATAAGATCTTATCAATCCTGGCCCTCTAATATAACAGAGAGAGAGAGAGAGAGAGAGAGAGAGGAGGGGGGGGGGGGGGTGCCCTTGAGAAATTGATCATCCAAGTTCTTAAATATTATACTTGACCATGTGGTTGAGAAATTTTTTTGAAAACTGGTGGCAAAATACTCTAGGACCCTCATTTAAGGATACAAATATGGGGATCCCTCCCCCCCGATTTGGTGACTATGGGGTGGGTTTTATTTTGGGAATGGGGGTAATTAGGGGGGAGAAGATGAAACCTTTAATTTTTTTTATTTTTTTAATTGTTTTTAAAAATATATATAAAAAAGGAAGAAAGAAAGAAGATAAAACTTTTTTTTTTTTTAATTCTTCTACAAATATTTAATAAAATAGAAAAAAAAGTTTAAAAAATAAGATTTGGCTAGACTGGCCCGTATAATATTGGTCAAATGTCAGTCTGACTCAATTTTATGTGTGGTCTATTTCATATCGAGTCAGTACGATCGGCTTATTTGCAATCTCTAGTTGTTAGAATATATATATTTTATTAAGTGAACAATGCGACATTGACCTCGTTAACATATAAACTAAGTTTATTACTACATTATTTCGTTTATTATATCTTACCTTTCTCATTTTTTTGTAACTTTTTGACAAAATTAAGGTCATTAATATTTAATTAATTGTAGTGTAGTATTTTGGTTATTTTACCGTTCCTTTGGTAATCTTTATGACCATTTTATCCCATTAGTTTAGAAATTTGGTCGATAGATTCTATACTTAAATTTAAAATTATTTTAGTAATTGTATATTTAGCGTTGACTGACCTAATAAATTAGGTTCAGATGGTCCTGGGATATTAGAGCATCTCCAATGGTGGTTTCTATTTTGAATGTCTAGCTGATGTGGTGATGAAGTAGATGGTACAAAACTAATGTGGCATTATTTATTGTAGAAGGTTGTTCAAAAGGATGTCCACTTCTAGACGGCTTGCTAGACACATTCTACAATACATACTGTCACATTGTGTCTATCTCTCTCATTTATTTTTCTTTCTCTTTCTTTATTCTACACTCTCTCTCCTTATTTCTTTTCTCTCTTGTCACGTATACTTTTTAGAAGATGTCTAGCATTGGAGATGTTCTTAAGGTCGTCATTTTCTTCCAAAATTCAACGTGGCAAGTCACATGGCCAACACTTGGACAGCCCACGGCCTAGTTTTGGCATATCGAAATTTTTATTGGCCCAGACAGGCCCGGCTTTTAGATGGTTCAGATACACATGCTGCTGTGGGCTTGGAGAGTCAGAAACTCAACCACCTTGCATGTCTACCCAAGATTAGGAGGACACTGGCCCAATGGATAACTAATAGTAAACAGGGTCAATCCAGTGGGCCTCAACAATCCGAACCTTAAATCAAAAGTTCGGTTAGTTCTTTTGAGGAATCGTCGAAACTGACTGCCGGTTTTGTTCTCCTCCACTTAGTGGAGAGGTTATTTTCCCCTTTTGGACAAGTGTCCAAATGAGATTGGAGGAGGAAAAAGTGAAAATGTGAATCACTTTTCCTTCCTCCAATCCTATTTGGACAAGTGTCCAAATGGGAAAAATAACCTCCCCACTAGTGGGGAGGAGAACAGCCTTGAACTAACTACAATTATCAACAAACTCTCCAAGCACGCTAAAAAGTGATTTGGCCATCCAGAAGAGCTTTCGTATTAATTACTT
This sequence comes from Forsythia viridissima, assembly GCA_030279155.1. Lineage (NCBI taxonomy): Eukaryota > Viridiplantae > Streptophyta > Magnoliopsida > Lamiales > Oleaceae > Forsythia > Forsythia viridissima. The sequence goes on from CM059036.1 coordinate 15,401,310, forward strand.
TCATTTTTTGAATCATATATACTACAAATTAGTGCAGCTCTTTAACTCATATTTTTAAAACGGATTTTGGCGCAGATGATTCTTAATGTTTGTCTTTAGTGTGATTTTGGTCCATTATCTTTTATTTTTTGCTAAGAAGTCTCTAACATACATTTTTGGGTGCATAATTGGTCTCCGTAGACATATTCAGTCCAAAAATCTCTATTAATTGAGGGCGTAGTGTACACTCTATTTTAATAATAGAGGCAAAAATTTCAATTATTAAACAAATAATAAAAAACAAAATTTAAAATAATAATAAAAGAATAAAAAAAAATAGAAAATGATCACCTTCTTCAATCCACCACACCCATCAAAACACATTGCCACTGTCACTGCCACTGCTAGATTTGTGAGGGCAGAAGTCTCTATGGTGGCACAGATTGGTGGGTGGACTTCTTCTCCCCCAAATTTGTCATTAATGGTGATGGTGGGAGTGGGGTCCCTTCTCGGTTTGCCATCGGATGGGACTTCTTCTTCCCTCTCATATTCTTTTGATGGAGGATTTCTCTCTTATTTTTTCTTTCATTAATGATGGAAAAACAGTGTGGTGTGGTGTGGTGTGGTGTGGTGTGGTATGGTGCGGTGCAGTGCTCGAGGGGTGGGGTCCTCATTTTTTTGGCCAAAGGAGAGGTCTTCTCTCTCTTCTTTGCCTAAATTTGGCGGTGGCGTGTGTGTTGATGAGTGGGGTGGGACGAATAATGTGATCATTTTTTGTTTTTTCATTGTTTATTTAAGAATTTCGTCTATATTATTAATAGAGAGTGTACACACACTCAACTAATGGAGAATTTGGATGTAATCCGTCCAAGGGTACCAATTCTCATATGTTAAGGACTTTCTAGTAAAAAATAAAAAGTTAGGGACCAAAAAGCACTAGGGGACGTTGAAGGAGAAACGTTGTAAGCATAAGGGTTTTTATTAGGCCTGGGCGTCGGGTGGGTCGGTCCGAGTATTTTAATACCTGAAACCACCCATTATAGTTCGGGTTCGGTTCTACCCATAACATTTTTTTAAAATCGTTAGTTGACAACATGTTTTGAAAAAAATTAAAAATTGTAAACCCGTTAATATTAAAGTATGTTAGATATTAAAATATTTTATGAAAGATATAAACATTAACTGGAAGAATAGACACAAAAATTGCAGACTTATAAATTAGAGTTTAAAAAAGAAAATTACCTCTAAAAATTGAGGATTTGTTTCAATTACATAAAAGTTTCGCCTCCGTCGTCTCACTGTGTGTTGAGCGAGAGAGAGGATGCGCGAAAGTGCGAAACAGAAGACAAAGTTTGTATTAAGTATATAAGCGAATATCAATTGAGAATTTGAGATTTGGGTAATTAGAATTGAGTCAATTGAGTTTGAGTTTAAGAGTGGTAGGTTTTGTACTTTTTGTTTGGATTTTGGACAGTTGAACTCTTGTTTTTGGTGCTGTGGTGTTGGATTGTAGGTCATTGAGTTAGGGTAAATAAATTGTAAAAATTAAAAAATGATTAATTCGATTCCAATCGGGTACCGACGGTTCTAGTTCAAAAACCAAGAATCGACCCGAACCGGTCGGTTCTCGGTTCTTAATTTTATTTTTTTTGGAACCGGTCCAGAACCTCCGATTCCAATTCGGATTCGGTTTGAGAGGTTCAGTTCTGGTTAAAATGTCCACCCTTATGTTTTATCATAGAACCGTACGTATTGAGGCGTTAGTATCCATACGAATAGAGACTAATACAAATTTAAGATAGCATATTTCACGTGGTTCTCCAAACAAATGCATTTCTAAACTCTTATTTATCATCAATACACGCATCACTATTTTTCTAATAGAGACCTCTAGTACTAACTAATCACCACAAAATGTAATTCAATTATTGAATATATCTTCTAATTGTTTCGGATTTCAGTATCATTGATGTGACAAGAAAATCTTGACATTACTGGTAAAAATTACGACTTAGACATTTATAAATTTTACACAAAATCTAGATGCTTATGATAAAAGAGAAATGTTCCCTATATAATTACTTTACAACTCATTAGGATAGAAAATGAGTGACACACAAAACACAAAATCCCAACACCCAAAAAGTTTGCAACATTTTTCCTGGCTTTCCACTTTGAATTGAATAAGAACCCTCCAAAAAGTGCTAAGCTTTTCTTGTAAATTTGGATCATCATTGGCCACGCCTTTTTGAAAAATGCAAAGTTTATGATTATGACCCAAATGATCCATAATGATAGTTGTTTGGCCTAAACTAAAGTAAGTATTAGACAGTCTAACAAACTAACACACCAAATAAGATTTAAATAAGATAACAGACTAACATATCAGATTTATATCTTACTCAATCATGCATATTAAATATAACAATAGAGTATATATGATATGTTGTATTGAAGCTGGCCGTAATTGACGAAGAGAGACACATCACACGTCTTGTCTAACTAGTTATTTGTTCCATTGCATTGTCACGGATTTCATTTTGTAAAATTCGGGTTTTTCTTCCATTCTTAGAATTTTTCACTGTACTACCGGTTTGTAAGGTGAAATGGGAAAGATTGAAGAGAAGTGTAATGGTCTAATCTTTTACAAACATGAAAAAAAATATGCATTTCTTACTTCAAAATTTATTTAATTTTCTTGCAAAGTCATAAACCATCTAAGTAATAGGTATTGAAATATATATAGTACAAACAAAGTTCTGGGAAGAAATTGAAATATTTAGAGAATTTGAAGCAAAATTGGTAATATTACCGACTCCTAAGTTCCCAATTCATAATCAAAGTTTGCTCATACACTACCTAATTTAATTGCAGTCTGACACAATCTAAAGGGTCTCAAAATTACATTTCACGAGGATCTTGTACGAGAAATTTTCAAAGAATGTATATCACATTTGATGCTGAGCTTTCTACTAAGCATATAATATACTATTGGAAAAGTTATCGAGTCAAGAGTCTACATATTATACAAATTTCAATTTGAACTTTCCTATCAAAAGTTATGCACAATTTCGTCAGAGTTGCCCGTGAAACCATGTCTACCCGCTCAAGCGACCCTGGAGAAAAAACACGGATTTTCGTCTGCTCTAGCGGCTGACTTGCTGTTGTTCGCAAAATTGTGTCGGCCGATTAGATTGTCTTAAGGGCTTTTTAGTCCAATTTTGACACAAAATTTTATGTCTAAACTTATACTTACCTACAAATAAGAGAACTTTTAGACATTCAAGGAGGACGATTCTTGGAGTGAAAAGGAGAATTTTGACTCAAGATAGGTGTGAATATAAGCTTCTCCTTGAACGTCTGAAAACTCTTTACACACTATTGCGTCCAATTAAATGGGACGTTCTTCCGACTCATTGAGTAAGTACAATGGCAATTTTTGAATGCAAATGCCACAAGCAAGAACCGTAAAGACATTATGGAAATATTGTATGAACAGCTTTAACAGTACTTTTGTTTCTATCGAAAACAAAAACTAGGCCTGCTGAGTCGCCAAGTCACTCCTTCAACTTCGTCATAAACCAAGTCCACGACAAATCATTTTGAGTCGAAGACTTCCCATGCAATGGGATATATTTGTTTGATTGCATCTTGTCCGGAGGCTGGCAAAAGTGTTCTTTTGTACTTCTCCTTCAAATGTATCCCATCAACACATATAACCTGTCACAAATATGATTTGAACCCTATGTATACTTGCACCAAATGCAACAAACAAATACAAGAACGGGTTAGCTCCATCTCTTTCAATGTAGGTGATTGATGGGCTTCTCAAACTAAGCATGTAGCAATATGCTGGCAACTTAGCAAAACTTTCATTATGCGATCCTCGAAGAAGAATTAGTGCATTTTCCTTAGACCTCCAAGTGTTGCTATAACTTATTGTAACATCAAATTCACGCTAAAGATCACCAATAATGCCAGTCAGTACGTAAGACTGGTTTACATCCAGAAACCTTTGCATGATGTGTTATCCAATTATAGAATCATTCCGTCAAAAATCTATTCCACACAAGTGCACACATTTGTACTTTTGAACCTTAAACACACCGGACAATGTAATTGTTGAAGCATGCAAAAGTTAAATGCAATTTTCATTAATGCACGACAATGTTAAGAAACTTATGTTTGATTTCGTTACCTTGAATTGAAATTTGTGCACCAAAGCAAGCATGTAACATTTTTTTGTCAACTCCGACTTACTAGAAAATAGTTAATTTACTTCAATGTCCGTCATATCCAATGTCTACGAATGACCACCCAAATGAGTTGAACAAATTTCCAACTTTTAATCAAATCCAATCTGGCCATTGCTGTCAATTTGTGTACCATCAAATGGTTCATGTACTGGTAATTCCACAATGTTGTGTCTATCAGTTACCTGGTCATGTATTGAAGTTTCGATCGGGGTGTTTGTAGAAAGATCTATTATTCACCTTTTGAAATAAAAAAGAGAAACTTCATATTACATGAACAAGAAACAAAAATTAAGAAAATTGCAGAATTAAAATTGAAGAAGAAAGTGCAAATCGAGGCCTGTACGTGTACAGTTTCCTTAAAACAGATTCGTCCCCTACCGTAGGTTATGAGCGTCTATCTCCCAAGATACAACGGTAGAACTAGTTGTACCAGCGAACCGACCTACTGCCCGAACTTTATTACCTCTAAAAGAAAACTTGGAGAATGCTTGAATTGTTGTCTAAAGAATGATGAAAATGGACATCCTTATATAGGCTTTAGAGTGACCTTCCAATTCCAAATCTATCATTAACAAGAGAGTTACTAAAGTTACAAAATATGAAAGGATGAGAAGATGGAATGTCTCAAACAAATGAAGAGTTTAAACTTTTCATTCACTTAATTTTCAACAATCCCCCACATGAATGAAAAATTGAAAGAGACACGGAAGACTTGGTGATAAAGTTCAACGTCTGAATCCTGCATAGGATAGGTAGGTGTTACCCTTTGAACATTTCCTTATGAAAGCACATTTACTTTACTAGCTGATTAGTAGACGCGATGTCCTTGAACTGTTCTGCCTTTTGTGTAAACGATGATATACTTCACACAGAATTCTTCCTGACATAGTTCAGTTCTTTCTCATTGTTATGTTCATTTATGGCCGTGAACATATGCCTGGTTCTGCGAGAGCTTTTAAGAATTGAGGCTTACACAATTCTCTTAGAAACGGCCCCACTTCTCTCTCACATAGGTGATTTCTTATTAAGAGTAGTCCGCTCTACTCCGCGCGTAAGAATCATTAAAAGCCTATTGCTTATCCTTTTCTCTACGGGTATCGCTGTTTAATCATAGGAATAGGCAGGAGAGAACCCCCCACAGTGATCTAATTAAGTATTTACAATTAGGTTGTCCCTTTGAACCTAGATCTTGGGATCTCCAGTCAACTAGGTTGGGTTTCCATTGTATTAACTTATTCTTTCAAAAGCTTAAGTCCTATTCCTTTCGATGACTTTTCAACTAACTCTCTATTCAAACCTTTAGTTAGCGGATCCGCAATATTATCCTTTGACTTCACATAGTCAATAAAGATAACTCCAGTTGAGAGTAGTTGTCTTATGGTATTATGTCTACGACGTATGTGTCTAGACTTACCATTATACATATTACTCTGTGCCCTACTAATTGCAGGTTGACTATTACAATGTATGCAAATTGTTGGCACAGGCTTTGACCATCTAGGAATATCCTCTAAGAAGTGACGTAACCACTCAGCCTCTTCACCACACTTGTCCAGGCTATAAACTCAGATTCCATAGTGGATCTGGCTATAACCGTCTGTTTAGAGGATTTCCATGATATAGCTGCACCTCCCAGTGTGAACACAAATCTACTTATAGACTTTGAGTCTTTTATATCAGATATCCAATTAGCGTCATTGTATCCTTCAATAACTGCCGAATATCTAGTATAGTGCAGCCCATAATCACGAGTATATCTTAAATACCTTAGTATTCTTATAATTCCTTTCCAATGGTCAGTTCTTGGATTACTCGTGTATCTACTCAGTTTGCTAACTGTGTAGGCTATGTCTGGTCTTGTACAACTCATTAAGTACATCAGACTTCCAATAATTCTAAAGTATTCTACTTGAGAGATACTCTTGCCTCTGTTCTTTGATAGATGTTGACTGGTATCTATCGGTGTTCTAGCCATGCCAGAATCATCCTTGTTAAATTTTCCAAGAATTTTGTCCACATAGTGTGATTGACTTAGGACAATTCCCTCTGATGTTCTTGAAATTTTAATTCCAAGTATCACATCTGCTAAGCCCATATCCTTCATGTCAAATCTTAAATTTAACATGTCTTTAGTAGATTTAATCATCTTATCGTTGCTTCCAACAATAAGCATGTTATCAACGTAAAGACATAAAATGACATAGCCATTTTCAGTGTCTTTGATATAAACGCATTTATCGCACTCATTGATTTTAAATCCACATTCTATCATGACATGATCAAACTTTTCATGCCATTGTTTTGGAGCTTGTTTCAAGCCATACAATGACTTCACCAATTTACAGACTTTGTTCTCTTGCCCTGGAGCAAAAAAAACCTCATGTTGTTCCATGTAGATTTCTTCATCTAAATCTCTATTTAGAAAGGCAGTTTTCACATCCATTTGATGTACTTCGAGATTCTGCAAAGCTGCATCAAAGTAATCAAGGCATTCTCGTTGTCTGTATCCTTTTATAACAAACCTTGCTTTATACTTTTTGATTGTTCCATCTGCTTTCATTTTCTTCTTGAAAATCCATTTGTAGCCTAGTGGTTTGCTTCCTGGAAGAAGATCTACTAGCTCCCATGTATGATTTTGCAGAATAGAATCTATCTCACTTTTAATTGCCTCTTCCTATTGAGGTCCTTCTGAAGAGTTTATAGCTTCTTTGAAGCTTTGAGGTTCAGTTTCTAGCATATAAGTCAGAAAATCAAGACCATAAGATTTTTTTGTCCTTTCTCGTTTGCTACGTCTTGGTTTAATCTCAACTTCCTCTTCTACTTCTTGGTCCTGACTATTCTCAATCATAGTCTCATATGTCCGTTTAGAAGAGCTCGCTTTTTCTTTGGACTTGTATGGAAATACATGTTCAAAGAATGATGCATTTCTCGATTCCATTATTATGTTTTTGTGTATATCAGAAATTTTTGAATCAAACACAAGAAATCGATAAGCACTACTATTATGTGCATATCCGATAAATATGCAATCAACAGTTTTTTGTCCTATTTTCACCTTCTTTAATGTAGGTACCGCCACTTTGGCAAGACACCCCCACACTCGTAAGTATTTGTAGGAAGGCTTTCTTCCTTTCAATAACTCGTAGGGGCTCTTATCTTCTTTCTTCCGGGGTACCTTATTTAAAAGGTAATTAGTTGATAACACAGCTTCTCCCCACATGTTCTAAGATAATCCAGAACTTAACAATATTGCATTCATCATTTCTTTCAATGTTCTATTTTTTCGTTCAGCAACACCATTTTGTTGAGGTGAATAAGGTGTTGTTGTTTCATGTTTAATTCCGTGTTGTGCACAGAATTCAGCAAATGGTGATTCATATTCACCACCTCTATCACTTCTCAACACTTTGATCTTCTTGTTGAGTTGATTTTCAATTTCATTCTTATAGAGAATAAATTTCTCTATAGTTTCGTCTTTACTTTTAAGCAAATACACAAAACAATATTTTGTGCTATCTTCAATAAAAGTAATAAAATATTTGTTGCCTCCCCTTGTTTGTAAAGATTTTAAATCACATACATCGGTGTGAATTAAATCAAGTGGTTCAGTTTTTCTTTCAACAGATTGAAATGATGATCTTGTCATTTTTGCCTCAACACAAGTTTCATACTTATGTTTATTATCAATTTGGAATGTAGGTATGCAATTCAAGTTAATTAGTCTATGTAAAGTGTCGTAATTAACATGTCCTAGTCTACCATGCCACAAATTGGAAGACTCAAGCAAGTAAACGGAAGAGTTTTTCATTTTATTCATTTTTGGCGTAATAGCTATAACATTAAGCTTAAAGAGACCATCATTTACATAACCCTTTCCTACAAACATTCCAGACTTAGACAAAATAACATTGTCTGACTCAAACACCATACGAAATCCATGCTTGTTCAACAGCGAGCCAGACACCAAATTCTTGCGAATCTCTGGCACATAGAGCACGTTGTTTAGAGTCAGCTCTTTCCCAGACGTCATCTTTAGAACCACTTTTCCATGGCCATTGATTTCAGAGGTTGCTGAATTTTCCATATACAGCTTTTCTCCATCTGTTTCTTCAAAACCACTAAACATTTCCTTGTCGGAGCAAACATGTCGGGTAGCACCAGTGTCAATCCACCATTCTCTTGGATTTGATCCCACCAGATTCACTTCAGAAATGACAGCAGCGAGGTTCATTTCAGACACATCATGTGTGATGTCATCAACCATATTGGCTTCTTTCTTGTTGTTCCTTTTCGGCAACCTGCACTCCAACGATCTGTGACCTACTCTGTCACAGCTGTAGCATTTTCCAAGAAATTTCTTCTTAGAAACTCCTCCTTTCGGTCCCATCTTTGGCCCTTTTCCAAACTTGTTTTTGTTCGTCTTAGAACTTTGACCATGCTCCACAACGTTAGCTTTGGCCATTGGAGGATTGAACCCCTTCTTTTCCGAACTTTTGTTGTCTTCTTCAATTCGAAGTCGAACAATCAGTTCTTCAATGTCCATTTCCTTTCGCTTGTGCTTCAGGTAATTCTTGAAATCTTTCCAAGTCGGAGGCAGCTTTTCAATCATTGCTGCCACTTGGAAAGTTTCACTTAAAACCATCCCCTCGGCATGAATCTCGTGCAATATTACTTGAAGTTCTTGTACTTGACTGATTATAGTTTTTGAGTCCACCATTTTATAATCCAGGAAGCAGCCGACAATAAATTTCTTAGCCCCTGCATCCTCAGTTTTATATTTGCGATCTAGAGACTCCTATAATTCCTTCGCCGTTTTCATTGTACCATACACGTTGTATAGTGAATCTGCCAAGCCATTCATGACATAATTCTGGCATAGGAAATTAGAATGTTTCCAAGCTTCAACAGTGCTGACAACTTGTATGTCTCCCTCTCTCTGTTTGAGTTTCGGAGCATCTTCAGTCAAGAATCTCACAAGATTCAAGGTGGTCAGATAAAATAGTATTTTCTGCTGCCACCTTTTGAAATTCAATCCATTGAACTTCTCCAGTTTTTCTCCATGATTAACTGGAACAGTTACATGACCAGTTGGAGCCATAGTTTGGGTCACAGCAAAACTTGGCACTTGTGCCACAGTCTGGTTCACAGATGGACTTGGCACAGTAGCCACAGTTTGGTTTTCAGTAGCCACAACTTGAGTAATTGGATCAGTTGTCATTTTCTGAAACAAGAGAATAATTTTAGTTCCACTTTTAAAATAAACAGAATAAACAAATCTGTTTTTCAGTTTAGTTACACTTGCATGTATGAAATTATGGAAAATCTAATCCCAGAAAACAAATGTTAACCAATTTCTTTTTGTCTTGTTGATTTGAATAACACGCAACTAAAAGGCTTCCAGGTGAGGAAGGGGGTCACAATTGGACCACTTAAATTCCAAGCTCTCCTTAGACAGTTTAGGTCCTTTTGACAAAGCCTTCCAGTTTTGCGAATACACAAATCAAGAAAACTCCAACCAAACTAGTTTCATACATATGTAATTCACTCAGCTTTATAAATCAACTAGTTTCATACGTATGTATTTCACTGTTTTACATGTAATATAAGTTTATCAAGAATCTGTTTTAAGATTGTTATTTACCCTTTGAAATAAAAAAGAGAAACTTCATATTACATGAACAAGAAACAAAAATTAAGAAAATTACAGAATTAAAATTGAAGAAGAAAGTGCAAACCGAGGCCTGTACGTGTACAATTTCCTTAAAACAGATTCGTCCCCAACCGTAGGTTATGAACGTCTGTCTCCCAGGATACAACAGTAGAACTGGTTGTACCAGCGAACTGACCTACTGCCCGAACTTTATCACCTCTAAAAGAAAACTTGGAGAAACAGAAAGGAAGAGAGAAAATGCTTGAATTGTTGTCTAAAGAATGATGAAAATGGACATCCTTATATAGGCCTTAGAGTGACCTTCCAATTCCAAATCCATCATTAACAAGAGAGTTACTAAGGTTACAAAATATGAAAGGATGAGAAGATGGAAGGTCTCAAATAAATGAAGAGTTTAAACTTTTCATTCACTTAATTTTCAACAAGATCAACTCCCACGCATGAACAACACACAATGTTGTTTCTTTATATATTGACGAATACCATTGTAAATCATCATCGTCATTTGGCTATGTTGGCGGAACATTCATGGCAAGAATTTTCAATTTAATATGACATGTAAACTTATTGTCATCAACATTTAGCTTTGCCTTCAATTTATATACTAGTTCATCGTAAGATATATCACTTGCGACTTGTATTGATGTTGTTCTTTGCCACCCACATATCCATTCTTCACCATGGTTTGTAAATTTCCCACCATGTGATACAATTAATTGAAGATTTTAAGTCATATCTGAAAATAAACTAAATATAAGCAAATAGTAAGTATTGTGGGAGCAACTCGAACGACAGTTCCACATTACAGAAACTGTCGATTTGACAGATACAAAATAATGAACTGTCGGTTCGACAGTTCAAACAATTGAACCAAAACTGTCAAACCGAAATTCTTGTTTTTTTAAATTTAAGTGAACCGACAGTTCATCCTAACTTTCCAAATCCAAGGCATCTTGATTTTACTGTCAAAATCTTATTTTTAAATATTTAAAATGTAATGTTCATTCAAATTTGATTATTTGTCATAAGCATGTCTTTCAAAACATCGCTTAATATGTATTACAAAAACATATAAATAACATTTCAAAACTACAAACTTAGCATTTCCATACCGTAATAACTTGCTGTTGTTGTTTAGCCTCTTTTAATCTTGATAGCAATGTGCATTTGAATTGTCTGAACGTAAAGATGTGATTGATATAGTGTAAAGGAAAATGAAAGTATTTTTACATCTTTACACATAAATGAAATTATTCATTGGCTAATCAAGTAGGTAGCTTGTCTTGGAAGCGAGAGAACAAAAACTTGCTATTTTTTCAAAGTGGTATATATGACATTTTTTTTAATCAAAAAGTTGCCATTTTTTGTAAATGCTATTAAAAGTTGCTATTTTTAACAATTACCCTTGCATATGTCTACTAATTTTATAAATTTCCCTATATTGATTCGTGAGTTATTGACCAATATTTGTAATTCATTATTATACTTTATTGATTAATCATAAGTATATCCTTGTTTTTCTTTTATTTTTAAATTTCCTTTGAATTCATTTGTGTTGACAAATTCCTAACAAATATTATAGTTTTGTAAATAACAAAAATCCACTAATAATTGACAATACTTGTTAAATATTTTCCATAACTTTCAAATTTGTAGCTAAATCTAAATTTGTAATCAATGTACTATCCTTTATTCTTCTCTATCTCCTTCAGATTACGAATCCTCCCAAAGCTATCTTGAAGAAGTTAGAGGGCATATTTGATAGGTTCCTTTAGGACTCTAAAGACCACGTACACAGATTACATTGGAAAAGATGGAAAGACCTTTGTATTCCTACTGAGGAGGGTGGAGTGGGCTTTCAGAGACTGCAGGATCTTGTTGATACATACTTCATAAAGCTCTGATGGTTATTTAGATCTCAGCAGTCATTATGGGCTTAGTTTTTACTGAGTAAGTATTGTCAAGATACACATCTGTTACTTGCTACTATTCTTTACTATGCTTCAGCTGTATGAAAGAGAATAAAGCACATAGGCCCACAGGTAGAGACACATATTGCTTGGCAATTAGGGCGTGGGCAGATATTCTTTTGGCATGACTGCTGAATGGGTGAGTATACATTAGCTGATCAGTACCGACACTTGCCACATTCTTCTATCCAGGTTAGAGATTTATTTGATGATACTGGATGGAACATTAACCGACTTCTTCAACTAGTACCATATACTATTGCTGAGCAGATAGGGAGCACTGCTGATGTGCACGATCAGATTATGTAGAAAGATACTTCGGATGGTAGATTTGATACCAAGTCTGCATGGCAGCTAGTTCGCACGGGGCATACTATTAAGGCTGTATAGAGCATGATTTGGAGTTCTATTATCCCGACAACTATCTCTTTCTTCTGCTGGAGACTATGGCAGGGTCTTATCCCAGTTGATGTTGTGATTCAGAGGCGGATTGGGAGTCATATGGTTTCTCGTTGTCAGTGTTGTTCGGCTATTGAGACTATCAAGCATTTATTTATTGACAGCTGTATTGTTAACTAGGTTTGGCGCCATTTTTCTGACATTTATCATATAACCCTTCGGCCGATGGAGGGTTTTCAGTATCTCTTTCAGTCTTAGCGTTTCTCGGGTCAGTTTGTCAGGAATGGTCATATTCGCATGATTATTCCTCTTTTGATTCTCTGATTTATTTGGACTACGATGAATGATGCGAAGTACCAAGATATCTCTATAAAGCCAAGACGGATTATCTGGAGAGTATACCATACTATCTCCCTACTACATACAGGCCGTTTATTTCAGGTTATTCATTGGTGAGGAGACATGGATATTACTCCTCTTTTTAGTATTTCTCTTACTACTCCATCTCTCATCTCCCAATTTTGGTTTATCGGCGTACTCCACCAGTGGGATCTTACAAGGTCAACGCTTATGGATGCGTCAAAGATGGATTTGCAAGTGGATGGGAAATTATTAGAGATTCATCAGGTCAGTATGTTCGTGTCTTTTTCTCTTCATATGGCGAGTGCCCTATTCTGGAGGCCGAGCTTAGGGCTATTCTTAACAGTATCATTCTTGCTCAGAGGATTGTACTATCAAATTTATGGATTGAGTCTGACTCTACTTGGGCCATTCATTGTGTCACTAGAGGTGGATAACCTTGGTCTATTCAGGCTACTCTTTGCCACATCAGACATCTCATTGCCTTCGATCGTGCTACTATTTCTCATATTTATCGCGAGGGCAACCAAGTGGCTGACTTACTTACTTTAGAGAGTTGGGATCGTCGTTGCTATTTCGAGTGCAGCGCTCAGGACTTACCTCGACGTTACCGCAGCCTAGTTCAGATTGATAGACATGGGCTTCCTACAGTTAGGGGTCCACAGAATTTTTTAAGAATATTTGTTTAGGAAGTAGTACCTAATTATTTATTGCTTTATTATTTATTCATTTATTTGTTTGCTTCAACTTTTATGATTGGATGTCAGGTTTTATGGCCCTCCTCCCATGTATTTTTTATGATTTATTTATATATAGTTGGGGTATCTGAACCTCCCCATCATTTCCTTGTAGAGGCCTAATAACCATATTGGGGTTATGATGGTGTGTTGAATAAAAAAAATGTAATAAAATCTATTAATAATTTAGTTTTACTAATTTAACTTATTAAATACTCCATCCGTCCCACAAAGATAGACTCAATTCTTTTTTCACACAGATTAAGAAAACTCATTTAATGTAATTGAAATTATAAATTTTTACACACCTTTCCTATTATGCCCCATTTAATATTAGTCATTCATGAATCTAATAAATTTAAATGCTCATTAAGTTACAATTAGAATGCAAACGAAATTGAATTGCATTACATTGAAACAATAATGAAATCAATTGTTGACTTTATTATTGGGGGATGAGTGTTTCTAGGCAATGTAGAATTTATTGACTGCCTACTTAAGTAAATATGTGTGAATAAATTTATGTAATTTTCTATTATAATTGGAATATGTTAAATTTATTTAGGTTGATAACAATCTTATATATATAAAAGTAGGAAAGTCGTCAAATTGTTTTGCCAAGTTTTTCTCCAAAACATTCATTAATTAATGATAATTAATAATTAGTAAATAAAATATATTAATAAAACCGTCCATTTAATTTATATTCCATAATAATTAGTTAATAACTAACTAACTAACTACACGTTTTGCAATGTAAAATAAAAATAAGTCAATCACATTTACAATATTAATTAAGGAAAGCACGATTTGCAATGCCAAATATACTTAAGTCAACATTCATAATTTCAATAAGTGTTTTGTTATACATTTCATTTACATAGACATTGAGCATCAAGATAAATTAAGGGATCATATAAATAAATAAAAATATAGAAAATTGAGCATCAAGATAAATTCACTTTAATTATTAGTAATAACAAATTTGAATGCTACATTAGTTAATCAATATAAGATCTAGAGTATGTAAATATTACTACTTGTCTACAAATAAAAAAACAATAAATTTGCATAATATCATTAACTCAATCTGTATCTTTACAATTTAGAAAATCAATTTTCAAATTAAAACATAAAAATTAGTGGGTTATTTAATGAGCCGCACAAAAAATTAAGCCGAAAGCACATTTTAAAAATTAGAAAATGATAATCAAACCTTAAATTCTGCTATTTTTCACGTTAACTAAGAAACAATTAAAATTAGTTGCAATTTACAAAATATATATAAATACAAAATCTGAGTGTTAAATAGAGATAGAAAAACATTCATTTGATTTAAACAAATGATATTTGTAAAAACCCATTTTGAATTATGGACAACTTTATGTTGCATTGTCTAGAGTTACAAATCGTATGGGATTGAAGATGTTTGTTTGTGATAAGGATGGTGTGACAACCAATTTGACCACAAACGTGGTTTTCAAATAGATGTTTGAAAATCTAGATTAGTTTTATTGTTTTTTTCAATATCAATGAGTAATCAAATGTTATTTATATGATACTTTTTTTATTTGAATGTAATAATAAATAAACAATATACTCTTAAAATATTTTAAAATTACTATCATAAAAAACAAGTGACGTATATCGCATGGGTGATATACTAGTGTAAATTAAATAAAGGTATAGTAGGGGGGAAAAAATTTAATACACTCTCTATAAAGTAAGTGGTCTATAATTTAAAACAGATAAATAAAAAAAACGAGCATATGATCTTTGTGGGACGGTTGGAGTATATTGAAAGTAAGTAGTTGAAAGTTAAATGACATGATGGCAATGCAATTAAAGCTCGTTGACATATATATATTATGCAAGACCAGTCATATTCCTTGAAGTGTTTCCCCTTCACCGTTTAGACCCATCATATTCCTTGAATCGTTTCAGCTTCTTCTTCTCTGAGGTGGGTTTTATTTTACATACATTCCTTCATTTTTCATTTGACAAAATATATGAATTTGAGACTGATGAATTTCTTGTTGATTTGCAAGTGAGTCCAGGAAAGCAAAATGAAGCCTCCATGGTTGGAGAAATTGCTTGTAACCGTAT
Organism: Forsythia viridissima; assembly: GCA_030279155.1. Taxonomy (NCBI): domain Eukaryota; kingdom Viridiplantae; phylum Streptophyta; class Magnoliopsida; order Lamiales; family Oleaceae; genus Forsythia; species Forsythia viridissima. Next base: position 15,416,788 of record CM059036.1, read on the forward strand.
TTTTCGAACTTTGTTCCACTCATGCAGTTTCTTATAGACGCTATGCAAATACATACAAATGCGAGTTTTATTGTATTCAATGCATGGGGGGAGTCTCATATTGTGCTCACTGTTTGGAACACGAGGATCATCTTGATCAGGTTCTTCAGGTGAAACTTTTTGCATCACTTATTTTCTATCTTCATTATAGAAGAAATTAAATGTTCTTTTAAATTCTGTTTTTTAATGGATGTTGGGCTTCTTTTTTTTTTTTTCTTTCTTTTTTTTAATTGCAGATAAGGAGATTGAACAATCATAATGCAGTAGAGGTTTATGAAATTGAGCAGCACTTTGACATTTCTTTAATACAGGTACATCAAACAAATTACTCCCCTTGTGTTTACCTAAATCAGTGGGAGAACAGTAACAGTTCTGGAAAGGGTACTTGTCGAACGTGTGGCCGACATTTGGACAACGAAGATTCAAAGGTTCTGCTCCATCAGTTGCAAGGTAAATTCAGCTTCCATTCATCATTCTCGATAAATTTGGAGTCGAGATGAACCATTTTTTTCCACTTCGTTTGACTTGTTACTCTAATTGGTAATGATTATTTGATACGAGAAGGTGAATGAGGAGCCAGATGGTCCCATTGAAGGGACGTCAAGTTCAGAAGATGAACCAAATGATACTTTTACAAAAAAGAAGTGAAGGGAGAAAGAAGCAGCTGAATTAAGCTATAATGATTATTCATTTCTCATACTTATATAAGAGCTGTAACAGAAATAAGCATCTAGAATGAAAATGTAATAGAAAGCAACAAAATAACAAGAAATTTAATGAGCTGGAGCTGGAGCTGGTGAAAATATCTTCAATATTTGGTGAAAATATCTTCAATACTCCCTCTCAAGAAGGAGTGTAGATGTTGATCAAATCCATCTTGTTGGTTAGTTCCTTAAAAAGTTCAGGATGTAATGCCTTAGTAAGTATGTCAGCTAACTAATTTCTGGAAGGAACTTGTAATGTTTTGATGACTCCAGCTTGAATTTTCTCTTAAACCAAGTGACATGCTTCATGCGTTCATGGAATACTGGATTTGCAGCAATGTGTAGGGTTGCCTGATTATCACAATACAGTAGAGCATTCTTGGTGTGTAAAATTTCAATCTCCTTTAATAAAGACATCAACCAAGTGATTTCACAAGTGGCATTAGCCATGGATCAATATTCTGCTTCAACCGATGATCTGGAGATGGTTTGTTGCTTTTTAGAACTCCAAGAGATTAAAGAATTTCCAAGAAAAACACAAAATCCAGAAATTGATCGTCTGGTTTCTAGACATGAAGCCCAGTCCGCATTAGAGAAGACTTTCAGCTGGATATTTGGACAATAGGCCTCTGCATAAGCTTTGAGATAAACATCAAAATTTGAAGGGTAAAATAGCCCCTATCCTCGCCTTGCTTTTACATATTGTAAGATCCTTTGAGCTGCCTTCAAATGGAGAGTTCTTGACTGATTGAGAAACTGGCTAAGTTTGTTAACAGAGTATGAAATATCAGGTCTGGTTATGGTTAGATAGAGAAGTTTTCCAATCATCATCCTGTAGATTGTAGGGTCAAATTAACTTCCATGGGAGTGCTTACAGATTTACATCCCTAGAATCCAACATCATTTAGAAACTGTAAGGCATAAGCTCGTTGAGAAATGGAAATTCTCTTAGCTAGCCTTCCTATTTCTAATCCAAGGAAGTATCTCAAATTTTCAAGATCTTTAAGTTTGAATTTGGCATCTAAAGATTTCTTGAGTGCCTGTACTGTTTCTTCATCATTACTTGCCAAGATAATATCATCAACATACACAAGCAAGAGAATAAATTTGGTATGTTTACTTTGTATAAATAGAGAATGATCAGTAGAGGATTGGATGAACCCTTCATCAAGCAAAGCTGAGAGAATTTGGCATACCATTGCCTAGAAGCCTGTTTCAATCCATACAAGGATTTATGTAACTTGCAGACTGGATTGTGAGGTATGTTCTCTCCCCTAGGACTATACCCTTGAGGTAGAGTCATGTATACTTCCTCAATTAAATCCCCACGAAGAAACACGTTGTTGACATCAAGTTGGTGTAACAACCAACCGTGTAAAGAAGCCAAAGCTAGGAAAAGCTTTACAGTCACAAGTTTGGCAACTGGGGCATAAGTATCTATGTAATCAATACCTTCTTGTTGGGTGTAACCTTTAGCTACAAGACGAGCTTTGTATATTTCAATATAGCCATCAATACGAATTTTAAGCTTATATATCCATTTGCAGCCGACAACATGGTGGCCAAGAGGAAGAGGGACTACTGACCAGGTTTTGTTAATTTCAAGTGCCTCTAGTTCAGATTCTATGGCTTGTTTCCACTGAGGGTGATCTATAGCTTGAGAAAAAGATGTAAGCTCTGTGATGGCTGTGATGGAAAGAGCCATAGCCTTGAAATTAGGATGCAATCTCTCATATCCAAGAACTTGGGATAGAGGATGAACTGTGGAACTCTGAGTGATCACGTTACAATGATAATCTTTCAAATAGAAGGGCCTTTTGATAGTCCTTATATACCTGGTTTGAACTGGTGCAGTAGGTAAGCCAATTGAACTATCTGAAACTATATCAGTAGGAGAATCTATCACAACTAGGGTTTGCACATCGGGTAAGGTACTGTAATGATTTTCTAAGGCTGGAAGTGGCAACACACTATCAGGAAATATATCTCCAAGCTCCTCAATATTGTCTTGAGTGTAATGAGAAAAAATTAATTCAAGGAACATCACATCTCGAGAGATGAATATGTGTCCAATATGTAAATCAAGTAATTTGTAGGCCTTCATACCCTGAGGATAACCATTGAATGCACAAGCCCTTGGTCTTGGTGTAAATTTGGTCATTGAGCTTAAAAGAGTAGAACCATAAGCCAAGCAACCAAAGGTTTTTAAGTGAGCATAAGAGGGAACCTTTTTATGTAGAATCTCAAAAGAGGACTTATGAGAAAGAGTGGGTGGTGGAAACCTGTTAATAAGATGGACTACAACTTGAATACATTCACCCCAATATATTAAAGGTAGTTTGGACTGAAAAATAAGGGCCCTAGCCACATTCAATAGATGTTGATGTTTACTTTCAACCACTGAATTTTGCTTAGGTGTTTCAACACATGAATAGTATTGCACAACTCCCTTAGTCTGATAAAAATGAAGTGAGGTTGAATTCCCTAGCATTATCATATCTAACCCCCTTAATAATTTTTCCATATTGTGTTGCAACTAGATTAAAAAATTGAGGATGCATTGTTGTCCTTCTGCTTTATTGTGTAACAGGTATATTCATGTAAATCTTGAGCAATCATCAACTATAGTCAAAAAATATCTATAACCATCATGAGTAATAGTGGAGAAAGGCCCCCAAATATCAACATGTATTAACTCAAAAATTGTATCTAATAATCTGTTTTGAGATACAAAGGATAATCTCCTCTATTTAGCAAAATGACAAACGGAGCAACGAAGATCTTTACAGCATGTATTAGAAATTGGTATTTATTGAGTCAAAGGTTGTAACACCTGACTTGAGTGATGTCCCAATCTGTAGTTCCATAAGCTGTCTAATTTTGCACTGCATATAGTTGCCTTATTGTTTAGAACATTCTCAGTTTAAAACTTCTCAGTGTTCAGGTAGTATAAGTTGTCAATTCTCTCAGCAGTCCCAATCAGAAGGTCCTGTGTATTGTCCTGAATCAAGCATTTGTGATCAGAGAACATCAATGAGCATTTGCTATCTCTTATCAATGAGCTAATAGACAATAAGTTATATCTGAAGCTTGGGACATAGAGTACTCTCTTAAGAACAAGAGATGTGTTCGGACAAGCTGTTCCTGCACTAGCTATTCCAACACTTTGTCCATTTGGCAAATTGATATGGAAAACATTCAAATCAGAATCAAAAGAAGTGAAAACCCTTAAATCATGGCACACATGATGAGTTGCACCAGAATCCACAATCCGAACATTATTAGGGACAAGAGTGTGTATACCAGTAAAGTTGAAAACTGAAGGTTGATCTTCTAATACTGTGGTCTCTCTTTGAAGCTGTGAACTCAACATAGCAATGATCTGTTGACATTGAGATGGTGTAAGTATAGGCGTTGCAACCTTGGCATCTACTGAATTGTTGCTAGGATTACCATTAACAACATTGTTTTCAAAGCGAGCTTCAACTTGATTAATGAGATCTATCTTCAACCTCAAGAAGAGTGGATTGATTTCCAGTATGAACTGGAGTTGAAGTTATGCGATTTGCTGCTTGAGATCCTCCTCCTCTAGCCATGAATGAGAAGAATTTAAAGAAGACAGAATTTCACAGCAGTGTCTCTGTGAAGTTCTCTGATACCATTTTACAAAAAAAATGAGTTAATGGAGAAAGAAGCAGCTGAATTAAGCTATATTGATCATTCATTTCTCATACATGATTTCACAAATGATTCATCTTATATAAGAGATGTAACAAAAAGAAGCATCTAGAATGAAAATGTAACAGAAAGCAACAAAATAACAAGAAATGTAATGAGCTGGAGCTGGTGGTTAAGGCTAGTGAAAATATCTTTAATAGATACACCTCCTAAAGAAGAAGAAGCGTCGGGTTCCAAGAGATAAGCCAAATGATACACCTCCTAAAGAAGAAGAAGCGTCAGGTTCAAGATGCACCTCATAAAGAAGAAGCATACCACGTCGATCCCGTTTAATTTTGATGTATTTTCCAGTTCTTCAAATTAAATATAAAATTTGATAGTTAAAGTACAAAATTAAACAAATAAAAATTAGTAAGTTATAATATTTAGTATACATAAATTCAAAAACAAAATTAATACATTTTTGTACTCATTACTTCCCATATGGAAGGATCTTTAGAGTTGCCGCTCTTCATTTTACTAAGCATCCCCAATTTTATACTTTCATCGAATTGTGTTGTAACTCTTACTTCATGTCCTAGCACTTTCTCTCTTCTATCTCTTCTTTTTCTTTACCCCTAATCTCTTCCATTCTCTCTTCTATCTCCTCTTTGTCTTTACGTCTTCTCTCTTCCCTGTTCTTTTTGTCTTTTGTCAACTCTTCTACTTTCTTTTGTAAATTAGCGAATTCTTCTCTATGTGCAAATACTTTCAAGATATTTCTATATTTTTTAAATGTGTTTTAATAAAAAAAAAAATTGTACAGGTGACGTGTCTTGAATGAAGAGAAGAGACAAGTACTTGTGAGCAGCCTCAAAACTACTTAACATGTAGGCACAACCCTTGCTTGGGACATTGGTCGCTGCATTCAAGAGATCTAGGTCAAAATTTGTTGCGATACTAAGTCGGGACCGTACTTATCCTCAAGAGATCCAAAAATATAATTACATAATCAACTAACTATAAAGAAATATTAATCAACTGTATTGTGCAAAATACAAGTATAATTGAATATGAATTGAGAAATAAAATATTAACGCAAAAATCTACATTCATCTTAAAGTATAGTTTAACATAGATGAACAATTCTAGATTTGTTATCCACAAAATTCTTATTTTTCCTATGTGTACGGTCAAAAAGATGTACTGGGGTAGAAGGCTTGTCACCCAAATCCTTCCTTTGTGGACCAACAACAACTTTTTGATAATTGATAAAATAGAATAATTAATTTATAAAATAGACATTAGAAATGAAAAAATTACCAACTGAGCCAACTCTATTCTTAGGCGGTTCACCATTCTTTGGTGTCACATGGTTCTCGTGAGCAATTTTAGACTTTTTCGACTAATCTTCAGTGTATATATATATATCTTAACCAACATGGCCCATATGCTTTCCAATTGGCAAGGTTGCCATGTTTGCTTTTGCGCTTAGTTATATTTCGAGCTTTATAAAACATGTCTTCCATGTGCTTGGATGATATCACCTCCAATATGACACTAAGAATGGATAAAATACCCGCAACACCGGACTCGTCCCACCCCGGGCTGCCCCGCCCCACGTATTCGAGTAATAGGGGTGGTGGGTTTAGGGTAGAAAATTCTACCCCGCAGAGGGTCTGGGCAGTCCCGTCCCGTCGCGTCCCTCCCGCCCACCCCACGACCCGACCCCTCAATTTTATTTTATTTTTTAAAAATTGTAAAATAGAATACAAATTAAAATTTTCACAAGAAAATAGGCTAAATAAGAATCAAACTTTGATTAGAGTTACAAACTATAAATCTTAACCACTACACTACAACTCTAATCTTGTATTTTTATTTGTTTTTATTTGCTACAAATATTTCAAAAATTCCTTTTTTTTTTTAATTATTTTTTTCAGTTTACCCAAAAAAAAAATTATCCGAAACGATTGGCGGGTCAAAAGGCTGCTACGTGCCCTACCCCATGAATTCGTGGTTCAGGGACGAAGCGGGACTGGAAAAAAATTTCGCAGGGAGGGGCAAGGCCAACCTGCTACACTGCCATCCCTATATGACACGCACTTCATCATGAGTATGTTTTACCTACAAGTGTTTCTAGTGATTTATACAAGTGATATTCTCCATAAAACAATCAATAATAAATAAACATTTTTAAACAACAAGAAATAAAAGTTACCTTAAAATTTTCCCAAATACCCTCTTTTATGTCTTTTGGCACTTCGGTCCACGTGGAGTAAGGGCCACTCAAAAATCCCTTTATGGTAGGAGTAATGTCCCTTGGAGTTGAGGTATGAGTGAAACTGAAAGAACAACAAGCACGTTAAAGACATTATGACATCCTTTTTTTTTCTATAGTTATTTGCTTAACCATTAACTCTTTTGTATAAGAAAAGCATAGTTGCACTTAGATATACATGGTAACGATGATAATTTAAACCTTATGACGAGACACGCATGTGGGAATAAGAGTTACATGGCTACGACCCCTCATCTTAGTACTATCTCATTTCGTCAACTTTTTTAAATGCATTATTTTTTATGGGAATTTTAAAAAATAAGATGACACTACAAGAAATTATATCTATAGCGGCGACACTAATTGTGACGTCAAAAAGTCGCCTCTATTAGTGCAGGACAATAGAGACGACAACGCATTATCGTCGCTATAATGTCAAAATATACAGCGACAACATATGCCGTCGCTATATGTAATGAGTCGTCTGAATTATTCATAATTTATAACAATGTCTTTTTATGTCGTCGCTAATGACTTTTACAAAGGGCGGGAACAAATTGCTCCATTTTGTTGTTCCAATAGCGACGACATGTGTCGTTGCTATATATTTGTATATGATGTTTTCATTTACGTAAATCATGGTCTTCTTCGTAATGTGTAATGTGTTTTATAGCGACGACAACTATATAGCGACGACACATGTCGTCGCTATAGACCTATATCAAGATTAGCAAGAAATTTGGCGTCCAATTCTTATCTATAGCGACGACATATACTTATTGATGATATGTCAGTCACGTGAGTTATTAAATTCCTCGTAATAAGTGATGTGGTCTGTAGCGATGACATATTGATCTATAGAGACGACATATGTCGTCACTATAAATTCTTCTTTTTCATCTCACCATCCCCGTATTTGTATACTGTACGTCTACAAAATTTTCATTTCCGACAGTCGAAATATTTCCAAGTCCATCGTTTTTCTCCATAATCATCTTCTTTACGTTTCATTTCTGCATCTCCATCTATTATCCTTACTGTATTTGTGAAAATATAGTATTTTCCAAGTATGGACATTGATAAAAGTTAGACAACAATTAGAAATTGCATAAAATCTGTAGCTTTTCAGAACAGTTTGAAAGTATTTATAAACATGGTGAGGCCATACGTAAATGACAGGGAAAGAATTAAATGTTCGTGCAATAAATGTTTAAACGGTCTCACACATCCATTAAAAATTGTCGAGTCTCACATATTTTGTAATGGTTTTGCAGAGAGACCGAGGTTCAGACTGCGAATGTGTATAGATAGAATGAGCGAGCTGGTGTGGAAGATGAGATGATGGATGTCATGAACGACGTAGTCAGTGATGAGCATGCTGGTACAAGCACCAATGGTTACTATGATGAATTGTTTGAGGCTCTGCATTCAGAACTATACCCGAGAGTTTCATCATTTTCTTCCCTAAAGTTTTTAGTCAAGTTGATGCATATTAAGGTTGTGAACAAATGGACAAACAAGTTTGTCGATGATCTTTTGAAATTCCTGAAGTTAGCTTTCCCAAACATGAACCTGGTGGACTCCCACTACGAAGCTAAGAAAATGATGACGAAGTTTGGTTTGGGTTACAAATCCATTCACGCCTGCAAGAACGATTGTGCACTATTTTGTAATGAGCATGCTGATAAACAAACTTGTCTGATTTGCTAGAAAATTCGTTGGGTGCACACTTCTGGGAGAGTGAATGGGAAGAATGCTCCGTATAAGGTGTTGCACTATTTTTCCTTGGTCCCCAGTCTAAAATGTATTTTTGCGATGAAGGATACTGCAAAACTCATACGGTGGCACAATATAGGAAGGTCTAGGAATGATGATAAAATGCAGCATCCCGTTGATGGAAAGGCATGGCAGGGTTTTGACATGAAACATCCACTGTTTGAAAGTGAGATCTGAAATGTCAGGTTAGGTTTGGCCGCAGACAGTTTCAATCCATTCGATGACATGAGTTTGGTGTACAGCATGTGGCCAGTAGTTGTAACAGTTTACAACTTGCCATCTTGGTTATGCATGAAGCCCAAATAACTCATGCTTACTCTGTTGATACCTGGTCCTAAAGTACCAGGTAAGGACATTGATGTATTTTTACTACTATAAGTGGACGAGTTGAAGAAGTTATGGGTCGATGAATTGAAATGCGTTACACTAGAACCAATAACAGGTCAGTATTCAGAATACGTGCAGCGTTGTTGTGGACTGTTAACGATTTTCTAGCGAGAAGTAGTTTGTCGGGTTGGAGTGGTCAGGGGTACATGGCATGTCCTACGTACAACGAGGAGACTCCTTCAGTCCGCGTGATAGGTAAGACAGCTTATGTAGGTCACCATCGGTTCATGCTATCCAGGCATCATTTTCGGAACAATTTAAACTTCGACGAAAGGACAGAGAGGCGACCACATCTGCGTCAGTTAATGCCTGCAGACATTTTAGCACAGTTAAGCTGTGTCAGACATAAAATTCCAGAAAAGCACCCTAATTACGAAGGTGCTAGAAAGAGGAGATTTGATGACGAGCTGAATTGGAGAAAAATGAGCATTTTCTATGAGTTGCCATATTAGTCTTCTACAGAGCTCAAACATGACATCGATGTCATGCACGTAGAGAAGAATGTTTGTAACAGCTTACTCGGTACAATTATGGATGATCCATATAAATCTAAGGACGCAGTCAATGCCAGGCGTGGTCTGATGCAATTAGGGATCAAAAGAGAGTTGCACTTGTATCAGAACGGGAATAGGTGTATGAAGTATGCCAAATGTTACACCATGTCATCTCCAAATCATCAAAAGTTTTGTAAATTTATCCGATCGGTTGAGTTTCAAGATGGCTTTGCTTCTAATCTTCAGAAGAATATTGCTCCTAATAACAGCCGCATTATTAGGTTGAAGTCACACGATTGCCACATTATCATGCAATGGTTATTGCCAATCGGAATTGAATAAATTTCACAACAATTATTGAACTGTGCACGTTCTTCAAGCAGCTTTGTGCAAGAACATTAAAGGTTAGCGACATGATGGCTTCCCACAATCACCTGGTACTCATCCTCTATAAGTTGGAATGGATCTTTCTGCCAGCCTTCTTCGACATCATGATTCACCTCGTAATACATTTGCTAGAAGAGACAGTCATTGGAGGTCCGGTGCACATGAGATGGATGTATCCATTCAAGCAATACCTGAAAAACTAAAGGAATACGTCAGAAATCGAGCTCGGCCCAAGGGTTCAATAGCTTAAGGGTATGTTGTGGATGAGGTATTGACTTTTTGTTCGAGGTACTTCGAGGACATAGGAACAAGGTTCAAACAACCAGACAGAAACGAGGATGCTAGTGTTTCGCAGACACAACTTTTTATTTTTCAGTCGCAGTGTCACCCAATTGGAAAGAAGTCACCAATGACTTTTCCTACTCATGTTCGAAATCAATCGATATTTTACGTCCTGAACGACTGTTCTGAAATTGAGTCATTCTTGCAGTAAGACTTCGTTTTCAAATGTTATTCATTTATCTCGAATGAACTTTGTCATGTGAAACAAACTAATTAGTTGATCTTATATGCTTTGTACAGGGAACATAGGTGGGAACTACCGAACAATAACTGCCCAAACATTGAACTAGTATACAGAAGAGACTTTCACGGTTGGTTCTACAGGAAGGTAAATGAATAACGATCAAATAAATTTCAAATATGTCCACATTCTTTATTTCAATAAGATTGAATAATCTTCATCATGCAGGTATATGCAATGCGCCAAAGCCATAGCCATCAAGTTTTTCATGAGTTGTTTTCGTTGGCCAGTGGATGTTACCAGTAGGTGATGTCGTACACGGCTTGTGTTGTGAAAGGAGATCGTTTCCTGATATATGATCGTGATATTCGAAGAACAGTGGTGTGTCCGTCCCAGGGACTGGAGGTGAGATTTATTATGGGTAGCTGTAAAAGATACTAGAGCTACAGTACAGACCAGAACTTTCTGTTTTTCTGTTCCGTTGCAAATAGTTTAGGTGTGATGGGAGATGGATGGTAACTGAGAATAACATTACCAGTATTGACATCAGTGCAGAGGCGTTCAAAGATGATCAGTTCATACGTGCTAGCCAAGCACAACAAGTGTTCTACATTAAAGATCCTTTCCGTGGTCCAGACTGACAAGTAGTACAAGTAGTCCATCACAGGAGAACGTGGGATATGATGGGATCTAACATCACAGAGATATACCTGCTCTATAATTTAAACTCTTCTGTTTTATCTTTAATCGTTGATCTTGGCAACATAGAGAACATATTCTTGCACCAGAATGATGGTGAAGCTGATGAAATATGAACATCGATTATCAGGAGAGCCTCATCTGATACTGTAGGAGATACTTCATTTATTCACGACGATGATGTGGAAGACGACACACATGCAGAATACAAAGATGACGAAACATCGAGTGAAAGCAATGAAGACGATAGTGACGATGATGTGGAACAATCGTATCATGATAGTGAATTAGATTGAATGTTGTTGTGCGTCAATATAATGTATGACATAAATTTATAACAATTTCGTTCTTGTTGTTGTTAAAGTTTTTCGGATTGAATATTTTTTGTTCATACTATCATTACTGCAATTCAAAACGTGAGTTTGGATGAAGTTCTAACATTTGTGGACAGAATATAGGACAAAAAAGGACTGCAATTATACAAAAACGCCCAATTGGGGACTATATATCTAAACTCATAAAATTTGAAGGACTTACATTGTAAATCAAAGAGGCTGAAATTGAAATAAAAGAGAAAATATAAGGACCACAATGAAAAATATTTCAAGTTGATGGACCTAAATATAAATAACAAACAGAGACGACAAATATAGCGACGACACGTCGTTGCAATATGTGCCAAATATTTGGCGGCACTTATTATGCGCATAAACTAAAAAAATTAAATCCACATGTCGTTGCTATATAGAATAGCGACAACTTATTTAATCTTCGTCGTCGCTATAGAGTTAATCTTCTACATAAGCGCATAAACCTCTTCTTCTTCCGCATTTACCAAAAAACAAGAAATCTAGCCACAAATTTTTCATCGCATCCACCTGTCGTCCAGCCCATATGCTGCCACCGCCGCATCCACCTACCGCATCATTTCGCCTGCTGCCAGATTTTGTTTCTCATGCCGCGGCCAAGCTCATTTCAAAACCAAGTATTTCATTTAATTCAAGAATTACTTAGTTTGATATTCAATTGAATTAATTAGAGTTGGACTATAATTTGAATTATTGATTTCAAAATAGATTATTACTATAATTATTTTGGAGATTTGCACTACGAGTTCAATTTGTCTTGTCCATCCTTGAATTGTTTGGCATTGTATGTTTCTTCAATGAAATTAGTCACTGTATGTTTAGTGATGTATTTAAAATTTGGAAATTTTTATATGATTCAAATGTGTCTATTGTTTATGTTTGACATTTTTCAACTATTGTGTGTATGAACATTGGAGTATTAAATAAGATATTGTTTATGATTTATTCATGTGAAAGGGGTTGATGAATTTGTATATGTGAGATTGCTGTGAAAGGGATTGGTGATGTGGGTCTAGAATTAATGGATTTCATGCGCTTGGTGATTTAATGAGGATTTTTGAAGTTGGCGACTGATGTGTACAAAACATAGTTGTTGGGACCAATTAACGATGAAAAAAAGATTAGGGACTAATGTGCAATAAATAAAGTTTAGGGACCAATTGTTCAGTAAAATGAACGATTAGGAGCTTATTACAAATTTAACTAAAAGTGAGGGACTTATTTGAAATAAACTAAGTTAGGGACCAATTTATCAACAAAATAAAAGTTATTCAAATTTTCACATAAATTCAAAATTTAGGAACTTATTTGAAATAAACTAAGTTAGGGACCAATTCATAAATACAATAAAGTTATTAGAAATTTAACATAAATTCAAATTTTAGGGACTTATTTGAAATAAAATAAGTTTAGGGACCAATTCATAAATACAATAAAGTTATTAGAAATTTAACATAAATTCAAATTTTAGGGACTTATTTGAAATAAAATAAGTTTAGGGACCAATTCATCAATACAATAAAAGTTATTAGAAATTTGACAAAAATTCAAAGTTTAGGGACTTATTTGAAATAAAATAAGTTTTGGGACCTATTCATCAATCAAATATAACTTATTCAAATTTTCACATAAATTCAAAGTTTAGGGACCAATTCATCAATACAATAAAAGTTATTAGAAATTTGACAAAAATTCAAAGTTTAGGGACTTATTTGAAATAAAATGAGTTTAGAGACCAAATCATCAATCAAATATAACTTATTCAAATTTTCAAAAATATTCAAAGTTTAAAGACTGATTTGAAATAAAATAAGTTTAGGGATCAATTCATCAACACAATAAAGGTTATTAGAAATTGGACAAAAATTCAAAGTTTAGGGACTTATATGAAATAAAATAAGTTTGGGGACAAAATCATCAATCAAATATAACTTATTCAAATTTTTACAAATATTCAAAGTTTAGGGACTTATTTGAAATAAAATAAGTTTATGGACCAAATCATCAATCAAATATAACTTATTCAAATTTTCACATAAATTCAAAGTTTAGGGACCAATTCATCAATCAAATATAACGTATTCAAATTTTGACATAAATTCAAACTTTAGGGACTTATTTGAAATAAAATAAGTTTAGGGACCAATTCATCAATCAAATAAAACTTATTCAAATTTTGACATAAATTCAAAGTTTAGGGACTTATTTGAAATAAAATAATTTTAGGGACCAATTCATCAATCAAATAAAACATCTTAGAAATTCAAAGTGTAATGACCTTTTTTCACACTAATTGATGTTCGCTATTGTCATATGTTAGTATGGCTAACATGATGTCGCACGGAGGTGATGGTGCAGGCGATCCTTCACAGCAGCCACGTTGTCGACTCAAGTCGTCCTGCGATTCTAGTAAGAATTTTCGTTAACATCAATGTTTTTGTATTTTACAAACATCGTTGAATTTCGTATGATATGGTTCGTATTTGTTCTTTTTCAGCGCCACCGTCTAAGCGACGGGGTATCTCTCGAGGCATTAACCTTGAGAAGGTTTGGCAAGCCAACGGGAAGAGGCCACTTCCCATCGCGTTCGACAATGTCGAACGCACAATGCAGCCGATCGGGAATAACGCGAAGTATTTCACGCGCTTGGTTAAAAACCAAGTGAGGTTCAACGTGCCCCCTTCCTACCCTTCAAGGACAGAGGTTCCAGATGAGCAACGGGCACGGTTACGTAGCATCATAGGTACTTACTTACAATAATTTTTACAGTAGCGCATTCAACTAAATAAATGTTTCATGTAATATACATTAACGAAAATTTTTCTTTTGTTGCAGAGCTACTTCGATCTTCAGGACAATCGGTCGCCCAACGATTACCGAGTGGTCTGTGCCGCTGTAGATCGCCTAGCGACTAATTGTTACCGAGATTATAAACTCAATGCGCATAATCACTTAAAAGCGCACGGACCCAGCCGTCCATACAGCGATATGTCTGCCGAGGACTGGCAGAAGTGCATTGACTTCTTCACCAGTCATACTTTCATGGTACATATTGTTTATTTACTTTTTACATTTTTATTTTAATATTTTTTAAACTTTTAAGTTTTCTGCTAATCAATTCTTTTTTATACCTTCAGGAACGGTCCACGAAAAATAAGGCCAATCAGGGTAAGGCTAAATACCCGAGCGTGCAGGGGTCGTTACGATGAGGTACAACTAAATTTCTCAATATCATTACATAAATTTTCAATGCATTATTACGTAACTATGTTGTTTAACTAAATTTCACGTTTAAATTGTTGTAGCAAGACCCCGAGATCCAGCAATGGCTGGACATTATTGAGTCGTTTTGGACTTTTCACACCTTCTTGGATGGCAATTGGGTAAACCCGTAGGCAGGTGACAATGTGAGGACTTTTAAATGATGTTAATTTAATTTTATTTGACATAATATTATTATTTATTAATTATTTTTTTTACTAAATAGGATAAACTTGTTGAGTTGAGGGTGACTCAACAGACACAGGTCGTCCCAAGTGGTGCATCGTTAGACGAGCGTGCTATTGCAAATGAGGTTCTCAGAGAACGACGAGGTCACGTTCGTGGGGTTGGACGGGTTCCGAAGGGCACCTCTCCCTTCCTAGATTCGACCGCTGCATCGAAGGTCCCACAAGGAACTTCTCATCAGTTCTCTGGAGACCCCCAGGATGATGATTCTCGGTTTGCTATGTATGAGGCTAAACTGCGCTGAATGCAGCGAGAAATTGAGCTTCCGAAGAATAGCATACCCGTGGTTGTACCAGAGGAGGACGAGAACGAAGATGAGGGTTGGGGAATATGTATATTTTTAGAATTATTTATATATTTTTTAAAATATTTTTTTAAAAAAATTTATATTGTTTATAGCTGTGACATTGTCGTCGCTACAATAAAACAAATCAATTAACATTAGCGACGACAAAGTCGTCTCTATATGTCTTACGAATATAGCGACGACATAATAATTGTTGTATATAAAAGATAATAGCGAAGACATTCACGTTGCTACTATTTGAGATAACAGCGACGACATTGTCGTCTCTTTTTCTCTAATTTCGAGATATAAACCCACAACAATGTTGTGACGAACATATCGTCACTATAGATACAAATATATTTAGCGACGACATTATATCGTCACTATTAATCTAAAGACACTATACTATTGCGGCGACATTTAGCGACGACTTTGTCGTCTCTATATATGTAAAGGGACGACAATTGATTCTTCAGCGACGACTTTTGTCGCCGCTATTGACCTCTTTTCTTATAGTGTGAAATAAGGTATGAGAAATTTAACATTTGAAATCCTCATTTTTTTGAGCTTGGAACCGACTACTTTTAGCGTAGGTAGAGTTCAAATTGTACTCGAACAAGTTGTTACGTGTACAATTTTTCATAAAACTTAAAAGTAAGAAAAAGTAAATAAATTTACACAAATAATACTTATAAATTATGAAGTCGGCTCTTCAAGTTTTTCAGCTAATATGGTGTTAAATTTATCTTGGATCCGAAGTTCTGCATCCTCCTAGTCATTTAAACATATTAAACTCTCTAATATGTCTACTTCAAATCTTGACTTGAAATCAGACAGAACCTGCTGCCTATACTCTGATGCCATAATTGATACCGGAGGTGTTAGTAGATCACGTGCTATAAGATTGGTGTTCCTAATCGAAAAGCTAGTACGAGTAAAACCTTTAGCTATTAATTCATCTAGTTCGACCTTTAATTCCTTTAATTCGACTGGCGCTATAGTGTATTAGAAATTGAAATAGATCCAGGAATTAGATCTATAATAAAATATGTTTCCTTATCTGAAGGTAATCTTAGTGCGTCTTTGGAGAAACATCACGAAATTCATTTACTACAGAAATTTCTTCCATATATTTATTTTTAAACAAATTGGGGTTTGAGAATTTCTATAAAAGTTACAATTTGGCTTCCTAACAAATTTATACTCCCTCCATCCCACAAAGATAGGCTCGTTTCTTTTTTCACACAGATTAAGAAATCTCATTTAATGTAAGGGTAATTATATTTACACAACACTTACTATTTTTTACACCACATTTTAATTACATTTAACATCCTTAATTTTTTAACATTATAGCACTCATGTCCCCAACTTTTTTATCACATTTTTATCTTCAACTTTTCATTAATTAGCACATCTTGTGTTTGACAACGGTTTTCCGTAAAAAATATTTGTTGAGAATTCGTAAAAAGACATATTTGTCTATCATATTTTTTAAAAAAAAAATAGATACAAATGTATGATAAAATATTTTTTCCTCGTTTCAAAGCACGTAAACAAAATATTTCGACATAAACCATCATCAATGATGAAATGTGCTAAGTAATTAAAGTTGAAGATAAGAATTCGATGACAAAAAGTTAAGAACATAATTACAATAATGAACAAAATTTGAAGATTTTAAATACAATTAAAATGTGGTGCACTTATAACAAATTGTAGTGTGAATATAACCACCCTTAATGTAATTGAAATTATAAATTTTTCACACACTTTTTCTATTATGCCCCCATTTAATATTAGTCATTTATGAATCTAATAAATTTAAATGCTCATTAAGTTACAATTGGAATGCAAATAAAATTGAATTGTATTACATTGAAACAATAATGAAATCAATTGTTGATTTGTTATTGGAGAGTGAGTGTTTTTGGGCAATGTGGAATTTATCGACTGCCTATTTGAGTAAATGTGTAAATAAATTTATGTAATTTCTCATTATAATTGGAATTTGTTAAATTTATTTGGGTTGATAAAAATATAAATTAAATAAGGGTATATTAGAAAAAAGAAAAAATTAATACACTCTGTATAAAGTAAGTTGCCTATAATTTGAGACAGATAAATAAGAAAAACAAGTCTATCTGTGTGGGACGGAGGAAGTAGCATGTTTGACAGTGTATATAAGTGCTTATTAATTAGTCAAATATTATTTTTATCCATACATTCTCTAAGATTTACAATGTTTATCCACTTTTTATTCACATTCCGGATGACCCCCTTCTTATAATCTAAAAAAAAAAAACTTTATCAAACAATTACTTAATTGTTTCCTTTGACAATCTACTATGACTTGTGACTACTTGATATTTGGAAAGCCAATCAATTACGTCAAAACCTTAGTGTAATTGGAATTAAATTGGCTCTCGGTGACAAAGTTCCTAGCAATTTTGAATTTTCGGTATTTGTAGCCAATATTTTTTTTTGGGTCCAAAAGTTATTATAATTTCAAATTCATATGCCATAGGAACATATTGAAAATCATATTTATGCATGAATTGAGTAGCTATAAATAAATTAGTCGCACCAGAATCAACAAGAGTATTAGTCGATTCTTTCTGACTAAAAGTGTACTTGATACCAAGACAATATCTTCTGCTCGTGATGTTTTTTTTTACCAAGGCAAATACTCTCTTTGGTACAACATTAGTGGGTTTAGATGGACATACGCATTTGTGTCTAGACTTACCGCATGCTTTGTGGGATAATTTTGCTAAATATGTTGTTTTGACATGTGTAGAAAACTACATAAATGGCTCAGAACTCATGTTAGATTAAACATTGGGTGGAACGAGCATTAGGGATCAATAAGGATCGAAACAGAGAGAAAAATGGATGGCCGCAGCATGGCTGCGGCTTACTTTCCGTGGCCTAGCTGCAGCATACACCAATGTCCCGTGACATGTCGTGAGTGAAATACCTAGATAACTCTAAAAGTATATCATTAGCACCTAATCCTACATTTGTATGAACTTCGTGAATGAGGACTTTACACCAAGCTACTAAATAAATCTGTCGCACCGGAATCAACAAGTGTATTATTCGATTCTTTCTGACTAAAAGTGTACCTGACACCAAGACAATATCTTCTACTCGTGTTGTTTTTTTACTATGGCAAATACTCTCGTTGGTACAACATTAGCGGGTTTAGATGGACATACGCATTTGTGTCTGGACTTACCGCATATTTTGTGGGATTGTTTTGCTAAATATGTCGTTTTGACATGTGTAGAAAACTACATAAATGGCTCAGAACTCTTGTTAGATTAAACATTGGGTGGAACGAACATTAGGGATCAATAAGGATCGAAATTGAGAGAAAAAGTGGTGGCCGCAGCATGGCCGCAACTTACTTTTCGTGGCTTAGTTGCAGCATACAGTGCATGCCAATGTCTCACGGCATGTCGTGAGCAAAATACCTAGATAACACTAAAAGTATATCATTAGCACCTAATCCTACATTCGTAATACAAGAAGGATAAGAAGAAGAACCACTAGAAAAAAGTTTGGTACCTTGGTTGGAAATACATTTTTATGAACTTCGTGAAATGAGGACTTTACACCAAGCTAAATAGAAACTCGGCACTTTCCACCAACTGCGTCATGCCTTCGCAGTGCATGTTGTCTTGTAAATACACCCAATTGTTTATATTGGAAATAGAACTAGAGCCGGCACTAGAAAATCCAAACTGAAGTTATGCATGATTTGATTCCAAATTGGAATTTCATTACGACTACTGAAATCATCATCACTTCGATTGTAAGTCATTTCGAATAAAGAAAAGAAGACTATAAGAGGTAGTAAAAAATTAGAAATATAGAAATAAATCAACTAATATTGAGATTGGACAATAAATGATAAATACATTAATATTAAGAATTTGATATTGTATATATTTGAGAATTGATGTTGAGTATATAATATATTGAAAGATTGGAGTGTGAATAAAATGTGTTTGGAGGGGGTATTTATATGGTACAAAACTGCATTTAAAAAAAATTAAATGAAGTCATGTAACCGTTGTGACCGTTAAATGGGCCATGAGCCACGAGTCGGCTCGTGGCTCGTGGCCCGGGTTCGTGGGCCTTACCCACAAGCTTCGACGACCCAGTTCATCCATGTGCCCAGTCCTTTCTTTTTTTTTTGGGCCCGTCCCACAACAAATTCGAACCCATTATAGGCCGAGTCAAAATGGGTCGAGCCAACGAGCCGCTCGACACATTTGACACCCCTAACTGCAGGGACCGATTTCTGGGATGATTTGGACGGGAAAAACTGTTGGTTTGATGGCTAAAAATGGAGGTTAAATGGGAGAAGGAATGTGGGAGTATGGGGTAGTTTTTTTGAGTACCGGAAGGCAATTTTCAGATAGTGGCAATTGGTTGTTTGGCTGGGAA
Organism: Forsythia viridissima; assembly: GCA_030279155.1. Classification (NCBI taxonomy): domain Eukaryota; kingdom Viridiplantae; phylum Streptophyta; class Magnoliopsida; order Lamiales; family Oleaceae; genus Forsythia; species Forsythia viridissima. Next base: position 15,436,357 of record CM059036.1, read on the forward strand.
TTAAGTGCTATTTGGCTGGAATATTATGGACAGTTTTGCAGGACAAGTTGGGCCAATTTTTGAAATGTTTGAGGATTGGGTTTCATTTTGGAGCTAAAACACTAAGGATTTATGAATGGGTTTTGGGGTTGCCTATGGTCGAACTTTTGGGCTAAAATGAGACAGATTTTGGGCTAAAAGAAACTGTTTTATGGGGCTTAACGAGTCAATTTTTGGACTAAAAATTAGGACTGGACTATGCTGTATTTGATGTTGAATAATTGCTTGATTTTCAGATGAAAATGTTGGCCGAAAATAAACAAGAAAAAATTATTCAATCCAACAAAATTTACGAGCCTCGTTAATAAAATAATATTACATATTTGTTCAAAACGAATTATAGTAAACGTGCGCAACATTTAACGTGACTAAAATATTTTAATTCGTAATAGGAAGTTCATAGTGATGCCAAGAATTTATAATTTTTATTTTTAGGAAATTAAAAACGAAAATATTTTCGATCGCTACATAACTTGCCATCGGCTGATGTTACTTTGACATAACCTTTAACAACGTGTGATACCTTCATGTCATCGACGTCGTTAACAAGTTGATCATCGAATGTAATATTTCTACTTGTTACTTGTCGACATTTATGCTTGTTATTGCTTATTACTTTTGAGTTGCGTCGATGGGGACTATTAATGTGAATATCTCTAAAAGCTTCTTTATTTATAGTCCGACTGAACTTTGCTAATGTTTTATGTTGCTTACATGTGTTGACTGTATTTGTTATCGATTAATGTTAAATTTGTTATATCCTTCATTAACATGAGCTCTTCATGTCCGTCGCTTATTTGCTTATCATAAAGGTTGATATTTCTTCATGTTACTTTTCAGAATGATATTTATTCTTCTTTACTGCATGCGTCGTTGGGGCCTATTAATGTGGATATCTTTCGAAGCCTTTTTGTTTCTAGTTTGGTTGAACTATGTTATTTTAGTAGGTTGCTTACCTTAGTTGAGTGTTTTTGTTACCAATCTTGACTGTATTCCATACCAAAATATTCAGCTCACTGTCGGGAAGGATGAATGATATCCAGAAGAAAATATTCTTCGAGACGCTTTGCTCGTTTTCTGGATGTGCAAGACGTTGTAGTAAATCCTCATCCACCAAGTGCTACTTCAGAAAATGAAGCAGCCCAATGCTGATGAGATTTGGTTTAACTTTGGGGACAGTCTAGTAAGTTTCACTATGGAGGATTTTTGCTTGATTACCGATTTACAATGTGTTGGGGAAGACAATAGTTCGAAGTTTGATGCTAGATATTGTAAGATCAATTATGACTACCTCAGTCCTTTATCTAGCATAGCCACCTCAGACGTATCTAAGGTTTTCCTCAACAATGCTTATACTTGTGATCGAGATGTAGTTACTTTTGATATCCTCTTTTTGTTGATGAATCTAATGTTCACAACAGGTTATAAGAGATTGATTGAAGATTCGTTGATGGTATTAGCAGATTCTGATGAGATGAACTCATATGCTTGGGGTAAGGACTTGTTTAAAGTTAGACTATCATCACTGAAATCTGGTCTTAGGAATAAGTCACTAATAGTTGGGGGGTGATGGGAGACCTTACATAGCTTACTGGATGAGTGGTTTTGTATTTGCATTCCAAGTATAATTGAAACTCTACCAATACTAAAATGTAATATTTGTACTCAAATCGGTGCTCGCTGCCCACGCATTCTGAAATGGACTTCAAATGTCTACTGAAGCTTCGGTTTGAGGCTGAATTTAGGAAAAGATATCTCTAGTCATCCACATGTAAAAATTTTTGTATAATACTTAATTTTTGTTTGTCTAACAGCACATATATCGAATTTTTATCTGTCCATTCACTTGTATATATTTTACTTTTTTGTAGTTACGAGTTACTCTAATCAAGGCTACCAGTGAAGAGAGGCAGCAACATTACACATCTGGTTTTTATGATGACATTCTCATTTAGAAGATAGTGATGATGACTTTCATATCTCTTTTGTTACTCTGGCACCCACGTATTCTCAAGAATACCTTGGTTTCTTCATGTAGTCACTGTGTTCCAGACGAACTTCATGTAGTCACTGTGTTCCAGACGAACAAAAAATCACATAGGTCCTTCTACCTCCATATTATACTCTTCAAATTCAGTACATAACAATGTATTATGTTTACTTTCCATTATTTGTTCATGATATCTATTTTTTTGTAGATGGCGACCCTCAGTGTTGATCCTAACATAGACGTTATGCTCAGGGATTTAATCAATGGAACTAATTATGTAGCACTAGTTGATCAACATGTTAACTCCGTTGATGAAGTTCATGTCCATCACTCTTCTTTGACTAACAATGAAGAGCGTACAATTACAAATTTTCAATCTTCAAGCAAGTTTTACAAATGGAGCGGTCATGCTAAACCATTGGAAATGAAGGTTTGAAATAACTTTGTACATAAAGGTATACAATGGAATTCGTTCTTTCAAATCTTATTTGACACGTTGATTTTGATTTCCAGGCATGTTGCTATTCAAATGACACTATCAAAAGTTGTATCATTGAGTTACAGACCACGCACGAGAAATTAGTGTCTGGTCACTTTCTTCTCAAAATGCAATTTCAAAAAAAAAATATGTTTTTGCAAAGACCATCACCGACGATCTAGAAGGAGTAAGTGCAAGAGTTGTTGTTAATCAGTCAATGGAATCTGGACCCTATCAATCTATGAGCACTCTGATATTGCACATGTAAACGTTTATGCTTCCTTCTTTGTTATCCATCTCACTTGCACACTTGATATGTGATGCATAATGTTGACATCTTTACTGTAGTTTCCTCAGCAGAATTTAGTTCCTTTTACTATTCGATTTTGCTTGCCCATTTAATACATGCTTCATATTGTATGTCATTGTGCATCTTAAATGATATTATAGCATGATGTTCTTCATATAAAAGTGTCTAGCAATTCAATTTTTATATACATATACACACACATCAATGTTCTTCATATTTGCTTACCATTTCCAGATATTCAGATTTCTGATAAGAAGATATCATGCAATAGTCGACAATCAGCACTACTTCACAATTTAATTAGACCCAGAAACCCAACATGAGTAGTGAGATTGACGATCCTAACTTTGATCTAGGGATTGATTCGCAATCTAATGTCCATTGTATTCTACTAGATGATGGACTAGTATTGACTAAAGACGACGTCCAGAAGATTGATGATAATGTTGCATCAAAGGTTAGGATGAAGTTCAGATTTTGAGTTCATCTTTAATTATGAATAAATATCATATTTGTATGTAATGCAATCTTTATGATATCAAAATCATATTCTATTTGATAATCATCAGTCTAGATTGCTACTCCTTCGATATTTATTTGTAAACTTCATAGTATATTTTTCATGATTAAGACTTTCTATATAGTGAAGTTTACTAATAACAATTTATCTTCCTACCTTATTATTTTTATTTGCAAAATGGTTGAATTGGGCACAACAATAGATGCAAGTCAAGATGATGATGAACCTCCAGCAGAAGTACATAGCAAGAAACGAAAGATGACAAGTGAAACTGGAGAATGTAACAATGTACTTGGTGTTGACTTATGGTTAACTTTAAACCTTAATGTTTTGATTATAACAAACAAAATAGTTGTGTTTTCTAACAATTTATTTTCAAGTAATATTCAAAATGCTAAAATCGATCTCTCATGCAATGGCAAGATCAAGTTAAAATTAATACAAGAGTTCAAGTATCTCAAGATCCAAAATTCAAGATTCGAAGATCAAGACTGAAAAATAGATTTCAAGATAAAATTGTGAAGGTATTAGCTCTTTGATTTTTAGCAATTCAATTAACGAAAGCTCAAAAATATTTTTATGCACAAAACGTATGTCATTATCACTCGTATAAAATATTTTTATCAAAGTCAAAAACGGTCAATCCGTTTGATAAACCGGTTGAACCGGTCGACCGTCTGACTGTCACTTTTCAAAAAGTGTCCGTTCTGATTTTTTTTGTAGTTCCAACTGCTAGTTCTGACCATCTGACCGGTCGACCTTTTGGCCATCTGTTTGGTCATCTGTTTCCATAGAAAGTGACAAAAATTCATCTCTATAAATATCACTTCATTTATTATCATTCAACAACACTTACAAGATCATTTATAGAGAGAATCATATTGAAAAACTTCAAAATTTTATTGTATTTATATATATTCAATATCATTCATTGAAAAACTTTGTTTGATCAAATCAAACTTTTGATTCATCATTCTCAACAAAGTTTTCTCCTAACACTTGAGCTTTCCTCATCTATTGCTATTCAAAAAAGTGTTAGTCTCTCTTAGAACTAAACTTGTATTTATCATTCATCAAGAGAGAAATACTCAAATCAATCTCTTTACATTTTTTATTTTGGTCATATTGAGGTCCTTTGAAAGCTCAATATTGTATAAAGATCGGTGCTCTTTTTTTGTAAGTCACCGGATACATTATAAGGGTTTTGATTGCACTATAAGTCAATCAAAATAGTGAAAAGGTCGTGCTCGTATTGGAGAGCTTGGTAACGGGGGACATAGATCATTGGTTGGATCGAACCTCTATAAAAATATCGTTTGCACTCTCTCTCCCTTTTACATACTTATATTGTGTTTATATTTTTGTGGATTAATTTTTATTTCTTAAATATCATACTTTGAGAATATTTTTCAAAAAAGTTTGAGAAAACCAATTCACCCTCCTCTTGGTTAGTTATTCTTGGGCTATCAATTGGTATCAGAGCAAGGTGCTCATTTTTTTTATTATACAATCTTGAGTTATGGCTAACCAAAATATTCAAAGTCTTGAGTGACACTCTACAAATCATCCTCCCTTCTTTAATAGCACACACTACAATTATTGGAAAACTAGAATGATGATTTACATTCAATCTATTGATTATAACATTTCGGAAGTCATTGAGTTTGGTCCATATGTGCCAACAAAAATTATTAAAGTTGATGATAAACCGGACCAAACTATTCCTAAGCCTAGAGAATAATATGATGAAGAGGATAAAAAAAATTATCCTTGAATGCTAGAGTCAAAAACCTACTCTATTGTGGTTTAGATAAAAATGAGTTTAATCGTATTAGCACATGTGATTTCGCATTTGATATTTGTCATGCATTAGAGATAACTCATCTAGGTACTAACAAGGTAAAAGAAACTAAAATAAATCTATTGACAAAAGATTTTGAAATTTTCTTTATGAAGCAAGATGAACCTATTGTTGATACGATTACTCACTTTACCGATATTATTAATGGCATTAAGGGTTTTGATGGAAAGTTTACTAACAGTAAACTTGTGAGTAAAATACTTAGGTCTCTCTCGAAAGATTGGAACTCTTTGAGAATGTTGATAGAGAATACAAAAGATGTCAACACTTATCTATTGGAGGAGTTATATAGAACATTGATGACGTATGAGCTCAACAATACTGAAACAAAAGAGAAAACAAGAAGAAGCAAAGAAGAGATGAAGGAGCCTCCAAAGAAGCAAATTGCATTGAAATCAACAAATGATGAAGGATCCTCCAACACAAACATGAGTGATGAAGAACTTGATGACTTAGTTCTTCTTGTCAAGAAATGGAGAGGATTTCGAAACAATAGGTGATTTCAAAAGAAGGATGATAAAGGTGGAGAGAAAAATAAAAAGATCATATGCTATGATTGTGACAAACCCGATCATAAGATGACCGAATGCCCGAACAAAAAAAAGTTTACCAAAAAGAAAGCTCTTCAAGCTACGTAGGACGATAGTGATGAAGATGATCTCAAAGAAGATGACGTTCAAGAAGAAATCGCCAACATGTGCTTCATGGCTATTGAGGATGAGGTAAGTACAAATAAAAATGACTCGTACATTGACTTATCTACTTCTTATGATGAAATTCTTGAGAAATTTGGGAAACTTATTTCAAATTACTTTATTCTTAACAATAAACACTCATTATTGAAAAATGTAGTCAAGAAACTCTTTATTGTACAAAAGGAATTTGAAAAGGAAAAGGATGATCATAAATCCTTAATTAAAGAAAATGTTTTATTGAAAGAAAAATCAGTTGATTTAACAAGCATTATTCACAAGTTTACCCAAAGGAAGAAAAATTTTGAATTAATGCTTGGTGAGCAAAAATGTGTGTTCAACAAAGGAGGAATTGGATATAAACCTCTCTTGAAACAAAAATCCCTTGAAACCATATTTGTAAAATCATCCAATTTTTCTCAACAAAACATAACATGTAGTTTTTACAAGAAAATTGGTCATGTTGCTTATAGTTGTTCAACTAAAAAGAGACTATACTTTGAAAGGAAATACAAGTGGATAAAAGAATCCACAAACACTAACTATCAATGATCCAAACTTATGTGGGTACCAAAATTTAAAAATTAAAATTATTTTTGTAGGTACCACGAAAGGTCAAGAGTAATTGGTTCTTGGATAGTGACTGTTCAAAACACATGACGAGGGATCGATCATTACTATCAAGTCTCAAAAGAAAAGATGGAGGTCATATGACTTTTGGAGACAATGCTAAAGGAAAATTCATAGGAATTGGAAATATTGGTAATCGTTCTTCTCCCTCTATTGAAAATATTTTATTAGTTGATAACCTTAAACATAACTTGCTTAGTATAAGTCAATTGTGTGATAAAGGTTATCTCATTAAATTTTATTTTTCCAAATGCCTCATTGAGGATGCTATATCTAAAGAGGTATTGTTCATGGGGAGTCGAAGTAAGGATGTTTATATCATAACTATTGAACTTGAACTTGAAAAAGAAATGAAATGTCTTTCAAGTATAAAGGATGATTCTTGGTTATAGCATATGAGATTAGGTCATGTTAGCATGGACTTACTTTCAAAAATCTCTAAAAATAGCTTTGTAAAAGGTTTACCAAATACAAAGTTTGAAAAAGATAAAATTTGTGATGCTTGTCAATTTGGAAAACAAGTAAAGAGTTCTTTCAAACTTAAACAACACTCTTCTACTTCAAGACCTTTACAACTTCTCTACATGGACTTATTTGGACTCTCTAAAACCACTAGTTTAAGTGGAAAACATTATGCATTTGTTATCGTTGATGATTTTTTAAGATTTACTTGGGTCATTTTCTTGAATTTAATAAAAGATGAAGCTTTAAATGCATTTAAACATTTTTGCAAAAGAGTCCAAAATGAAAAAGGATACACAATTACCACAATTAGGAGTGATCATGGTGGAGAATTTGAAAATATAGTTTTTGATGAGTTTTGCAAATCAAATGGATATGAACATAATTTCTCGACTCTTAGAACTCCTCAACAAAATGGTGTAGTAGAAAGAAAGAATCGAACATTGTAAGAAATGGCTCGAACCATATTAAATGAAAATAATTTACCAAAATACTTTTGGGCCGAAGCCGTAAATACTTCATGTTATATTTTAAATAGAATTTTGGTTAGTCGAAAGAAAACCAAAACTCCATATGAGCTTTGGAAAAATAGAATTCCCAATATCGGATATTTTAAAGTTTTTGGGGGTAAATGCTTTATATTAAACACAAAAAAAAAATTTGGGAAAATTTGATCCAAAATCCGATGTTGGAATTTTTCTTGGATATTCATCTACTAGCAAAGCTTTTAGAGTTTTTAACAAAAGAACTTTAGTAGTTGAAGAATCCATACATGTGGTCTTTGATGAAACTAACTCCATTGAACAAGAAAAAGTCGTTAATGATAAAGATTTTGAAATTCCATTTGAACAACTAAGTATTCAAAATCAAGACAAAGAGAATCTAAATAACGTTGAAATTCAACATGAGGAGGAAACAATTATGCAACAAAATAAAGAAGAACCTCATGAGGATCTTAACACTTCATCATTACCTAAAGAATGGAGGTTTGTCCCTTCTCACCCAAAAGATCTCATCATTGGTGATCCATCAAAAGGGGTAAGCACAAGAAATTCTTCTAGAAATTTTCATAACAATTGTGCATTTCTTTCACAAATCGAGCCAAAGAATTTTAAAGAAGCCAAGTTTGATGAATTTTAGATTCTAGCTATGCAAGATGAACTAAATCAATTTGAAGGAAATCATGTTTGGGATTTAGTTGCTAGACCAAATTCACAAACCGTAATTGGCATAAAATGGGTTTGTCGAAACAAACGAGATGAAAATGGTATAATTGTGCGTAACAAAGCTAGATTAGTGGCTCAATATTACAATCAAGAAGAAGGCATTGATTTCGAAGAAACTTTTGCACCGATTGCTAGATTAGAATCAATTCGCATACTTCTTGCTTTTCTTATCATAAGAATTTTACTCTCTTTCAAATGGATGTCAAAAGTGTATTCTTGAATGAAGTCATTTAAGAAGAAGTTTTTGTTGAGCAACGGCCCAGTTTTAAAAATATAAGTATCCGGACAAAGTTTTCAAACTTAGAAAAGCCATTTACGGATTAAAGTAAGCTCCTAGAGCATGGTATGAGAGATTAAGTAAATTTTTCTTATCAAATGGCTTTTTAATGGGTAAAGTGGATACAACACTATTTATAAAAACAAAAAAAGAATGATATGATTGTTGTTCAAATTTATGTTGACGATATCATTTTTGGTGCTACTAATATTTTCCTATGTGAAGAATTTTCTAAGTGTATGAGCAGGAAATTTGAGATGAGTATGATGGATGAACTCAAGTTCTTTCTTGGGCTTCAAATCAAACAAACTAATGATGAAGTATTCATTAGTCAAACCAAGTATATCTTGGATATGCTCAAAAATTTTGAAATGGAAGAATTGAAGCCAATAAATACTCCAATGAACTCATCAATCAAATTAGATAAAGATGAGCAAGGTACTTCTGTTGATATGACAAAATATCGAGGTATGATCGGATATCTTCTTTATTTAACCGTTAGTAGGCCCGATATTACATTTAGTGTATGCTTATGTGCTAGATATCAATCTAATCCTAAAAATTCTCATCTTAGTGCCGTAAAACACATTTTCCGTTATCTTAGTGGAACTAAATCCTTAGGTATTCGGTATCCTAAAGAAACCTATTTTGATTTACTTAGCTATTCGGATGCCGATTGGGCCGGTTGTACAATCGACCGTAAAAGTACTAGTGGAACGTGTCATTTTCTAGGCTTTGCTTTAGTTTCTTGGTTTAGTAAGAACAAAATTTTGTTGCCTTGTCAACCGCCGAGGCCGAGTATATCTCTGCCGCTAGTTGTTCTGCTCAAATCCTATAGATGAAACAAACTCTAAATGAGTATCACCTATCTTTTGAAAAAGTTCCTATCATGTGTGATAACACTAGTGCCATAAATTTATCCAAGAATCCCATTTTACATTCTCGAACCAAACATATTGAGATAAGACATCATTTTCTTCAAGACCATGCACAAAAGGGAGATATAACTTTGGAATTTGTAAACACCGAAAAACAATTGGCCGATATTCTCACAAAACCATTAGCACTCGAAAAATTTTCATACATTCGACGAAATTTAGGTTTAATTGATGAATGTAAAATATGTGGCTAACTCTTTATGTTTTCTATAATAGATTGCATTTCATATGATAAATGTGTTTTAAAGTAGTTATCAAAGGATCAAATCGTTAAACATTTTTTTTGGAAATCCGCTAAAGCGGACGACCGTATAGACAAACGGACGTCCGTTTGATGCTAAACGGATAATATTTTGTTCATCCGGATAATCATCCATTTAAGCAGAACATTTTGTACAAATTTGATCAACTAAAATGGATGACTATCTACTCGTCCGCTTCATCATATGTTTGAACAGAATGTTTTCAACATAAATTGGTAGACTCAAACGGATGACCGTTTCATTGAAACGAATGACCGTTTAATATAATACGTCGACCGTTTAATCGTTCGTCTTCTCATCTGTTTGAACAGAAAGTTCGTTTTCAAAAAATTCAGTTCAAACAGTCGACCGTCTGTGGTTTCTGGTCGACCATATTAGCAGAAATCAGGGTTTTAAGTTAGAAATTTTTCAAATTTCTTCATTCCAACTTCGCGCGACCCACGATTTTCTCTCCCAAATCTTCTTCCAATCTTCCTAAAATCTTTCAAATTTACATTCAAAATCACAAAACCCATATCATTTCCACACGCAAATCTGGCAAATCCCCAATTCCTGTCCACGAAATCATCCAAATTCATTCCAAACAGACAAACTAAAACCTAGTCTCTAAAATCCGTTTCCATCACAATGCCTCGGGTCAAAATGGCTGCCAAGCGTTCTAGAAAAGAAAGCTACCATCATCATTGTCAAAGATTTTTACACAAATATGATTTTCTCTCCGGGGTCGGGTATTACATGTCTTCTTAGAAACAAACGAATTAAGATCACTCAAGAATTTATTCGTTCCATTCTTCATCTTGAGGATGGTGGTATTCGTCTCTATACCACCAAAACAATTCCTCACACAAATGAATATAATCCGGTCGAGGCATGTTGTCACATCACCGGTAAGTACTTTAATGTTGTCGTACGTCTAAGTACGAATCAACTCACTCTCCCGTGTCGTGTCCTACACAACATCATCGCCCATATCATTGTTCTTCGGAAAGGTCATTTAGATGAGGTCAATCATTATGATGTCTTTCTTCTTGACTCTATCCTCCGTGGGCACAAACTGGACTTTTCATATATTATGATCCAGCATATGAACTGTGTTCTTAGCAGCACTAGGGCTAAGGCAGTTCCCTACAGCATGATCATTACTAAAAATTTTCAACACTTTGACGTTTCTTTTCGTGATTCGGTCGTCCTTCTACCTAAAGCCACCGATACCATCAACATCCTCACTCTCAAATGAATGAAAATTGTTAAAGAAAATGAACAATGGGTGGCAAAGTCAAAAGGGTTTGATGATGAGTTGAGACCCTCTACATTACCATTCGAGGGTGAAGACATGAATGTTGATGAAAATGAGCCGCCGTCTCGACCACGATCACATCGACCGTCGTCCTCCACCTCTGGCTTCAACGAGGACAATTACAATCTTCTTAATGGCCGAATCAACTCACTTGCATCTACCATTGATGGCCTACAACATGCCGTGAGTGACCTACAAAATACGACAGTTAGCATAAAAACTACGGTTGGAGGATTACAAAACTCGGTAGACGGCATAACTTCATTGCTTCATGCTCTACATTCCCGTCTTGACGCCATGCTCCATCCACATCCTCCACCGGAGATTTAGATTATCTCTTTCTTATTTTAGTTTATGTGTTTGTGTGTTTTTGAAACAATGCATTGTTCTAGTATTTCATTTATGCCATCTAGAACTATGATTGTCTTTACCTTTCTCGTTTATAAATGAATGGCATATTTCAAGTTTTATCAATAATTGTTTTCACCTTAATGTTTCAATTATGCCTTTTTGTTTTGAGGAAAATATGTGATGTCAGATGAATTTGAAATATATGTGATGTGATGAATTTGATGAATGTGATGATACATATGAATATGTGGTGAAAATTTGACAAACAACTTGGACATTTGGTATGTGATGAAATCAGAAACTTGTCAAATAATGTAATACAAAATGGTATCATATAATAAAAATTCATCAAACCATGTTTACTTGAAAAAGAAAAGGAGAATATATTTGCCTTAATTTATCTTATGACCTCCATTCTCACATTGTTTGTCATAATAAAAAAAAAAGGGAAAATTGTTGACCTACGGTTAACTTTAAACCTTAATGTTTTGATTATAACAAACAAAATAGTTGTGTTTTCTAACAATCTATTTTCAAGTAATATTCAAAGCGCTACAAAACGAACTCTCATGCAATGGCAAGATCAAGTCAAAATCAATACAAGAGTTCAAGTATCTCAAGATCCAAAATTCAAGATTCGAAAATCAAGATTGAAGAATAGATTTCTAGATAAAATTGTGAATGTATTAGCTCTTTGATTTTTAGCAATTCAATGAACGAAAGCTCAAAAATATTTTTATGCACAAAATGTATATCATTATCACTTGTATAAAATATTTTTATCAAAGCCAAAAATCAAATTTTCAAAACTGTAAAAACGGTCAATCTGTTTGATAAACCGGTTGAACTGGTCGACCGTCAGACTGTCACTTTTCAAAAAGTGTCCATTCTGATTTTTTTGCAGTTCCAACGGCTAGTTCTGACCATCTGGTCGACTGTTTGGTCATCCGTTTGGTTATCTGTTTCAACAGAAAGTGACGAAAATTCATCTCTATAAATACCACTTCATTTATTATTATTCAACAACACTTACAAAATCATTTATAGAGAGAATTATATTGAAAAACTTCAAAGCTTTATTGCATTTATATATATTCAATATCATTCATTGAAAAATTTTGTTTGATCAAATCAAACTTTTGATTCATCATTCTCAACAAAGTTTTCTCCTAACACTTGAGCTTTCCTCATCTATTGCTATTCAAAAAAGTGTTAGTCACTCTTAGAACTAAACTTATATTTATCATTCATCAAGAGAGAAATACTCAAATCAATCTCTGTATATTTTTTTGGGTCATATTGAGGTCCCTTGAAAGCTCAATATTGTATAAAGATTAGTGCTCCTTATTTGTAAGTTATCGGATACATTGTAGGGGTTTGGATTGCACCATAAGTCAAATCAAAATAGTGGAAAGGCCGTGCTCGTGTTGGAGAGCTTGGTAACGGGGGACGTAGATCATTGGTTGGATCGAACCTCCATAAAAATATCGTTTGCACTCTCTCTTCCCTTTTACTTACTTATACTATGCTTATATTTGTGTGGATTAATTTTTATTTCTTAAATATCATACTTTGAGAATATTTTTTGAAAAAGTTTGAGAAAACCAATTCACCCCCCTCTTGGTTAGTTATTCTTGGGCTATCACTTGGGAATGAAACCATTTCAAAAAAAATCCTTGAACTTGTTGGACAATGACCTAGTTATCGTTGAAGAAAATTTAAAGCATATGGACGAATCAGCAGAAAAAGCGTGAGTGCAAGTTGAGAAAGGAGCTTCTCATGTTCTCTTTAAATTGATAACCAAATCTCAATTTATAGTGTCATCGTGTATCAATATTATTTTATCACGTTGTTTCACTCTCTCTTTTTTTCAGGCAATTATACTGATCCCATTTTGTATCGGTGGTGGCACAACACATATAGCCCAGAAAAGAATTACAAGACTAGCAGCATGCCTGAAATCCCCATTTGTCAGAAGTTTTCACTCACAGCCCAACAATCCATCAAATGTCTCGTCTCTTTCATTTGGATACAAGTTATGCTTGGATTTTCCAAATCATCCCGATGTTCGAGTTTACGAAAAATGGCATAACATCGACCGTCGGCCCAGTAACAAGTGAGTTTGTAATTGTTAGACTATTCTTGTACTAATTGTTTGTTGATCAGAAATGTTATCTCACTCTGTCTTCTCATTTAGGTTGCTGAAATTTCATAAAGACGAACTTGCAATATATCCACCAATAGACCTTGGACCGGTGAAAATTAACTCCAGTATAACTTGATACATGTCGTGACACCACTAAACACTATGGTAGTTGGGGATCCTTGCTACTTATCATTATATTTTAAGAACTCCCTAAATACTTTTACATCTGATTCTATGGAAGCACATTGACGTGATGTTATTCTATTTGACAAAGAAGTTTAAACTCAACAGCGTTAATCTGATCAGGGCAACTTGTACTGATTGCTATTTCAATTTTAAGGTCAGAAGCATATATGCATGGTACATGAAAGACCATAATGCTATCGCCAAGAAACGCCTCTGCTTGTATATCTCACTAGACACAAGACTAAGTCCAACTCTAACTGGGGAGATGTTGATCACATGTTTATTTCAATTTTCATGGAGAAAAAAGCCCACTAGATATTAGGACACTTTGATATACCTAACTGGCACTTGGATATCTACAATCCATCATTCAAAACAATCGGAGATGTTGTAGTATAGGAAGCTGTTAAGCCATTGTGTACGATCATTCCACATCTTATTCGTCAATAAAATGTGCTGAACTTTGAAGCTCTCGAATTCCCACTCTCCCGTAGATTATGCAAAAAAAATTCCACATCAGACAAATGGGTTAGCAAATGATACTAATATCAATAATATATTTTAGTTTTGCACCTATTCGTTCATTTGTAGGATGTGGTTGTAGAGTTTTACTATTAGTTAAATCATTGTCTTGCATGTTTAATGACCCCCCGTGGATCATAAATGATTGTTAAGAGGTTGATTACCCATATTTATTTTTTTGGATGCAGTGGCAATTGTGGGATATTTGTCATCAAGTTTGCGGAATACATATTTGAGAACAAGATTAAAGAGATGCCGAAAACGTTCGATACAAAAGTGACTCGTCACAACATAGTTGTCCAATTATACGAATTTGCTCTTGAGAAGCCAGAATTACACTTGGATGAATAGTCGTCTTGGTTTTAATATCATGAATTCAACCCTTTAGAATATTTCTTGTACGTGTATCTTTTTTTAAAATGGTTTTAATGAGGTTGATGCTTTTGATTAATATATGTAGAAGTCAGTGTCGTGTTCAATGTGTTGTATTTTGGGTTCGGTCATCAAATCGCTTATGTAAATGGAATGCATATTTGGTCTGCTTTCTAGTTCAACTTTCGAATCTTAGTTCTAATATTGTTGCTTGGGAATGATAGGTATATGAATTACTTATTTTCTTGTCCTAAGATTTTTATGATCGGATCCAAGATTGCTATTATTTTTTAGTATCAAATGAAGATCGATGCGTAACAACTTATCCGATTGGGTCGACAACAATTGTTACGCCTTATTTTGCCAATTAATTGCCTCCAGTGTTTAATTCTTGTGTTTGTTAACCTGCTTTTGTTGTTAAGCTATTTTTTATGTTACTAATTATCGATTAATTTGCATGAGACGAGAAATATTGTTACGCCTTCTTGTATCAATTGATTGCCTCTAATACTTGGTGCTTTTGTTTGTTAACCTACTTTCACTACTACAAAGTATTGATTCTTCCGCATGAGACAACAATATTTGTTACTCTTTTCTTTGTCAATTAATCCCCTATTTTATTTGATCCTTGTGTTTCTTAACTTGATTTTAATGTTATAAGAAAATAACTTTTAGTTTAATTTATGAATGTTTACTATAACAAAGTGGAGGCCTTGAGTAAGACAATCCAAATTATATGCATTGTTATAGATGATTTAAACTTGTATAATAAACAAACACTGCCACAAAACTCTAAATCTATGTATATTAAATTGGTTGGATACACAGAACTGGAATCAATATTTAAACATAGCAGCTATATGGTATCAAGTTCAAAGATAAATAAAAGTCATAAATAACAAACACTCAATGAAGATGTATAGATCGACTTGCAATTGTATAACTAATATTAAAAAAAATAATGCTATGAATTCAATCCAAAACAGTCAGTATCTTCAATAACCAACTATAGTCGTATACTAGGTGAAAACACACGATATTATTTATCTAATTCTATATAAGTCAATTTTTTGGATGTGCACTAATCAGTTGGTCCTTTGCAACTTTGTATTTCAGGTTTGATGACTCCCACAGTTGTCACCAAACAATTATGTATACTTTCTTCCATGTCTTCAAGCCAACTATATCAGAATCAACATCTTAAGTGTCCATACATGCACCACCTGATTTGAACATAACACACATTGCAAAACATGTTATCAATGGGAAGACGAAATGATAAAACTTGGAGTTCGAGTCTCAACCGCACTAAACAAACACTGAACAAATACTGGTCGTGAAAAGTTTTTCTGCAGCCAATGTGGAGAATTCATTATTTGAATCATATGAATGAAAAACCATTTGTTAGCATCATATATACTAATATAATTACCAGCTAATACCCGATGTCATTACAACTAATTGTCAATTAGCAACGCACATGAAGATTTATCGAAATCATTTTCAATCTAAGTAACCTTAACATATTTTCCAACTCAAATCATATTATAAACTATGAACTTCTTTTACATCGATTCATATAACTTGCACTGGTAATGTAATCAGAGGACATAAGTTAACCTACTTACTTTCGACTACTTGGTGAAATAGGCTAGACCAAATCCATTCCATTCATGCACGACACTGTTTACGGTCATCTTTGTGATGATCACAGCCATTTGAAATATTGATACATTCAACATATTCTTATATGTCAATACTAAAGAGTTGTAATTAATATATGAAAACAAAAATCATGAATAGGTGTATTAATTGAATTTGATAAGAGCCTGAAATTTATACCTCGCATTTCGAACCAATATCTGCCTTTCTTTTCTTCCCGGATGTTCCTATTAACCGTGCTGGATATTTACAACTAGTTCTATTGTGTCTGTACTCTAAGCAATGTCTACACCTTGATGTCTTCTTTACCTTGCAAATTGACCAAATTCTCTTTTCGCGCGATCTTCTAGGCCCTCTTTTCAATTTAGGTGTGTGAATCACCATACTCTCTATATCATTCGGTACATTCCACTCAGTGTTAGGACCAAGAGAATATATTGTCCCCGTATATGCCCCAAGTTATGACTCTTTGTTGAAGTAACATTAGTCATATATTAATAAGTTCTTTCTACCGATTACGGATATTGCATGAAAACACGACACTTCATCAATCTGAAAACAGTTACAATAGCAGCTCTTAACATCCATCGTCACTAGATACGATGATGTTATATCGTTAACTTGGTACGTACTCTCGCTGGAAGGTATAACCTGTTTCATTCCAATTCAAGTGAGAGTAATGTACAACATGTTAACATATTTATGGAAAATTGGTGCAAAAGGTCCATAACATTTGCCCTCATTGCGGAAATGATCTCCAACGTTTATTTTTTGGCATACAAATCCCTAACATATGGTTTTAGTGTGTAATTGGTCCTTATTCAACGAAAAAGACAAATGTGCCCTTAGTTTTAATTAGAAAAATTTCAATTAGATTCCTATACTTTTATTTTTTATAAAAAAAAATAAAAGGAAACTAACAAGCTCTTTTTTTAATTTTTTGAATTAACACTTTAATGATAACATACTAAATTGTTTTGTATATTTTACGAATTATTATAAAATAACTAAAATTTAAGCTCATAATTATTAACAAACATGTTAAAAAAAAGTATTTTTTTATTATTAAGTAATTATATTATTTAAAATATAAACTTTTATTTTATCGTTATCACATAAAAAGAAAAATAACATTACAAACTTGATGCTCAAATTTTTTTTAATTGAACTATTCATTTATTAACTACAAATATTAAAGCTCTAACTGCATTGTTCATATTTTAGTTTATCATTTTATTATCGTTCAAAATAAAGAAACACATAGTGTGTAATTTAATTTTTATTTGTATTTTTATGTTTAAAAAATATAATAAGTTTGGTTCAATGTCATAAAATTATATACGTCATTTTGTTATTTATTTAACTTAATTTTTATTCAAGTTTTTCACATCACTTAGCAATTACATATAAAAGTACAATAATTTTATATTTTTCTCTTATAAAAATTTAACTTACACGACTATAGTGATATATTTAATATGCTAAATTAAATATTTTTTAATAATGTACCGAATCCATTTGCACCTTTTGCAAAAGTTGATAATCTAATTGCAATTTTCTCTAATTAAAACTAAGGGCATATTTGTCTTTTTTATCAAAGGACCAATTGTGCACTAAAGCATATATGTTAGAGACATCTGTACTAAAAAAAACAAATGTTATGGATCATTTCCGCACTGATGACAATGATTAAGGAGCATTTGCGCCAATTTTTCTATATTTATTTGTACACACACGCGCGCGCGAACTCACACAGTCGCTCTAATTTATATATACATACACACACACATTAATATTGTTTGAATTTTGAGCAACGAATAAAACTGTCTTCATACCTCCATTCTCATTGATTCCCGGGATCTCTCCCTTATCATACTCTCATATCTTGATCTGAGTCATGTGAATGTCGATCATGCGTTGTTTAAATTCTTGTAAAACCACTTTTACATTGTACAATGCAATGACTCAAACAATGCCTCTATTGAAAAAAAATTTGCTTATCTTCTTACTAAATTAGCCAACTCTACAATGTTTGATGTCATGATGGAGAACATGTTTGTTGTCATGTATGCCCTAGATCACTTATGATAGCCAACGTCATCCTGTATTATGGTTAATTTATATTAACAATTATGTCAATCAATTCTTGATAAGTGAATGTAAACTAAGAGAGTTTCCTTACAAACCAGATATTATCATATACGAGCATCTATGTTGTCCAGATGCCTTCGAATTAGATTTGGTATAAGCTCTTGCTGTTGCGTTAAACAGTTGTCGTATGAATTTAGCTTTTTTACTAAATTGCTTCTTCAAGTGTTGAAATAGATGGTAACAACATACCACGTGCATTGAATTTGGGTACACCTTCAACACTTCATTTTTATACTACCATGCATATCAGAAATGATTATGAGACCGTCGCGTTCACCATAAGCCTCTTTTAGTCTTAGAAGGAACCACTCCTATAATGAATTGTTTTCTGAATCTCCCACTCCAAATGCAAATATGAAAATGTTGTTATGAGCATCATGTGTGCAAACAGTGAATAGCGTAACACCATAACTACCAATTAAGAATGTACCATCAATTACGATAAAAGACTAGCAATGTTTCCGTCTTTCTATTGATTTCCCTAAAGCAATGAAACTGAACGTGAACTTGTTACCATCATCTGTTTCAATTCTTATATATGATCCTCGATTTTTTTGCTAAGCATATATAGGTAAGCCAACAGTCTGCCATATGATATCTCTAGATCACCTCTTATTCACTCCAATGCACATTCACGTGCTCTCCAAGCGTTCTCATAATTAATGGATATGCCATAGGTTTTCATCATGTGTCTAACAACGTCAACCGATATGTATATCTTTCTCGCAGATGTAAACTTGTACTTTATGCAGCTTGCAATCACAGAACAAGTTACTTGTCTATGACCACCTAATACTGTCAAGTGAACATGTGTGACTGTTGTTTTCTTATTTTGTACATCGTTGTCCTCTTGATAATAAAAGCTCTATCCATTTGCAGTTTTCATCTAAGCACTTCAATGCTTACTCATTCTTGTCTGATTTGTACACCTTGAACTGAAATCAGTAATGAATTGCGTGCAGGGCTAGACATGTTGTTAACAACTCATTATTCTTATAAATTGTATTCTTTTTAACACTTTCAATACTAAGTTGACATACGACATTGCTCTCTGTTTCAACTATGGTTTCTTCAACACATGTCACATTTTGACAAATTTCTAATCCCATTTCTTCAATCATTGGCAATCTCAGATTCAGTGAATTTTCTATACAACCAAAAGTACAATGTTCTATATTCATCATCTCATAAAATCTGAATGTATAAGGCCTTGAAACTGAAGTACCTGAGGTCATCAAATTGTCTCCATTACATGTCACCTTGTTGGTATCAACACATAATGGGCATTTTGTCAAATCTGATTCATTTTGTTTACCTCTATGTAAAAAGTTACAGAACTATCACTACAAATCTTGACTAAGGAACCATTCGCTAAAACTTGGTACTATATTATTATAACATATTATGACTGACCCAATTTCATCTCCTTCATTATCAACTCAACTAGGTTTACATAACTACAATCTAATGAGACAATTAATCCAACAAATAAGTAGTCCTTGTAAGTACGTGATTCATCTCAACCTCCATCGTAATAAACCAACACACAAATACCCACATATCTACATCAGAAATATAATCAATAACATGTCGATTGATATCAACAAATATTCATGATAATAATTTCCACATACATTAATCTCAATTCGTATCCAAATTACACAAACATAGAGATTTTATATTGTGTCTCTACTATGGTAATCTCCATTCTTACAACGTAGAGATTTTTGTATCAATACATTTCGGTTGTTCTTACTTTCTACCCTAAAAGCTGTGAATCTATAGAGTATGTTTTTGTCTGCACCTAATAACCTCTTTGCACCTCATCATTTGGGGTTCATTATTAATTTAAGCAATTACAAAATCACTCTGAATATCAATCACAACTCAACGAATGACACACACAATCAAATCTTAATAATAGTGGCAGTCTGGATTGTTAATAAATAAATATATTAATTAAAAATCAATCCCATGCCAATGCTTTAAATTATTAGTTTAGGTTAATTCGCATCTTTGGTTCACTATTAGCATGCTTCAACAATGTTATAAAGCTTCTCAACACCTCCTCTCAATAACAAGAATAGCTATATGTCCCTTCTTTCATGGGCCTTATTAAAAGTCCAATAATCATCAATGAGTTGAGATAACATTCAAGTGTTATTGTATTTAATTTTTTGGGCTAGTACATTTCAAAATGATAGTGAGGAATAGCGTATATATCCAAAGAAAGAAAAATTAGGCATTGTACCTTCTTTATTTTTGGGATTTGAAATGTACTGGGACAAATTAATTTTTTCATAAATACATTTATTTTCACAAATACCATTAGTTTACATTTTTTTAATTTCAAATTATTTGTTTAATCACACCTACTTGTAATGGAATTTTCTAGTTTTCAAGAGAGTAAAATAAATCTTTCTATAACAGAAAGAGAATATCATGCTATCATTAAAGTCAGTATTCTACTTGTGTCGATCCCTTCTTATTTCTTATTCTTATTTTCGATAATCCATTTTGTTCAATATTTCAACTTTTGATTGATTTTATGTTTTAAATAAATTTTAGATATTTGAAGACGGCTAAAACACGCATGAATAGAAGTCTAGATCCAAAATCAGAATCAGGCGCCCTCTTTCCATGGCGAAGAAGAATCCTCATAGTAGTAAAGTTCGTCGTTGAAGAAGCAACAACACACTATTCTTGTACCGGAGCAAACAAATGTACTTTTTTTTTTTTTGAAGTTATGGATTTTATCTTTTTCGACTGTCAATCATTTTTTACTGCTTTTTGATTTTTTTTAGTTTTCTTTCATCTTATTGATATTTAAATCTTCAAAACATAAATTTATCATCTCGTTCTTTCTTACTAGTTTTTTCATATTTATGGTCACTTCAATTATACATTTGTAATTATATTTTTAATTCACAGAAAATTATTAATTGTTATTTTTCATGAAACTTATATGTTAAGTAACTTTCATAAGATTGATATGTAATGGTTCCATAAAGAGCAATCCAATTTTATAATTATTTGAAGGTATTCAACAAATGTATGCATGTACTTGTTACGTTATCGTATTACGAATATAATACTATCACTCTAATTTGTTAAATTATGTTGGTAGTCCATGGCTGTAATTTAATATTTTCTCGGTTGTAATTTAACATTGTTTCCTAATGTTGTTAACCTATATTTGTGAAGTGATAGATGTCCATAAATAGATTTCTTACTTCTTACTACAATTTGTTAATAAAGATTATGTCGTGTATTTGAAACTCTTATAAATGTTTATTCATACAGTAGCTTTGTTACTGAATAATGTTCGTCTAAGATTATTGTATGCATTATGTGAATATTTAAGAATTGGTTTGTATTTTTGTATGTGATACTTGGATGTATAATGCATATTCACAATTTGTCAATCATTTCTTACCATGTTTCATTTTCTCATTTTGATTGATTATATAATTTATTAGGTGAAGCTTTGTTTATTGCCCTTTGAAGATTGATTCTTCCTCCGCTTAAATTGGTGATGTCTTCGACAATTTCGGAACTTGAATTTGTAATTGAGAATATATTTTGGGATCAGATTTGTAAAATGAAATGGTTGCATTTATTATTTGATATAAACATTCCATAAAAACATCTTGTTTGTATTTTCAATATTTTTTAGTGAAACTAATATTATATTAGTATATCTCAATTTATATAAAAAAAACTAGTATGATAATAAAATAAAATAAAAAGAATCAGTGCGGGTTCAGAGAATTCAGGGTGGAGACCAATTACTAACATGGCGGGGCGGTGGCCGAAAAGGCCTGGCTTTTAGATGGTCCAGCTAGACAGGCTGTTCTGGGCCTGCAGACCCAAGCCGCCTTAAATGTCTACCCAAGACTAGGAAGACACTAACAGGGCCAGAAAAATGGGCCTAATAGATATCTAACTGTAAACAGGACCAGCCCAATGGGCCTCAAAACCTCGGATCGTTCTTTTGAGGAATCTAATTTTGAAATGTCTATCCACTAGAACAGATTTCTCTTTGTGATAAGTTGTGCCAAAGTTATGACGTAATTATTCCTGGTAAATTGCTTAAGAAAATTTTAAAATATTTTTTTCTGAATGAAAGGATAAGAACATGAAAATGAGTAACGGCGGACCCATCAAAACTAGGTACAATATAGAGGGGCCCTTGAAGTTACATGAAGTCCAGTTGATAATTTCTAGTCAAATTCTATTCTGATTTTTATTTCGTCGAGACAATTTTGAATGAATATAAATTCTCGTTCTGCTGTGTTGATTCGAAATAAAAAATATATAAATTTTATAAATAACCGATATCGAGATGATTTTGATTTAATATAGGTTTCGTTGTGTAGATTCGAAAATAAAAACTATGTACAATTTAAAGAATAATCAATAATTGAATACAAATTAATAAGAAACTGTATATCATTTGAATAAGCACAATAAAAATTCATTGGAAATTGTTATTTATATCAAAAATAGCTACACAATTATTACCCAGTTATTTCTTAATAATTATCGTACGTCAAAAGTCACATTTGACTAACTACGCCTGAACGTTTTAAATATCAAAATCAGTGATATTTAGTGCAAAAAAATCTTGGTGAATATAATAAAAAAGATATCATAAAACGTGTTTTTGTGTTGCAAATTACTTTACAACTCATACCATAGAAAATGAGTGACAAACATACACTGTCAATCCCCCCTTTTTTTGATGAATCTTAAACACCCAAAAAGTGTGCAACATTTTCTTGGCTTTCCACTTTAAATCGAATAAGAACCCTCCTACAGTGTTTTGATTCTTTTCGTCCTTAGTTAAGTATAGAAAGTTGTGACCTTTTCTTGTAAATTTGGGTCTTCATTGGCTACATTTTATTTTGAAATTGTCAAAAGTTTAAGACACATAATGACCTCTAATGATAGTTGATTGGCCAATAACAAAATTATTAGACTGAAAAGGTTGGATAAATAAGTCCATTTTATTAGAAAAGATTTCTTCTTTTCAACAAGCCGTGTTTTGAATAGGACAATTGAACAAGACTAAATAAGATAACATACTAACGTCTCATATATCTATCTTTTTTTGTCTCGCGCAATTCTATTCAACCATACATCTCAAAAGGGTATTATCATATGTCTGTGATTGTGAAATAGAGACACGTTACATGTAACTAGTTCAATCTAATTTAGTTTTAAAACACGTCAATACAATAATTAAAATAACTCCATGTGAATTTAAAATCTATCAAACTCGAAAAGCTAGATTTTACAATGAAGAAATCTCAACTTTGAAAATCTTGAAATCTTCACTGTTTCCACTATCTCCTGTTTGAAATGACGCTTTTAAAGTGATCACTTTTAGCCAGCATAAATAATATTCCATAGTTCTCAAATTTGAGCAGAGTTTGAGACCTAATCCTAATGCAATCCATGCTGAAATCCTCTGCCTCAATGGGCAATAACAAGAATTCCCAGATAGAATTTCCCACCTCACCCCAGCCTACAATTGGACAAGAAATAACTCATTACACACACTCAAAGCATCCCTTGATAGAAGTAAATCTGCCTGAACTCTTTACATGCACTGGTTGCAAGGAATATGGATCTGGCAAGAGATTTGCATGCCAGCAATGTGATTTTCAGCTCCACAAGTTTTGCGCGTTATCTCCTCCACTATTACAGAACCATCCCCTACACGGACAACACCAACTCGTGTTCCACGCTAAACCAAAACAAGGTACGACTCGCCCCTGATTTACTTCCACGTAGAAAAGGCCTCAATACTAGTTTGCAAAAGTCTCAATATTGCTACTTTTTCTTCTTTTCTTTGCGATTACTATGATCATCTTGACAATAACATGGAGTTCTAACTGTCATTTAATGTCAGGAAAAGCTGGAATTTCATGGCCAAAGTGTGATGTCTGTAACAAATCAACCAAAGGGTTTATTTTCAGATGTAGAGCTTGCAGTTTCCAGATGCACCCTTGCTGCGCAAAGCTTTCAACTGAAATCAACTTTCCAGATGTGCATCCACACACATTGAAACTGTTACCACCATCTAAAACATCCTCATCAGGTAATGATACTGGGATTCTCTGCGATGAGTGCAAGAAGACGAGATCAGGTCGAGTGTACCGTTGCACAGTTTGTGATTACCATCTCCATGCAGTTTGTGCTAAGGCTTTGATCAATGGGCTCCGGGACAACGGTATACCCACCCCAGAAAAGCCGAGCATGATGGGAAAAACATCCAGGCTTGTTTCTCAAGTGGTTATTGAATTCATAGGAGGGCTTATCGAGGGGTTTGGGGAAGGTGTGGGAGAATACCTTGTACAGAATATTGCAAGAGGGAGGTGCATCAGCAGCAGCAGAAGATCAAGAACGCGTGAATAATTGATTGAAGACGCCCGCGGCCAGTACTGCATACTAAGTATATTTTATGACATTCACGAGACAACATGATTTTTAAGTTTTTATCTCTTAATTATGCCCCGTCCAACATGTAAAACATGCAAAGTGTATAACATTATAATGGTAATACTATGATCAATGTGTTGCTTAGCATCTCTTAATCGACTCATTACAAAAAGAGAAACAAAAGAAAGCAAGATCGAATGTCACAGATCCGAGTCTTAAGCTTCCAAATAATAAAAATACAAGGATCAATGAGCGCATACAGAGATTTACTTGCAATTTGAACATACTAAACATAAGAAAAACTTGCTTAAAATGTACAACCAGATATCTTTTATTGCGGATATAATGAGAAAAATCTCTCTATTTTCAACTATAAATATTGCAATTTCTAGTTACCTAATGATTCTTTACAGTAACAAAATCAACGCATATTGGGTACAACATCCACCGTATTGCTAAGTCGAGTACTTCAAGCAACAACAAAAACTTAAAACAATTGCCCTGAAACGTGACATAACAAACTTGAACTCGCATCATTTCGAGTCCTTAAATCCATCTGGTAGAATAAATTATGCTTAATTAGGTTGAGTGTGAGCAGCAGCTTTGCACATCCAGACAGACCGCAAGCTATTTGTCGAGGACCAAAGAAGGCTAAGCTCTTAATAATTCTGAATCGTTGTATTTATCCATACCTTCTTTCACCAATTACTCTTTATTTTCAAAGGAAATAACTGTATGAACTGGTACACCCGCTGCCAATATTTCTCCTCTTCTCTGATCGTCCTTCCAATGTAGTTATTTTTCTGTTCCCGTCCTTGTTTACAAGATTTGTTGCATAAATAAAAACTACAATGAACCATAACCCAAGTTCTCCCACTTGAATGGGGCAACTGAACCTATATCCGGTGCACCTCTGAAGAACAGACAGACACAAACGCATACAGCAGCAATGGCGAGCATTGAATGAATGTATGGACGCTGAAGCAATCCTTGTGAACCTGGAAACTTTCCACTGTATCTACCTGCTGCTGCTGCACACCTGGAACAAGATTTACGTCCTTGGTTGATATGGAAGGTAGTCTTGTGACAGTGATCAACTTCCATGCCGTGTTGCTCAATCTCATTTCCAATTGATACAGAAACTTGGACATTCTTTTTATCTGCAAGCTTCTGAGCGACAAGCGTGTTATAGGAGTGGTTGTTCCTCATCAAGGCATATGCATAGGGAGACAGCCCATTTGCATCAAGAACGGATTTCCAGCAATGCAACCCAATCTACAGATAGAAAATGGAAATGGAAGGATCAAAACTTTTTGTCGTTTCAAGTGTTGCAAAGTAGATGAAAACATGTGGAAGCCCACCCCTTACACTAGAGGCCAGAAAATTTTTAAAACCGCAATATTACATTATAAAGCATTCAAAATGTCGCCAAAATTGAAGTATGCAAGTGAAATATTTATAACATTCATGTCTTTGAAAGCCCAGGATTTTCCAACCTCATAGTGAAAAGTCAAATTGAAGTTTTAGGAGGAAAATAAAAGTACCTCCTGTGGATCACTCGTCAGAGCATCAACCATATCATCAGAACCCAATGTAGAAGCAGCCAAATGTAAAGGTGTGATACCACCAGGTCCAGCCATATTGGGTACAAAGAAATACTTCGCGGAGGTATCAGTAGAATCACTAACAGAGTAATGAATAAGCAAATCAACCATTCTCCTACACCTCCTATTGACGGCCCTGTTCAAGAGGTTGATTTCTGATAGCATCTCCAGAGACTCCCTTGCTAACCCTTCACGGCCCAAGTTTACTTCTAGCAGAATGTCCAGGAGTGTTTTGATCAAAGCACAAAAGTCGTGTTCGACAGAAAATGTAAGAAGAAATTTGAACCGACTAAGCCTATAATCCGGGCTCTCAAATAAGGTAGAGTTGTGCTTTCTCTGGAAAAGCCAGCCAACTTCATCTAAGAAATAGAGGACTTCTTCCCTCGTCCTGGGCCTACCCGGATTCTGAATGTGATCAGATGGAATACCATCATGCAATGCAACACCTTCATTGATTACAGACTCGAGAAGTCTCAATTCTTGACAGATGGTATTATCTGCTATGATTACTGGAAAACTGGTACCTCTTAAGCCATTTTCAACCTGTTCCCACAAATATATATGTCAATAATTTGAAATCTAATACAAGATTACAGAAGAGATTGTTCGCTAAGAAAATGCTACCTCAATGAAACAGCGGCCAAGCACACTAGATGATGCACCAGAAATTTTAAAGCTACCCAAGCTTATCTCATCATATACAGTTTCTCGACATGCCGACACTGGAAATTCTTTCATATTGTACCCATCTGTATGTGTGCAGTATATCCTGCATGATAATCAAAGAAAAATTCTTGAGAAAGCACATCCCAATATATGAAGGGGATCAATTGAATAAAATATCAGACACATACTTGGTGCCTGGAATAGTCAAATTTTTCCCCCTCAATAGAAGAGAGGTCTCTTGCCCACCAACAACTGCCACAGGTGAGACCAAGAACAATTCTGGGGTATTCCAGGCTCTCCAGGACTTGCGAAGATGAATCTTTCCTGAAGATTGATTGGATGCAAGGAAGAGAAGTTAAAAGAGGAAATCTCATCGAGACTTCGATGTCTAAGGGATGTGTGCACGCGTGTACATGCGGGCATGTCTAGACACACACAAAAGAAACTAGTAAAAGAGATATAGTTTCGAGAGATGCAATCACAAATAACCACTTAAGTAACAAAACATACCATCCTTAAAGGAAGCCATTTGTTTGTCTGTGTGAACCAAAAATCTTCCACTTCTCCAGAAGTCAGTATTATTATCATTGACCAAAGACTTGACATAATCAAGGAGGTTTCCATCAAGCTGCAAACACACGTTGGTCAATGAAAAGCTATGTAGGTAAAGCTAACATATTTTATAGAACAGCACTCACTCGATCCCAGGCATACGAGGACATTGATAAATACACAGATAGAACTATGCAACCAGGCCTAATATAGCTTTCCATTTCTGATGGACTGTTAGCAAGCCAATTGTATATCTGAAACAAGAGGCAAAGTACACAATGAGGTATCCCATAAGAATAAGGAGGAGAACAATCTAGAGTCAAGCATCAACATCTCACCTGCGCTCGCAACGACCCGGGCAAATGACTGGGATCCTTGTCAAATAGTTTAAAAACAATTCGGCCATTACGATCCTACACATCAAAATACATCCAATGAAACGTATCCAAGGTTAACACAACTAAGATACCATAAAATAAACAAAGATATGATAAGGGTGCTCAAAAGAATAACAAGTGAGTGGTTATCATGTACCTGAGCACCAGAATTCAAACTAGATGGTGAATGATCAGACCCAGAAGAAGATGTATACCCTGCTTGGTAAGGAGAACTCTGAATTGAGCCATTTTCGGCAGCTCTAGTTGAGGCTCCAAAAAGCTGAAGAGATGTACTGCACTGGTTGCTTGTAGTTGTTTTCGCATACATAGCATCCACTTCACTAGTAGACACACTGTCAAGCTTCATAGGTTCTCTCGAAGTATGCATTGGAAACAGGTCATGTACAACAGGTGGTGAAGATGAAGGAGACCTCTCTTGTGAAGGATTGCTACTGTCAGACGAGAAATAGTTTCTACCAGATGGCAATTTTCTTAAGCTATCATCTTCAGGTGAGGAACTAAAGAGTTGCAACAGCAAATTTGGACGTGTCTCTTGAACATGGCAATCTGAATCTGCCACAGGAGAATGGTAACTCGTACTACTTCTCTCTCCTCTGACTGAGGGAAACTCCGGTCCTTTTTGCAAGTTGAGAGATGTAGCTTGATCAGCAAAGGCCGACTTACTTTTCTCAGAGTCGCTTCCATCGCTGCTTGGTTGAGATTGAATTTCAATTACATCAGAAGAGGGTGCCGCTGGATTTTCTGAAAGAACAGCCAGCAAGTCCATAGTCGATGGCAAAGAAACATTTCCATTCAATCCGCTTTGATTTCCAGAGGATACAAGGTTAGGAATACTTCCATTCGAACTTCCCAAAATAGGCAATTTGGCAGCTAAGTTTGCTGGCAAGGGCAATGAGTTTATTTTACTAAGTAATTGTATGAGCTGATCTTTATCAGGTATGGATGAGAATTTGCTGCTCCTGACCTCGGTATTCCCTAGTAGAATCATAAGAAAACATATTTAGCAGAGTGTCAGATGTGTCTACGAGGCAAGAGAAGGGAGGGCACGGATGCTTATGTGCATATGACTGCATGAGATCTTGTGCACGTGTGCTGCTGCTCGTGTATCACAAATCCACAAAAGTTTTCCTTTTTTTCTCTATAGAAAATTTATAGAGCAAAATGTAGAAATCTCAAACCCCAACCCCCCCCCCCCCCACCCAAAAAAAAAGGTAATTCCTTGGGGTACCACAGCATGAGCACCAATGTGCCAAATCAATTTGCTTAGCTAGTTTCTTACCTTGTACACGAGCTAGAACTGCCAACAAATTGACAATATCCAGGTCACTGTTTCCACTTTTGTCACGGTTTTCAGGAACTAACAACCTTGAAGCAGCATCATCTGGTTGAGTTTTTCTCCTTCTCCTGTTATGCCCAGCAAGTCTACGCCTACAGCTTCTCTTTCCCTCGTCAAATTCTGAAAGGGGGTGGAACCTGACAAAGAAAGAACAAAGAAATGTTGATAAAATGCTGGCTCATTGTGCTAATCTGTGAAAGCAATCAAATGCAAAACAAATTTGACATCAGCTTAAAAATAATCCTTCTCCTAACCAGGGCAACTTAGACTACGAGAATCAAACCCAACAATCAGACAGGATGAAATTAGGTGTTAACTATGCAGCTTATAGTCAAAAATACCAACCTACTGCACTGCTGGCAGAATCTTTGCATCTGTTTCCCGACCAAGGCTTTGCTGGCTTTGCTATGAACCTCGCACACCTTATGCCGGCGGTGATAGTCCTTAGCTGTAGATAGATCTTCCTTGCAATTGTCCACTTGACACATAGGATAGCTAACGCCACCAGGTGATCCAGATCTGACTCTTTTGTTGGGCCGCGAAACTTGTTGTGACTCCTCTACCAAAGTCAAGACAACATTCCCTCCATCTCCTTCACCTCCAAGCTTCAATCTAAGATTTTCGTTTTCATCTCCCTCGCGGTCAGGCTTCTTAGGATCTGCCGTGTTATTTTGCACAGCTTTTTGACAGGGCACCTTCAACTGAACCGGAGTAGCACTTCCAACCCGGACTACATCAGATTGCAAAGGTCTTGCAACAAACCTGGAACTATCCCAATCCCATGACATAGGATTCCAGTTATCCAAAGGATTCTGATGTGGAAAACTGGCCGGCTGAAAAGGGAGATTGCGTTTCTTGGCTGTATCGCAAAATCTTCCAGCGAGTGACTGGTGGATGAATATTGGTGAAGCTACTTGTGCACCTACCTCTTCCATCTCTCCAAAACACAAACTTCAACAACCCCAACAAAAGAAAAAAGAAAAACACAAATCTGCACCATGGGAAAATGAGAAAAACTTAGAATCTAACCTAGCTTGAGCAAAAACTCAGAAGCAAATAAAACATGTCAACGCAAAACTTCCAGATTTGTAAGGAAATCCATAATACAAATAGTTCTCTTCAAAGATAATTTAACAGCACAAAATCAATAACACGAGGTCTTTCAATTATTTTTTCCTCGACACTTTTGACTAATTTTTTCCGGAATCAAACACAAACCTCAGTTTTATGAGCATAAACAGTACAGTAATCAGCAAGTGAACAGAACAAAGATTGATTTATACATCACATAATAAAGATATAATATGAACTGATCTAAAAAAATAAAATAAAATTGGGTACCTTTATGGATTACACAATTTCATCTTCAAAAACCCAACTTCGATGCCCCTTATCAGCACAAATATTCATATAAATCTACCCCTTCAACATACCGATTACGACAGCTTAGTAGTAATTCTGGCGGGTTTTCAAGAATAATTCATAAATGGATTAAACTGAATCTGAAAACGCGTACATATTACACTAACAAGAGATCTGTGCAAAAACAAGAAGAAAAAGTGAAATTTGTCTATGAAATTGTAGACCCAAAAAGTCTCTTCTCTTCCTTCTCTCTCTATCCTTCTCTCTTTCTCTCTCTCTAATTTCTGCAACTGTCTTTTACCTTTTCCTTATTGTCCTTTCTTTCAACAAACTTTTTCTTTGTTTCACAAATTTTTCTTTTTTCTTTTTCTTTTTTTTATCAGAACAGCTTGTTTGGCACAAACAGTAAATTCAATGAACATTTGAGGGTACATGTATCAGCCGCCAGCGGACCAACGACCTATCCAGGATCCTTCCATTTTCACATACTCTTTTCCTTTTTCTTTATTTTTTGTTCTAAATAATTATAATTACAATTAGGGAAAAATTATGTTAATAACTAGGTTAATTTGGAAATTTATGTTTTTCCTTTTTGTGTAAATACACTTTGTGACACCATCTAGTATAAAGTTTTTTATACAAGCCAACCATCTATTTTCAAATATTTATCTTCGAGAATTGTTAGGAGCTCGTTTGGTGTGTATTATAAACTAGTTTATTTGATCAAAAAATTTATTTTTGTAGCATAATATTTTTTACTATTATTAATTAAATAAACTAATTTATAATCCACACCAAACGAACTCTAAATCGATTAACATAAATGTTATATTTTAATTTGTATGCTGATCGATTCACATAGTAAAAATTTATATGTATAAAATAGTTGCGTAAAATAAAATGACTGTACTTTCGAGGAAAACTCAATAGCCGCACTGGATATGATCAAGCATAAATGTCCCACAAGAATTATCCATTTTTCTTTTTTCTTTTTTTCTTTTTTTCTCTTTTTTTGCATTTTGTCTATAGTCCCATCTTTTTTTGTTTTTCCTTACATGTTTAAGAGCATCTCTAATAGAGTTCATTTATTATTTTTTAAATGTGCCACGTAATCACAGATAAATAGAATTATAAAAAAATCATCTCTAACATATGTTGACAAGGACTCCGTCTAGAATTTATCTAAATTTAGACGGAGTGACTCAACAAATTTAAATTCAACTCAACGTTTTATTTTTAAAAAAAGTTGGACGAGAAGACCCGTCAATTAAAAAAAAATTAATGTCATATAGCAGTAATATTTGTTTTAGAAGGAATCTATTGGTGATGAATTTTTAATTTAATCGTTTATTCAATAGACGTAGTAACACATAAACTAAAAGTCTATTTATTTTACCTACCACGTAAATTTCAATAGACGGAATGCATTGGAGATACTTTAATGAGTATCTGTTTAGTAGAGTTTTAAAAAAAAAAATTAAAAATTAAAGAATAAAAATTAGTGCAATGTGTGGTTCAACAGTTGATAAAAATTGTAGGTTCTCTATAAAATATGTTGAAAATGAGTTTGGTAAAAAAATGTATACCAAAGATGCTCTAAATAGGTAAATTCAAACTATGACTAATGTGAATTGGTTCAAACCATTATCAAGAAAAGTAGGATTTTTTTCGATCTTATTAACTTTTAGAATAATGTTATTTATAGTCGCTCACTATCAATAATTATCCTAAGTGGCATTACTCAATTGAATGAATTACTTATTCCAATATTAAACACTTGTTTGGTGAAAATTTTTAGTAGATTTTGAAAAAAAAAAATTGATGAAATATGTGATTGAAAGGTTGATAAAAGTTGTGAATCTTATAGATATAATTAATTGTTGACTTTAACTTCAATTTTTTAATAAATTTTTAAGTTCTATCAAACGAGCACTAATTTTTTTTTAATAGTTAAATACAAAAATGGATGTTTTTTTTTTCTTTCTTAACATAATTAAGTATTGTCTAATCAATCTGATTAGACGTGCTATATAGTATTGAACCCATTCAAGAGACAAGTCTTTTTTCACCCACGGGTAGAAAGCAATTAAACAATACAACTTGCTTTTGATGCCCTATTGAAGCTTGGAGAAAGTGGCCAAAAATGGGGTCTTATACTCAAGTTTATTACATCTTTTAATTATCACGTGGCAAAATCAAAAAGTCACAAGTGACAAATGGCGAGCCAGTACATCGCCAAAGGATAAAGTTACTTACAACGCAAAGCTAAATAAAGCATTAGTAATATGTCGATGATCTCCTAATGGAGTAGAAAAACAAACAAACTCATTAAGCCTAAATTCATGTCAAAGAGAAAGTTAGTGTCGAGTGACTGAGTAAAACGTGACCGACCAACCTAGTACAAAATAGAAGGCAACAAGTTCAATTAGACCGTCTCGACTCAATGGGTATCGTAATTATAGTGTGTTAAGTAATGTGGTTTTGTTTCTCGTCTATCGTGTATAGGGTACCAGAAATGACAATAATATGTTAATAAACATCTAACGTCGCAATTTTCTTGTCAACTGTTTCAATATTTTAATACAAGTAATTGTAATATGTCGAACACGGCTAAATAGTAGAAATTTTTATGAACTGTTGTCAAATTCACAATACTTCCATATAGAGCAATTGGGGCAAATAGTCCCTAACCTTTGCATTCAGTGCGGATATGGTCCATAACTTTTATTTTTTAGGACAAAAGTTCTTAATCTGTGTGTTTTGGTGTGTAATTCATTATTATTTGATGAAAAATACAAATATACGCTTATTTTTACTTAGAGAAATTTTCAATTGGATTCCTAACCTTTGCAAAAAGTACAAATGAATCCGATATTTTATTTTTTTATGAAAAATTAAAAGAAATTAACAAATAATAATATACTAAATTATTTTGTATAACTTACAAACTATTATAAAATAACTAAAATTTATGCTCATAATTATTAACAAACGTGTTAATTAAAATTATTTTATTATTATTATTAAGTAATCATATTATTTAAAATTTAAACTTTAATTTTATCGTTACAACATAAAAAGAAAAAATAACTTCGTCACAAATTTTATACTCAAGTATTTTTATTTAATTGAACTATTCGTTTATTAACTAGAAATATTAGAACTCAAATTGTATTATTCATATTTTAATTTATCATTTTATTATCTTTCAAAAATAAAGAACGCATAATGTGTAATTAATTTTTATTAGTAGTTTTATATTTTAAAAAAAACATAATAGATCGGTTCAATGTCATAAAATTATATACGCTATTTTGTTATTTATTTAACTTAATTTTTATTCAACTTTTTCACATCACATAGCAATTACATATATCTAAAGCGCAATAATTTTATATATTTTTTATGAAAAATTTAATTGACACGACAATAGTGATATATTTAATATGCTAATTTAAGTATTATTAAATAAATGTATCGGACATATTTGCACATTTTGCAAATGTTATAAATTCAAATATAATTTTTTTTAATTAAAACTAAGGACAGTTTTATTTTTTTTATCAAATAAGGACCAATTGTGCACCAAAACATATAGGTTAGGGATTGTTGTACCCAAAAAAAATTAGGGACCATTTTCGCCAAGTTCCCACTTTTTAACTATGCATTTTACCAACTTTTTCAAAATTTACTAAAAAATTATTTTAAACTTCACCAAAAACACACATAATTTATTGTCAATTTAAATAGGACATGACCTTGTACCAATCTAAAATAAAAGAAGGGTCCCTTAATCAATATATGCATTTACATCAATGTAATATTTAATTCAAATTCTTTGTGTATTTAATGTCTTGTGCTAATCTTTGGATCAATATCATACAATGATTTTATTGACTTTCTTAATTAATTCGTAAAAGACATCGGTGAGACGATGACTACATTATTAATTCATACCCACTATTGGACCTCAAGAATTTTGAATTTTGAATTTTATTGAAATTAATTGGGTAAATTAAACATTTACTGTATTGATTTTTATATTACGTCAAGATATATAAGTTGATGCGAACTTTGATCCAAACAAACATTTGCAAATAGTGCTAAACTTAAAAGTCAACCTAATTACTTATTAAGCATTCTAAAGACTTTCATGATATGCAACATTAATTATCAACCACATTTCCTGTTTTAATTCACCCAAAAATGATCTTTGAAGACATAAATATACTAAATGGAACAAAATTTTAGTCAAAGTCAACCATATTTTTATGTAAATTTATAAAGTTACAAGTTTTTAAAATCATCGAAAAAATTGAATTGCACTTTTGTGCATAATTTTTTTATGCTTAAAAATTTTACTTACACCTTGTTTGGTTATGTTTAAATTAAAATTTAAGGTGATTAAATTGATTAAAAAAAAGTATTCACATATTTCGTAAAACATACAATTTATTATTTACTTATTATCCACACACAACTTATAATCACTTAAAAAATAATTTCAATACTGTCAAACATGATGTTAATTAATAAAAAGTTATTCACCGCATTTCCACTTTTAAATTTCTCATGATTAACCATGTCACCTAAACTCATTTTTTAATCCACCCAAAAACGATCTTTAAAGACCTAAATATGCTAGGTGATCAATGTTTGACAAAATTTTAGCTCAAAGTCAACCATTAATCAATTTATCACATATAATTTCCCACCAATTAACACTATTTATTAAGTTTAAATAAAATAAACAATTTCTCTAATAGTTAAAGTTGAAAACAAAAAATGAAATAAATTGAGATTTAACTTCGTAAGGGCATTAACATCTAAATTGAGATTTCGAGAAATTCAAACATCCAAAGGTATAAAATGCCAATTAATTTCTTCTCTCCATTTTATTTCTTTTACATTTTTTTAAATAAAAATACAAGACACGTAATAATCTCACTGATTCCTATAAAATAATCACATATACACTAATACAGATATGCTTCTATGATTCAAACAACTATCTTGATCAAGATTTTAAAAAATGTGAGTGAAGAAGCGTGACAAAACGATAATATCAAACTTCAATTCTTATGAGCATGGGTGTGTTTAGACATAATAAAGTGTTTTTTTATTTTTAATATTAATTTTTTATTCTAAGATTATTAATGATAATTCTTTTATTTAACTTATAAAATAAATTGCACGCGCTTTTTGGCGCCTAGGCTGCATTATAGACGGTCAAAATAGTGTTGACCATTTTTACTATATGCGAGGCATATTCCTTACACCTCACACGTAAGTCTTGCCTTTTTCTGTCTTTTAGAATACTGATGTTGACATATTCAACTAACATAATAAATAAAGAAAAAATTTCCGATTATAACAAAAATAATAATAAAATTAATCTCTAAAAACTAAGCATATTTATAAATATTTATAAGTTGGTCATATATTAATTTTAACCACATTTCAAGAACTCACAACTTTTATTAATATATTTAATAGGACTCACTGCTTATAATCTACAAAAAAAACTTTACCAAACAAGTACTTAAGATATGTACTTAACAAAAATGACTTATTTTAAATGTAACTCGTATTTTAAAGTATCAAAATAAGTAATTTTTTACCAGTAAGAGATAAATCACACATTGATTATCAAAACTATAATCAACACATAAGAATTTGGACTACTCATCCTATCAAGACTGACATTTTAAGACGAATCTCCAAGTCTTAATATAGTATCAGAACTCATTAAGCTCAAACGAGCAATTCGGTTCGTCTAAAACTAAAGCGAGCATTCAAATTCCAAGATTGACATGTTCAAACGATATATTATCTTGCGAAGCATATTAAGAGATAAATCATACATCGATTAAATATCGAAACAATAAACAATGTATAAGGACTTGTAACACTTTTCTTAACAAGATTTTTTAAAATAGATTTTTAATCTTAATATAATATCAAAATTTGTTAAATTCAAATCTTTAAATATTTGTTATAATTTAATATTTAATGACACGTGATTTATTCCTTAACATTTACTTACAAAGGGAGAAACGCAATAATAAAAATTTACTTATAATTAGGTTAGGCATGGTCTTTGTTTGGGGGTGGGATGCCAGCTGTGGTTGATGGGAAATGAAGAAAAAACAGTACAAGTACGAACGTAAATTGAGAGTCTTGAGAGGGTGCATTTCTAGGGACCGTACGATTCGGCGTACAATAGTGGTCCCTATTGCTATTATCATTATCTGCCTGTCAGTTTACTGTTTACCACTCTTCTTGTGACACTTTCTATTGTATTTCAAGGAGTTGGGGCCTCACAAATTAATTATGATTTATTTTTGAATAAATTGCAGCAAGTGTCATCAGCCTTTAACTTCATTCATTTGTACTTGTATCCTCAATATTAAATTTTGGTATCCATCACCCCCAACTTTTTATATAATTATTTATATTTGTATTTTTAGTATTTAATTC
Organism: Forsythia viridissima; assembly: GCA_030279155.1. Lineage (NCBI taxonomy): Eukaryota > Viridiplantae > Streptophyta > Magnoliopsida > Lamiales > Oleaceae > Forsythia > Forsythia viridissima. Next base: position 15,473,575 of record CM059036.1, read on the forward strand.
TTGGCATCTATCACCCGCAACCTTTTATATAATTATCAGTGGCGTCCCACTGATAATTATATAAAAGGTTGCGGGTGATAGATGCCAAGAATTAAATACTAAAAATACAAATATAAATAAAGTAAAAAATTTGGGACACTAGCTACAATTTACCCTTTATTTTTTTTCTTCTAATTTCCTGCTTCAAATTTTTCTTAAAATATGTCTTTTCTATTATATTAATAAGTAGCATGTTGCAATTGTGTTTATTTGTGAATTATGTGTAACAAACAAGTAGTTCTTGATTATATTTGAAAAGGCATATAATTTTTTTTAAAGAAAAATTAATTATAGTATAAAGTTTACCCGCAACAACAGTTATTTTTTTTAATCTAAAAGTAACGATTCCATCTTCTAAAAAAAAAAAAGTAACTTAGGGGAGGAGTGCAGGTGACAGAGGCGGACAGGCAGGGGATGCCGTAAGAAATGAAAAAGAAGAAGAATCGGAAAATAAATTTTCTTTTCTTTTTATCTGACCTTCTTTCTCCAAGATTAAAAAATGTTAGGGCCGATCATGGCCTTCATTGGCCTGCTTATCAGCCAACCCATTCCATCTCTAGCAGTGTATATACCACTAACATTCCCAAGGTTCTGCATGCAGACTTGTAATGTGTATACTCCCTTACCATTTTAAGACAAACTAAATTCAAGCATACATTAAAAAAACCGACAGAGACGAATTTCTGTACCATATAAATTACCTTGCAAAAAATACTTTGTTTTAGTATGTTCCATTCTTCCTAGTCATGTAAAATAGAACACAACCGTTCCGTTCTATCAACTGTGTAAACTGAAAAACCAAAGATATTGTAATGAAACGCAATCTAAAATCCGAGAGAGAACTAAAGAATTTCCTATATGTTGTCAAAACGAGCCTCCAAATCCAAGTCTCCCAAGCTAAAGACCAAAAAGGCAATCAGGAAAAGCGCCGCTTAAGGTTCACATTTGTGAAGGCACCTAAATTCCCAAGCCAGAAGATCACTATAACAAGCAAGCTCGTAAGAATTACCCACATCCACTGCTGTAATTTTTTCCTGTTTTTGTTGCGAAGAGGTGGAGGGATAGATTTTGTCTTGCTTATCTTTGGTTTTGATGACCTTTTGGTTACTACTGGCGCGTTCTCCTTGACTTCAGTCTCCTTGATAGTTTCAACTGGGTTTTCAGAGCTGCGATCAGTTTCAAAATCATTGTTTTCACTCACTTCTGTTCCAGCAAGCTTCTTTCTTTCCTTCTTTCTCAATCTCTTTTCTTTCTCCTGTACAAGAATATATTCATTCATACACAAGAATCATGGAACAGGAGTGAAAATATATAGCATCAGCATATTATTACGATCTGTCATTTGACATCATTATAGTTTTGATGTATGAAAAGTGTAACTGTGGATTTGGAAGGTAGAAATTCACCTTTTCTCTCTGTTCAGCTTCCTTCTGTGCCCGCATTTCAGCCCTCATTTGCGCCTTCTCTGCATTTCGTTTCTTCCTCTCTAGTGCCTCCTTAGCCTTGGTAAGCTCCTCCAGTCGACGATGCTCCCTTAACTTGGCCTCAGCCTCCTGCTTTTTCAGTTCCTCTGCCTTCCTCTCCTTCTCTACCTCCTCCTTTGATTTCACAGGCTCCTCCTCTGTCTCATCAGTCAATTCCCTGCCAGGATTAATTTCCAAACTATTTACCATTATAGATTTGGCTGGTCCCTTAGTTTTGACTACATGATTCTTGGATTCTGCCACTTCTTTCGTTGATTTATCATCTACTATTACACTTTCAACAGCTGTTTCTTGCTTTAGCTCCAGAATTGGATGTTGTGTCGCCGAAACAGACGGGACTGGCCTTGAAACCAAATTATCCACTCTTCTATCAACATAACTTGGCAAAATTGGTGGCTCCTCATCAGGGCCAAGTGAACGACCATCTAAGGTTCCCAATCTCCTGACAGTACTCCTTGCATTGTACTTGACATAATCTTTGCGGAAGTCATTGTTTGTGTTCCAGAGTTCCATAATTTTTTCCACCTGAAAAATAGACAAAAATACAAAGTTAGACTTTGACTTTTCATATCTAAAGATGGGAGGAAACACGAAAAACCAACCTGATTTACACAATGACGAGCAAGTGCTTCTTTATTTTTGCCGAAGGCATAATCACTGGCTGCAGCTGCAGCATCCTTGTACATGCGAAAATGTTTGTTCTGCACATTCAAGTAATTTAAGTCAAATTACACTGATCTTTATTTTCTTTTTCTTTTTCTAATATCTATTCCATTTAAGATTATATGCATTTTCCGTTCTTTTAATATGTTTTACCACATTACACGGGTAAAGTTCTGTGTGTTTTAAATCTCTGCAACTTAGAGAAAAAAACAGCATCAATAGTATAATGCGTTTGCTCATCCAATTGATGTTAATTATCAAAATGAGCCATGCCAAACTCCCCAGAATGTACAAGATATATACACAAAAATTTACAGGCATTATGATACAATCAACTCCACCCAGAAAAGTTCTAATGATCGAATGCTTAACAAGGATCTCTCTCAAAGTTAAATTCCATCAATAATTGAAACCACGGGACCAAATAATTATTCGCAGGGGAAAGCAGTTATAGAGCTTGATAACAAGGGGATACAATATAACTGATACAGAGTTCTGTTACTTGAATTAACAGGTGCTATACAGTATCATTGTTTGAACTATCAAACGCTTGTCCAGCCTATATGAACTTTAGGGACCTTCAACTTAATCAATATATATAAACTGATTCTTGCAAAGGACTTCAACAACATGCCAGCACTTTTATTTGTTCCACAATAGCATCTTTAGAGTCCATCCAAACCAATGTTTAGCTGACATCAAACAGGCATAAATCTAGCCAATTTTGTTCACCAATCTAGGTCATCAACAATATCATAATACAGTCTCAGTGTGTGTGGTTCAGTGTATACGAGTGCCTTAGAGTTGTACATGCATGTGTGTGTGTGTGTGTGTGTGTGTGTGTGTGTGTACGTGCATGTGTGACTGTTTGCATTCTTGTCGTGCATCGGTGCATGTCTGACATAAAGGGGAAAAGGAGGGATCCTAATCATAACAACAAATTTCCATCTTCCCCAATCAGTCAATAGAAAAACAGTATTACTACTGAAACAATAATAAAGAATTATAACAGGAATAATGAAATGAGTTAGCCAGATTCTCGCACCCGACCACCATTAATTGGACGTCCGTTTTTCTCAGACCCCTCCTCCTCTGGAGGCATGGGGAAATCATTAAGGTTATGAATAAAAGGGAATGTCTCTTATACATCTTATTAGAGGAAGCCATCATCTAACTTAGGCTTCATTAAATTTCTATTTTAATAAGAAATTTAATGCTTATCGGCTACTTTTGCACGTCTTGATCTTACAGGGTAACTCCGTGAGGATAGCCATCAGTAGGAAATTGTCCTAATTGAATAATTTTACTCACTAAAAGTAAGTGGGTATATACTAAAAATGACAACTTACCTTATCAAAAAAGTCTTTTTTCAGGCTCACTAAAAGTAAGTGGGCATATACTAAAAATGACAACTTACCTTATCAAAAAAGTCTTTTTTCAGGCTCACCAATTGAGCATATGCTGCTTGGCGAACATCGTCTGCAGCTCTGAACTGAGCTTGGAGTTCCTTAACCTTTATATTTTCATCTTCGTATTTTTTCCCTGCCGCCATAGCAGCTGCTTCAGCCTTTAATACCTTGCCTTTGAGGCTATCAAGCTCCTTTTTCAAAACCTGCATTCAGTTATGCAATATTACGAATTGAAAGCAGTAACTGACAGACGACTATAAGACCACTCTTGCTTTCACAGGGTTCGACTTTTCCATTCTACTCATCTATACAAATAGACTTTAAAAAACAAAGACTGTATACAAGCACAGGGGAATGTCCACGGCACAAGATCATGCCATTGTCTTTCTCCTTCTCTTTTTGACTCTATAGATTTGCAAGACGAATAGCGCTACAAGCAAACTACTGAATGTCTTTATACTTTGCACGACAATAATGAGATATGTATACCTTCAGACGCTCCTCAACTTCTTCTCGCTGGTCCAGAGCCTGTTGGATTTCATCTTGGCTACCCATGTTAGAGGACAACTGTTCACGAAGCTGCTTCAGTTGCTTGATTTCACGAATAAATTGCTTTTCTTCCTTTAAGGGCAGGGTTTCATGCTGCATCACATGTTCCATATTGTGTATCTGCGTTGAGGCATAGTTTAAATTGAGTAAGAAAGTAAAGACTGTAAAGTCAAAAACATAATTCTGGCCATTAAATTGCAAGAGGCCCACACATGTGCTTGTACACACGCGCGAGCCTAGAAAGGGAGAGAGAGAACTAACCCGACTATCAATATCCTCAATAGACATTGCATTCTTTGCTCTGTTAATCATAGACTGGAGAGAATCTATTTCCAAGCGCTTTGACCTCACTAACTTCCGCGCAGCCCTGTCTTCTAACTTGGCAGCTTCATATTCAATACCATGAGTTTGACAGTTGGCCTGTAACAGGTGAATCCAAGCAACAGCATAAATATTTTGGTTTTTAGAGACACACAAGAAGAGAAAATTTACGGATGGGCATTTTACCCTTTTCTTCTGAATTTGAAGTCGAATAGCATCCCTGAGTTGTGTCTTCTCCTCAACTTGTAGCTGAGCATGCATGATCTGTTCTCTAAGTTTTTCATCATTAAATCTTGGAATTCTAATCAGAAAGTTGAACGGCTTTGTCACAGCCTCAACCCTTATGTCCTCGCCAGTAGAACTCTCTGGTGAAGCTGTTGAAATTTGGTTAATGTGAGATTTTTCAGTGTCCTTGCTTTCTTGCAATAACATGTTCTCATCACTTCTTCCCTCTGCACCAGCCAATACATCTCGCGGGTTTTTGACATCTTCCGTCTCCACAGAGATGTTAAGCATACCTTCGCCATTAATAGTAGGGCCATCTGAAAGCTCAGATCCACATGCAACACTGATGTCAGTAGTCATGTCTCTGCTGCTTATTGTAGAAGAGTTCTCAACTTCAGATTCTATTTTTACATCAGCAGTAATACAAGGGCTATGGGCACAATTAGCATTACCACTTGAAACTTCAGTTTGAACATGCACATCATCACCTTGGAAAGTAGGCTGCTTTTCTTCGTAATCAACTATTTCAAGCGAGGATTCCAATTCTGAGTTTGCATCACTAGGATTGCAACATCGCACGCTGTCCTCGACAACTGGGCCGTTCTCAACATTACTTTCTGATTCTTGAGTATCAGCAGGTGAGAAAGAAACATCTTCAATGCTTTTAGCATCCCAAATTTCAGTTTGAACATGCACATCATCACCTTGGAAAGTAGGCTGCTTTTCTTCGTAATCAACTATTTCAAGTGCAGATTCCAATTCTGAGTTTGCATCGCTAGGATTGCAACTTTGCATGCTGCCCTCGACAACTGGGCCGTTCTCAACATTACTTTCTGATTCTGGAGCATCAGCAGGCGAGAAAGAAACATCTTCAATGCTTTTAGCATCCCAAATTTCAGTTTGAACATGCACATCATCACCTTGGAAAGTAGGCTGCTTTTCTTTGTAATCAACTATTTCAAGTGCAAATTCCAATTCTGAGTTTGCATCCCTAGGATTGCAACTTCGCATGCTGTCCTCGACAACTGGGCCGTTCTCAACATTACTTTCTGATTCTGGAGCATCAGCAGGCGAAAAAGAAACATTTTCAATGCTTTTAGCATCCCAAATTTCAGTTTGAACATGCACATCATCACCTTGGAAAGTAGGCTGCTTTTCTATGTAATCAACTATTTCAAGTGCAGATTTCAATTCTGAGTTTGCATCCCTAGGATTGCAACTTTGCATGCTGTCCTCGACAACTGGGCCATTCTCAACATTACTTTCTGATTCTGGAGCATCAGCAGACGAAAAAGAAACATCTTCAATGCTTTTAGCATCCCAATTTTCAGTATCCTTTTGAGGCTCACGAGCCTCAGAATTTGAAGTGGGAAAGCTGTCAGTTGGTAGGGCAACATCAGTTTCAGTTTCAGAGTTCTTAGCTGCAGGGGATTCTCCATTGCAATCTTTGTGGGCGTCACGTTCTTCAGGATGACGAACATGAGCTACAGGTAAGTCCTCTTTAATTTCTTCTAAAATCGGGCCACTAACAGTTTCGATTTCCGATTTCAAGTCAGTCTCGTCCACCATTTCTTCTTCTTCTTTGTACCCCTGCTCCATGACATCTTGAATGTTGTTGCTAACTGTGGTGTCACTTTTCTGATTTTCCATTTCATCAGAATCCAAGTCTGTCTTGGTATTCACCTCCTCACTGTTAATTGCACTGAGCTCAGAATCCAAATGCACAGAAGTTGTTACAGGGACTTTACATTCCAAAGTTGTTTCCGCAATTTCTCCTGCAGACTTTACCTCTATCTGCTCCTGTGAGCTCACCTCCCCCACCTGCTTCTCCTCCTTGTTATTAGTTGGGCTGTCTGAATCCAAATATGCAGAATTTGTGACTGGGACTCTACAATTCAAAGTTTCCGTGACTTCTCCTGCCAACTTTACCTCTATCTGCTCCTGCGAGCTCACCTCCATCCCCCGTGATTCACATTTAACAGCATTTATGACATCTTCCGATCCCTTGCCTAATCCCAATTCCTCAGTTGACTTTGAATTATTACGATCCTCACATTTGTCACAACCATCACCAGACACATTAATGCCCAACGACAAATTATTTAATTCTCCACTCTCTGCTGCTAACCCCGCATCTGACACCAAAACCACAACATGAGATTCCTGATTCTCAACGGGACTAGGGGACACCTCCGATTCTGTTTGATCCTCAACTTTTCCTGTTACAGCTTCCGCTGTGCCTCCATTTTGATCCTGAACCTGATCTGTTTCAACTTCTTCCGTGCTTGTAGTTTTTCCAATTTGAACCTCAACCTCCTTTATTTCAGCATCTGCCCTGCTTTCACTTTTCTCATTTTGCTCCTCCGGAGCATCAACAGTGGCAGTGTGGACCTCAGTCCCATCACCAATGGAATTCTCTAGGTCTTGTGCTACATTGTTATCCAGAAGAGGACTCGCACCGTTCCCTTCCACAACTCCAATTTCCCCCTCCTCCAATGATTCACTGATTTTCCCATTTTCAACATCCAATTCCCCATTTTGAGCATCCGATTCCTGAGGTCGGACCTCAACAGCCTCCGAATTGGGTGATTCACTCAAACTTTCCCCAACAACATCTTTGTTATCAAGAGGATCATCACTGAGGCCATCCTCCCCGTTCACAAAAACATAGGAATTGTCAGGATCATGCTTGTGATCATGGTGGCTGATTCCCTCGTCAGCGTGGTGGTTAATCCCATTGCAATCAGGCTTGGGAAGATCCTGTTTAGAGCTCATGCACAACTCACCCGTCTCCTCAGTTACAACGGGGGACTTAGCAACCACCTCAGACACCTCCTTACTAACCGCGGATTCGGCCGTCATTTTCTGAATTGGAGAATGACGGATCACAATTATTTACAACAATGCAAGTCATTCAATAAACAGATCTACACTATTAAAACAAACACACAAACACATGCAAAGCTCTAATTAACTTCAGATCAACCGAAATGCTAAAGAAACAACAAACAGAAAACGAAACAAAATTAAAGACACCGCATAAATGAGAAACGAGAGATAGAAGAAATTGACTTACGAGAAACGGTACGATCCACCTGCGGTGAATCTAGATCCAATTTCCGAGGGAGAGAACGAGACGCAGATCGGGATAAGCAAATCAGGATCGTCAAACGGCACTGGATTTTGATGTGATTTGGTACAATTTATACATACAGTTCATATATATAATCAGCTTTATAGCCAAACTGGAAGAGCGAGATAGGGTATATAGAGAGAGAAAGAGAGAGGAGAGTGGGGGCAAACAGGAGAAGAGCGGTGGCGAGACAGAACAGCTGGCGAGGGAAAAGCCTCCTTTCTGTTTATGTCTCTCTCTCTTCTATATGAACTCAAATTTCTGGTTTTACCTTTTAATCCCCACGCCCTCCCTTATTTACGATTTTCTCTTTTCATTTTTCTCCCATTCTTCCTTATCACATTAACGGTAAAAAAAAAAAAAAAAAAAAAAAAAAAAAAAAGAGTGAAGAATCAAATAATCGAGTTAGAGATGAAATGGTAGTCGAAATTTGAAAAAATAATAATTAGTTAAAACGGTTTAGATTCAACAAATTTTGTAAATAATAGGTCGATTCTGATATTTTTTTAATGAGTTTTACATTTTTAATTTTTTATATGTAACAAATAAATTTTTGATCAGTTCTTTATTTTCTTTATTGAACTGGACGATTCAATCTAATTCTTATAATATTAATTTATACTGCTCAATATTTTGAATTTGTACATATCTCGTTCTAAAAGATCATTTCAAATTTTGTATTTTAGTTGAAGTTAATAATTGAGAGAAGTATAATCAAATAATAGCTACGTCCATATCAAAATAGTTGTGAGCTATCAATTTTTTAGTTCTACTTTTTCTTTAAACGCTTCTTGAATTGAGACTCGAAAAAAAGGAACCTATTTTATACGTAACAAACCAATTTTCTAATTAATTCCTCAATATTTTGAACTTATACATATATCGTTAGACATAATCACATCAAATTACATGTATCAATTGAAGTTGATAATAGAGATAAGTATAACTAAACGATAGCTACGTCTATGTCAAAATAGTTGAGCTATCATTTTTTTTAGTTGTTCTTTTTCTTTAAATGCTTCTTCGATCGAAACTTGAAAGAAAATGAACTGGTTTTTATGGGTAACAAACAAATTTTATGATCAAGAGATAGTAATAACCTACTATAATATTTTTTTTCAAGATATACAGAAGATCAGTTGAATGAAGATTATAATCAGACGGAGGACACGGTCAATAAAAGATGGAAAGTTATTCAATATTTTGAACTTGCACATATGTCATTATACATAATCATATCAAATCAAATCAAATCATATGTATCAATTGAAGTTAATAATCGAAATAAGTCAAATGTATCAACTAAAGTTAATAATCGAGATAAGTATAACTAAACGATAACTACATGCATACATCTATATTAAAAGAGTTGTGAGTTGTCGTACTAATTTTCTAATTCTATTTTTTCTTTCGCTTTTTTTATCAAAACTTGAAAAAAAATAAAAAGAACCGGATTTTTTATTTATATTCTAACCAATATGCGACTTAATATCTTCACTTTCATTAAAAGGAAATTAAACTTAAATAAACATTTAATATTTTTATTGCTGCACTTCGTGTCTTAATTTCCTACCTAACCCATTTATGACCGCACAAAAATCACAAACATTTCTTTGGTTTGGTAGTTTCCATGAGATTAATATGACTTTATTCAATTTTAGTAATCTATTTACGAAGAAAGAAAGTCTATCTTTATTGATTTTATTTTTTAAAAAAAATTAAATACATTTATCTTTTTAATTTAATATTAATGTTACAATAATCGAAAACATACTAGACACTGTGAGAGATTTGTCATGGAAAAGTATAGTGCCGTGTTTAACATGCTCGTGAATCGTGATAACTCTTAAAAATTTAACAAAAGAAAAAAGTATTGTGTAGATCAAAATATTAAAGCTACATGTCTAATGCGACTAGTTTTATTGATGGAATAATAACAATGTAATTGAAGTCAATAACATCGATATGGAATGGACTATGAAGATTAAGGGACGAAGCTTTTTCTTATTTCAAATTGGAAATCAATCGATGCTTCATTTATTATTCTTTTACAATTCACTTATAATAGAACAATTTAAAAAATTATTTGCATTTATGAAATATGGTACCCAAAGATATTTAAAGAAATATATTTTACCATGAATTAAAATGAGATAATGAAAGCTTGATAAATACTTAACTAATGATGTATTTAATCTAGACTTTTAAAGATTTTGATTGATATTTTTTAATTAGTCGACTTTTATGAATATTATTAATTTTTATTGACTTTAATAGATTTTTATAGATTTTTATTATGGAAGATTTTATAGACTTTTATATAATGTCACACATTTAAAAAATTGTCGCAGAAAAAAAATTTAGCAATAAGATTATTTTTGAATTTATAATGTTTTATTGTCAAAAGTCAATGACAAAAATTATTTGCTCACTCTTTTTTTTTTTTTAGGTAAAACTACGAATTTCCATCTTACTTGTGGATAATTCAAAAAAATATGGTATGCACTATTTTTAAAAATATTTTTCAACCATATTTAATTTTGCAATGGTGAGAAAAAAATTTATTTTATTTTTCATATAAAATAATAATGACTATAGAGTTCATAGAAAAAAAAAATGGTTAGGAGAATATTGAATAGAAAAATAAATACATTGAAAAAATAGAAAAATATTAATCTTTTTTTTTTCAAAATAAAATGTTGGTAATTAATTTTGACTCTAGAATTTGTAGACGAAAAAAGAAAAAAGAAATATTGCATAAAGAAAAAAAGTCATAAGATGAAAGATTTTTTTTTAAAAGTCTTTCAAAGTTATAAGGTGAATAAGAGAGAACTTATTATATCTTCTTTTTACACATATAGCAGATCTTTTAGAAGTCTTTAAAAGACTAAATTGAATACTTTTATGGAGTTTAAACTGTTTGTATTAAATAGACTTAAACTTTTAAACTGCATACAACTCTTATAAAATTTTAATTTAAGAGCTTGTTTGATGGAATTTAAAAACTAGTATAAAAAAAACTAAAGTCAAAATCAACAGTTAATTTTGACAACACATTTTATGTGATCCACAATTTTTATCAATTTTTTATTAAAAAAAAAAACTACACCAAACAAGCTTTAAATACGCCCCTAAATGTTGCCATTTTATTTTTATCCATCACATAGTAATCTTACTTTCACTATATAGTAATTTTAATAATATATCAAATTGCTATTTTTTCAGTAAAACCAATCACTAAAATAACAATTATTTTGTTAAGATTGAAAGAATTCAAACAACTCATAACTAGGGTTGGGCAAAAACCGACCCAACCCGCTCAAACCGACCAACCCGACCCAACCCGAGCGGTTTGGGTCGGTTTTTGGACTTAATTGGGTTGGGTTCGGGTTTGGAATTTGAAAATATGGTCGGGTTGGGTCGGGTTGCGGGTTGGGTGAGTAAACCCGACCCAACCCAACCCAACCCAACCCAAGTATTTAAAAAAAAAAAAAAAAAAAAATGGCTGATTACTATTTGTTGGAGACTTGGAGTTGCCCTAAAAACTAAAAAGGCTTTTTAAATTCCCTAAGCCCATTTCCAAGCTTCCATTCCCAATCTCCCATTCCAAGTCCCACGTCCCAGACTCCCAGCAAAAAATCAAGTCTCCACGGCTCCACAAACATAATGCTTCCAGTCGGCAGCCGCACCTCGCCAGTCGCCACTCATCGTCTCCGGCGAAGTCCTTTACACCGATTCCGCCACCAACCTCTTAAGTATCCACTCATCAATCTTCAGTCCACCAAGGTAAAATTGTAGAACCCTTTAAATCTTCAACTTTCAAATGATTGTGAATAAAAATAATTTTCTCCTCAAATCTTATGCACTTATGGTATGTAGGACTTGAATATTGATTATTTGTTCCCAAATATGACAGATTTTGGAAACAAAATCATAACACACTATGGTCGGTTTGGAACGAAGAAGGCATCATGTTGTAGATATTTAATTTTTTGTTGAATTTTGTTGGCTGTAATTTTTTTAGATAAATTTTTTGTTGTAATTTTTTGGCTGAATTTTTTTGCTGACCAAACTAATCCAACCGACCCAACCCGACCGACAAGCCCACGGGTCGGTTTGGGTCGGGTTTTGACCTATGGGCGGGTTGGGTTGGGTTGGGTTGAATTTTAGTCAAACCGATTTTTGTGGGTTGGGTTCGGGTTGGGCCCAAAACCGACCCGACCCAACCCAACCCAACCCATGCCCAGCCCTACTCATAACTTTGAATTGATTGGATTATCTCACAATTAGAAAGTTTTATCCACAAAGAACTTTTCAACATTTACAATTTAATCATTTGAGAAATAAATAAATAAGAAAATTCAAATAATCAAAGAAAATATCAAAAAGTGAAATTTCACAAAGAAAACTCAGATTTGACCATAACTCACACTCAGTATATCACAATCCTCAACTTAAAGTCCAAACAAATTAGACAGATATTCATTAAAAAAATATGGGTACACAAAGAAAAAAGGAAGAAGAAACAGCCATTTCAGTAAGAGCAATGAAGGCAAGACAAAAAGGAACAGCAAACATGCATGGGTTCTCATTTGGTAGGTTTGGCTGTTTTTTTTTTTTTTTTTAATAATCCTCAACTTATAAGTCAAAATAGGCTAGAGTTTTACCTTAGATAAAACTCTAGTCTAAACCACCATTTAAAAATAAAAAGGGGATAAGGTCGGTTCAAATTCGATCACCATAATCCAATGATTCACAATTCAACACCACGATACCAAAGACAAGAGTCCAAATATCCAAAATCTAAACAAAAAATACAAAACACATCACTCTTAAACTCAAACTCAATTGACACAATTCTAATTACCCAAATCTTAAAATTTCAATTGCTATTTGCTCATATACTCAATACAAACATTGTCGTATGTCTTGCACTTTTACTCATCTCTCTCTCCCTCAGCACACAGTGAGACAGCAAAGGCAAAACTCCTATGTAGCTGAAATGAATCCTCAATTTTGAGAGGTAATTTTTTTTTTTACCATAATTTACGAGTTTACAATTTTGGTGTCTATTCTTCCAGTTAATGCTTATATATTTCATAAATTGTTTTAATATTTAACATACTTTAATATTAACAGATTTACAATTTTTAATTTTTTTTCAAAATATGTTGTCAACTAACGGTTTTAAAAAAATGTTATTGGTTCCGGTTTGATTCCAATAATTACGCGGAACCAAATGGTTCCATTTACGAAATACCCAAATTGTAACAGATGATTCTGGGTATTGAAATACCTAGACCGACCCACCTAACGCCCAAACCTATTGAAAACCAATAGTAAGTACAAATGAATTTTCAAAACTATGAGATTGATTCATGAATTTTTTTTCATCAAGTTCAACATGTAAAAAAATAGTTTTTACATCAAGTTGTAAACATGACTATAATAGTAGTATACTTAACAACTGGAGAAAAGATTTCATTGTAATCTACTCATTCTTTATGTGTAATCTACCTCTTCTTTCTGTGTGAACCCCTTGGCTACTAACCTAGTTTTAAATTTTAAATATTCAGTTTTAACCTTAAAAACCTATTTGCAGTCTACTATAGACTTGTTTTTAGGTCTAACAACTAAATTCCAAGTTTGATTCTTATATAGAGAAATCATCCTTTCTTTCATTGCTTCTACCCACTTATTTGATTGTTCACTTTTAATAGCCTCCTGATATGATGTTGGGTCCATATCGAGTAATTCTTCAAAACTAGCATAAGAAAATCCACATTTGACTCATACCCAAATATCTAAGGCTCTCTATAAGGTCTTATCATCATATCTCTAATTAATTGATAGTCTCTTAAACGATCTTCATAGTCATGATATTTCTCAACAACTGTCTCACTTCTATCATCTCTTTCGAGTTGCTGAATATCCACTTCAATAGAATTACTAGGGATATATGTAGTTACCTTATCAAACTCCACCTACCTACTATCACTCTATTGTTGATCTTCACCAAATTTCTCTAAATCAAATCTTAAATAAGGCATTTCAAATTCATTGAATTTGACATCTCTACCCACTATGACTTTCCTTCCATTCTGACTTCTATCCCACAACTTATATCCCTTCACACCCTCGAGATACCTTAAAAAAACACATTTTCTAGCTCTAAGTTCAAGTTTTTCTTTATTTTGATGAGAAAAAATAACACAGCCAATAGTACGAAGCATAGAATAGTCATCACATATACCATACAATTTTTCATGATGAATATTACCAATCAAAGCAGTAAACAAAGTAATATTAATCAATAACAAGCAGTCATCACAACTTCACCCCAAAACGATTTAGGGACATTAGAGTTTATCATCAGGCATCCAACTTTATCAAGTAATGTTTTATTCATCCTTTCAGCTACATCATTATCTTGAGGAGTGTAAGGAACATTTGCATGTTCTGTTATTCCATTTTCAATACACATCTTATCAAATCCAGCATTACAAAATTCTAACTCATTATTGGTCCTTTAAAATTTTATCTTTTTACCAGTTAAATTTCAACCTGTCTCTTCCAATTATTAAAACTATCAAACGTACTCGATTTATCCTTTAAAAGATAAATTCATACTCTCTTAGAATAGTTATCAATAATAGACATAAAATATCTTTTCCACCAAAAATAAGATTATTGGCATTACCCCCCACAAATCAGAAAGCACGTAGTCGAGAATTCTATCAGTTTTATGAACACTCGAAGAGAAAAACAGTTTGTATTGTTTACCAAGTACATAACAGTCACAAAAAGGCATATCAGACACACTGTCTTTTCCAAATACTTATTTTTATTAAGGAGATTAATGCCCTTATTGCTCACATGAGCTAATCTATCACGTCACTTGTGTGTGTCTTCTGTGTTAGCTTGAATTTTTAATCACTTCTCCTACAGTGATATAAATTCCATTTCTTTTTATGTCCTTACAAACTACAAGAGCACATTTGGTCATTTTGAGCAACTTGTTTTCAATTTTACTAGTTAGACCCATTTCTTTTAATTCTCTCACGACAATTAAATTCCTAGTCATTTCAACAATATATCTGACTCCTTTTAAAATAAGTACACGATCATTATTAAATTTGATATAAATATCACCAATTCCAACAATTTTGCACGTTAAGTTGTTACACATAATAACATGACATAAATCAATTTCATGCAAGCTTTCAAACCACTCTCTATGTGATGTTACATGAAAAGATGCACTATAATCAAGTATCTATTCATGTAGATGAGATTTCACAGACAAATTTAATTCACCAGAGCCATCAATTGAACTTATTAATATATAAACTTCACTGGTATCGAATAAGAATTAGAAGACACAGTATTCACTTCATCTCTCTCTCTCTCTCTCTCTCTCTCTCTCTCTCTCTCTCTATAATAGTCATTTTATAAAGTGACATGTTTTACCATAACCATATCATTTTTTTTTACTTATACTTTGATCTAGATTTGCTCATACCCTTCTTTTTACAACTATTTAAATCACCATTGTTTTGACTCTCATTCCACCTAGATTAAGTCATACCTCTCACCATATGCATTTCACCTTTTTTTTCTCAAGTTTTTTAGCTTTTAACTCAATTTCCTTATTTCTTAAAGAATTAATGACAATTTCATATGTTAACGTGTCTCTACCATACTTAAATGGTATTTTTTAGTTTAAGGTATAATATTTAACAAAATAATTGCATTATACTCTTCAGACACAGTTTTACCACAGTTAGTGATATATTGAATCAGTTTATTAAAAATATCCAAATTATCATTCAGATCTTTTGAAAGATCAATTTTAATGCTGAAGAAACTTTCAAGTAATAAAAAATTGTTTGGAGTTGATTTCAACAAACAAAGATCCTCTAATTTTTTGCAAAGTGTTCGTGTAATCAAATTTACCAACTTTTCTCAAAACAGCATTAGACAAGTGTAAAATTATTGAAGCATAAACTAACTTGTCAAATTCATATTTCTGATAATCAGTGATAGTTACAAAAAAAGAATCATCTATAGCTTTATAAACTTTTTGTTGAACCAAAATTCTCTTCATTTTTTGTTGTCAAATAGAAAAATCACATTTTTCATTGAATACCCAAATCAAAACTATGAATAGTTATTTTTTAGTTTAAAAAATTTTAACAATTCGCACAGAATTAACCAGACAAAACTTTTTCAAACAAAAATTGTAACACATCCAAAATTAAATAAGAATAATTTCTAAATTAATGGTCACAAATTATATTGTATTATATTCTACAGGATTCCATGATAATCGAGTTTTTAGGTCAATAAAAAATATAGAACATGCAAGTCTGGAAATTGTTAATGGCTAATTTAATAAAATAAGCAACACGAAACATAATAATATAATTAATGAATAATTATTCCAACAAAAAAAAAAATCACACAGAACAAAAAAACCACTTAAACAATAACAATCAACAAAGCAATTTGCCACGAGCAAGGTAGCTATCCAACACGTGATTCCAATCGGACAATAACAGTTTGCTATCGGCAAGTACCTATCTTTTAACTGAAAAATTAAAAGCAATGGTCAGATATCGGAGAGATGCAAATTTTAAGATTCTCTTTTATTTTTTATTTTTATTTTTTGCAATTTCTTGTCTACAAGATGCACCACGTCAAACAGAACACAGAGCAGTGAACAAATCACCACCACGCGCCACACGTGCCGCCACACCTGCCGCAAGGAGGAAGCCCACTTCGTTGGGAAGCCAATGGTACAACCCACGCGGCTTATTTCCGACCGGTTATCCTTAAAAATCCAATTTTTCAAATTGGATTTTTCAAAAAAAAAAAAATCACCGAAAAATAATTTTCTTTTTCAAATTTCTTGTCTAAAATCTTAAAGAACCAATGCTCTGATACTATTTTGTAGGAAATTGAGGTTCCATCTCAAAAAGTTAACATATTAAGTGGAGTGACTCAATCTCTTATAAGCCAATCATTTACTCAATGTCTAACCAATGGAAGATTTTGTTTCTTACATTTTCAACAAAATTCAACTACATAAATAACCCGCATCGGGTAAATAATTAAGTTTCCTAAGAAAAAATTCACAAGAAAAAAAAGAGAGAAGCAAAAGTAGTTTCATTACAACACCATTAGCGGTGAGGTTGTGATACGTGTCACAAAAAGTGGTGAGGTGTAATTTTGAATAGATTCATAGTAGATTTAAGCTAATATATCTTTTTCAAATGTCAATTTTCGTGTTTATGTCATGTTTCTATTTCATCTTTAAATGTTCTATAGACTTGGCTCCAATCTATGCTCGCACGTTTAATGAAATGATTTTTTAAGTCAGCACGTCGCAATACCTTATTTAACAACATTTTTCTAGATACGGACTATTGAAAAGGTCCAATTCCAATCCATTACTCAATCAAAAAAGGCAAAAGCTATATCTTTTTAATCCACTGGAAATTTAGGATTAGCATCCTAGGTTGTTTCCATGGGAAAAAGTAACAAAATTTGCACCTATTTACTTTAATTGTCCCCAACAATGGGCCACAAGTTAATTTGTACTTGTAATTTTCTGCTGATTTAGCCAATTGTATGCACGTTAGGTTACACAAAAAAATTGTCAAATCACAAATTGATAATCATCATTCTTGTAGTTTTACTTTTTCAAAAATATGTTAAAAGGAAAAAGAAAAAAATGCAAAGAGACCCGTCGATACTTGATGCTAATACACTATAATGTTTAAATTTAAAAAAATTCAATTTAAACGTTGTAATGATATTTTATACTAATATTTATGTTTTAACTTGTTTGAAAAGCATAATTTTTATGTCGCTAAATAAACCGTGGTTTGAAATCAAATCGAACTACAAAAAATAGTTTGATCTGGTTTAGTTTGAAAAGTGAAAATGTTTGATTTTATTTGAAACGTTTTCAAATTATTTTAAATTGATTTGAGAAAATAAGTAAAAAAATCTATCAAACTGAATTGTGCTCATAATAATCTACCTTATTTATTCCTTATCATTGATTCCCCCACATAATCAAGCTGCATACTCAATAGGCTTTTCTTTATACCCTTGAGAGTTAAACAGGAAGACTCCAAGGCACGCTCATAATCTCCCAGTCCCGCAACCAAATACTTGCATGCGGAGCAATATTTTTTTTCCTTAAAAAAAGAAATGAATAAAAAAAGACAACGCAAAATGAGCATTAGTAATCACATTACACCCCCCACCCACCCAACCACCACCCAACCAATTTGGCATGGGATATTTCTCTTTGAATAATACAAATAGATCATTTTAAAATTTTAAATCTAAATTTTTTTTATTGGGTTGGACTAATTTGAAATCTGTTGATCCATAAAAATAGCTGTCAATAAGAATCACAAGCTTCTTCTTTCTACGTGTATTTCTCTTTTTTGCTTGGACTGCCACGTGATTTATTCAACCACGTAGATATACCTAGGACCGGGTTGGTAGGTAACAAAAGATAAAAAGAAACATACTATGGTAGAAGTAATAATTTGAGGGCCCCTAACTAATAATTTTTCAGGTAGTTATGACACTTAAAGAATAATTAGTATAGATGACTTGATATTCTTTGTGAGAGTAATAATTTCAACATCATTTTCTTGCGAAAATAAGTTTGGTATTTATAGACAAATTCTATTAGATCGTCCTCCCTTCGATTCGCGACACGTGACTCGATCCAGAGAACTCTAGAGTCACGTCTTGGGTATCACATCATTAGCATTAATGCGGAAGTCTCTTTCAACCGCAACCTAAGAGGCTATGACGGTGACAAGCCGCCTTTTGCAGGCTATCCCATCAGTCTTTTCGAGTCTGACTTGTAATGTGTTAGAGAGAAGTTAACATGTAATCAGAGTCAGACTTTGACAATCTCGGTTGTCCTAGCTCTTCGGCATAGATAGCCTCCGAGAGAGGGTTGAGTCAAAATAGGTTGACTTTGACTGTACCAACGTGGAGCCCAAGTGGGATTGCCTTGTCCACGTGGAACGCCAGGTGGGATTAGAGCATAACAAAAACATAATACAAAACTTTATCTAAGCACGAGTATGACTAGTTTGTGTTGAAACTTGAACAGTTCTATTCGTTTCATTTAAAATATTTTCGAGACAAGAAGTTTTCACAACAAAAACATTTTAAAGAAAATATAACGTGAGACTAGAAAATTTCAAAATAATGACGACCTAAATAACTAACTTGACGTCATCAATTAGCTCTTGTCCACAAAAGTCACGTGTACATCACGTGATTTCTGATCCATACCATACTCTTCCCAGTCCCACTACTTTACCCGACGACGAATTGTCTTTTATAGCGTGCTAACTGCTAAGGGATAGGACCAAATCAAAGGAAGATAAAAATTGACTTTTATTTTTATTTTTCTTTTTATTTTTTAGCAAGTAGGTGAATAATAAAGAATTTAAACATAAAATCAGTTTAAGCATTAGCGTATTGCAGTCGTCACCCATGATGCCAAAACTAGACCATCAAGAACAGGTCCTACATTTAACCGACTATCTAAAAGCAATACATATATTTTTTAAATGTGGTGCACGTTTCATAGTACTTAAATTATTTTTTTAATTATTTTTAAGTTATGAATTGTATAAAATATGTGGATAATAAGTATGTACTAGTAGTTGTAGTCTTACGAAATATATAGATAAAAAATATATTTGACCAACTTAGCAAAGTTAGAAGTGGACAAAAGTACTCAATCGAACCATGCGATCCAATTCCATTCTTCATAAATTTAAATCGGATAATGGGTATTAGAACTAAGAACCAATAGTTTATGGTTCAGTTATCAGTTTTAGACTCAAAATCGAAGAACCAAATCGACCTTATTGTTTTTTAATTTTTTCTAAAATTTTCACCTATAATAATAAAATATTTTATATCTATATTTTTTATTTTTTATTGAGATGAAACATTTTGTTCAAAACTTAATATATTGTTCTTTTGTGAATTAATTAAGTTTAGTAATCAGGATATTTTAGGTTATTGTGTTGTTTCAAACAGTGAGAATAAAAATAATTGTTATAAATATAATAACTCTAAAAACTTTAATTATGGAAGTGAATCGAACGGTTCAGTTCTGATCTAATTCCATAATTCAATTGGTTCTATTTACAAGAATCACCAATGGTTGTATTTACAAGATACACACAGTGATTTTCGATTCAATTTAATTATCTACTTAATCAAATCAAATCGAATCTTGCCCACTTCTAAGTGAAATTATGAAACAGATCATGGTCAATTTTAACGAATTTGTCTTAGCACATGTTTGGAGATGGTTAACTTATAATTTTAGTTGGTCAAACTGGTTAAACATAATTTTTATCAACACATATTATAAGACCTACAACTTACAATCCATGTTTTATCTACACTACATATTCACCAATAACTTATAATATAAATACTTAAAAAATAATTTCAACACTATTAAACACGCACTTATATTTAACTTAGATAAGATCGAGCTTCATTCACATTGAGTATTTAAGTTTAATTTATTTCTATTTTGAAAAATTAGTAGGTCCCACGTAGGTATGCCTCAAGGCGCTTAAAATATCATTAATATTTGTGTTGTGGGACCATTAATTTTTTCTTTAGTGGCTGTCCTGTCTAGAGTGTCAAAATGTGAAATAAAAAACAGGACATATCCAATATTTTGGTCCATGCACGAAATTGATGTTTCTGTTTAGCTTTTGACCAACTCCATTTGCTGGTGTACAACCTAATATCTAATACAGATATTTTTAGGTTTGTAGTAATTTTATTTTTATTTAATTTTATTGATATATATTAATTCGTATAGATAGTTTCTAGATGATCTTTTTTTTAACTATTTTATCTCTAACTTAAATAAATTAAAATAACAAAAAAAATATAATAAAAAAATTGCAATTAAAATACATTCAATTATTTCAAACATTTAAAAAGAAAAAGAAAAAAAGAAAGGACTCTGTATTGATGCATGATTAATTTTCTACTGTTGTACAATAATTAAAGCAAATGTTTGGTGAGCAATGTTGGAATAATTTTCTAAATATGTTGTTTTGACATGTGTAGGACACTACGTGAATAGTTTGGGACTAGTGTTGGATGAAACTTTGGGTGGAGTGAGCATTTGAGGTCTATAAAGAGCGAAATCGGAAGAAAAAAGAGGTGGCCGAGGCATACAGAAAAGGAAGTGGCCGCGGCCACATACAATGGCGAACTTGTTTGCATCCCAATTGCTTTTTTTAGCCTCTTTTCATTATGAAGTCTGTTTTTGTGTATCTTAATGAATAGTTGTGACTCTTTTTAACTATTGTAACCATTGAGATGTGTCCATTAACAATCTATATATAAAGTATGATATTGTAAAGAAAAGAAGAGACAATTCTTTATCATTTTCTTATATTTTTGCTATTCTAAATAACGTTTGATTTCATTATCTTGTTTTATATTCGGAATATTGCAAAACCAGATATTAAATTCTTTCATATAATTCTCTACAAATTCTTGAGTGTTTGGTTAACTTTTGCTAATGCATAGACACAAATAAACACCTAATTCTTACTCCATTATATCCTAGAGGTAACTTTGGATATCGTGTTCACTACAATTGTATGGGACAAATTTTGCCTTAAAGAAAGCGTCTTTTACGCATCTTGGAATTATCTGCAAGTCCAACTTTCAGATTTTGTTTATGGGACTCAATCCATTGCAAGCAATCATTGATCTTACAATCTTAAGGCAAAATTTTGTGTTGTACCGGAATGGCTCCACCGATGTCTTCACTACGAGACTTTGTAATCGATTTTGTCAAATTGGAAAGGTTCGAAGGGGGTAACTTTCGGCGATGGAAAAACAAACTACACCTCCTACTTACAACACTAAATGTGGTTGAAGAAAATGAAGAAGAAACATTAGCAAACACAAGGACAAAGCAAAAATGGGATCAAGATGATTACATTTGCAAGGGTCACATTTATCACGCCATGTCGAATAAGGCTGAACAACGAGACCGCCAAACCGTAAAATCGAATCGAAATTGCTTTTTCAAAACTATTGATTTGGGTCCACGTGGATCCGTCAACGTTTTGATTTTGAACCAAACCAAACCACTTCTAAAGATTTGGTTTATGTTTCAATTTGTACAAACCGTTTCAAACTGCCAAACCGTTTAAAATAAAAAAATAACTCAAAATAAAAAAATAAATTAGTTTCAATTTTATTCAACTCAATTAAACTAAATTAATCCATTATCTATACTAGACCCAAGCCAATTAAACCAAACTTCCAACACAATTAAAATTCATCTATCACCCATATTATCATTTCTCTCTCTACAGTTTTTTCTTGATCCCGACCGCCACCCCCTAAACTCTTGATTTGCCTTCACCTAAACAACCACCACACTCTAATTTTCTTTCACCAAACTTCCGATGTGTTTTGATGAGTTATTCGATCTGTAATTTATGCAAGTTCTCTATTTTTTTTGTAGCGATTTAATTTATTTTTTGCCAGATTTGTGAATGTTATAAGGAAATGATAACTCCATCATTAGCTCCATCAAAAGATGTTACTCAATCTGGTAGCCTAAGTCCTTCACAAAACTCCTTTGAGTATTTCCAAACTCATTCCATTAATTTTAAAATTAGACTTGTTCGATAAGCTCAAGTTGAGAATAATAATTTGGTGTATTACTTAAATGACCGTTGTGAAGATTTGACCAACGAGCCTTTCGACATATTACTTCAGTGAAATTGAATGCAAATAAGTACAAGATTATCTCCCAAATTGTTAAAGATGTGTTAGCCATTCAAATATCAACAATTTCTTTTTCTTTACTAGTAGTCAGATTCTTAATTCTTTTAGGAATTTGTTGAGTGCAAAGATGGTTGAGACGGTAATTTGCAATAAGAATTGGTTGCATAGTAACAAGGAACTTATAGTAATTCGTCGATATTTGGATGAAGTAGAGACATTATATGATTCAGAAAAAGCTATATAATGTATTATCGTATTTGATATTTATATTCATTTTCTTTTATTACCAGCATTATATCATTTAATTATAATTAATGAATACATTTGCTATATTCTTATCTTTATGCTAATACATTTTTTGTCTTTTATTAATACTAATATTTATGTTTTATCGTGATATTGTAGACTAATATTTATGATTTAACTTATTCAATATATGTTTTTTTTTTTGGTAAACCGTGGTTTTAAACCGAACTATACCGCAAAAAGTGGTTTGGTTTCGAAAGTAAAGTGGTTTGGTTTGGTTTAGAAACATTTCAAACTGCTTTAAGTGGTTTAATTTGAAAATTTACCACAAACCGTCCAAACCGAACCGTGTTCACCCCTAATGTCGGATGCTTTGTTTGATCAATACCATGGAAAGAAAACTGCGAAGGAAGGGATGCGTTGGAAATAAAATACGTGTCCGAGGATGCGACTTGTAAGAAATTTTTTTGCGTCTAAATTTCATCAATATAGAATGGTAGATTCTCGTAATGTATTGAGCAATTTTATGAAAATTGTTCACATTTATACTCAATTTCAGTCACACAATATGAAAATTGATGAATCTTTTGTAGTCTATTTTATTATCGATAAACCTCACTCTAACTAGAAAGATTACAAAACAGATTTGAAGCACAGAAAAGATGATTTGTCTCTAGAGGACTGGGGTCGGTATCTTCGTATTGAAGAGGATTTCAGAATGAATAATTCTGATGATCAAATTGATCAATCATCAAAAATCCATGTGGTGGAAAATGGGAAAGAAGCCAAAAGGACAACGAAAGCGAGCAACACTTTTCAAAATTTAACAAGAAGAGAAAATATGATTCCAAAGACAAAAAGAAGAAGAAAAGTCCATGTTTTAATTGTGGGAGACTGGGACATATCAAATGGGAATGCCGTCAATTGAAGAAACAAAAATAAGAGCGTAATTCTAATTTTGTGGTGATGATCAGTGAAGCTTTTGTTGTGAAGGATGATATCGAGTGGTGGATCGATTCGGGTGCCACTAAGCATGTTTGCAAGAATTGAGATCTCTTCACTACTCATAAACCAATTAATGAATCAAAGTTCTTTATATGGGTAATTCTTCTACTGCGACTGTTCAAGAAAAAAGAAGTGTCAAATTGGACTTTAATTTCGGAAAATTCCTAACTATTAATGATGTGTATCATGTACCGGAAGTTGGATAGAATTTAGTTATCGGAAGTCTTCTTAACAAATTTGGTTTTAAACTTGTGTACAAGTCAAATAAATTTGTATTGTCCAAGATTGGTCTATTTGTTGGAAAAAGCTTTCTATATGAGGGGATGTTTAAACTAAATGTCAATAATAAAAATACAAGCTCTATTTATTTTGTTATTGATTCACAATCATTATGACATTCTAGATTAGAGCATGTTAATAATCGTAGATTGCATGATATAAGCATGTTAAATTTAATTCCAAATTATAAAATTGATATGAATGAAAATACAAAGTTTGTGCTCAAACTAAAATCACTAAAACTCATTTTCCTAACAATAAAAGGAAAACAACTTTATTATAATTAATACATAGTGATGTATGTGATTTACATGGTACTCCTAGTAAAGGAGTCAAACATTATTATTTTTAAGTTTACAGATGATTTCTCTAAATTTAGATGTGTATATCTTATGCGTACTAATGATGAAGTCTTATAAAAGTTTAAGATATATAAAAAAGAAATAGAAAACCTATGTAACACTAAAATAAAATGCATTAGGAGTGATAGAGAGGGTGCATATAATTTTTTTGATTTTTGTGAAAACTTAAGAATTATACATGAAACTTTCCTAGCCTATATATCTCTCAACAAAATAGTGTTACAGAACGAAAATGATTAATGCTATGTTATTTACTTTCGAGTTAAGTAAAGTGTTTTGGAGAGAAGTTCTTCTAACAACATGTTATATACTTAATAGAGTACCTAGTAAAAATAATAAATTAACCTTATATGAATTCTAGAAGAATCGAAAGTCTAATTTTTCTTACTTGCGTGTTTGGAGTTGTAAAGTCATAGTTAGAGTTCTTGAATTTAAAACGAAAAAAGTTAGGAGGAAAATGAACAGAGTGTATACCATTTGTGAAGATTAATGAATGTACAAAAATCAAGATTAGAGACCTAAACCAAAGAGTTTATAAAAGATTAAGGAAATCACAACCATATGATGGAGCTCGATAGGTAGTAGTTCAGATCAATCTTTCAAATCAAATAATTTAATTGTTGAATAAAGTGAATATAGGTGAAGGATTTGAAATTCATGTGTCTCAACCATTATTTATTATGAGCACGTGCTTCAACACTTTATTGTTCAACTTTTTTTAATTTTTTTTTTCGTCTATTCAAAATTGTATTTTCACAAAGTTTCATACATACCTATTAGTTATGCAAATTGAAAGTCGGGATCTAAATACAAAAAAGTCAAAGATTCGAGTATAAGTGAAATTTAACATTGTAAAGTTCGTACTTCATATATATGATTTTCATAACGAAAAAATTAAGACGTCATAATCTAATATTTATGAACTATGGCGATATATTTTTCTTGTGAAAATTGTTTCTCAGATAAATTTGTATACAAATCTCGAGAAAAAAAACATTATTTCTATTATAACTAAAATAAGCTGCTTATTTTCAGAAAAAGTGTAATTTAGGATTTGTAACTTTAGTCTTTAGGCACAAGTTACCGTGTCGGTTCGATATCTTGACCTTTTGCTTGTAAATAATGAAGTCATTAAGAGAGACCATGCTTGAATCATATGATATCACTATCATAACTCATAAGAATTAGAAGCATGCCAGCAGGCTTGCTCCCCCACATGTTTGGAACCACTTCCTATAATTACGCCTAATTAACATGTGAATATTCATAAATTTGATTCTTCTTCCCATATAATTTTATTTATCCGTCATTGCATATGTGTAAAGTAAGTGGCGTTGTCCATCATAATTACAATCCACGTTAAATCATAGTTCGAATTTAATGGTTTAGTGCGATTCGCAAGCATAATTCAAACGAGTTGTTCTAAGTTGGCTCAAATGAACCAATAATTTTTGTAATAAAAATTTAAAAGAAAACCTGAAATAGCTACATGTTTGGTTCTAAAAAGTCTGCATAAACCTCGTCTAGGCTCCGCCTAGACTTGAAACTCGGCCTCTACGCTTATCTACGTATCACGCATCGTACTCGTCTTACTCTTATCTCGCTCTTGCCCAGGACTCGCCTAGACCTGAAAAGCTTAAAGCTCGACTTCCACGCCTAGTCACGCTTTACGTTTTTCAGAATATTGGTTTTTGATAGGTAGTTCAACAAAAAAGCTTGTCACTTTTTGTTTAAAAAAGAAAAAAGAAAAAGAAAAATGGAAAATGATTCACATGGGTTGCAGGAATTAACATAACTAGAGCATTTCACATAATCAAATCCAGCTCCTTTGGGCCTTCTGCAGCACGAGTTATTGGGCCCAAAGATGCTGCCCGAATAAGAGTAATATGGTCCAAAATCGATTAGGTAATAGGCCAAGGTTACACAAAGGTTAGGGTCTTAACTTTATCTCCTATAATGTATGCTTTCAATACAAATATGATTTTTTAGTAATCTCATGCTATCTTTTTCCGTACCACAACGCGAGATTGATGTGATGATCCTTGAATCATGCGATATGGACTCCGCCGTTAACAACTTTATTAAGCTTTTGATAAGTGAGATAAGACGGTGAATTTCCCAAGTAGGTGTGTATATTAACGTTATAAATTCACCTAGTTTCACTTAATAGTACCTCAGCCCAGTTGAGTCATTTTTAGTTTGTTCGGTTCACAACGGAACTTCAAGTTCAATTACTCTAACAGTCTGGAGGACGGAATTTTCGAATGCTCAGACCGTTATCGTCATTCTCATCCTACAACCAATGCTGTCTTGTCTCCTTGCCTAGATGTGTACCCCATCTGCATAGCAAGATCCCGAATGTTCGCAGACAAGGAATTTATAAGTTAAGTTACCAAGTCAATCAATTTTGCTTGTACAATTAGTAGATGGAATTGCTCAACCAAATACCATTAAAGAAATCAATTTAAAAATAGAAAGCAACAAGTCATCATATTTTTATAAATTGTCACAGTCAATTTAGAAGAAAATTTCTTCTTTAGGGCATGGAAAAATATTTTTCAGAACTTACACTAATTTATATGATAGATTATTACGTAGTCCAACTAATTAAATATCAATGATACGTCTTTAAAGAGTAATCGACCGGTATTGCTGTCTTTGTTGAAGACTATTTTCAATCGACATTCATCGAAAAATCTTTGACGATCTAATATGATTGTCAAATTATTTATCATCGTTTCAGATAACAAGTCAATTCTAATCGTGCGCGTTGCAAAAATTCAATAATACTTATGAGTTGATAATAACCAAAAGTAAACGATAAAGTAGGTCAAAATCATGCTTAGATAAATTTTCAGACTAGGATTTCAAGTTAGTCAAGTCCAAAAAAAGGTTAAGATCTTAAATTTTCGAATCATCGATTTGTATCTTTCAAATTTGGTAGAGAAAAATATCGCATGCCACATTAGGACCATTTTACCTAGTGGCACAATTATGGGGTGGGTGGGTATGGAGTGTGCACACAATGGGCTAAATCAGCCGAAAATTACAAGTACAAACTTGTGGCCCATTGTTGGGGACAATTAAAGTAAATTGGTGCAATTTCTCTTACTTTTTAGCAGAGAAACAACCTAGGATGCCAATCCTAAAATTTCCAGTGGATTAAAAAGATATAGCTTTTGTCCTTTTTGTTTCAATAATAGAATGGAATGGGTACCTCTCTAATCGGTTTCTAGCAAAATGTTGTCGAATAAGGTATTGCGATGGACAAGCCTAATAAATCATTTCATTGAACGCGTGAGTATAGACTGGACACAAATTTATAGACATTTAAAGATGAAATAGAATGTGACTCGGGTGATATAAACTCAAAAAGTGACTTTTAACGGAGATGCTGAACTTATAATTACATCGTCACCGCTAATGGTGTTGTAATGATGTTGTAATGGTGTTGTAATGATGTTGTAAACCTATTCTAATGAAATTTAATTATATGCCCGAGTCGGGTTATTTATATAGTTGAATTTGAATGTTGAAAAGTGATAAGTGCAATATGTGCACTTATTTTGCCAGTATTTCTGGACTTTTATCTGTTTATTTTGCAAAGTATATTTTTAATTTTTCTTCTATTGTTTTCATTTTAGTTATGGACCCGATTTGAAACAATTTGAAGAGAAACAAAGGATATGAAATTGATATGATGGAGTATTGGTAATCATTGGGATTGAACTGCACAAGACAGAAGTTGAAGAATTCGGAATGAAAATAATTAAGAGAGAAAAAATCAAAGTTCGAGAATTGAAGTGAATTTATCTAAAAGATCAAGGATAACTCGTGTAAATCGTTGAAGGACCAATGTGAAAAGCTAGAAAAATCCAAATGGTAATCGCCCACCATATAACTAAGTGTTCGCTTGATAAAGGAGTGAAATTAATAGAATCTTCATGTGTATAAGCAAATGATTGCCCAAGTTTACACTGGATGATCGCATGGTTCAATTGGGCGCTAAGATTTCTTTTCTTTTTCAGAATTCTGCTACAATTGAAAACTTATATTCACGCGATTCTACACGATTTTGGAGACTTTTCTAGGACTATGAGGAGTCTATTAATAGATAATTTCCCACACTTAAAGGGGGGGGATTGGAACGGACAATTTATCAATTCTTAGAGAGACAAGATCAATCTATTTCTTTGAGTTCACCTGGATTGAAAATCAAGGACGAAGAACACATATTTGATTTCATTAATTTTCGAGTGATAAATTACAATTTTTTTGCTTGCTTTTGTGTCTTTATCATGAGTGGTGTTGTGAAAATAATGTGATTGCAAGTGTACAATATCGCAAACAAGTAATAAAGTGGACCTATTGAGTCCGGATTATCGTTCCCACGAAGACTGTCTTATTTAGATACTAGTTCAATTAATCGTAATGCTAATTTATTGAAAAGAATTTGAATTGAGTTGATTTGAAAGATTTAAACTAAAACTATGAATTTAAGAAAATAATATAATAACTTATGTAAAAGCCCATAACAAGAATTTAGGAAAGAATAATGGTTAAAGAGTTTGGACAAACGAATTCACCTAGTTGTCATCTCTAATTCCTTCTATCAAGATTTGTTTCCTAAAGTTGTATTCGGTCGAATTCACTAATTTAACTTAATTTACCTCTCTCGAGTTCAAATTAGTCCTATCTAATTAAGTCAACTTAGGCAGTCAGAATGGTCCTTAATTAGATGCATTAATTTTCTTAAGAATTCAATTCAGACCGTAGCAATAATAAAAGTGTATCTCTACCTTTTATCCAATTGCTAGATTTTACTACGTGGTCTAGATTAATAATTTGCTTCTCAGTTCATTACAATCCACGAGATCAATGAAATAATGGTCAGTTATTCCAAGCATTAAGAGAATAAGTAAAATCAAATACTTAAACAATTTATAAGTCAAAACTTGAGATTCGAAATTAAAGAATTAAAACTAGGTTACATCGTTCATCTAAATAATGAATTTTAGCTACTCATGATTCGGAATAAAGACAAGATGAAGAATTTCGAATACATAACCGGATCTTGAATAAAAGAGGAGAAAAAGTTGAGTATCTTGCACCAAAAAATCTTTGTTTTCCCGCTCCAATCTTCTTGATCTTGGTCATTCTTCGTCTTCTTCGTCGTTCTTTACTCCGTCTTCTCTTGTGTTCGTCCAAGAATTCAACTCCCTTTTTTTGACTTAGGTTAGGTCTTTATATATTGTTTTACTAAAATTGAAACTCATGTACGTAAAAGGACGAAAAAGACCATGATTAGAATTAAAAATAGTCCAAAAAAGGGTAATTATATTCACACTATACTTTTTATTATTCACACTACGTTTTAATTGTAATAAAGGTCCTCCAACATTTGATATTCAAATATTTATGTCTTTAATTTTTTTTCATCGTATTTTTATCGTTAACTTTCATTTAGTTTTCACATCTTGCCTCCGATGAAGATTTTTGTCTAAATATTCTGCTAATGTGCATTGAATAAAGGAAAAATATTTTGTCAAACTCACGTATTTGTTATTTATTTTAATTATATAAAAATATTAGAGAAATTTACGCTCTCCTAATTAACTTTTTGGACAAAATCATCATCAAAGACAAATATAAGACATGTAAATTAATAGGTTGATGATAAAAATTTGCTAAAAAAATTAGAGTCATAAATGCAAAGGTAATCAATAGTTGAAAACTTTCATTGCAATTAGAATGTAGTTTACTTAACAAATAATGTTGTGGTAATATAATTACCCTCTAAAAAACCTCTAGACACGCTGTCCGTGCATTGCCGCGGTCAACCGACCGCGGTAAACAGAAATAATGTTTCCAAATTCTTGTTCAATCCCCAAATTTGCACACTTGGTCCTCCAATGTTTGACATGTAATTTATTTGGTCCTTGATCATAATTTTGTCCTTTCTCCTATTTAGTTAACTTATTTGCAGTCCAGGTCCTTCAACTTTGGATTTCATCATCTTTAGTCCTTCAATTTATTCTTTCATTTCAATTTAGTCCTCTTTTATTTGTAACCCAAGTCCTTAAACTTTTGGATGTCTGCAAGTTGATCCCCATATCCAATTTTTTGTACGCCTTCAGTCCCTTTTCGCCTGTTTTGCTTTGTTTTTCTCCAATTCCATCCGATCTCGGAGTTTTGACATAAAACAATTAAATAGACACATAATTAAGTAGAAAATTACTTAAGAGTACTTACAATTATCTACTTTTGATGGTCCAGATAAGTGTAAAACTACACTTATCAGTGGCTAGGCGTATTTTTGTGTTAAGATTTACAATGAAAATTGTAGTATGAATCTATTGTTTTGCGCAGAAATATACTCTTTGCTAACAATTAAAAGATTCAGACGATGTGTAAGGGACGCCAAACCTTTTGAGACAAAGTCCCAACAAGGGGTGTTTGATTTATGAAGATTACAATATTAACAAAAGACGAAAGAACAAAACGAAACGCCTCCAAGGGGCACAAGCACATTGGAATACGCTGTAAATAAATGCTTAAAACTGAAAGGGAATGAAATTACATTTTTCTCTGTTTTTTTAGAGTTGTCTTGTTGTCTCTTCCGTTCAATCTTCTTTCTTTTATACTTTACTAGACGGTTTCCTTCAATCCTACGTCAAAAAACTGCTCGTCGCCCAATAACTACCCACTTTCTTCCCTAAATGGCAATAACTACCCACTTCCTCCATAATGGCCATGATGGTTCAACCGTTCGTAACTCCTGAGACGTGGGGAAATGATAAGAGAGAATGAAAACTGTTCAAGAACGGTTACTCCATAAGGTGACTAATCGTTCTAATCGCCCGACGTCCTGGGCGTTCTTTAGGCCTGGGCGACATCCATTCTGGGCCTATCTGGCCTGGATATCTTTTATGGGCCTATACATAAATTCACCTGGGCGTCCATTAGGCCTGGGCGACATATACTCTGGGCCTATATGCTTAGGTACTTTCTATGGGCCCATACGTACAAATTTATTTAAGTCTCTTTCTTGGGCCCTTATTCTTTTTGTACGTCAACATCTATAAATTGGGATTTATGATTTTGACAATACACACTATTACAGTTTTGAACAATTTATATTGATTTTCTTTTATCTACAATTATATGTGCAATGATGGTATGATCTTTGTGTCTTGTTTTACCTTCGAGAGATTGAAAATAAACTAGACATAATATTAATTGTCGTAAAGTCCGATAGAGGATAGAGATATACCGATATGCTTTACGTAGTCTTTAATTATCTATAGTCATTTAATGCATTGTTATGTATTCGCATTCGTTATAAAGATATAGTCGGATCATACTTAAGAATATACCGTTATGCTTTACGTGGTTTTTAATTATCCATAGCTATTTAATGCATTATTACGTATTCGCATTCATCATAGAGATATAGTCGGATCATACATAGGAATATGTTTGATTTTGTTGACGTCGGAATCTGCGAAATCTGGCAGTAACAGATTTTATTCAAGATAGACTATTGAACAAATTAGGGATATTGGTCTTTATATCTAATGTTTATTTTCAAATTCAATAATCTAGGTAAATGAATCAATTACTACAAGTGGATTCAAGATCCTAATGCATTTTCATTCTATATTCAAAGTATTCTTCAGTAAAACTTGCGCTCAACTTACTTTTGAATTGCTATTAGTTAGTTCTTTCTAGTACAAAAAATTAGTTAGTTCTTAGACTTTCAATTTTAAAGTTCAATTGTTTTGATTAATGCTAATTTAATTGTGTTGAACTATCTCAATCTCTGTAGGTACAATATTCAGACTCAAGTTCACTATATTACTTATGCGATAAGACTTTCTAATGTAATCCAATCAATTCAAAGTGATGTATTGTTTGAATTATTTTTATCTACACGGATAAAAATTAAATAAATGTAATAAGATCACGACATTTGTAGGTATTTATTGTCTTTCATGATCTAATTCTATTTCATAGTAAAAATTATTCTATCACGGTTGAAAGATACCAATTTGTTTGGGTTCAGTCCAATTCCTTTCTTATAGATCGAACCATTTCCACAATTCCGAACTAGGGACCGGTGCAATCTGGTTCTCAAGAAACTCACATCGAACCACTCGGTGCAACTGATCTTAAGATTTTAAAAATATATTATTATATAACCAATCTATGCAAGTGCTAAAAAATTGCACAAGTACTTGAGTAATTTGGCTCAAAAGTACTCAAACTATAAATACTCTAGCACTTAATAACGAAAATAATTTAGCTCAAAAGTGATTGATTGAAACATAATAAATCATTGTCTTTAAGACTAACATAGGTTTCTAAACTCATATTTGAGCGAATTTTAAAAATTCATATAAATTTAAGTGTCTTCAACTTAGATTTAATATTCCATCGATTCGGATTTAAATAATTTTTTTAGAAAAATATAGGTGTTCCCAATCACTGGAGTATTTCTAAAGATTTCATTGATTAGAAGATTTTAACATATTTTAATAGATTTTGAACTCATAAATATAAGGGGAATTGAGTTAAAAGGACTTGTCAAACAATGAATATAGTAAAATAACTCTCATTCCACAATGTTTTGGTAAATAGACTCCTCTATTAAACAAAGTATAAAAAATATGAGAAAATATCCAAAATGCCCCAAAGGTGGTTAAAACAAATAATACCCTTACTTTTTCATTTTCATTCCAACGATATCATATTTCTCTCTCTACGAAAATGGCAGCCACGTCTCTCTCTCATCACCATCTCCATTGCAGTTGATCAAGAAATCCAAAAAATCTTTATTTTTGTCCTCTCTCTTTGTCCATTGTAGTTTTGAGTGGTGCGAAACTTGTTAAATCGTCCACATTTGAGATTTGTAATTGGATAAGGTAATAGATACATACTAATATCAATTTCTGCAATTTTTTTCATCCATTTTCATTCTGGTTTACAGCATTGTGCTGATATGCATTTTGCACAAGTATGTGTCATAACGTCATATATGCCGTTATCTGTCATCTATAACGGTATCCATGTCGTTATCTTATTTTTCCACTTCCAGCATGTATATAAACATGGGCATTTATAGCATTGTTGATGATATATGCATTTGCCTAAGAATACACCATAACGTCATATATGCCGTTATCAGTGATCTATAACGGCACCCATGCCGTTATCTTATTTTTTCACTTTCAGTGCGCATATAACCTTTAATGTGATTACTTTCATTAAATATATATTTGTTTTAGTGAGTTAATATGTGAGTGCAGTAAAAATTTAAAATAAAGACATGTATGCCGTTATTCACAATGTATAACCGGACATAGTGGCGTTATCTAATGTCTGACTATCACCATCTACCTAGCTTTGTGTTTGATAATTGACTTTGAATGTATAGACTAGTTTAGTGTTATTGGACGTAGGTCAATAGTTAGCACTCATAATGTATTGGTTGTAAAATTTATTGATATGCACTTTGACTTGTATAATGTAGCATTTTGTGATATGATCAACTGAAATCTATTTGTTTTATGATGAATTACAGTCATGGATGCGTTGAACAAAGTGTGGATATCAGTTTGTTATTTCGTTGAGTTTTTGGTAAAAGAAAGCGGTGGATGGACATGGAAGTATATAGGCAATTGTCAAGCAAATGTGATTCCCGTTCTTGTTTCAAATACCACTACCTATGCGGAGTTGTGCGATAAAGTTCGAAGGGTTTTGGGGGTTGATTGTATGTTAAATGATATAGAGATGGCAACCGTTGTCCCTGGAATGTCTAACGTTCCAGTTCCTCCAATGAAGATTGATTGTGACAACAGCGTGAAGTGGTATCTCTCTGTTTATAGAGAAGTTCCTCTTTGTGTTACACTTTTGACGAAAGGTGTTGAGGAGTATGAAGAAAATGATGGTTTAAGAGAGAACCAAGAACATGCTACTATTGTATCACATGGTGACTCATTGAGTGAAATGCAAACAGAAGATGGTACATGTGGAGACATGAATCGAGAATTAAATTATGTGCAGGATGAGGGAAATATAGGAGATGAAATTGCTGATGGAAACTTTGTGGATTGGGATGGTTTGAATATAATTCCAAATAGCCCTAGAAGAGAAAATTTACACGAAAAATCTCCTATGACGGTTGCGCATTGTCCACGTGAAGGTGTTATCTACAACAACATTGAGAATTTAACGGCAGATATAAGTTCAATCCCCTGTGGGCCATCATCGAGGATTCCTGAAAATGTGGATTTGAAAGTGAAACAATTGTTCCCTACGAAAAAAGCTTTGTTATCGAAGTTGTACTTGCTTGCACTGAGGTATCACTTCGAGTTTAAAGTGAAGAAGTCAAATAAATCTGTTTATGTAGTTGTTTGTTTGGAGAAAAATTGTAAGTGGCGTATCCGGGCAATAAATATGAAAGAATTTGTTATGTTTCAAGTTCGAACCTACTATAGCCATCACACATGCTCCATGAGTGTTCGTCGTCGAGATCATCGACATGCTAGCTATTCACTTATTGGAACTTACATTGCCTCCAAGTTTGAAGATGCCAGAAGGATTTACAGACCGAGAAACATCATCAATGATGTTCGCGAAGAGTTTGGCATAACTATAACCTATAATAAAGCATATACGGCAAAGTCTTTTGCTTATGGACTGGTCCG
This sequence comes from Forsythia viridissima, assembly GCA_030279155.1. Taxonomy (NCBI): domain Eukaryota; kingdom Viridiplantae; phylum Streptophyta; class Magnoliopsida; order Lamiales; family Oleaceae; genus Forsythia; species Forsythia viridissima. Next base: position 15,508,837 of record CM059036.1, read on the forward strand.
AGGGACACCTGATGAAAGTTATGCCAAATTACCTTCGTATTGCCATGTTTTGAAGGAAAAAAATCCTGGCACATTGACGGTCATTGAAACGGATGATAACATGCGTTTCAAGTACTTTTTCATGGCTCTAGGACAGAGTATACGTGGATATCAAACTTCAATGCGACGAGTAATTTGTGTAGATGGAACATTCATAACATGCAGATATCGAGGAACTCTACTTGTGGCCACCTGCCAAGATGCAAATATTCAAATTTATCCGCTTGCATGGGGTATAGTTGACTCAGAGAATGAGGCGTCCTGGACTTGGTTCTTTCGTAACTTGTGGAAAATAACTGGTGACTCCGAGGATTTAGTGATTATTTCAGACCGTGGCAAAAGCATTCCTCATGCATTTAAAAATGTCTACCAGTTTGCACATCATGTGAATTGTATATGGCACTTGAATAATAACTTGAAGGTTAAATTTCCAAGAGTTGATTTATCCTCATTGTTCAGAAAGGCGGCAGAGGCCTATACCACAACAGATTTCGAAGCATACATGGCAGCGCTTTGCGGTAAAAAAAGAAGGCATCAGAGAGTACTTGGAAAAGGATGTTGGTGGTTTCCATTTTTGGAGTAGAGCACATTTCAAAGGAGTTCGATACAATATCATGACAACAAACAACACAGAATCTGTGAATTCCGCTTTGAAGGAGGCCCGAGATTTTCCTGTAATTGGTTTGATTGAGTATATTCGCCAGGTGTTGCAGAAATGGTATTATGAAAGGCATATAGAAGCAGGAAAGTGCACTACCCAACTCACCCCACCTATGGAAGAGAAGATGTGCTTAAAATATAACGAGTCACATGGCTGGAACGCAATTCGGATATCCGAAAATGAGTTTCAGGTAGTTAAAAATATGGAATCATACATTGTTAACTTAGAAGAATACATGTGTACTTGTAAGCAATTTGTTCTAGATAAATTTCCTTGCCAACATGCAATTGTCGCCGCAAGGCAAGATGGTCCTGATGGTTATAGCCTTTGCTCTCCTTTCTATACCACATTTTGTTGGCGACAAGCGTATTCAGAATTCATATACCCATTACCGAATGAGGATGAGTGGCAAATTCCTGATGAAGTTAGATCAAGAATGGTCTTGCGTCCATTAACAAAAAGACCTGCTGGACGTCCACCGAAACAACGAAAAAAATCAATTGGAGAGGTACGCGTGCTCCGTAAATGTGGTAGGTGTTTGAAGACTGGTCATAATCGGACTACTTGTACAAATGCTTTGCCGGCTACAAAGAACTGAACATAGTTTAGTAATCCAACATCCTTTTTTGATAAGTATGCAATTTGCATATCAGAATTGTAATATATTTTATCATTCTCAAAACTGCAAAACTGATGTTATTTCCATGTATGGTATGGTTGAAGTTTTATTGATTTATTGTGGTGGTGTTTATTGTAATGTATGTTGCAGTAAATTCAATATTTGACAGGGAGTGAAAAAGATTACTCTAAAAGCTTAGTGTATCAACTTCTAATTCATGTTATTGTTTATAAAATTAAACATGTTATTGTTTATAAAATTACTCTAAAAGCTTAGTGTATCAACTTCTAATTCATTTCGAAAAGTTTAAAAACATAACGACAGAAATGCCGTTATGGGTACACTATAATTTCTCAAGTTCTAATTACTTCGATTTTAAACATGTTATTTTTAATAAAATCAATCTAAAAAGTTAGTGTATCAACCTTGATTTCATTTTGAACAGTTTAAAAACATAACGGCAGCGATGCCGTTATAGGTACACTAAAATGGCAGGTTTGCCGTTATGGCCCGAAAATGTCTTACCTATAATTTTATTTGGTATTTAACATGTTATTGATCTAAAAGCTTAGTGTATCAACTTCTAATTCATTTCGAAAAGTATAAAAACATAACGGCAGGCTTGCCGTTATGGGTACACTATAATTTATCAAGTTATAATTACTTCAATTTTTAATATTGTTATTTTTAATAAAATCAATCTAAAAAGTTAGTGTATCAACCTTGATTTCATTTTGAACAGTTTAAAAACATAACGGCAGCGGTGCCGTTATAGGTACACTAAAACGGCAGGTTTGCCGTTGTGGCCCGAAAATGTCTTACCTATAATTTACTTTGGTATTTAACATGTTATTGTTTATAAAATTACTCTAAAAGCTTAGTGTATCAACTTCTAATTCATTTCGAAAAGTTTAAAAACATAACGGCATAAATACCGTTATGGGTACACTATAACGGCAGGCTTGCCGTTATGGGTACACTAAAATTTCTCAAGTTCTAATTACTTCGATTTTAAACATGTTATTTTTTATAAAATCACTCTAAAAAGTTAGTGTATCAACCTTGATTTCATTTTGAACAGTTTAAAAACATAAAGGCAGCGATGCCGTTATAGGTACACTAAAATGGCAGGTTTGCCGTTATGGCCCGAAAATGTCTTACCTATAATTTACTTTGGTATTTAACATGTTATTGATTATAAAATTATTCTAAAAGCTTAGTGTATCAACTTCTAATTCATTTCGAAAAGTTCAAAAACATAACGGTAGGCTTGCCGTTATGGGTACACTATAATTTATCCAGTTATAATTACTTCAATTTTTAATATTGTTATTTTTAATAAAATCAATCTAAAAAGTTAGTGTATCAACCTTGATTTCATTTTGAACAGTTTAAAAACATAACGGCAGCGATGCCGTTATAGGTACACTAAAACGGCAGGTTTGCCGTTATGGCCCGAAAATGTCTTACCTATAATTTACTTTGGTATTTTACATGTTATTGATTATAAAATTACTCTAAAAGCTTAGTGTATCAACTTCTAATTCATTTCGAAAAGTTTAAAAACATAACGGCAGGCTTGCCGTTATGGGTACACTATAATTTCTCAAGTTCTAATTACTTCGATTTCAAACATGTTATTTTTTATAAAATCACTCTAAAAAGTTAGTGTATCAACCTTGATTTCATTTTGAACAGTTTAAAAACATAACGGCAGCGATGCCGTTATAGGTACACTAAAACGGCAGGTTTGCCGTTATGGCCCGAAAATGTCTTACCTATAATTTACTTTGGTATTTAACATGTTATTGATTATAAAATTATTCTAAAAGCTTAGTGTATCAACTTCTAATTCATTTCGAAAAGTTTAAAAACATAACGGCAGGCTTGCCGTTATGGGTACACTATAATTTCTCAAGTTCTAATTACTTCGATTTTAAACATGTTATTTTTTTATAAAATCACTCTAAAAAGTTAGTGTATCAACCTTGATTTCATTTTGAACAGTTTAAAAACATAACGGCAGCGATGCCGTTATAGGTACACTAAAACGATAGGTTTGCCGTTATGGCCCGAAAATGTCTTACCTATAATTTACTTTGGTATTTAACATGTTATTGATTATAAAATTACTCTAAAAGCTTAGTGTATCAACTTCTAATTCATTTCGAAAAGTTTAAAAACATAACGGTAGGCTTGCCGTTGTGGGTACACTATAATTTATCAAGTTATAATTATTTCAATTTTTAATATTGTTATTTTTAATAAAATCAATCTAAAAAGTTAGTGTATCAACCTTGATTTCATTTTGAACAGTTTAAAAACATAACGGCAGCGATGCCGTTATGGCCCGAAAATGTCTTACCTATAATTTACTTTGGTATTTAACATGTTATTGATTATAAAATTACTCTAAAAGCTTAGTGTATCAACTTCTAATTCATTTCGAAAAGTTTAAAAACATAACGGCAGGCTTGCCGTTATGGGTACACTATAACGGCAGGCTTGCCGTTATGGGTACACTATAATTTCTCAAGTTCTAATTACTTCGATTTTAAACATGTTATTTTTTATAAAATCACTCTAAAAAGTTAGTGTATCAACTTTGATTTCATTTTGAACAGTTTAAAAACATAACGGCAGCGATGCCGTTATAGGTACACTAAAACGGCAGGTTTGTCGTTATGGCCCGAAAATGTCTTACCTATAATTAATTTTGGTATTTAACATGTTATTGTTTATAAAATTACTCTAAACGCTTAGTGTATCAACTTCTAATTCATTTCGAACAGTTTAAAAACATAACGGCAGCAATGCCGTTATGGGTACAATATAACAGCAGGCTTGCCGTTATGGGTACACTATAATTTCTCAAGTTCTAATTACTTCGATTTTAAACATGTTATTTTTTATAAAATCACTCTAAAAAGTTAGTGTATCAACCTTGACTGAATTTTGAACAGTTTAAAAACAAAACGGCATCCATGCCGTTATAGGTACACTAAAACGGCAGGTTTGCCGTTATGGCCATAAAATGTCTTATCTATTATTTACTTCGGTATTAAACATGTTATTTTTGATAAAATTACTCTAAAAGCTTAGTGTATCCACTTTGAATTAATTTCGAACAGTATAAAAACATAACGGCAGATATGCCGTTATGGGTACACTATAACGCTAGGCTTGCCGTTATCTTCCTCAAAAACTAACTTCTCGCATAATTCGGCCATAACAATGTTATTTTTTAACGCATAAGCTAATATGTGCCTTATTTGTTAAGATGACCTCAACGATGCTTAGTTTAGTTGTTTTGTTAGCAACAACTCCAGTAATTTACTACAATAGACGCATCATAAGATGTCATAGAATAAGTATAATTATCTTAAGTGATTTTCTACTTCATAATGTGTTGATTTATTTTTTCCAGGTCAACATCGAAGATCGGATAGAATTTGAGAAAAACAAACTAAAATAGGCGAAAAGGACTGAAAGTGTACGAAATATTGGAGATGGGGATCAACACGCAAACATTGTAAAGTTGAAGGACCTGTATTGCAAATAAAATAGGACTAACTTGAAATAAAAGACAAAATTTGAGGACTAAAATAACAACATTCAAAAGTTCAAGGACCACAGTCGCAAAATACCCAACATATGTTGGCTGTCTGCTCTAGCGGACAGCCAACAGCCCAAAATGGGCTTGCTGTCTGCTTGAGCGGACAGCAAGCACCCAGAAAGGGCCATGTGCTGTCCGCCACAGCCCAAACTGGGCTTGCGGACAGTAACTGCCCAAATTGGGCTGGCTGTCCGCTCGAGCGGACAGCCAACGCCCAAAATGGGCTCAAGCTGTCCGCTCAAGCGGACAGCACCCGTGGGGTTTAAAACCCCACGGGTAACAAATCCCTCCCATTTTAAACAAGTTCTACTCAAAATCTGTTTCTCCCACCTCTTCACATCACCACTACACTACAATATTGGCCTATACAAAATCAAGTAAAGGGTTTAGTATTGTTCCCATCTCATCATATACCACATTTCTCCAACCTACAATCAATCAAGGTACCATGGCTAACTTTGCTTTGAAGTTATCAATGTTGATATCAATGGTATTTTTAGTATGTTTTTTTCGAATTTGGAGGTTGGGCAATAAAGAATTTCTTTTGGATTCATGTGTTGTGGTTGGTTTGGGTGTTGATGAAATCAAAATTTTGGGTTTATTGCCATTTCAATGTTGGGCAATTATCTTTGAATTACCATACACCCACCAAGTGTTTGAAGAAATGACTCATCCAATATTTTCATCATTTTTGTTTCCTTAGCCAATTTGCTCATATCCTAGGCTGGTTACCATACTTTTTCACTCCAATAGCACTCTTTACATACGATCACACTCTACACAAACACGGCATCCACCCCGATCAACCATGCAAACACCAATTACCACGCATATTTTCCGTTGTGAATTCGTATTGTTTGTAACATTAGTTTTTTTGAATTGTTTCATGTTAGATATAATGCCGAGAGCAAAGAAACCAACGCAAGAAGTGGGCTCAAGCTCGGGAAAGAGAAAGCCTCCATCAAAGAAGACATCCAAACAACCGATAACTTATGATGATATGAAATTTGAGACTGAGGCAGCTTGGATTATCTATACAAAGGACACAAGCCAACGCAATATTATACCGCAGCGAAGGGTGTTAATATCGGATTTCGAAAATGAATTGCTCGGTCAAGTTATTGCGAGGAATCAGTGGGAAACATTTGTAGCCACTCCGCGGGTTGCCTATGTAGAAATCGTCAAAGAATTCTACGCCAATATCCATGATGACATCGACAACCCTGATCATCCTAAGTATCATCAAGTATACATGAGAGGGCAATATATTCCATTCTCCCCCTTAGCCATTCTCCGCTACTACGAACTTGACAACACGGAGAACGACAGTTATGAAGCCGCCACTAGTAATCTTAATGAAGTAGTCGTCTCCATTGCTGAGGAAATGGATCATTGGCCTGTTGGAAGCAGCACATTACACTATAAATGTCTTACTCATCAAGTACGCACATTAGATAAAATGGTGAGCGCCAATGTTCTCCCTACGACACATACTTCTACGGTCACTATGGAGCGAGCACGCCTACTTTACTGGCTCTAGAATAAGACCCTCAATATCGGTACCTATATATTTTTCAATGTCTTGCATATTCGAAACAACTGGAGATGTTTGGCGTTCCCATCGCTAATTACTGGACTTTGTGAAATGTACGGCATTGACCTCTCCCATGAGGTCACCCAGGTGAAGCGTACAATATAGATAGACAGAATGGAGATACGTAGTTCTGAACTACACATGACTCGCAATCTAGATCGAATCACACAGGGTCCCATTGGCGGCCAGGGTAATGTACCGCTTCAAACCGAACCTGCAAATGATGATCCAATGGCCGAGGACCTCCATGAAACGGTCACTGAACCAACATTGGCATCTATTTCTCATGAGATTCGTCAATGGCGTACCTCGCAGGTGGAACTCGAAGCACAAATTCGGGAGATTCGGGAGGCCCAAGTCCAAGAGGCCGAATCACGCCGACGGGAGCACGATGCGTTATCCACCCAGCTGACATAGCTCCTTGGCTATTTCAGTCTCTACCCACCGCCGCCTCCCCAATGATTGGGACTTCTTCGTTTTGTGTGTTGGGGGTGGGTGCAAATTGGGTAGTGATGTTCAAATTGTATTAAGTTGAATGCTTTATGTTAACAAATAAAGAAAAACAAATTTTCTATCATCCTTTGTGTAAGAAAGTCTACATTTTGCCAACTCAAGATGAATTATGATTGCTCCGTAGCCGGTTTGTGCATTATATATGGTCTTTGGAAATAGTCAATAATGTATATGTTTACTTTTTTGAGACTCTCATCGTCGTGAGAATTTAGAAATGTATATAAAGTTGATAAACTAAGCTTTTGGAAAAAGTCAATAACGGGTTCATTTATAGGCATAACGCCATGCATGCCGTTACTTTATAACTATAACGGCATGCATGCCGTTATGGAAACTACATAAGTGTTTCTCTATTCTGAGCCTCTCAAACATCTTAGTGTTACTTCAATGTACTTAAATTGAATACTTTAAGAGGTTAGAACCTGTGCAGGTTCATTTAAAGGCATAACGCCATGCATGCCGTTACTTTATCACTATAACGGCATGCATGCCGTTATGGAAACTACATAAGTGTTTCTCTATTCTGAGCCTCTCAAACATCTTAGTGCTACTTAAATGTACTTAAATTGAATACTTTAAGAGGTTAGAACCTGTGCGGGTTCATTTAAAGGCATAACGCCATGCATGCCGTTACTTTATCACTATAACGGCATGCATGCCGTTATGGAAACTACATAAGTGTTTCTCTATTCTGAGCCTCTCAAACACCCCACTGTGTGGTTGAATGTTGATAAAAGTTCTGAATCTCATGAAATATGTGGTTGAAAATAAATTTCTCAAACACAATATATACAAAATGAACTGAGATCCACCTGTATCAAATATGAGCCAATCAAAAATACAGTATAGGTAACGACCCATTCTAATATCTTTTACAAAACAGCCTTCAAAACCTGCTGACATAAGAAGACGTAACAGAAGAAAACTTCCATTCTCGCACCAAGCAATTAAATTATTTACAAAATGAACAACCATCGTTGACAAGGATTCAACTAAAACGACTTAATTTCCATTGCTTTCCTCCAATTTTTCCTACATTATCCTTCACATTTACACTACAAATTTTCATAGTAGAAACAAAAAATGACACAGAGTTACAAAATACATAAACTGCTTTGCTATGCCTGACCTCCATACCAAAATGACAGTAAATGACTACAGAATAATATCACATGGGCATAACAATGCTAAATGAATTACATAAACTGATTCTAAGGATCAAATTCTCTTGCAAAAATCTCAGCTGCCATTTTCTGCCTCCACATTAGCATATGCTTGGGTTGAACAAGATTCAGGTCAAGACTGGCTAAAGAAAATTCGATGAACTTGACCGTATAAAGTCCACAATCAGATCTGAAAAAAGATATAAAATTTGAGGTTTTAGTCCAATGAAGAATATTGAAGCCATTCTTTAAGTAAAAAAACTTACCCATTATCTTGTACGGGAAGCTTCTTCACCCTGTGATGCGTGAACATTGATGTGCTATAGTTTTGATTGACGTATTTTTGCATGAGACGTGGTACGACCACCTTTAAGGGTTTCAAGCGTTTGCCAAGGTTGCTTTCACGCACCATACTCGTCAAGCTATCGAAGATGTTGATTCGTCTCTCTTCCAAGTCAATCTCGACTGCAAACCAATGTAAATTCGGGACACAGTACGGAAGATAAAGATAGCGACAAATCTTCCAAGGTTTTCCCAGATTGGGAGCTGCCCCTTCAACATAATCCACCAACATCTTTGCAAACGATTCGTCTGAGTTATTGTGGCCAGTCTTGACACTATCTTCGAAGGCATTTTCAACAAGTTGCCAGAAATTAGAGTCGAGAACGACACAGTCTTGTCGAAAGAGGTTTGGATATTTAACTGCTCGCTCTCTAATATGAAATAATGCCGAGTCAATATGCTGCACGTAAACATGCAGTTAATAAGTTGACATGACCTAGTAATATTGAAAGCTGATAAGATTTTTACTTACGTCACCAGTGACCCACCGACTCTGATCACGAAGATCCTCAAAAAATGTCCTCCCGGCATCACAGATTGCTAATGCAACTGCATCCCTATACATTCAGGTGGCACCACCAAAAAAATCAGCTTTACATTGAAGGAAGATAACACACTAGATGCAGGTAAAGGAAGAGAACAAATTACCTTGGTGACGCTTTTTCCATCCACGCATTCAGGTCACTTACTTTTGCAGGATCCACTTCTCGAAATGGGTCATATACAGTGACATTCTTGAACTTCATCCTCTTTAAGGGATTGGTCCCTGGAGTACGCAATGCTTTTCCTTTCCTCCTTTTCCTTTGCCCTCTACCTTTAGGTGATTCATCATCTGTCTCATCCTCAAGCAAAATAGCAGAAGATTCTCCAACTTGATCTAAAAATAGATTCAATCAGTATTCAATCAACAATCATTCTACACAGAATGTCAACATTTTTTTTTTCAATCCATAGATTATATACCTTCAGGACAGCTTTCTGCGGACTGATCCGGTTGATTTGACATCACAACGTCAACATTTTCATGTTCTCCCAAGCGTTGCTTAGAATCTGGGATCGATATCCAAGGCATTTCTCGGTACACGACTATGGCAGTTGAAGGGTTCGATAGCATGCCTATGAATGGAGGTCAAAAGAAACCTCATTAATCTCAACTCATTATGGAACTAAAAATAAAAAATCACAACAAAATAACCAACCTTGACAAGTAGCACTCCTTCGCCCTTCACCTTGTATTGGCGTGACTTGTTCCTCTTCGTTTGTGCAATCTTCTACATTAACAGAATTCTCAACTGCAGCCTCGAAAACACAATCTTCCTCCCGCCCCTTATTCTCTTCCTGGATATTGTCCTCATGATGAGGTGAACAGGTGTCAAATCTCCTCGTTTCTGACTGAAACCTACCATTGTCTGGATGAAACTCATCTCCTCGTGGTTGGGATACACCACTTCCAACCAACTTCAGCAACCTATCAAGTTTGGTCTCAATGTGATCACATCGGGAATTTATCACACGCACCAGCCTGCACTCAAGTTCTCTCATTTCTTGTCTAACTACCTCTAATACATTGTTGTTATGAGAGGAAGATGGTGTATCGCGTGGCATCTGGTGCGTGGAAATAGGTGGTTCGTCTTCCTTAGACTCCTCTACTCCATCTGAATCCAAGCTATTATCCACTCTGGAGTCGTCTACATCATCAAGTGGTGTCATTCCCTGATAGAATTCTTCCTCGGCTTCTTCTTGTGAAGGAACTAATGTGCGCTTCACCGTAAGCTGCATGATTTGAATTTTAGTATCCAAGAATGTGCTCACACTTTCTCCGTCCACCTTCGTCTGTTGAAAATCCCACCCCAACATTCTTGGAATTCTGTCACCTTCCAGCCTGTAAGCAAACTGCTTCCCTAGACCGAGTATCGCTTCAAACGCCCAAATCTGTAGAAAGCAAAACATTGCTAGTCAGTTCATAAATTGGAATATTATACAAACAATGAAAATAAATTAACATTTACCATGATTGCAAGAGGAAATCCATGAAAGTTGTAGGGATATCGTTCATTTCTTTCATATTTCTTCACTGTTTATCCTTTTATTTGATTGAATATCCCAATTGTGTACTCATACGATCTCTTTCCCCAAGCATAGTTGTTGAATCGTCCAAAATTATCAACCAAATTAAACCACCACAAGTTCAGATTCGTATTCTCTTCCGCACTCAACAAAACATATGCCAAAATTAAGAGAAGGCCCATCTTGAACTTGTCTGGCTGGTTACCACACCTTCGGAATGCATTCAACAATTGTCGTCTTACCACTTTTCCTTTGCTCTTCTTGAAGTATTTTTGGATAAGATCACTTTTTAGGCCTAAGTTCTCATCCTCCGATTCCAACTCCCCAGCTTTTAGGCCTGTGACTAATACAAATTCTTCTAACCCAAACCTAGCAATCTTGTTTCCAAACTTGCACCAAACTTCATTCTCTTTCAATGTCCTCACCGTTCTAACAATGCATTGGTGAACGATTTGAAGAGAAATTTTAATCTCCGCAACAGAAAGAAGGTGGCCAAAACACGAATTTGTAAATTTTTTTTGATGATCGGAATCTAAAGCATAATACACCTCATTGATAATTTCAAGTTTACATCTATTACTGATTTTTCCTCGAACCCTTTCTTCAACATCAATAAAATATTCCATTTCAAAGTCAATCTGCAAAAATAAAGCGAGGCAAGTTGGATTATAACATACTAATAATTGGCAAGAAGTGTAATTGTTATCCATGAAATGATAAATTGTACAGAAGGAAAATGTTTGCCAAGGATGTAAACATATTACCGTTAACTAGTTTGAAAATATGCATGCAAATTTGTGAGGATGAAGAGCAAATAAAGGTGGGTTAAATTCCTAATACTCGAGTACCGGATAATCCCACACTGGCCATTTCTTTGCAAATCAAAACCCAATACATGGAGGGAGTAAATTCATACATACATACATACATATATGTAGGAGCCGGCGACACTGTTTAAAGGAAGAAGGAACCGACGGCAATTTTTGGGCTCGAAATTGATTTCAAAATTTCATAGCCACTGTTTTGAGGAAGAAGAAACCAACGGCTTTTTTTTTGGCTCGCATTTTATTTCAAAATTTCATAGCCACCCGCACACTGTAGGAAAAAGGAAGAGGGGTGAAATTGGGTGAAAAGGAATGCTGTAAAATGAATACAATGAGGGACTAAATTCATTTAAGGATTGTTGATATGAGGATATTTAGGTCATTTACCACTTCATACATACGGCACACAATCATTGTGTTTTCATACTGAAGTCATAATAACCAATTCTCATAGGATAATAGGTATTAAATAATTATGGTGGTTGTATTACTTCATAGGTCTTCGGTCGAGAATATCTTTGTATATCAGCCGTTATTCTATAGCTACGGGGGCACAATCAATACAAGTGAACTAAGACGTCAAATTTCAATATAAAAATAAACAATGTTTTACTCTAACTCAAATATGAAATATAGTTATTTGTTGGAAGTATCAAAACTTTCATTTTTCAATTTTTGGAAGTAGCTCAGCTCAAGGATCCCCCCCGAGGGGGTTAAGTAGGATGCGGGAGGAGAGGCCAACCATAATAATACTTATACCATGTCCACAAAAGTATTCTAACGCCTACTTACAATCTTTAACATCAAATTTTATATTGATTATGGAAAAACAGAAACCATGCCTTTAGCTGGAATTATACATGAACTAGTCACAGCAGAAATTATATAGGACTCTAGTTGTCTTTGTTTATTGCAAGTTTCTTTCATATTTGATATTTGATAAAAGAATCAAGGCTCCTACCTGCATAGCTAAAGACCTCTTTAAAGTGCATCAAGTAAAATTTATTTAGCCACTCGTATTGTGTGGCAAAATTTTAAGCCACTTGTGCATAAAAAGTTCGCTTTACTTGTGCATTACATATTACTCAACATATTAGTACCACAATAGAATCGATAAGATGACAAATTAACCATTTTGAGGACATCAAAATATGCAAACAACCTCTATAAAATAAAACACGTTAAAGAAACAGGTAATACTTACATCCCGGTAGACCTTAACTTGAGTGTCCAACTTCGTTCTCCAACCTTGAAGATCCTAATTAATAATAAAACAAAAGGAAAAAATTCATAAAACGAGCTACTCTTTATGCCCAAAAAATGATGCACCATTAACTTCTAAATAAGTCAATAAAACATGTAGTAGAAAATCCTTGTGAGAATTTTTTAACATATTCAAAGTCACTGCATTGAATATCAAGTCAATAATCTTTTCAATATATTTTATCATCTTCTAATATTGTTTTCTTAAAATGCAAGAATGTAAATGATAAAATTCATCTCTCTAAATACCTTTACCGATTTGATAAATCAAAAAATTAAAAGCAAAGGAAATCGAATTCAAATAAAGCACCAAGCATATTACTAAATTACGGAAAATACAGCCAAGCTCAACTTGCATGCATTTATTCAGACACTAGATTATTTAGAACATAAATTTTCAGCTTAAGTTCTCAGGCCTCATGAGTGACTTGCATTGAATCACATTTCAAAATCCCATCATCCCACATTGGCAATCAACGGTGAACCACGACTCCAAAAGCCGTCTTCCCTTTTCAACTTCTCAAATATGAAATAAAGTGCAATTTTTACAATATGAAATAAAGTGCAATTTCAAAGTCCTGCTCTGTGATCTCAGATTCCTTTACCTTTTGTGCAAAATCCATCAACAGCAGCGAGAAAATGATGAATAAAGTGCAATTTTTAGACAAAAATTTCATATTGTAAAAATTGCAGCGAGAAAATTGTATCGAGCAAAATTTCATATCTGTAGGAATTAGACATAAATTTCAGCAAAATCCATCACAAGCAGCGACAAAATGATGAATAAAGTACAATTTTTAGACAGAAATTTCATATTGTCAAAATTGCAGCGAGAAAATTTCATATATGTAGGAATTAGACAGAAAATTCAGCAAAATCCATCAAAAGCAGCGAGAAAATGATGAATAAAGTGGAATTTTTACAATGTTATCAGCTCACCTTATGAAATTTTCGGACAGAACTTAATATCTATAGAGAAGAGAGGTTGAACAGCTGTTTGGCGGCGAGATTCAGTTTCCCAACCTGGAGCAGCACTGGTTCGGGTTCTCAGACTTTTGTGGCGGAACCGGTGTCGATTTTGATGAGTGGATGGAGAGCTTGATGGATGGAAGAGCTTGATGGATGGAGAAGCTTCAACCGGAGCAGAAAACAGAGAGAGAATCTGGAAGAAAGGGATGAAAAACGTTTGCAAATTGGAGATACAAATGTCATTTCATATATTTGGAAGAGGAGATTTATGTAATTTACCTATTATTCAATTTTTGATATTAATTTTTTGGGGAAATTTCTGGTCTAAGGTCATTTACCAAAATGTTTTGTGTGCAAAGGTTATTTAATGGTATTTTCCTAAATATAAATACCAAATTCTTTAATAATTCTAGCCCAACCTCTCAAAATTTCAATCCACTTATTCTTTTATGCCTCTCTCCTCTATTTGTGCCACAAATTTGTTAATAGATTTTTTTAATATTTATAAATTCTTATAGATTTCATGGATTTTAATAGAATTTGATAGATTTTATAAAATTTTAATAGATTCTCATGGATTTCATTAATTGTAATGGATTTGTGGTCATTTTACTAAAAATCGTATTTTTACTTCCTTAATTGCTAAAAGCAACTTGTCAACCGAAAATTTTAAATTTTCAACATAACATTTCAAGTCTATTTTTTTTCTTTTCAAACCAAATTATGTCTTAACAAGTCACTTACTCTAAAGCCCCCAAGGGCATAGGCGAGTTGGTAAGGTCTGAAGTGACGTGGGGAGAAATTCTCCGGCAACGCATGTTCGATTCCCGTGTGGGGGCAGATTTTCATTAAAATATTGTGGGGGTCTGATCTGGGGTTAGCATGTTGGCTCTCTCCTTCAAGTCCTTGCCACTCGTGCATATCTCTCGATTTACAACCCGCCTGGCAAAAAGCCTCTGACACAAGTATGGGAGCTTCGCCTTCGGAACTTTCCCCTTATCAAAAGTAACTTGCTCTAAAAATAATGTTGGCAACTCAACTTTCCATAAAAAAGCGCAATTTTCTTTGTTAAAAAACTAGACTAATAGCCAAAATAGAAAAAAAAAAATAGACAACTAATTTATAATCTATTGATATACATAATTTACATTTTAAATTTTACAAATGAATAACGGAACGTTTATTACTTTTAACAGAATTCTAAATTATAGAAGTTAATGGAGTTCGTACAATGCATTTGTAATTTTTTTTTTTTTTTTTTACTTAAGCCACTCATTATGCATAAGAGATTTTAGCAAAATCGTATTTGTCAGTGAGAGAGAGAGAGAGAGAGAATTTGAGGTTTGGGAGTTAGAATTATTAAAAAATTTAGTGTTTATTATTATAGTTCCAAATTTATTGAAATCTATTAAAACTCATCAAATCAATGAAATTCTTCAAAATTCACTAATTATTGAAGATATTTAAATTTTTAAAGAGTCTATTAAAATTCAAGTTGAGGGAACCTAAATTTTAATGAATTCTTTTAAAATCTGCATTAAGAACACTTCAATTTATATGAAGTTTCAACATTCATTAAAATAGGAATTGAGGATACCCCTTAGTGAACTATCGTGATGGCGTACTTTCAATAACAAATCAAGTTTTCTTAAGCATCTGACAAGTATATATCAAAACTAAGACAAACGAAAATGTGTATTTGAGTTATTTCTTACTTTTACAAAAGAAAGCTATATATAGATTTTTGGAAAAGCCAAATTAAAAGAGTAATAAATTTAAAAGATAAGATTATATTGTAAAGTGAATTAATACGATGATGTTTATGGCCGCATGCGGGCCAGTTCACTGCTTATGAGTTCAGTTAGAAATCTCTAATTCAAGATAGAACAAAATTCGTTTTGAATCATATTTAAGAGATTCTCCAGTTTGGGCCGAAGAAGCAATGCCCCTAGATCTTGTATATTTAACGATCATACTATGTATAAAAGTCTAAAAATGAAAAAAAATAAAAAATAAAAAATGGACAATAACGCCCTCATTATATATTTTTTTTAAAATTTCTACTTTGTTCTTAATTAATATTTTATCCTACCTATATTAAAAGTGTGAATGTTTAGTTTACTATTCAAAATGGTCAACCAAAAGAGAAATTGGTGCAAGTGGTTCCTCACTTTTGTCCTAAGTATAGAAATTACCCCTAACGTTTGTTTTTTACACAGAAAACCTCTAACATATGTGTTTTAATGCGCAATTAATTCTTATTTAATGAAAAATACAAATATGCCCTTAGTTTTAATTAGAGAAAATGGTACTTGGATTTCTAATCTTTGCGAAATATGCAAATAAGTCCAATAATTTTATTTTTTAATAAAAAATTTAAAAAAAACTAACGAGTTCCTTTTTTTTAATTGACACTTTATTGACTAAATTGATATTGTACTAAATTGTTTTGTATATTTTACGAACTATTATAAAGTAACTAAAATTTAAGCTCTTAATTATTAATAAATATGTGAAATAAAATTATTTTATTATTATTAAGTAATTTTATTATTTAAATTTAAATTTTTATTTTATTGTTACAACATAAAAAATAATAATTTTGTCACAAATTTGATATTCAAATACTTTTATTAATTGAGCTATTCATTTATTAATTACAAATATTAGAGCTCCAATTGAATTATTCATATTTTAACTTAATTTTTAGAAAAATTGGCACAAATGGTCCCTAAATAAATAACAAAATGGCGTATATAATTTTATTGTCATTTTCCTTTTGAATATTAATGCAACTCTAGAGTATTATTTTTGAAAACGACTTGTTTGTACGTTAGCAATGCAAACTCTATTTAGTGCTTTAGAAATTTGAATTTAATATGCTATTTTTTACACACGGGTAGTTATGAAACAATTTTAATTGTAATTAATATGTTTATTGACTTGTTTACTTTTTTTTTACACGTCTGTGGCCCACAATCTCTAAATTGCATCAAATATATACAACTTTCACTAGCATGCTTAATTAACAACTACAACGTGATTTATTTACTTTTAGAAATTATGTTGTTTTAAGAGTTTAAATTCGGACATGAAATGATTTGATCAATTAACTTATTGATTATCTCCAAAACTTCATCTAAAGCAACAAAGAAGATTTTTAAGAACTTTTTATAACACCACTAAACACCGTGATAATTGAATTGATATACTTACCGAAATAGCCTATTTGTCGTTCTTGAAAACCAAAATCTTTGATGGTGTAAGCTCAATTCAACCATTTCTTTATCTTTTATTTAAGTTATTTGAAAAAAAATTAAAATTAATGTACAGATGTTGTTGTAAATACTTATGCCCAGAGTCTTATTCTGGAGCAAATGTAAAATTTCTTAATGCAAAAGCATTCAACTTTCTTTACGTGATTAGAATATTATAAAGGAATGAACTTAGTCTTCGAGGAGGAATGCAAATTCGAAGAAAATGGTACTTAAGAATAGTAGCTTTTATGAAGTAAATTGAATTCAATTTTATTATATGTTTGAGTCATCTATTGTAAATAATTTTAATAAACTAGGTTTTAAGTTATAAGCATGCTTATATTTAGGTTTCAATAGCCTGCTTTTTTAATATTTAATTTTTTTTTCCACTTAGATTACCAATATCAAATCAATTCATAAAATAAAGATATAATAAATTATATTACATTCTTAATTAACGAGACATCACGTGCATCGCACGTGCTCACACTAGTAATTTATATTATATGTACAAAACTTCACTTTGGCTCTTCAAAATGATCTATTGTCTTTACATCTTCATCGTCTTCAATTCTAAGGCAACTCTTCCAATTCAAACCTTCACAACAATTTCATCGTCCAATTGTCTGAAAACTCATGCCACCTCCACCTCCTGTGTCCCCAGCCGCTTATCTGAATCCTTCAATAAATTCCTCAATTATTAAGCACCCCAACACATGCACACAGAGATATATATACATACATACATACAATTAAAGAAAGGATTCTAGTTGACACATAGTCCTATAACTCTTGTATTATGTTATCACTTATTTTGTATAGTGTTACATCTCTTTCAACATACACAACTAAGATATCGTTTATCTATTGATCTCCAATCCAATTACGCAGTCGATTCTTTACAATATTCATAGTAGAAAATACTCTTTCAACTATAGCAGTAGCAATTGGGAGAGTTAATCCCAAAATTACAAGCATGTAAACTAATGGGTACACTTTATTTTTCTTCGTCGCAACCAATTTCAGTGCAATTTCACTAAGTCCTGCAATTCTTTGAACTCCTTGCTAGAGCGCATATCAACAATATAGTTTCAAAGCTAATCAATAAGTACCATGAGTTGTACTTTTGAAAAATCTTTAGGATGATACTTAGCAAGATGAATTAATTTCTCCTTTTCAAAAGCGGAGAATGAATCATTGGGACATAAATATGCTAAACAAATAAGTAACTCAGATACTTATCTCAGAAAAATGATCATTCAACTCTTGAAGTTGCATATCAATGACTGCATAGAATAAATCCACACGGAAGCGATGAAAATTTGTTATTTTTTCAGTATTATGTCGTGAGCGACTTGAGCGTATAAACACACTACCCATATCGAGAACATCAATATTATGCTTTTGACAAAAAGAAACTACTTCATCCAAAAACGAATCCCACTCGTTGTCTTTCATCTCTTGAAGTATTTGTTTGCATACTGTCACTAAACTCATGGCATTTACAATATCCCGATTTTTCCTTTGTAATATCTTAGACAATTCATTTGAAATTTCTAAGATGGTTATCATGAGATGTAGATTAAACACAAATTCAAATGATTGTATTGAGTCCAATAAATTATTTGCCTCACATCTTTGTTCACATGTTGATCCATCAACAGAAATCATTTCAATGACATCAATTATAGGTGAGAACATCAAAATCAAACTAATCAAAGTACGATAATACAACCCCCAACGTGTATCACCAAAACGTGCAATAGTACTTTGTTGATTAAGACCCCATCCACTTAAAATCTCACCATTAATGAGTGCTTCAAAAATTATGGCTTATCGTTTCTTTCAAAGAATATCACAACGCTTAGAAGAAGCTCCCACATATTAACCACACTAGAAACCAAATTAAAGAGTGACTGGACTTTCTTAATTCTTTGCTATAGCTACAAGAGAAAATTGAAGTTGGTGAGCAAAACAATGAACATAAAAGACACTGGGATTCTCTTTCAAAATAAGCGCTTTGAGACCATTAAACTCAACTTACATATTACTCGCCTCATCATAACCCCGCCCTTGCAATCTAGATATACTCAACCCATATCTTGAATATAATTTATCTATAGCCTCTTTAAGTAATAGAGCTGTAGTACTAGAAACGTGTTCAATCCCAATAAAACGTTCAACTACATGTCCCGTCTTATTCACATAACGCAAAACAATAGACATTTGCTCCTTCACTGAGATATCTTGAGATTCATCAAATAGAATTGAAAAGAACATATCACCTATTTCTTTGATAGTAACATCAATTATTTCAACAGCTGCAGCACTTACAATATCCTTCTAAATTTTTGGTGATGTTAGTTTGTGATTTTTTCGAGCATTTTTCAAAGCGACAAATTTAATCTCCTCATTATGGTTCAAGAAAGTTACCTTGATTGTTTGATTCTTCACACTCATCATGACCACGAAAAGCATGTCTTTGCTGTAAAGAAGTCGAACACAATCAATTGATGCATTCAAACAAATTAGATATGCACTACATGCTTGTTTTGACTGCTTGAAAAATATTGTCTCAATATGTTGTTCTTGATTCATCAAGGCTTCACAGTTCCTTTTTGTAACGACCACGGACTTTCTGCTACAAGCCAACAAAACTCATTGCGACAGCTTGTCCAATTGGTACTAGCATTCACCATAAGTTCCTCTTAAGAGAGAAGGTCAAGGGTTCGAATCGCTGAGGACGCGAAAGAAATCCAATTTGGAGCCCAACCTCTAGTGGACAATACATAAGTTAATGGTGCACGGAATAGCTCCTAGGCGAAAAGTCGTGGAGGAAAGTCCGTAATCGTTACACTTTTAGCTTGATTGTGTGCGCTGTCGACGTCTCTGACATGAACTCCTAGTATATCCTTCTTTTTAAAATTACGAAACCCTTCTGTCACAAAAGCATCACCACATTCTTGTTCTCCATTGTTTGGTCTGAAAAGATAATAGTATAAGCAAAATACGGCATTTTTACTTATACTATATTCCAACCAATCACCATATTCATTGAACCATGCAGGAATGAATCGCCTTGATTTTACACATGACTTCGAGG
Source organism: Forsythia viridissima (assembly GCA_030279155.1). Lineage (NCBI taxonomy): Eukaryota > Viridiplantae > Streptophyta > Magnoliopsida > Lamiales > Oleaceae > Forsythia > Forsythia viridissima. The sequence goes on from CM059036.1 coordinate 15,528,867, forward strand.
TTGACATGGACCTCTTTGCAAGTAAGTTCTTCTTATTTGATCTCAAAAATTAACATTATAATCCATTATTGGAGTTTTTAATCTAGGATCCGTATGAAGTTGTGCAACATCAATTTGATCAATACTTGCTCTCTTTACCTCATCATTTTTTTTGAAATCAGATTCATCAACACTTGCTCCCTTTGCTTCATCATTTTTTTCCATAGTAATATCCTCAACACGTTCTTTTGCTTCATCATTTTCTTCGAAATTTGAGATATTCATTTAAAATGTCTCAACATATCTTCCTACAAATTAAACAAAGCTTGCACAAACAATCAACCACTTAAAGAATTAAAGCAAATATTCTCAACTGTCATATTTTTTCAACAACTGGACTGGCAGAAATGATTTAGCTATTCAGGCAATTAACAATAATGTCTCTAGAAAAGATACAATAATAATATTATGTTAATTTGACTAAAGTCCAATGCAATTAAATGATTAATGATCAGGATAAGCCTATGGAGTCTGGTATGCATATGTAGAATTAGAACATTAATGGAAACTATTAGATTTTAGCATTAGAACATTAATGGAAACTAGAGCTGAAGCCTGAAGCTTGAAGCCTGAAAGCATGAAAGACTGAAAATAATTTGTTAAAACAATATTTGTGAAAAAAATGTCTCATATATTAATAACACGAACACATTTTATTCATTAGCATCAAAACCCACATAATATTTATAACTTACTCAAGAGCAAAAATAACTATAAAAAAATTGATAATAAGATTAAGAAAGTGAGTGAGCATTAGAAATTACAAAATTTTGCTTCTTCAATATGTTCTTCTTCTTCTTATTATTATTCTTCTTTTTCTTCCAATTTTCAAGATGTGTCGATGTTTTGAATTGGAACTTCAATATGTTCTTTCTCTTTCACAGCCCAAGAATTTCATATTCCCATTTGCAGATGCTGATTTGGAGTAAGTGGGGTTTGGTTTAGTGGTTTTCTTTTACTTGGATTGGGTTAGGTACTTAGGAATTTGGGCTGTGAAAGAAATAAAAAAAATGAGACCACTAACCAGGGCAATTGGGCTGCGAAACAAATCTTAAAAAAATGGACCTCAATGGGGGACAGTTGCCCCACTGGACCGTTAATGGGTCCGCCACTAGTCCATGCCCGTTTCCCACCATCAAAGTCAATGACTCCACCACCTCTAATCCAGTCTCTGCGTTATGGATTCACTAAGACCAACTTCTCCTAAACTCAATTATTGGATCCTTCTTTCCATCAATAATTCCGCTCATTGCCTATTCCACCACTTACTGTGATGCCTGGACCACACTTGCAACCATTTATGCTAAATCCTCTCATGGATGAATAACACACCTTAAAACTCATATCTTCAATGTTACAAAAGACACACAATCTATTGCCAAAAATCTTTAGTCTGTCAAAAGAAAAGTAGATAAACTGGCTCTCATCGATTCTCCAATTCATTACGAAGACCTAATCCTTAAAAGCATTGATGGCGTGCAAGATAAATACAGGGACTTCGATGAGGTTAAAAAAAACTAATTATCTTGGAGACCCATCTTCAACAAATTGAAGCCAAACAAGTTCAAGTCCCCTACCTCAGCCAATGTAGCCAACAAAACTCCTGATCAATGCCAATCTTATGGCTTGCATAATGCATTCCCATCTCCCACTTCAGATGGCCCTATTCAGCGGTGCCCGTCAAATGCCGTTGTTAGTTCTGTGGCACCATTGGGCACTCTGCTTGCCGTTGTCACATGCTGTCCAATGGCATTCTACTATGGCCACCTCTAGAAAACTACCATTCTCTACCAAAACTTGCATAAAATTTCTCCCCATTCCATTTACGCCTTTATATTGGCGCAGTCAATCCACTGGCTCATTGACACCAAATGTACATTACATTGCTTTCATCCCTCATCTCTCTAAATTTTGGATACTTGACTCTGGCGCATCTCACCATGGCCTAGACAATATCTCTCTTCAATTCTCTTACAATGGCTACGATTGATGGTAAAACTCTCTCTCCCTCTCTCTTACACACATGTTCTACCATATTTTCCTCCTCCTCCTCCAAGATTAATCTATTCAACATCTTATGTGTCCATCCATATAACGCAATTTATTATTCATCACGCAATTTTGTGCCAACAATAACGTACATGTTGAATTTTATCCCTCTAACTTTCAAGTAAAGGATCATCGAATGGGAGCATGTCTTTTGCACGACCTAGTTAAAAATGGCATTTATGAATGGCTCAAACCACATCCCATATCCACTATGCTCCTTGCATTCTCTAGTTCTTGTGCTGCTCGTATAAACTAACACAATTGATTAGGTCACCCATCTGAAGCCATTTTAAAAAATTTAGTTTCATCTGATAATGTGTCTGTCACTTCAGATTGTCAATCATTATCAATCTATAATGTGTGCAAGTGTATGAAAAGTTACAAGTTATCTTTCTCATTTTCTTGAGCGTCTAGTAACAAACCCCTTGAAGTAGTTTTTTCTGATTTATGAACTTCACTTATTTTCTTCTAAATAGAATAAATATGATGTGATTTTCATATATCATTATTCAAAATATACTTGGCACTATCCTAAATGCAAATCAAATGTGATTTTTGTAGACGGTAGATTCTACAATTGAAAATTTTGGATTGATTGGGCCACCAGCAATCCTGAAGAACTCAAAAAATATACTACGAAAGAAAAACCATTAAAGGGTCTCAAGAGGACACCGGTGTGGTGTCGACCGAAGACTCTCTGACGGTCAAGTCAGTAAGTTTGTATAGATGAATACGAGAGTGTCAAACGGAAAGTGAATAATTGAAGTTAAATGTTTTCAGTGAGCGTACCTTTCATCTGGTAGATGGTAGTATTTATAGGAGCTATGTCACAACCGTCTAGTCAAAACCGGTGGAGATTCTCCGAGATTTTCGATTAGGTGGAGATATGGTTAGTTATATTCTGATCGTTTTAGTGATAAGCCTCATCCGTATGGATTTAGTCAAGTCTGTTACGATATGAATGAATCGTTTGAGGATAGACTTTCAGAGGTTCTAGGTCGACCCGTGATGTTTTCGAGTTATATGATATCTTCGAGTGGGCCAAAGCGGCGTTCTGTCGAATGGGCCTTTTTTCTGGCCTAGTTGTATATTTTTGAGATATTTGGGCCAGTAGAATAATTTTTTACTACTACAATTTGTCCCCTACTCTTTATTTCGAGTGATACTCGAATTAAAGGGTAATTCTCGTGTCAATATTATTCACTGGAAGATAGAAAATTATTGAACTTGTATTAACTCTGTAACATATAACCAAGGGCTGATCAGACCCTGTTGGTCATAAGTATGGACCGTTTGACCATTTGGTTCGGCATGGCCGAATGATTTTGCATTCATTTGATATTTGAGTCAAATGTAGGATGGCATAATATCGCAAATAATTTATCGGAGATTAATTCAAAACCTTCGGATAGGTTATCGGATAGAAATTCAGAATTTTGTGCAATCAACTTTTCCAGTCGAAAAGTAAAATTTTGGTCGAAAATAAATTACCGAACCATAGTTTGGTGACTTGATGAAGTCTATCATACGATTGGAACTGTGCGTCAATTCTCTACTCAACTAGACAAATGTGAGTGATGTTTCAGAAATTTCGTACGGCCCAGAGATATTCCACTTGAAAATTCCACACGGCTCGGAATCGTGTGGTTAGAAAATAAACCACACGGCAGGTTGTGCCATGTGGCAGCAAATATCATATGCATGCACTTCTGCATGCATGCACAAATTGGATTGGCATTTCCGCTCGGCAGCACTGCCGAGCGGTAGATTCTTTTTTTTTTGTGTGTGTATATATATATATATATATATATATATATATATATATATATATATATATATATATATATATATATATATATATATGTATGTATGTATGTATGTATGTATGTATGTATGTATGTATGTATGTATATATATATTTCTATATATATATTTTGTCGCTTCGCAACAGATGTTGAGCGATAACATATATAACAAATATTTTGTTTGATCGGACTGGACCGTACGGAATATGTTCTTAAAGTGTCAAACAGTAGGCGTGTCTTTTCAAATGGCTAAGTGTACATATTTAGATGAATTTTGTAGCCACTCTTTTTTCTCGTAAGACGTGCCTTTATAGGATTTAAAGATTTCATTCATTTTTTCTCATTTGGCATTGGTAACTTGAAGAGATTTTGGTGAGTTCTCTTTCATTTTTCCTTCATTTTAGTTGTTCTTCGATTTTTCTTGAATGTGTTTGAATGTTCTTCAGAATTTTCTAGATATCCAAGAGCGGTTGGTTGGAGTTTGATTCAACATTTTTTGGAGTTTTGATCCATAAGAAAGTTTGGGTAATAAGGAATAGTTGTTTTTTTATAAAATGGAATGGAATGATTTTAGTGGTATCCAGACCGAGCAGAAAAAGATTGTTTCGTTAATCCATCCAGAATTTGGCCGGACGAAGGTACGGGTCGAGACGTCCATCCTGACGAAAAATTTTGGATGAAAAATTACACAAGTCTAACCCGTCCAGACGAACCGACTCTTGCAGGATTTGTGGGTGATCCTGGGATTTATTCAACATATCAAGCCGATCCAGAAAGTATTCGTGTTGGAAGTTATTCGGCTAGTCCAAGTCTAGACAGTGGCAATCTTGGATTTGATTCTTCTGGGCAGAGCCGTCTGGGCGGGGTGGATATTTTGTTTACGTGTAATGCACCAAGCCGTCTAAAAGAAGCTGATTTGGTAAGAATTCGAGATAGCTATGGTGTATCCACATCTATACGTCTTCGTTTACCACGACGACATGAAAGGGTGTCGTGGAACGTTCCTGGTTGGACGTTTTTCTATGATCTGCCGTTCAAAGACGGTTTTCAATTCCCGATTCTCTAGATGGTCGCAATGGTGTTAGAGTATTTTGAACCCACACCAAGTCAACTTATGCCTAACACTTGGCGGTTGCTCCTGGCTCTCCAAGTCCTTATAGAGCGACATGACATTACGTTTGGCATGTCGAAGTTATTACATGGGTTTCTCATAAGGGAGCATGACGGAGAAAAAGGTCCATTTTCTTTAAATGCGAGAAAGAAGATTAGACGGCTAATAATTGGTCTTAATTCTGGAGATAAGGGCTGTAAAGGGTTGTATTTTTTGCATCAGGAGATTTGGTTTTATCGGGAGATTATAGGTTTCCTTTGGCATGGTCACGTGGTGAGTTCCGTATGTTAGTAATTTATGAAATGCATTTTACTAATTTGATGTTCTTATTCCACTTTCTTGCAGGTCGTCGCCTTAATACGCAGCCGGTTGAGGGCCTGTTAGTGAATGAGAGTATTTCGAAGATCTTAGCAATACCCGAAAGTCAATGGGACTGTTGGTTTCTTTTATCTTCGAAGGTTCTAGCTACAAGTAGTTTGTGGACTTACGCTTTGGAAGAACCAAGAGGTATTCTATCTGAATTTCCTAGACATATGGTCCCTATCGTAATGATAAAAAGGGGTTTGGAAATTATTGGTAGTGATATCTCTTTGTGTCGCCCACTTAACTCGACTGAACGTGAGGTTGCAGATCACGTCATGTCGAGAGTGATAGGATCTTCGCTCGATACTCTAGAGAGGAGAAAGGCGAAAGAGAAGAAGAAGTCTAAGACGTGTTCTTCCTCAACAGGACTAGTTGATCCTCCAGCCTCGTCTCATGGCTTACTGAGCTAGACAGAACTTTCTGATGATGCTTCTCAGCAGTTCGTACAGTACCAACTTCTGGAGATGATGGTTCGATCGTGTTTTCTTTTCCAGCCGACTCTTCAGCATTCTCTAATCCAGGCGTGGTGGCTCTTGGCGAAGGTCTTTTGTTTCCTGAAGACCAAGCTCGTTACGAAGAACTTGGACAAGTGAAGACAGTGGAGAGCATGATGGCCCATAGACAGTTTTTTTTTAATTACGCCTAACTTTCTTTGTTAACTTCAGGGATTGCAAGGTACTATTTTCCAGAAGGACGAGGCCATTAGACAGTGAAGACGGGTGCACTTATTACAGGATATAAACACCTCTTTATGTGGAGAGAACGAAATATTGTCTATTGGAAAGAAGGATGCTGACTTAGCGGCGAAAAAGGCAATGGATGAGTTAGCTGAGATGGTTAGAGAAAATCTTTCGTTGAAAGAGGAGCTTGCTGGCTTGAAGGAGTCTTCGGGGGCTCATATTTCTTCTTTAAAAGATCATCTAGAGAATTGCCAGCTGGAGGTTGAGATAGCCACCAGAGCCTTCCTTATGAATGAATATAAAAAAGGCAAGTATACCAGTTGGGATATGGACAAAGCGATTGCAGAGTATGCTGAGCTGTGTCAGATGCTTGGAATGCGCGATATGTTAGAGGATCAGTCCGAAGATGAAGTCAGAGGTGTTGGTCCCAGTGATGATGGCAATGATCAAGCTTAAACCATTTGGTTGCACATTTTCCCAATGTGTTGGTCGGCTTATATGTATTTTCGTACTTATGTATCAGATATTTTCAATTTACCAACTCGAGTAGTGTGTACTTGTACTTATGTATTTAAATTTATGCAACATGTGAACTTTATTTTGATTGTGTGCTTAGTAGAAATAAATAGCTAAAAAAGTTTCTCACATCTTTGACCGGAGCGTATATGCGAGCCGCTTTGAAAATACGCAAAGTTTTGAAAACAAGTCTGATAACAAAAAGTCTTCTAAAATTTTTTTACTTAATTATAACAAAACAAATAGTATGAAATTTTTCGTGAATAACATTTATTTTTAGGACATTAAAATAAAGGGTAATTTACATGTGTACGGTTAATTCAATTGGTCTAGCCTAGCCGAACATTATGTGCAATGTTGCTAGTCGGGTTGAAGATGTCCTTTTTTGAAAGTAACTTAGTTTTCATTTTGCGCGACCATCGAATTATGAATGACTTGATGGCGACTAAGCATTCATGTTTGCTTGAATGGCTTGATGGAAACCATGTAACTCTGGATGGTCTGCGAGAGGCTGCATGTTTCCTCGGTTCCTTTGAGTATTTATGTTTGTTCTTTATCTCCCAAAGTTCAAGACTTTATGAATTCCGATTGGTGAGATAAGTTTTGAACTTTGCAAGTGGTACTTTGTTCTACCTGGAGAATTTCATGAAAGTCGAGACATGTTAGGAGTGCCAAAGGCATTGCTGCCATCGACTCTCAGATGCTTAAGTCAGCAATGTCTTTTTGATAAAAGTATTAAAAAAAAAGTAACTATGGAAATGCGAAAAGTAAGATGGTACTCTGTAATGGAGGTCCAGATTCATCCATTTTGCCGTCTTTTGGGTCGTTCTGTACTTTTTCTTGTGATTCTTTCAATGGTGGTTTTCACAGTGAGAATGTTGGATTGACTTCGTCCTGTTGGTCCACCTGAGAAGAAAGGAATGTTATGGTCATCGACGGCATTTCTGCCGTCGGCTCTCCGATGCCTAAGTCAGCAATAGTTCTCATATAAAATTATAAACAATGATACAATGAAGTATAAGTTTAGAAGACTTAGAAATAGTATTTACGAAGGTGGATGGCGTTCCAACTGTTGCCTATGTCTCTACTGTCTTGACTGCGCAATTTGTAGGATCCATGCCCGACCACTTTGGTAATTAAGTATGGCCCTTCCCAGTTTGCCGCAAGTTTACTTGCACCAGCCTCTTTTGTATTCTGGAATGTTCTTCGCAGTACCCAATGAAGGTTCTGACTCTCACCTGACGGTTGTAGTGTCGGGCAATCTTTGGTTGGTATGCTGCTATGCGAATTAGTATTTTTTCTCTTCGTTCATCTGTCAAGTCTAACTCATGGCATAACTCAGTTTGATTCTGTTTATCAGTTGTCCATTCGTAGCAGAAGGTTGGTATGCTTGTTTCTATTGGTATCACTGCTTTTGTGCCATAGGCAAAGGAGAAAGGCGTTTCACCAGTCGGTGTGCGAGCAGTGGTGCGATAAGACCAAAGAACTCCAGGTAGTTCGTCTGCCCATTTTCCCTTGGCTTCTGAGAGTCTCTTCTTTAATGTCTTCATGATTGTTTTATTTGATGATTCAGCCTTACCATTAGCTTGGAGGTACCGTGGAGTAGAGAAGTTTAATTTGATGTTCCATTCCTTACTAAAATCTTGGAATGCAGTGCTGATGAATTGTGATCCATTGTCGGTTATGATTTCTTTCGGGACTCCAAACCTGTAAATTATATTTTTCCAGACAAATTGAATAACTTCACGGTCACGTACTTGTGAAAATGCTTCGGCTTCGATCCACTTTGTAAAATAGTCTGTGACAGCAAGCACGAAGACGTGTTGTCCTAGTGTAGTTGGTAGCTTCCCGACAATATCCATTCTCCACTTCATGAATGGCCAGGAGGAAAGGATAGGATTAAGTCGTTCCGACGGGAGATGAGAAATATGAGCATACCTTTGGCATCTGTCACACCTTTTAACATGGTCAATTGAGTCCGCCCACATTGTTGGCCAGTAGTATCCGACAGAAAGTGCATGATGTGCTAAGCTTTGGGCTCTGGAGTGATTACCACAATTCCCTTCATGCAGTTCAGTTAGGACATATTGGGACTCGGTGTTGTCAATACATCAGAGGTATGGTCCAGAGAAAGACCTTCTATATATTTTTTTGTTTATAATGCAATACCTGGCGGCCTTCGCCTTGATTCGTCGAGCCTTGCTCTTATTTTGTGGCAAGTCATCGTTTTCTAAGTACCTGACAATGGGAGTCATCCAAAAGTGTTCCTCTTTCGATTGATGGATTTCTGTTTTGGTTGGTTTCCAAACAGATGGCTATTGTAGATAAGCCACCGGGATGACTTTGCTTTGTTTTGTATTTGTGGCTGCTCCACGGCCGACTAACGCATCTGCCTGGGTATTATCAGTCCTTGGTACTTGAGTGATTTGGAATTCATCAAACTTACTGCAAAGCTGCTTGACTAACTCTAGATAAGATGTCATCTTTGTGTCTCTAGCTAGGAAGGTGCCATTGATTTGGTTTACAACGAGTTGAGAGTCACTACAGACATTTATTTGAGTGACTCCGATTTTTTTGCTACGTTCAATCCAGCAATGAGTGCCTCATACTCTGCCTCATTGTTGGTTGCCTTGAATTCACATCTGACCACTTGTTCTACTTGGTTTCCCTCTGGTGATGTCAAGATAATACCAAGGCCTGTACTGCTAATATTGCTTGCTCCGTCTACCTGGAGCAGCCATGTGCCTGAATTGGATCCATTCATTAAGCAGAGAAGTTTTTTTTTTGCCAGGGCTTGAGAATTAGGAGTGAAATCTGTAATGAAATCTGCAAGTAACTGAGATTTTATGGCAGTGCGAAGTACAAAAGAAATGTCATATTCACTTAGTTCTACAGCCCATTTGGTTAATCGTTCGGATAGTTCGGGTTTGTGAAGTATCTGTTTCAGTGGAAAAGTAGTCAGGACAACTACCGAATGGCTTTGGAAGTAAGGTCTTAACTTTCGAACTGCAATGATGAGTGATAAAGCTAGTTTTTCCAATTGGCTATGGCGAGTTTCTGCATTTATTAATACTATGCTGACATAGTAGACGGTGAACTGTCTTCTTTCTTCTTCACGAACCAAGACAGCGCTGACCGCTGTTTCTGATACCGCCAAGTACATGTAGAGTTGTTCTCTGTCTTTTGGGTTGGATAAGAAAAGAGGTGAAGTTAAGTATTGTTTGATGTGTTGGAGCGCTTCTTCACATTCTAGAGTCCATTCAAAAGTTTTATTTTTCTTCAAAATATGGTAGAATCGTTGGCATTTTTCAGACGATCGAGGTATGAACCTGTTAAGAGTTGCAAGCCTTCCGGTAAGCTTCTGAACTTCTTTAATGCTAGTAGGATATGGGATATTGATGATTGAACGGATTTGATTTGGATTTGTCTCGATCCCCCGCTGGGTTACCAAGTAGCCGAGAAACTTTTCGGAGGATACTCCGAATGAACACTTGGTTGGATTGAGCTTCATGTCGTATTTCTTCAGAATATCAAAAGATTGTCAGAGGTGGTCTATGTGTTGCTCTGCAATCAAGGACTTCACTAGCATGTTGTCGATGTAGACTTCCATGGTCTTTCCTAGGTGATCAGCGAACATTTTGTTCACCAGTCGTTGATATGTTGCTCCAGCGTTCTTGAGTCCAAATGGCATCACCTTGTAGCAAAATGTACCACGTTTTGTCACGAAAGAAGTTTTTTCTTGGTCGTTTGGATGCATCAAGATCTGGTTGTATCCCGAAAAAGCGTCCACGAAGCTTAAAAGTTCATGTCCGGCCATTGCATCTACCATTATGTTGATGTGTGGTAAAGAAAAACTATCCTTTGGACAAGCCTTGTTCAAGTTTGTGAAGTCTATGCAGATTCTCCATTTTCCATTCTTCTTCTTTATTACCACTACATTGGCGAGCCATGCGGGATAATGAACTTCTCGAATGGAGCCAGCTTCAATGAGTTTTTGTACCTCTTCATTGATTATACGGTTTCTTTCTGGTGCAAATCTTCTTCGTTTCTGCTTGACTGGAATGTATTCAGGGTCAGCATTTAACTTGTGCGTAATAATTTCGGGTCAACACCGATAATGTCTTTGTGAGACCAAGCAAAATAGTCATGGTTTTCTATGAGAAATTTGATGAGACGTTGTCTGAGTTTTGGCTCCAGCTTTGATCCCACCTGAATTTTATGTTTTGGAAAGTCAGGGTTAATCTGGATTTCATCTAAATCTTCCATGTCTGGATGGTCTGGGATGTTGAACTGGCATTGCTGTAATTGCTATAAAGGGCTCTGGCCAGAGCGAAGTGAATTTTGGTAGCAGTTTCTAGAATCTCTTTGGTCGCCAAGGATATGCCTTATTCTCCATTTGGTAGGGAAACGAAATACTTGATGAAACGTTGATGGTACAGCCTTCATTTCGTAGATCCAGAGGCTCTCCAATATGGTATTATACGGTGATGGACAGTCCATCACTAGGAATCTGGTGTGGAGGTTAACTCCTTCAGCGTAAATAGGTAACACGATCTCACCTAAAGTGATCTTTTGTTCACCGCTAAAGCTGATCAGTACCGTCGTCCGTCGAGTAATATTTTCTTCTGGAATGCCCATTGCCTTTACTGTTTCTGAGAAAAGAATGTTGGCATTGCTACCATTGTCTATCATAATGCGCTTGATCAAGCAGTTCGCTATATTTAGAGATATGACTAAAGCGTCATGGTGTGGATTCAATAGTTCTGTAGCTTCTGAGGTTGTAAAGCTGATGATTTGTGGTGAATCTGGTTCGTTCACTTGGTTTGCATTCTGGGTTGGATGGGTCGCTTAGCGAGCGTGCCTTCGTGCTGCTGCCCTTGTTATCCCATTAACTTCTGACCCGCTAGTGATGGAGTTAACGACTTTGTCATGCGTTGGTTTGGGTGTTGGAGTAGATTCTTGCTTACTACATGACTGTTGCGTTTGTCTGGCTAGGTTATCTTTACCTTTTTCGGTCAGAAGGTCTGAGAGATGTGCTTGTTTCAGTAGTTCTGCTACTTCCAACCTTAGTGCAATGCAATCATCTGTCTGGTGGCCATGGTCCGCATGTAACTCACACCACTTATTCTTGTAACGCTGATCACTAGAGCTCCTCATCTTACTGGGCCAATTCACCGCATTACCCATCTTCTTGAGCACCACAATTAGTTCAATTGGTGCGATAGACAGATTGTATTCAGGAATTCCAGTCTTTGTCCTCACGGAGGGGCGATCAAGTGGTCTGGGTAAATCTCTGCGCTTGGGGTCTCTTCTGTCTATAGGAGAATAAGAACTCATAGGTCGTTTTTCTCCTCTGTTTTGCCTTTGCGGCTCTTCTCTAGAGGGGTAGCACCTAGTGAAATTGAAGTTGGCATCGTCTTCTTCCCATTTGATTTGGGCCTAAGCTTTAGCCAAGACATCCTCCATTGTGCTGCATGGGTACTTGGTCAATTCTTTGTATAAGTCAGTATCAGGTAGGAGCTCTTTTCGGAAAGTAGAAATTGCAATTTGTTGGTTGCAACTAGGAATAGAAACTTTCTCCCTGTTGAATCTCCGGACGAATTCACGGAGCAATTCACTTCTTCGCTGCACTACATGATAAAGGTCGTCGGATCTCTTCTCGAGTTTTCTGTTGCTTGCAAATTGCTCAACAAAAGTATCAGTTAGTTGTGCAAATGACGAAATAGAGTTGTTAGAAAGATTTGTATACCACTGTAGGGCCGGGCCCATTAGACTGGAGCTGAACTCCTTACACATGCAGGCCTCACGAAGGTCTCTTGGTATGGCGGCTGTAAACATCCTTTGTCTGTACTGAGCTATATGGTCATCTGGATTGGTCGTTCCATCATAAAGTTTCATGTTGGAGAAGCTAAACTTTTTAGGCATCTCTACCAGGGCGATTTCGTCATCAAATGGAAAATCGGCAAAACAACTGGCCGCGCTCTTCTTGATTGGTACGGGTACTCCGGAGATACGTTGAACCATGGCTTCGATTACAGCTAGCTTTCGTTCAAAATCTGGATTCTGTCCAGTGTTAGGTTGAGGTTGGGCGTCAACCGATCCTCCGTGCAACGGTGTAGTGAATTGGACGTTTGAACCAATTGTCCTAAGTACATTCTGGTCGAGTGAAGGCATAGACCTGACAGAAGTTTGGAAGCGAGACCGACGCGCAATAGACGGATCAGCCGTTAATGATTCTATCTTCTTTTGAAGTCCTTGATTCTCCGCTTCTAGTCTTTCCAATTTTTGAGAATTTTGGTTGGTTAATTCGATGAGGCGCGCTAGTTGTGTAGTTACCTCACTCGGTAGAGCGGTAGGTTGAGAGTGGGTGAAGTCCGGACGGATGACAGTTGGATGAACGGTGTCCGACTGGACGGTTGTGGGGCATTCTCCTTGTTGCCTTATTGCTTCCGCCTCTTGGAGAATCAATCGCTCTGCTTTTTGATGGACAGCTTCATTGAAAGTGTAATCATTAAGGTCATCCATACGATAGATTTCAGAAGTTCCAGACATGGTGATATTGGAGAGTAGTGATTTCGTTCGTCAGAATGATTGCTAGGGCCCCACGGTGGGTGCCAAATTGTAGACAGTAGATTCTACAATTGAAAATTTCGGATTGATTGGGCCACCAGCAATCTTGAAGAACTCAAAAAATACACTAAGAAAGAAAAACCGTTAAAGGGTCTCAAGAGGACACCGGTGTGGTGTCGGCCGAAGACTCTCCGACGGTCAAGTTAGTAAGCTTGTATAGATGAATACGAGAGTGTCAGACATGAAGTGAATAATTGAAGTTGAATATTTTTAGTGAGCGTACGTTTCATCCGGTAGATGGTAGTATTTATAGGAGCTATGTCACAATCGTCTAGTCGAAACCGGTGGAGATTCTCCGAGATTTTCGGTTAGGTGGAGATATGGTTAGTTATATTCTGATCGGTTTAGTGATAAGCCTCATCCGTATGGATTTAGTCAAGTCTGTTACGATATGAATGAATCGTTTGAGGATAGACTTTCAGAGGTTCTGTGCCGACCCGTGATGTTTTCGAGTTGGGCCAAAGCAACGTTCTGTCGAATGGGCCTTTTTTCTGGCCTCGTTGTATATTTTTTAGATATTTGGGCTAGTAGAATAATTTTTTACTACTACAATATCAGTCTTTATAAAATCATACCATTAGTTGAAAAATACTTTAACAACCATATTATCTCTCTCTACTCTGACATATTGCTTAGATCGAATTTTTCAACCCATGGAATCTCTCACTATACTACTTCTACATACACACCACAACACAATGGCTTTGCTAAACGACATCATTGTTATATCATTGAAACTAGCTTTCATTACTTTATGAAGCATCCATGCCACTCATTATTTGGATTTATGTGTTGCTTACTGTTATATACCTAATCAATCATATGCCCACTTACGGTCTCCCGATGCTCTCACCGATCAAAAAACTCTTTCATAGACCACCTAACTATTCTAAACTTCGCACATTTTGTTGCCTCTATTATCTATTGCTCCGCTCATACACTCAACACAAATTAGAGGCTTGCTCACATCCTCGTGTCTTCATTCGCTACTCTCTCACTCAAAGTGCATAATTCTACTATGACCCAGACACTACAAAAATTTATGTATTGTCATTTTGACTTTGTTGAATCCATATTCTTGTTTGCCAATCGATCAACCTTACCCATCCATCCAGACTACCTTGATCTCATAGCCTAGATTCTGACACCTTTTTCTGTTTGTGTGTCGTTTAATCTATACCACAATACTCCAAGCCCGATGCCAAGCACAACATACCAGCCCCTGTGACACGACCTATTTGTTGTCGGTCAACATCCCACCCTTCCAATCTCTATCTTCGTGCACGCGTTCTTCTAATTCGCATGAGGTCTTATGCAGATTTACTCTTTTATCCCCATTTTGCATGCATGACCCCCTAGTGTAGCACCTTCCTCATGATGTATTTACCTAGTAATACTCATCCTTCTCCACCTCTTGATACACATCCACATCCCCCATCTAATATAAATTCTATGGTAACTTGTGCAAAGAACAACATTCACAAGCCTCTTCACAAAGTCTCTTTATCATCTACATTTGATTTTGATCATACCGTCCTCACCACCTATATTGCGGCTATGAAAATCTTATCTTGACCTCCTCCCTTAAGAAGAACTTATGTTGAATGCTGATATCAATTGAATAAGTTGCCCAAATGTGAGGATGGTTTCTTATATAAACAAAGAGACGTAATTTATCTAGATATTCAAATAAATAACAAGAAAATGTGTAGAATCAAAACTAAACTCAAATAATCTTTATATTAACTAATATTATTCTTAACTACTATCTGGCAAGCTTAAAGCATCTTCAATGCTATAATGTATTGCTAATATTTATTTCTACATAAGCAAAATGGACAATGTCTAAAAATAATCCATCTCCAATACGAGCTGTCAAGGACTCCATCAAGCTGATGTGACTGATAAAAAAATAAACAGTATTTAGAACTCCGTCTAAATTTAGAAGATCCGCTGGACATACTGACTTAAAAAAATTTCAATTTTCCAGGTAGATTTACATTTTATATGTATATTTAAATATAATTTTGTTTTTATTTTAATAAAATAAAATACACCTAGATAGTAATCTATAGAATGCATTGGAGACCAAATTTGAACTTAAATGTCAATTTATTATTAGACATCAATGCCACATAGATTAGAAATATTTTAAAATTTTTGCCACCTAAATAGCAATCCACATAATGCAATGAAGATGCTCTTACGACACTTTTTGGCAGTGTGGCTTTCTTTACCACACATTAGCAAACCACAATGGAACTTTTGGTAGAATTACCGAACCTCGGGAAGGAGAGTCATGTTGGCGACGACTAGCATAGGTGTTGGAAAGTAGGGATGACAAAATACCCCGCTCCGAATATTTTTTATTTATTTTATTTTTAAGTTTTAAATATTTATTTAAAAATTTAAAATTAATTAATTAATTAAACAGTGCGTTAAATACCAATATTTTAATCATTGCTCTGTCTCCCAAAAATCTCCAACATATCAGGGATAATAAGGGCCACCCAACCCATTGCCATCCCTACGGAAAAACCACGTTGTGTAATGAAAATCACTTCTAAGAAGAATCACTAGGAATGGGCCTAGAGAAAAGCTCATGACTAAGAACTTTTTGAATCAGATTTGCAAAGGAAGGCAGCACATTTGTGACTACATAGAGTTCGAAAAAAAATTAAATTCAAATCCAAGTCCAAGAAGAAACCAATGTACCTTATCCGTGTCATCGACTGGTTTGCTAGTGGCACTATGATGCGAACCCGCGAAGTATTAAAACCCCGGACCCACAAAGGTTTGATCTGAACCCCAAGAAAGCTAAAATCCAGCCGCAAAAACTTGACCCGATGAATTCTTGAAACAACGAACCAAAGTTATGAACGCCACAAAGAGATGCGAATTCTTTGATAAGTTTAGGTTAGTTCGATTAAGAACTAGGAAGAAAGTGAATTCTCACTTTAATTAATCTCACAAATAACGTAGTTGTTTATGTTTACAATGAAAAGTTGTTTATATAGTAAACATTGAAAGAAAACCTAATCTAATTCGGAATTAACTTAAAACCAATTAAATAAGAGTTCTAAACCAAACAGGAAACTAGAACTTGCCAAAACCCGGATTTAATCCGGGAATATGCCTTGCGATCGCATAGGCAATATACCTGCGATCCCATGGTTTGGCCAATTTACATTCTTCTTTTAAATTGTCACCCGTGCGATCGCAGCTATGTATAGCCATGCGATCGCATGGCTATTGTCCTTGAGCCTCCGCGCGTATTTCTGCCATATTTGCATTATGGTCCTCCAACTTTGTCACTTGCTCCTTTTGGTCTCCTGATCTGCCATTAGAATCTGATATACTTCCAATATAGTCCTTAGCTTGAATTAAGTGTACCAAAGTTGGCATCGGATTCTTGGTATCGGTTTCAGCCCACGTAGCTTGAACAAGACCTTGCATATCTTCATTGATCTTCTTAGCTCTTGCCCTCGTTAATGTTCCTATCGGACTATGTGTTGAGTCCTGGCTAGTCGGTCCATAGTCTGCCGGTCCCTGGCTCGTCGGTCCTTGGTCTGCCGGTCCCTGGTTCGCATCATCCCCTCCTTTCCAAAAAGGATTCGACCTCGAATCATAACCTGCATCAAAGGGAGAAAGATCAGAAATATTGAAAGTAGCCGAAACATTAAACTCACCTGGAAGATCAATTTTATAAGCATTATCATTTATTCGTTCAAGAACTTGAAAAGGCCCATCTCCCCTAGGGTGTAGTTTAGACCGTCGCCGGGCAGGAAATCGTTCTTTCCTCATATGCACCCAGACCCAGTCTCCAGGTTCCAAGATAACTCGTTTACGACCTTTGTTGGCCTTGGTGGCATACTGTTTATTCTTCTTTTCAATTTGTTGTCGCACACTTTCATGGAGCTGCTTTACCCTTTCTGCCTTCTTGTGTCCATCCAAACTAGTCCTTTCATCAACAGGTAGAGGAATCAAATCTAAAGGCGTTAATGGGTTAAAACCATACACAATTTCGAATGGAGACATATTTGTAGTAGAATGCACACTTCTATTATATGCAAATTCAATAAAAGGTAAATAGTCTTCCCAATTCTTTAGATTCTTTTGGATGACAGTACGTAATAGAGTAGATAAAGTTCTGTTTACTACCTCAGTTTGGCCATCCGTTTGAGGGTGACAAGTAGTTGAAAACAACAACTTAGTCCTCAACTTACCCCACAAGACTTTCCAGAAGTAGCTAAGAAATTTAACATCTCGATCAGAAACAATACTCTTTGGAACACCATGTAGGCGGACAATTTCTCGAAAAAATAATTCAGCAATGTTAGTAGCATCATCTGTTTTATTGCAAGATATAAAATGCGCCATTTTAGAAAACCTATCAACAACCACGAAAATTGAATCCTTATTTTGTTTTGACCTAGGCAAGCCTAACACAAAGTCCATAGAGATATCAATCCAAGGCTCGTTAGGTACGGGTAAAGGGGTATACAAACCATGGGGTAAGACTCTAGATTTGGCCTGTTTACATGTGATACATTTTGCACACAATCTCTCTACATCACGTCTCATTTTAGGCCAGAAGAAATGTTCATGTAATACATCCAAAGTTTTCCTCACCCCAAAATGTCCCATTAAGCCACCCCCATGTGCCTCACGCACAAGTAACTCACGTAAAGAACTAAAAGGCACACATAATTTATTTGCTTTTAAACAAGTAGCCATCTAGTCTATAGAATTGCCCGAAAGTATTGTTCTCACATGTCCCATACATACCAGCAAAATCATTATCATTAGCATATAACTCCTTAACATACTCAAAACACAATAATCGGGTATTTAAAGTAGCAATGAGGGTGTACCTTCTAGACAACGCATCAGCCACAATATTTTCTTTACCTTGTTTGTAGTGAATGACATAAGGAAAAGTGTCGATGAATTCTACCCACTTGGCATGCCGCCTATTCAGCTTTCCCTGCCCCTTCAGGTGCTTTAGGGACTCATGATCGGTATAGATTACTAACTCCTTCGGCCATAGGTAGTGTTGCCAAGTCTCCAAGGCTCTCACCAAAGCGTATAATTCTTTGTCATATATTGGGTAATTCAAGGCAGCCCCACCTAGTTTCTCGCTAAAGTAGGCAATTGGGCGTTTCTCCTGCATTAACACGGCTCCAATACCTATACCTGAGGCATCACATTCAATCTCAAAAGTTTTGTTAAAGTCAGGTAGCACTAACACAGGTGCAGAACACAATCTATCCTTAATAATATTAAACGCATTTTCTTGATCAAGGCCCCAAATAAACCCAACACTTTTCTTTACTATCTCAGTGAGTGGTGACGCTAGTGTACTAAAATCTTTAACAAAACGCCTATAAAAACTAGCCAAGCCGTGAAAGCTCCTCACCTCAGTGACACTTCTCGGCGTTGGCCAATCCTTAATAGCCTTAATTTTTTTTTCATCGACCTCAATACCATTTGTACTAACAACATAGCCAAGAAAAACAACTTGTTTCATGCAAAATGTACACTTTTTAAGATTAGCATACAGTTTTTCATGCCTTAAAGCATTAAGCACACAACGCAACTGTTCAATGTGCTCATCCAAGTTCTTACTATATACTAAAATATCATCAAAGTAGACTACCACAAATTTACCTATGAAGGCACGCAAAACATGGTTCATTAATCTCATAAAAGTGCTTGGGGCATTAGTTAAACCAAAAGGCATTACTAACCATTCATACAAACCATATTTAGTCTTAAAAGCAGTTTTCCATTCATCTCCTTCTTTCATTCTTATTTGGTGGTATCCACTCTTAAGATCAATTTTACTAAAAATACAAGATCCATGCAACTCATCAAGCATATCATCTAATCTAGGTATGGGATGGCGATACTTTACCGTAATGTTATTGATTGCCCTGCAATCAATACACATTCTCCAAGTCCCATCTTTTTTGGGCACAAGTAGCACTGGCACTGCACATGGACTCATGCTCTCTCTCACATATCCTTTGTCCATCAACTCCTCAACTTGCCTTTGAAGCTCCTTGGTCTCTTCTGGGTTACTTCTGTACGTTGGGCGATTTGGAATAACAGCGCCA
Source organism: Forsythia viridissima (assembly GCA_030279155.1). NCBI lineage: Eukaryota > Viridiplantae > Streptophyta > Magnoliopsida > Lamiales > Oleaceae > Forsythia > Forsythia viridissima. Next base: position 15,548,179 of record CM059036.1, read on the forward strand.
GGTACAAAATCAATCTGATGTTCGATGCCTCGAATGGGTGGCAAGATACTAGGCATCTCTTCAGGAAACACGTCCTCAAATTCCTGCAACAAAGAAATAGCTAAACTGGGGAGGGAGTGGTTAGTGTCGCTAATTACAAGGTTGGACTCCTTGTATACTAGCAAAATCAATGGCTGATTTTCGAAAAGGGCCCTCTTGATTTCTCTTTCTTTGGCATAGAAACTCACCTTTGTTTTCTCTCTTGGGTTTAAATTATTATCAGCCTCACTCTCATTTTTTTCTCCCCTCCTCGTCTGTTCTTGTGTCTCTAACTCAATCTTTTTCTTTTGATCTACATCGCTTTTTAATTTCAATTGGTCCTCATAAACCTGTTTTGGTGATAAGGGAACAAGAGTAACCGGTCTACCATCTTTGACAAAACTGTACCTATTCTGAAACCCATCATGTATCACTTTCCTATCATACTGCCAAGGTCTGTCCAACAAAAGATGGCCAGCATGCATAGGGACCACATCACACATCACATCATCAGTATACTTACCAATACTAAAGCTCACTAAAACCTGTTTGTTAACCTTGACCTCCCCACATTCATTTAGCCACTGTAACTTATAAGGCCTAGAGTGTTTTATCATAGACAAACCTAGTTTCTCAACAAGCGTGGTACTAGCGACATTGGTACAACTTCCCCCATCTATTATCAGACTACACACTTTGTTTTTAACATAGCACCTAGTATAAAATATGTTCTCTCTCTGCTGCTCCATATCGTCTACCTTAATTTGTGCATTAAGAGCACGCCGTGCAACTAGAGCTACACCCTCAACGGGGTATTCTACACCAATATCTTCCAATTCAGGCATTTCATCACTATCACTCCCAACTTCAGATACTACCTCCCCATTGTCACGCAAAATCATTACCCTCCAATTTGGGCATTGTGATGCAATGTGCCCGACACCCAAACATTTAAAACATTTAATATCCCTATTCCTAGAAGGTTGGAAATCTGCCTTGGGTTTGCTATTGGTAGGTACTACATTGGTTCCCTTAGGTGGTTCGGTCTTCCCCTTTGAAACAATCATCTCACCCCTGTCAGTACTATCCCACCGTGGCTTCCAGGGAGGGGTTAGATCCCGAGGAATACCGTGCTGCCCCCTTTCGTTTCAACTGCCTTTCTACCTTCATAGCCATGTGCACCATGTCCTCCAACTCCACATAATGTTGTAATTCAACTATGTTGGCTATATCTCTATTTAACCCATTCAAAAACCTAGCTAAGGTAGCCTCCCTGTCCTCCTCGATATTAGCCCTAATCATGGCCATCTCCATCTCCTTATGATAATCCTCTACACTACTTGAACCTTGAGCAAGGCTCTGCAATTTTTGATATAGGTCCCTATGGTAATGACTAGGTATAAATCTCCTCCTCATAAGAGCCTTTAAATCATCCCAAGTCTCCACAGGCCTTTCATAATTTCTCCTCCTATTGGTCACTAATTGATCCCACCACATGATAGCATACTCAGTGAACTCAATTACTGCTAGTTTGACTTTCTTTTCTTCCGAATAGTTATGACAATCAAAGATTAATTCCATCCGCATCTCCCACTCTAAATAGGCGTCAGGATTATTCTTGCCTTGGAATGAAGGTATTTTCAATTTAATATTTCCAAGGTTTCTATCTACCCCACTGACCTCTATAATCAACTGCTCTAGGTGGCCTCTCACGCCTGTTTCCCCTACGTCTCGCTCTACCCATCTCAGCCCCAAAGTTATAGGCTTCACCATCCTCACTCCCTGCTACCATCTCATCCTCAAAATCTGCCATAGGGCTATAATACTGCCTACCCTGTCTCCTATCATGAGTAATCCCAAGTTGTTGTTCGCCTAATAAGGTTGTAAACATAGCACTATGTTGTTTCACTGTAACCTTTAAAGCATTATTAGTCTCCCTCATCTCGTTAAACACTATGTTCATACGATCAAATTGTTGTTGCATGGCCCTTAATAAGAAGAACTGGTTGTTTTCACTCCCAGGGGTAGTTTTTCCGTGATTAGACATTGTTTAAAAACTGAAAAATTAAGAAAGAAATAAAAAGGAAAAGAAAAAATGTTATCTGCCTCACGTGTTTGCACTCGTGTTTCGCTCTATATGGCTTTTTCCCGATAATAATCTCACCACTCTTGCCTTTTTCCACTCTTGTATTTCTTACCAAGTTCTCTAAAGAACTATCTAAACTCAATCAAGAATTTCAACTCCCGCGCCATTCAAGAACAAGAACAAGAACAAGAACAAGGACAAGAAGAACAACGGAAAGAATAAGGATTAAAAGCAATCAGGAATAAGAAATAAACACTGGATGATAATTTATGACGAGAATTTCAACGAACTCGTTTTTCAGGAATTTTTCATGAATTTTCGTTTTTTTTTTAAGAACGAACAAAAGAAGGATCACAAAGCAAGAATTAGAAATAATTAGCTTTGGTGCATGTATGGATCATGCAAGAACAATTCTTGAAGAGGATGAATATGGAAAGAGATATTTATTTATTTATTTATTTTTTTGATATGATTCACGATGAATCTGATAAAAGCAAAGTAAAAGATAAACCTGATTTTAGAGCCAAAGCTCTGATACCAACTGATGCGAACCCGCGAAGTATTAAAACCCGGACTCACAAATGTTTGATCTGAACCCCAAGAAAGCTAAAATCCAGCCGCAAAAACTTGACCTGATGAATTCTTGAAACAACGAACCAAAGTTATGAACGTCACAAAGAGATGCGAATTCTTTGATAAGTTTAGGTTAGTTCGATTAAGAACTAGGAAGAAAGTGAATTCTCACTTTAATTAATCTCACAAATAACGTAGTTGTTTATGTTTACAATGAAAAGTTGTTTATATAGTAAACATTGAAAGAAAACCTAATCTAATTCGGAATTAACTTAAAACCAATTAAATAAGAGTTCTAAACCAAACAGGAAACTAAAACTTGCCAAAACCCGGATTTAATCCGAGAATATGCCTTGCGATCGCATAGGCAATATACCTACGATCGCATGGTTTGGCCAATTTACATTCTGCTTTTAAATTGTCACCCGTGCGATCGCAGCTATGTATAGCCATGCGATCGCATGGCTATTGTCCTTGAGCCTCCGCGCGGATTTCTGCCATATTTGCATTATGGTCCTCCAACTTTGTCACCTGCTCCTTTTGGTCCCCCGATCTGCCATTAGAATCTGATATACTTCCAATATAGTCCTTAGCTTGAATTAAGTGTACCAAAGTTGGCATCGAATTCTTGGTATCGGTTTCAGCCCACGTAGCTTGAACAAGACCTTGCATATCTTCATTGATCTTCTTAGCTCTTGCCCTCGTTAATGTTCCTATCGGACTATGTGTTGAGTCCTGGCTAGTCGGTCCATGGTCTGCCGGTCCCTGGCTCACATCACACTAAGTTGGTCACAAAGGGAGCGAAAAGAGTGAGCATATTCATCCATGCTATGAGACTGTCACTGCATCCACTGAAGTTCTTCTTTCAATTAGATTTCTCGGGTCTTAGAGTTGTGAGAAAATGATGCTTCAAGGGCAAACCAAGCATCACGTGCAGTAGAAGAATTCACAACCTCAGCCATACATTTCTCCATAAGAGAGGCATAAATGGGGCTAAGCAACATTCTGTCATACGTATGCCACTTCTTGTAGTTTGGATTAGGGACTAGTTGAGTATCCCCATGAGCCTGAGCCGCATGTGTAGGAGAAGACCCGTGCAATAAGCCCATGAGATCCCGACTTTCAAGTAGTGGAACGAATTGACTACGCCACATGTAAACTTGAATTTGATGGTCACCGCGTGAACCATTGTATCGAGCTAAATAAAATTAGAGCTAGAATCTGCATGGAAAAGAAAGAATTGGTCAAGTGGTCAATTGAAAAGGCTCTAAACATATTAAGGAAATGCCTCAAGCATAATTATTGTGATGATTATTATATAGACAAAAGGACAATGTAAATAGACATTTTAAATAAATAACAAAAGATTTGTACAATCAAAATTAAACTCGAATAATCTTTATCCTAGGCTCGGCCCATTGCCAATCGAGCCCGGCTAAACTTGTGTGGATCCGAGCCTAGCCTGAGCTCGGCTCGTAATCCACTGGAGGGCTTAGCTCGACTCGACCCATGGCTCGTGGGCCTCATGGCTGAGGCAGGCCAACTCGTTTTATTCTAAACAAAAAAAATTAAGCAAAATTTTTAAATAACTTCAATTTTTTTTGAAAAAAAATTCCAAAACACGAGCCGACTAGTGCTTGGCTCGTTAAAAAATTTGGAGCTCGGCCCAGCTATGGTCTGAGCTGATAAGCCAATGGGCCGCTTGGCTCGTGTTCCACCCCTACTTTATCCTAACTAATCTTGGTCAATATCTATAGAATCAGACTCTCCCATACTACTTTTTTTGTTGCCCAAGTCATGTCTTCGAATATTATACTTGTTGAAGTGGCATGTAGAGCTTGTTTGGTATCTATTTTTTGCCAAAAAAATGTAATTTTTTCGGCCACTTTTTTTGACTTTTCAAAGTAAATGTGGCTAAAATGACCAAATTGTCCTTTATCAAAATTGTTACATATTTCAATTGAAGGACAATTTGGTCATTTTAGCCACATTTGCTTTGAAAAGTCAAAAATAGTGGCTGAAAAAAATACATTTTTTGGCAAAAAATAGATACCAAACAAGCTCTCAATAAGATAAGGCACAAGGTTTTTTAACTTCGTTTTTATTTAATATTGTCCATTGGTGTACCTAATGCATAAATTGAAAATATCCAGTTTTTTATATTTGGAATTCTTTGAACTTGTAGCTTTATAGAACTGGGGATGTCAATAGAGCGGGACGACCATTCTCATCCCGGTCTTGTCACGTATTTTTGGGAAGTGGCACGAGGATTAAAGTATCACCATTTATTACTCTGTTTAATTATTTATTTATTTTTAATAATATTATTATTTTTTAAAATATGATTTAAATTTAAAAACATATTCAAAAACATGTTTAGAGAATTTGCCAATTCGGAATAGAAATCATATTCTCCGACTTCGTCCCTATTATCTAACCAATTATCTAAAAGAACGGAATAATACAAGAGAGAACGGAATTGAACTATTTTGCTATCCACATGTAAATACCTATTTTGTCAAGCGTGAATCCACAACCAGCCAATATACAAAACATTAATCCTTGATCTTGTGCAACTTTTACTCAAAACATGTGATCAACTGCCACTTTTGGGTCACAAAAACTCACCCCCCACGAGAAATTTCTTTGATTTTTTATTTTACTTTTTCTCATTTCTTCACCTTATTCATGTGAAACTGGTGTAACTTGTAAGAGTTATCTTTATGGCCAACGTGAACCGTCAGCTCGAACGATGACGACTAGCCTGTGTCCTTCCGTTTTAAGGTTTGGTGATGGATTGAGAAAAGCTCGGGTCTACGTTGTTTTATATGATTAATTGTAAATTATATTCAATTAAAATATTTTAATTTAGGAAAATTGGAGCAAATGGTCCCTAACCTTTCTCCTTATTGCTCAAATGGTCCCTAACCTTTGTTTTTTGACACAACAGTCCCTAACTTATGTATTTTGACGCGCAATTAGTCTTTATTTGATAAAAAGACAAAAACACCCTTAGTTTTAGTTTTAAAAATTACAATTGAATTTCTAACCTTTATAAAATGTGCAAATAAGTCCGATACATTTATTAAATAATATTTAATTTAGCATATTAAATATATCACTATAATCATGTCAATTAAATATTTCATAAGAGAAAAACATAAAATTATTGTGTTTTAGGTATATGTAATCTTTATTTGATGTGAAAAATTTGAATAAAAATTAAGTTAAATAAATACCAAAATGGCGTATATAATTTTATGATATTGAACCAATCTTATTATTTTTTAACATAAAAATACTAACAAAAATTAATTTACACATTTTGTTTTTGAACAATAATAAAATGATAAAATCAAAATGTGAAGAATACAATTTGAGCTATAATATTTGTATTTAATAAACGAATAACTCAATTAAATAATAATATTTGAGCATCAAGTTTGTGACAAAGTTATTTTTCTTTTTATGTTGTAATGATAAAAATAAAGTTTAAATTATAATGATTACTTAATAATAGTAAAATAATTTTAATTAACACATTTGTTAATAATTATAAAATTAAATTTTAGTTATTTTATAATAGTTCGTAAAATATACAAAATAATTTAGTGTATTATCAATTTGTTAGTTTATTTTAATTTTTTATAAACAAAAAAAAAGTATCGGACTCATTTGTAGTTTTTGCTGATGTTAGCAATCAAATTGAAAATTTTTCTAATTAAAAATAAAGGTATATTTGTCTTTTTTATCAAATAAGGACCAATTACACACTAAAATACATAGGATAGGGACTGCTGCATCAAAAAAAAGATTAAGGACCATTTACGCAATAAATGCAAAAGTTAGGGACCATTTGCACCAATTTCCCTTTTCGTGCACACAAATTGACTATTAATCAATTATAGAAAATAATTAAGTAATAGAGAAAACGAAAAAATAAGTTATTGTAGAAAATTAATTCAATCGAGGCAAAAGTTAAACTTTTTTTCTTCTTAAAACGATATTATCTTGCATATGTGCTTACGGAATTCGGCATTCGTCTATCGAGATACAACGATCAGAGCTCCCTTTGAAAATAGAACACACTCAATGAATGCAGAATATGTTTTGATGTATAAGTGTAGAGGAACGATGGTGCAAGGAATAATTGTACGAATTTTGCAAACATTGGGGGACCTATTTATAGACATTGTCTTGTGTGGACAATACATATTCGAATAGACGTGTCTATATGGGAAAAGCTTTGTCTCATGTCGACACGTGGCATGCTAAATAAATAGTTTATTTTATTTTTTATAAAGATATATATTAATTTGGGCCAAGTCCAAATAACGACACACGACCTAGGCCCGATGGGTGACGGTGGTTTGCGCATGTCGACTTCGACTCAACTTAATAGAGTATAGGTCTTTTCCTTTGTAAAGATTAGTGGTACTCTTTAATGGCCAAACTCAACAGTCAAACTTGAACTATATTAACTGGCTAAATGACATTTAGGCTGTGTTTGATTGCACCATTTTTCATGAAAAATATCACATCCATAGAAAATAATGTCACATCAGAAGAAAATATTTTCCAACTTTGGCTGTTTGATACAAGGTGAAAAAAGAAAAAAAAATTCTAAGGTACAATTACTTAAAGCATGGATTTGGTCATTTTGTTGGAAAATATTTTCTTACCATTTTGGTAGTTTTTATTTTCATGAAAAAAAATTTCATTTTCCACCATTCCCAATCAAACACACCTTTAGTTTTTCAGTGTGGAATTGCAAATTTTCAACTTTTTTCATCATTTTTTCAATTCCAAATTTTAAACATAGCGACTTATTTTTTACTTTCATATCTCATTCATCCGAAATTAATTTTGAGAAACTAACTATATTACAATTATCTACTTACAAAATAAAACATGTTCAACCTAAGAACTCATTCCGCTTAGATAATTAATTAAAGTTGGTTGAAACTAACTTATTAAACTAATTTCCGACAATACACATGGCACACATAACCGTGCTCTTAAGGTCAGTCAGTATACCAAATAATCCAATCTTAGTGATACAGTGTTTTTTTTTTTTTTTAAACAGGAAGAAATAAATAAAAAATAAATAAAAGACTCCCAAAATATTGACGAGAGATCTACATTTTAATTTTGAGTAATGGACATTCATTTCATTGCTCTTACGTCCTTAAAAAGAGAAATACATAAATAGAGGTCCTAAAGGCTAAAACATAGGGCACATTACACTATTTTCTACTGAAATTCTAATAGTAGATAAAACAATTTTAATTATTATTTACCAATTCTACTCAGATAAATACCTTAATTTAAACAAACTATAGTTGTAACACACGACTTCAACAATCATGGTTTATAGAAAGTAGGGGTGGATGTGGTATGATTTTGTTCGATCTTGAATAGAATTGAAACGAACTGAGAACTACTGGGTATATTGTAAATAGAGTCATCGATGCCAATTTGAATTATAGAACCAAATCGGAATTCAACCGTTCGATTCAATTCGGATCGATTCCATAATTAAAGTTTCAAAGTTGGCATATTCTTAACAACTATTTTTGTTCTCTTTGTTTGAAAATTAAAACAACACAATAATTTATAAAATCATAGCTTTCAAATCTTAAATTATTCACAAAAGAACAATATATCAAGTTTTCAACACAAATATTCTATCTCAATACAAAATAAATAATATAAAAATAAAATATTTAAGTTGTAGAGGGAATGGGACAAAATATCTATTTTTGAAAGTGAGTTTTGAAATAAACCTGATTTTGAAAAGTTTGACCAAATTGCCAAATATTATTTAAAAAATGACAAAAATGCCCTTAAAAAACATCAAAGTTTCATTTTTTTATTTTTTATTTTACCATTTTCTCTCTCCAACTTTTATGTCGTCTCTCAAGCTTACCATTTTACACCAACCGCTCTTCTCTTTTTCTTTGTCAGATTATATTATTGTTACCACCTGAGTCAAACAAATCGTTTTAATTGTTATTGCGCCGCCGCCGCCGCCGCCGCCACTATATTGACACCCCCGCTCAAGCACTCAACCAACTATATTTTCACATCCATTTCGTCAAAATTTGGACCAAATTTTTTATTATATTCTAAATTTTTTTGTGGGCATTTATTTTATCCATTTCATATGTTCACTCAATAAATGGTAGATTTCATTGATTTTTTATGACTCATTTGGTATGATATTTTATTATTGTTCTTAATCGCAAAAATAAGTAAAAAACCAGAACCGTCGAAGAAAAATTGACAAAAAAATTGAGCAATAGATTTTTCAACTGAAATGTCAAAATAATCGACAGTTATAAAAATTCGAAAGTTACAAAAAAGTAATTTAACTTTCGATTTTTTCAATTGAACTGTTGAAAAAATCGATAATTCAGTTGAAAAATCGTCAGTTAATTTTTTTTGAACTACAATTCCAAAAAAATTGAAATTGATAGTTGCTTTGGTGAACTGTCGATTTTTCGACAATTCATTTGAAAAATCGGCAGTTTAAAAAAAATTGAGAATCAATAGTTCTTGGTGAACTATTGCTTATTTTGTCTCGCAATAATTGAATTTTAGCCTTCTATTTCAATTTAATCATAAAAAACTATTAATAAAATAAGATATATCTTTTGAGTATGAGTTAGATCACATTTTTTTGAGTGTAAATGTATTATATTGTGGTAATTTCAAGATTTACTTTGATAGCTTCTCCTTGAAGCTATTGTATGAGTTTTCACATTACCGTGAAATCTTAACCACATAGAAAGTGGTCATTTTTGCATAAAATGGCTATATTTGTAAATGATATCTAAAGTTTTCATATTTTCAATCCACATTTTACTTTTGTGTACTTTTGCAAATTCTCCTGAACTAAATTTTTAGAAAAAATCAAAAAATAATAAGGTCTGTTCGGTTTTTCGAATTTTATTTTAGAATCGATTCAGTTCTTGGTTCCAATTTCCATTACCCTTTAAGCTTAAGAAAAATTGAACCACTCAATTTAATTCGGTTCCAGTCTGATTCCGTATTTTTGTCCACCCCTAGTAGAAAATGCAAAATAGACGATCTTGTCCCCAATTGAAACTCAATATCTCAAGATATTTCTCCGAGGAGTGAAGTGCCAATTTTGGGCATGGCCGCATGGGAACTACAACTACATAATCAGGTGCAAGGCGGGAAGGTTAAACATTAAACCTTACTAGTCTATTGAAGTAATAAGGAGATTTAATAATTTTAATTAATCTAAAACGTAAATAATTATTTTAATAAGATCATTAATAATTATTCTTTTTATTTGATTAGTTTATTTAATTTTAAAATAAAAAATTGTACAAAAGAATGAAAATATATAAAAAGTAAAAAAGACGCAATTTGACACCTAGATCCACCTTTTGCTGTCTAGACTTGCATTAGGCGGTCAAAATAAAGTTAATTGCATTTTTTGCACGTTCCTCATATGAGAGGTTTTTTCCCCACGCTACACATCTAGACTGCATTTTTCTGCCTTTTAGAACACTAACACTACTACTGGGTAGGTTTTATTAAAGAAAAAAGAAACGAGAACTATATACAAAATTCAATATTTCTTAGTAAATATTTAAAATTACACATATCTTATATATGATTAGTGGTGGCAAAGAACTGAGTCGAGCTGGTTTGGTCGGTGGCCAGGCAGACTCGAGTCCTTAGACTTTCTTTTTTTACAAACAATTGAATTTATAGAAAATTTTAAAAATAAATAAATAAATATGGGCAACTCTTCTCTCTCTCTCATTTTTTTTTTTAATTTGGGACTGAAGTTAAATTTGTACACATGTCAATTTTTTAAAAATAAATTTATAAAATAAAGAGCTCGACTCGACCTTAGACTCAGTTTCATACGGGCCCAAACCGCTCATAAGTCGAACACTCACGAATGTCGCCCTTATATATAATGGTATTGTTCATAATTCAAGTTTAAAATTTATGGTTCACGTCCTTCATTGAATTCAATCAAATTTAGGACTTCACTTATATTATTGTTGCATACAGGACCATATCGACTACTTTTAGATAACTCAGGCAAATTTTAACAACTCTAATTAATAAGTTTTCTAAATGGTTCATTACATAGGTGGTCATTGAACTTTCACCTTTGTTGCATTTGGATCACTGAATTTTAATTTAGAGCAATCAAGCCACTAAATTTTAATATAAAAGAAATCAGACTACTCTGTTTGATTCTGTTAACACGCCTACCAGAATTCATTGTCATGTCTATTAAAACTAATAAAATGCCAACGTGTCCATTCCAATAAGCAAATTATAACATTAGAGGTCAATGAACTTTCACCCTAATTGCAATTGGACCACTGGACTTTAACTAGTGACGTATAACATTAACTAACTTTAGGGATTAAACGTGTCGAAAAAAATACTCTATGGACCAACATGAAATTTTGTACAAAACTTCAATGACCATTTGTGAAATTAACACCTGATAATCTGATAATTATTACTGAATCCACACAATCTTAGGTACACATTCAATAAAAGAAGTATAGAAATATGAGTGGAAATATATGTAGAAAAATAATTCTCTGTATTGATTCAATTGAATGAATTGTATAAGAGTACAAGGTATATATATACTAATGGAAAAAGAATTCTACCTAAAATAGAAATATTACATACATGATATCTTACTATAAATACAATTCTACCAACAAGACAAATAATAAATAAGGTAAGTAAATATTTGTTAATACTCCTCCTCAAATTGGAGCATGTATATCAAAAGTGCCCAACTTGCGAGTGAAACTGTGAAATGCCTCATTGTCCAGTACTTTAGTATATAAATCTGCAATCTGATTGCTGCTTGAAATATAGGCAGTCTTGATCTCTCCCTAAACAATTCGTTCACGAATAATATGACAATCTATTTCAATGTGCTTTGTCCTCTCATGATATACTGGATTAGCTGCAATGTGTATTGCTGCTTGATTGTCACAATATAAAGTTGCTGCTTGTGAGTGATCCACACATAAGTCTGTCAGCAACTGTCTCAACCATGTAAGCTCACAAGTAATAGAAGCCATCGTCCTATACTCTGCTTCTGCTGAGGATTTGGACACAGTCATTTGCTTCTTACTTTTCCATGATATGAGCGCCTTTTTTCAAAAATATACAATATCCCGTAACTGACCGTCGTGTAGTAATATCTCCAGTCCAATCTGCATCACAAAATCCTGCTAGCTGCAATTTTTCACTTGATGGGAAATATAATCCTCATCCTGGTGCCCCTTTCAAGTATCGAAGCAATTGGAGAACTGCATCAAGATAGGGTTGCTTAGGTGCCTGCATGAACTGACTGAGTGTGTTGACCGAATATGAGATTTCTGGTCTAATAATGGTGAGATAAATGAGTTTTCCTACCAACCGTCGATAATATGTGGGATCTTTCAACAACTTTCCATCTGTCAAATTAAATTTTAATGACTGGTCCATGGGAAATGCTGCAGGTTTTGCTCCAAGTAATCCTGCTTCTTGGAGAATGTCAAGAGTATACTTCCTTTGATTTATTGAAATCTCTGATCTTGAGTGAGCAATTTCTACTCCAAGAAAGTATTTTAATGTGCAAAGGTCCTTCAACTTGAATTGAGTTGAAAGGAACATCTTTGTAGAAGAAATTTCTTCTTTATCATTTCCTGTGACGATCATATAATCCACATATAATAAAATAGCTGTAAATGAATCACCACTGACCTTGGTAAATAGTGAGTAATCTGCATGTGACTGTTTGAACCCAAACTAAATAACAACAGATACAAATTTTTGAAACTAATAACTAGATGCCTGTTTCAATCTATATAAAGATTTATAGAGTCGACATACAAGTGGCTCCCCCTGTCGACGAAATCCAGGTGGGGGAGTCATATAAACCTCATCATTAAGATCACCATGAATAAAAGCATTTTGTACATCCATCTGATGAAGTGTCCAGTTGCGAATAGAGGCGATAGCAAGTAAACATTTGGTTGTTGTTAACTTTGTAACTGGAGCGAAAGTTTCATTATAATCAATCCCTTCTCGCTGTGTAAACCACTTTGCCACCAACCGTGCTTTGTATCGTTCAACTGTACCGTCAGAATGAAATTTGACCTTGAACACCCACTTACTACCAATAGGATGATGACCCGGAGGAAGTGAGACAAGTGACCAAGTATTGTTTTCTTCCAAGGCACGAATTTCATCGTTCATAACAGCTACCCATTTGGGATCCTGACATGCGGCCTCATATGTAGCTGGTTCAATGATACGAGAAACATTGTATATAAAAGCACGATGAATGGAAGAAAGATTGCTATATGATACATACCTTGATATAGGATGTCAAGTACTGGATTTGACCAGAAGAGACCCGGCTTGAGCAGGCAGAGTATGATTAACATAGTAATCTTTCAGGCGAATTGAGGTTTGAACTGATCTTATGGAACGTCGAATTTGGTCATTTGGTACTATAGGAGGTTGGTCTGGCTGGCTGTTAGGTGAAGGTGGGGAAAACTGCTCAACCGATCGATGGTAGGTGAAGGCGGTCGACCGTTTGAGCTTTCTATTGAAATGGATAAGGGAACCAGTCGACCGGTTATATTCTCTGTTGGAACGGATGGACTATCCAGTCGACTGGTAGGTCGATCGGTTGACCAGTGTTCGAGACCTTCAGGCAAGCTATCTGGTTGTTCTATATGTTGGTCCTCAGGGTATGGTAAATGTGGTATTTCAACATCCAGAGGCATAGATTGTGGAACGGGATGGAGTTGGTTTCATCATTTTGCTCGGAAACATATGGAAAAGTGGCTTTATGGAACACGACGTCTCGGGACACCACTAGCTTTCTGTCGGTTAAGTCATATAAGAGGTATCCTTTTTGTCCTAGGGGATATCTAAGAAACACACATTGTCTGGCTCATGTGTCAAATTTATGGCTGAGTTTGAGGTTGGTGGCACACAAGCAACCATATACACGTAAATGAGAATAAGGTGGTAGTTTCTTGTGCAATTGTTCGTATGGTGTTTTGTGTGAGAGCAATGGCGAAGGTATCCGATTGATAAGGTAACAAGCTGTTTTGATATGTTCTCTCCAAAATTTTAACGGGAGATTGGCTTGAAATTTAATGGCACGAGCCACATTAAGGAGGTGGTGATGTTTTCTCTCCACTACTCTATTTTGTTGGTGGGTATAAGGGCATGATCTATGAAAAATGGTACTATTTTCATCTAGGAATGTTTGCAAGGATAAGAACTCTTGACCATTGTCAGACCGTAGGACTTTTATGGTCAGGTTGTGTTGAGTTTTAACCCAAGCAAAGAAATTCTTAATTATGCCTTGAGTTTCAGATTTGTGACGCATAAGGTGTACCCAAGTATAGCGAGAGAAATCATCAACGATTGTAAGGAAATATCTAGCACCAGAATAAGAATAAATTCTATGAGGTTCCCAGATATCACAATGAATCAAATCAAATAGTTTATTGCTAGAAATTTGGCTAACTTTAAAGGGTAATCTAGATTGTTTTGCCAAATGACAAACATCACAAATATCGTGGGAATCAAAACTAATATCTAAAACACTTTGTGCTAGGAATTGAAAAGGTGAGGCTAAAGGGTGTCCAAGACGTCTATGCCATAGATTGGTTGATCCAGTGGCAGTATGATGTATTTGCGGTCTTTGTAAAAGATAATATAGGCCGTTGCTCTGCCTTCCCAAGCCAATCGTCTTCTTCGTAGTCAAATAATGTATGACACAAAAATCAGGAAAAAATGTCACATAGCAACCTAACCCTCTAGTAAGTTTACTGATAGATAACAAATTAATTTTGAAGTTATGGATATAAAGCACATTATCAACAGTCATATTATTCTCTAAGTTAATGGCACCAATAGATTTAATAAGGGCATGACCCCCATCCGGTAATTGAACAGTTTTGTGCTTTGGTATGGATTTATTCTCAACGATCCCATCTTTCGTCACATGGTCAGTGACCCCGCTATTAATAATCCATGAATTACTCAAAGAGGTAGTAGAGGAATTGATACCTGAGGTATTAATATGAGACTTATCATTACCCGTCTTGCTGTTTAGAAGCGTCATGATCTGCTCGTATTCCTTGGCTGTGGGAGTTTTTCCTTCCTTTGAGTCAGGTGTAGAAGCGGTAGCAATGTTTGTGAAGCGTTTATTTCGTGACTTCATGTCTTTCCCATGAAACTTGTGCCCAGGGGGGAAGCCATGGACGAAATAGCAGGTATCAATAACGTGGCCAATCATCCCACAGTGGGTCTACTGTTTGTGTCCAATTTTAATCGAAACGGTCGACCGGTTGGGCCGATTGTCACTTTTTCGGTTCGATTTCTCCCATTTGATTGAATGTTGCCCTTTACGATCTGTTGCAACCTCAACTTATCTTTCATGTTGCATTAAAATTGCGTGGACTTTTCTAGTATTTGGGAAATGGCTCATCATAAGTATGTTTCCACGAACTGTAGAATAAGAATCATTCAACCCCATCAGAAATTGCATGGCCTTCTCCTTCTCATCCCTTTCAGCCAATGCCTTAAGATTCCCACAAGTGCATCCAATTAGGTTGTGATAAAAACCCAATTCATCCCATAGTCCCTTTCATTTGGTGTAATAAGCTGACACCAATTGATTTCCTTGTCGATACTCAGCAATCTCTTGGTGAATCTGATATATTCGATCATCATTACCTTGAGAAAATCGATCTCGTAGGTCGTTCCATAGTCTGTGGCATATTCGGAGTATATGATACTTTCAGCAATATCTGGATGTACTGAATTAAGTATCCATGATAGTACCATGTGATTACTCTGTCCCCAAATAGAATATTTCTCGTCTTCTACTTTTGGCACTTTGATCTTTCCATCAACGAAGCCAATTCTTGGCAATGAGGGTAATTCTCATAGCCCTACTCCATTGTCCATAATTGTTTCCATCAAGTGGTTTAGAAATGAGGATTAAGCCGGGATGATCAGATTGCTGTAGAGCCATGGGATCCGATTGGACAATCGTCGCTTCTATGATTTTTTGTGCCAGACATCGTTGCTCAGAATCGTCGCTCTGATACCATATAGAAATATGAAATGAAATATATGTGGAGAAATAATTCTTTGTATTGATTTAATTGAATGAATTGTATAAGAGTACAAGGTATATATATATATATATATACACTAATAGAAAAAGAATTCTACCTAGAATAGAAATATTACATACATGATATCTTACTATAAATACAATTCTGCCAACAAAGTAAATAATAAATAAGGTAAGTAAATATTTGTTAATAGGAAGTGCACCTACCAAATAGATTGTAGGAAGGAACAATTGGGAAAAGATGCGGACAATAAATCAGCTATGGTCGCTTTAGCATATGTTTGGCAATGTTTAAATTATAATTTCAGCTGGTCAAACTAGTCAAACATATTTTTTATCTACGCATTTAATAGGACCCACAACTTACAACCTACTTTTTAACTACATATTCACCAACTATTTATATTAGAAGCACTTAAAAAATAATTTCAACATTACCAAATATGCGCTTAGTAAAAGTTAGTGGCGCTTTGCTATTTTTAACGATGCGCACTTTATTACCGTTTTCCCCGTTTATTGTTTATGCTCAAGATGACTATGTTATTCTGAAATTTTCCATACTGTGTCGACAACAACTATTGTACTATGGGATTTCATATCCAATTTTTTTGGCATCTGTCGTTCGTGTCTAATAGAGTTCTCAATTTGCTTTATGAGTCTCGTTTATTACAATATATTTTTTCCAACTTTTGGTTTTTTGAAAAAACTATGTCGGGTTTTCCTCGTTTTTGCTCAATTTGTATCACAGTTGAATATCTTATGTTGAATTTTTCTTATAGTATTGGATCGATTGCTTTGTTTTCTCATTTCAAATTGAGTTAATATTACTGATTGAACTTGAAAAGTTATGATTTTGAGTTTTGAAACTCATTACTCTAAACTGGTTAGTATTGCAAATACATTAACAAAGGTTAAAAAAATTGTTACTATGATTAGGATGTAAGATAGTGTATCATTGGAATTGTATGATTTATGATTTGACTGCTCTACATTGGAGTTTAATGATCTGATTGCAACTAAGTGAAAGTTCAGTGATATTATTTCAACTAAGGTGAAAATTCAATGACTTCTAGTGTTATTGATATGTTGATTAGGATAGACAAGGTGACATTTTATTAATTTTGACTGGTAAAATCGGTGGCCACCAAACTTTAAAAGATGTCTTAATGTTCACTCAACTTTTAACTAAGTTTATTAACCATTAGTCCATTACACACTCTCCATACGCTTGCAATACTTGCCGAAATATTCTACACGGTAAATGCTCTTTCTATGTAGTGTAATAACGGTGTTAAATATCTCATAACCAACAAAAGCGCATTATCCAAATACATCTTTATTTTTCCAGTGGTGTTATGTAAGTTAAAGTGGTGTCCTTATTTTCTATTGACTCTCTCTCTCTCTCTCTCACACACACACACAACTTTATTCTTATCTTTACTTTTTAGTGCGGGATTTTCTTAATGCCAAGTGTCCATAA
The DNA here is from genome assembly GCA_030279155.1 of Forsythia viridissima. NCBI lineage: Eukaryota > Viridiplantae > Streptophyta > Magnoliopsida > Lamiales > Oleaceae > Forsythia > Forsythia viridissima. The sequence continues at coordinate 15,565,513 of CM059036.1, forward strand.
AGATTAATTTTTTTAGTCAATTTTAATAAAAATTAATTAAATATGCGATTAAAAAGTTGATAAAGATGTAAATTTCATAATATATATAATTAAAATTAATTATTAACTTTTACTTTAATATTTTAACAATTTTCAAGTGCTTGTTTGGTAGAGTTTAAAAATAGTTTTTTTTAAAAAATTTGAAAAAAATTGATAAAATCAGTGGTTAAAAAATTGATAAAAATTATTAGTTCAATAAAAAATATTGTTGAAAATGAGTTCGAAAAAAAAAAACAAAAAAAAAAAAATTGATCAAACATGCTCTAAACTTTAACATAACAAATCAGATTATAGATACAATAAAAATTAAATGATTGCCATGGAAGGAAGATTTCAATTACATGTTAGTTTTACTAAGGGTGTGTTTGATTCAAACATTTTCCATGGAAAATGTCACTTCCATGGAAAATCTTATCAAATCAATGGCTTTTATTTTTCCACTTTGTTGTTTGATTGGCACATGGAAAATCTAATACATTTTCTAGGTACAAGTATTTAAAGCATAGATTTGCCTTGTTTCTTGGAAAATATTTTCTTGGCTAGATAGTGGAATTGATTTTAGTGGAATTGATTTTCCACCTTACATGGAAAATATTTTCATTTTCCACCCTTTTTCCATGCTACCAATCAAACACACCCTAAAATTCGATTTTTTTGTAAATTTTGATAAAAATTGATGAAATATATAAAGGTAATTATATTCACGCTATTTATTATCTACACCATGTTTTAACTTTAAATTGTAATAAAAGTCTCACAACTTTTGATATTTTGATATTTATGTCTCTAACATTTTTTATCACATTTTTATCATTAATATCTATATTGTGTCTTTGATGACAACTTTTTCTTAAATATTGCTAACGTGCATTGAAATGGTAGAGAAATATGTTGCTAAACTTTTATATTTGTTACTTATTTTATTTATTTAAAAATATGAGTGAAAAAAAATAATCTTTTTTCACTAATGTAATTAACTTTTGGATGTAAACCAATAACAAAGATAAGATGTACAAATTTATAGGTTAATTATAAACATATGATAAAAATTAATTTGGAATATAAATGTAAAAAAAAAATAATTGAAAATCTTTATTGTAATAAAAATGTGGTAGGTAACAGAAAATATGGTATGAATATGATTACTCAATATATAATTAAAAATTTAATAAAAATTGTAAATTTAGCAAAATTTGTGATTGAAATTATTTATTGAGTTTAACTTCAATTTTTTAACAAAATTTTAAGCAAAATCATACAAAAGATAAAAAGTGTGCAAAATTTAACATAATCTCGATTGCATTACAGCAGTACAATTTCTAATATAGAAGGTACAACCATCATCATTATGGTAATTTGGGAAATTTGCAATTAGGGTTATACAGTTATACAAGAATAATCAATCTTCGTAAATCCGGCACTCGTCGGTCTCGGGATTCTCCTGGCAGAAAGACTCGAGAGGATCTTGCTGCAATTTCTCGAGCTTGAGGCGGAGATCGGCCTTGGCCTGGCTGACTTCTTCTACTTCGTCCCACGCCACCTTGCACTCGTCGGACGTCTCGTCCTCACCGCAGACTTGATTCGCCTCCACCACCTTCTGCTCAATCATCTCCGTCAGTTTCTTCTCTCTCATCTGCGTGCCCTTGAATTTCATCGCCTTCAAACGAGTCCCGCTCCTCGAAGAAGAAGAAGGAGGCGTGTTCATGTTCATCTTGATTTTGGTCTTCGTCGTGCTATTAATTTCGCCATCAGATGCTGATCTGAAGCTCGGGTAAGGATTCAAATTCAGAGGCGTGAAAGATGAAGCCATGGGGTGAAGGATTGAGGGGCAGGGGCAGGGGCAGGGGCAGGGGCTGGGGCTGGGTGTTAATGCAACGCTTCCATTAGAATGCTTGGGCTTTGATGGAAAATTAAAGCAGTCGGTGGTGGTTGTACAATTACTTAACTACCCACGGCAATTGGTAGAGGAAAATTGCAATAGAAATAGGTAACCTACTAATTTAAGCAAATGAGTCCAATATTTAATTCTTGATATATTTAAGTCCTTTAACATCCTCGTATGCTATCAACATGTATGTTATTCAGCCATTGTTTAAAAACACAAATTTACAATTAAAAGGGTAATTTTGCAGTAACTTAATTTTTAACAAAACTTCAATTGGGTCACAATTTTAAATTGTCTCGATTGAGTCAATGAACTTCAATTTAATTTCAAATTGAGATATTGAATTTTAATTTAGTTTTAAATTTTCACTATTCTATCACTTGCCATCTCTCAAATTAATAAAAATTACTTAAATGAAAGTCATGCCGCAATGAATCTTTGACATAATCTTTGTGTGATGTATTAATTTACCAGTATGCTAATTTATAAAAGTGTTAAAATAATAAAAAAAAATACGCATTTTAACATTTTAATCTAAAAATATTGTTATGACCTTTGTTTTACAATTTTCGTTTGTAGAGTATCATGTGGCTATTACAAGAAAGATCAATTATGGTATGGCTACTACTTGAGCAATTTTTGTCAATTCGATGGATGATATGTGACAATATTTGAAATTAAATTGAAGTTCAATAACTTAATTATGATCATTAAAATTTAACCCATTTAAAATTTCTTAAAGTTTAGTGACCACATGCAATTTTCCCTAAAATACATAGCACCAGTTAAAAACAAATAAACATTCAGAAACTGCTTGAAAAAACTTTTTAACAGATTTTGATAATATATTAATGAAATGTGTAGTTGAAAAGTTAATAAATATTATAGGTTTCATTGTCTCAAGATATGTGTAGTTAAAATTAATTGTTGACTTTGATTTTAACTTTTTAGTAACTTTTAAACTTTAAAACAAAGGTTTTTATTTGAAAATCTGTTAAAAAGTTGTGATCAAAATAAATAATTAATTTTAAAATATTTTATTAATTTTTATCAAAATCTAATAAAAAATTAATTTTTGATAAAATCAATTAGGCACATAACTATCTACACTACACATTCACGAAGATATGAGCTTCATGATAGGTTGGTAATTAAATTGTTTTATTTTTAAAAGTTAAAAATCAACTTGTTATTAGAACAATTAATCGAGTATCATTGGTGCAATTTTCTTTTTATCTATGCTAAAAGGGTCTGGATTGGGTCTGACGGTTTTGCCTATGGTTGGAGGTTTGTTTTTCCAAAGCATTCAACAATGCCTATCAATACAAGGAAGTGGGGTCCAGTTTAGTCTCTATCATAATACATTTTCAAAGATGATATCAAGAAATTTTATTTGAAAAGATTATCCACAATGCCCTAATAACAACAAAGAAATCTGTTGTAGTGTTGCGGATAACTTTAAAATTGTCCCCAACTCAAATTTAAATAAATTTTAAATTAGATTGATAAACCTAAATTAGATAATTAATTTAATACTTTATAAAATTATAGAGTGAATTCTATAATTTTATTATAATTATGCACTCATGTTTATAATATTCCGAATAGAGTTACAAACTGATAAGTATGACTTATCTGAGTATCCTGATAAGACTAAATATTCAAATAAGTCAAAATACTTATTAATAATTATCCCATAATTTTACAACATTTTTCTTTTGATAACTATTTCTATAATAACTGCCTCGTTAAAAATTTTATTTGACAAAAATTTAGTGGAACAAAATATCAAACGAAAAGAAAAAAGAGTACAGTTAATTGATAAAGTTTTGGAGTATTAAGAAAATGGTGCCTCATTAAAACATTTTCAAGAAAACAGTTAGACAAAATCTAGACTAAGAAAAAAAAGAATACAACTACCCTCCATAATATTAATCACCGAATCGACGCATCACAATCTCATGCACCAATTTCTTGAATGTGGATGTTGGCAATGCTTTTGTTAATAAGTTAGCCCAATTGTCACTTGAGCAAATTCATTGAACATCGATGTTACCATTCTTCTGAATCTCATATGTATAGAAGAATTTTCGAGAAACATGCTTTGTTCTGCCCTTTTTGATGTAGCCTCATTTGAGTTGTGTAATACAAGATGAATTGTCTTCATACAATATTGTTGGACTATCCTTTGTTAAAGGTAATCCGCATGATGCTTGGATAAGATGTATCATGTTCCTCAACCATGCACATTTTCGACTTGCTTCGTGGATTGTAATAATTTGAAGATGTTACTGTCAATGTTTGCTTCATAGATCTTGATGATATAGTTGTTTCTCCACTTGTAAACACATATCTTATTTGTAATTTAGCTTTATGTAGATCGGAGAGATAACCTGTATCTGCATATCCCACTAAAGATGATCTTAATTTTCACAAATAAAATAATCTTATGTCAATAGTACCTTTTAGGTAACGAATGATGTGTTTAACACAATTCTAATATCTTTGAGTGGATGCAGAGTTATATCTTGCAAAGAGATTTACAGAAAAAGATACGTCTGGTCGAGTGCAATTTATGCACCAATTGTACTTAAGTATGATATATCAGGTCCAAGAGTTTTTTCTCCATCTTTAAGTGGACGAATGGACCTTTTTTCACATCAAGTAATTGAACGACCATAGGCGATGTCAATGGATGTGCTTTATCCATATAAAAATACTTACGACTTTTTTTGTATAAGAAGATTGATGAACAAATAATCTTTCTGGGAAATGTTCAATTTGCAATCCAAGACAATATTTGGTTTTTTCCAAATCTTTTATCTCAAATTCATTTTTCAAATATCTGTAGTTTTGTTGAGCTCTTCAGGAATTCCTATAAGGTTTAAATCATCAACACAAACTGCAACAATTGTAAATCCAATATATGTTTTCTTTATGAAAACACAAAAGCATACATCATCGTTTTTATTACCTTCTTTCATTAAATATTCGCTAAGACGATTATACCACATTCGTCCGGATTGTTTTAATCTATATAATGATATTTGCAATTTAATTGATAACATAGTTCTGAGTAATGAATAATTTGCTTCTGGCACTTTAAATCCTTCAGAGATTTTCATGTATATGTCACTATCAAGTGAACCATACAGATATGTAGTTACTACATGAACAAGGCGCATATCGAGCATTTGTGACATAGTCGAACTTATTAAAAATCTAAATGTGATGGTGTTCATTACGAGAGAATATGTTTACTCATAATCAATCACAGGTCTTTGTGAGAAGTCTTGAGCTACGAGTCGGGTTTTGTATCTTATAATTTCATTGTTTTCATTCATCTTTCTTACAAAGACGCATTTGTATCCTACATGGATTATATTTTCAAGGGTTCGAACTACAGGTCCAAACAATTTACATTTTCCTAAGGAATTCAACTCTGCCTGTATCACTTCTTTCCAGTTTAGCCAATCATTTCTATTTTTGACAATCTTTAATAGATTGTGGTTCGAGATCCTCATTTTACATGATATCAAGTGCCACATTAAAGGTAAAGATATTGTCCACGAAAATATTATTTCGTTCCCATAATTTATGATATAATAATAATTTATTGAAATCTCATTATTTTCGGACACTTGTAGTTTTTCAGGAATCATATTATCAGTATTTGATTGATCAATCGTTTCTACCATTGTTTCATTCTATGAAAATTTACCTTGTTTTTAGGATGTAGTTTTTTTCCTCCCAAAATTAGGAAAGTCGTTTCATCAAAATGTCAATCTGCAAAACACTGAATAAATAAATTACCCGTTAAAGGTTCAAGGTACCTAATAATGGATGGGTGTGGTAGTTAGTTGGACTTTTGATTAATTAACATTTCTTTTTTTAATTGACCTCCTCCTCCTTTATTTAATCCACATGAGGTCAAATTCTGATTGTTGTGCAAGTGAATGAATATATTTTAGTCTAATTCGATCTATGAGGAAAAAATCACGCTCTGTAGGATTTGAACTTACGACATCGGGTTTTGGAGACCTACATTCTACCAAACTGAACTAAGAGCGCGTGAATCAAATCCAATATAAATTTCAAGTCTTTGTTGGGTACCTATTTTTGTACGTTGTGGGGGGTGAAATTGAAACTTGGAGAGCACAACCAAAAACTCGTAGATAAGAAATATTAGCTTCTTGGCCAAATACAAGTTGTAAAGGTGAGTATTCATGATAAGCAGTTGGTCTTATGCGAACCAATAATGCAGTATGTAATATAGCATGACCCCAAACAAAAGTTGAGAGTTTTGTTTTCATAAGTAAATGCCTAGCAATTAATTGAAAACCTTCGATAAACGACCATGCTAAACCATTTTGTGTATGAACATGGGCAACTCAATGTTCAACGACATTCTCAATTGACATACAATAATCATCGAATGCTTATGATCTAAATTCACCAGCATTATCAAGACGAATTGTTTGAATTGAGTAATCAGAGAATTAAGCGCGTAGTTTTATGATTTGAGTAAGTAGTCTAGCAAATGTTGCATTTCTAGTAGAAAATAAACAGACATATGACAATCTAGTAGAAGAATCAACTAATACCATAAAATAATGAAATGGTCCATATGGTGGGTGTATCGGCCCACATGTATCTCCATAAATTCTTTTCAAGAAAGTTAGAGATTCAACACGAACCTTCATAGTAGAAGATCTAATGACTAACTTCCCTTGTGAACAAGCAGCACATAGATAATCATTAGGTAAAAGAATCTTCTAATTCTTTAAAGGATGTCCATATGAGTTATTAATTATTCGGTGCATCATTGTTACTCCTAGGTGTCCAATTCGATCATGCCAAAGCATAAAGCTTTTTGGTTCAATGAACTTAGGATTCGTGACATTGTTCAACTATTTTTATGAATATATAATACATGCCAGCTGAGAGTGCCGTGAGTTTTTCTTTTATCTGCTTCTGGCCAGATATAAAAGAAGTTATGCAAATATATTCATTATTATTTTCATGCATCGTCTCAATGTGGTATCTATTGCAGGTGATATCTTTAAAACTAAGCAAATTTCTTCTGAATTTACTAGAATAAAGTGCATCGTTTATATCCAATTTTATATTATTTGATAAGATAATAATAGTTCTTCCGGAGCCTTGAACAATATTCGATGTATTGGATATCGTATTAACATTATTTTCTACTAATGTTAAATCTAAAAAATACTTTTTATCTTGAAAAATTGTATGAGTAGTTGCACTATCAGCTAAACAAATATCTTGACATTCATCATGCATCTATAAACATGACCAAATTTCAATAGCCAAAATCCAATGCACAGAGAAACATTATATAGCTTCCTCTCTAGACATGGCCACATGATTTAATCGTGAAAATTCTTTCACAAGAATGTAAACCTTTCACTTGCAGCACATAAGAAATGATCAATGAAAAATATCGTAAAATGAATGACATTGGAAGGCTATAAATTAACTATGAGCAGTTCATTCCCAACATTAAAATATGACCATGTCTTGTGCTCATCCCAAAACCACGAGTTTCAAAATGTTGTTTGCCTTTTCATGTAGAGTCATTTACATAGCTATAATATCACATCATATATTCATAAATCTTGTAAAAGATCATGATTTACCACGCAAGATCATGTTAAAAATCAGAATATTAATATAATGTTGTGCTTATTCAAGAGCAACAACAAATCATTATTCTAAAATAAATGTATGATATTCAATAGCAATAGTATAATATTCTTTATAAAATATTATAAAATTACGCTTTTCAGTAGCAAATAATATTCCATTGAAATATTAACGTGATATAAAGTTGTGGTATTTCGGAGCAAAATATTCTTGTAATATCTATATGTTTAGGCTGTGAAATACAACATAATATTCTTCTAGAATATTGATAGAATTGTAAAATTGTGTTTCTTTAGAGAAACACAATTAAAACATATATTGTTCGAGAGTTGATAATTGTCCACAATAATTTTATGTTAACATATATTCATAAAATATAATATAAATTCTAGTTTGAGAACAATCAATCAAATACCAAAAGTAATTCTATAATAACCGACCAATGGGTCCCACTAATCAATGTCAATATAACATGATTTGTATGCTTTCCTTTATAGATAAGCATTAATTCATAATTTACCACTTATATCACAATTTAATTATGTGAAATGAATGTACTACTTCTAGAGCACAATAATTTTTTTTAAACTCGATATATTTAAACTATTGCTACTTCAGGAGTAATATTTTAATATTCTTCCGAAAATATTGAATTATAATGTCATGCTCTTCAGAAGCAAAATAATATTCTGTCAGAATATTATAATGTTGTGCTTGTTCGAGAGCTATAAAAAATATTGAACTTTTATAAAGATTTGCTCTTCAAAACAATAGCTTAATTGTAAACCTTATAAATTACGCTCTTCGGGAGCAACAATATATATTCTTCTAGAATATATATATATATATATATATATATATATATATATATATATATATATATATATATATATATATATATATATAAAGTTGTGTTATATTCGAGAAAAGCAACTATGTAATATTCTCTTGGAATATTACTAGATTTGTGAAATTTAACTTCTTTTGAAAAAAAAAAACACAACTAACCATTATTCATGTTTAAGAGTTGATAATATATTACTAAACAAGATGTCGTAAATATCAATCACCAAAACGGTTTAGGCTCAGATTTGAAGCTTAAACAACACTATAAACCTCAATAAAGCTCGACCCACAAACTCATCTATTTTTCCACACTAAGTTTAGTTGATTTAGAACTAATATAATCTCACAAAGAGAGAGAAACCAACAACAATGGCAGCCAGTGAAGAAAAGAACAAGAAGCAGCCGTATCACACTCTCTCTCCTTACCTCCCTCTCCTTACCTACAGGCACGTTTTGCTGGAATGAACAAAAGAAAGGTCCCAGCAAATGTTTTAAGTAATTAGGTTAAAGATAACCATATTGGGCTTGTGGCCGAATAAGAGTAAAACCAAAGACCACTTATAATACTCTATTTGGACCTACTAAATAGAGTGGGCCATAAGCCATTGAGCAACTACAATATAAGCCGCTCCAAAATAGTCTGCTAAGTTTTGGGTCGAGTTTTAATTGGATTCATTAAGTGTTGTTGTTTTTTCACTTAATTTCAATCATCGGCCAACGCCTATGAAATTAATCTTAAATCATCATCGCTGTTTGAGGTTGTTTGGCAACAAATACCCAACAAACCTCCACATTGGTGCCAAAGAACTCTTGAACAATGAAGTAGCACTTCCTTGTTTCCCTTCCCTAGCACCTTCACCTACAAAAAGAAAAAATATCACTCATTAGTGACAACTCCAAAAGGAGAACCCATAAAATTGGAAATTATTTACCTCCACCGATGTTTAGAAGATCCAAGCAACTTCTAAACTTCACCAAGGGCAACACCTTAGTGCCCATATCCGAGGGATTATATTGTATAGACACTTTCTCAAGCTTTATCACTTCTTCTGACACAATATCTCTAATGAAATGTAGTCTAATATCAATGTGTTTGGTGCGTTCATGAAAAACAGGATTTTTACACAAATGAATAGAAGATTGACTATCCGAATATACTACCACATCATCATTCAAAACACAAAGTTCACTTAGCAATCCTCTAAGCCACAAAGCTTCTTTAATTACTTCGGTAGTAGCAATATATTCGGATTCGGTAGTGGATAAAGCAACTATGTGTTGTAATTGAGACTTCCAACTAATGCAAAAATTAGACAAAGTAAACACATAAGAGGAAGTAGCCTTCTTATTATCCATATCCCCCGCATAGTCCGCATCTACAAAATCCTTCAATTTCACTCCTTCCTTACTACGACCAAACATTAGACCTACATTACTCGTCCCTCTCAAATATCTAAGAAGCCACTTCAAGGCCTCCTAATGACTAGGACCCGGATTAGACATGAACCTACTAAGGACACTTATAGCATAAGCTAAATCCGGTCTAGTACACACCATTAAATACATAATAGAACCTATCACATCAGAATAAGGAATCTTACTCATGTATTCAATTTCTTCCTCATTACAAGGAGCTTGATCTTTAGTTAACACAATGTGATTAGCTAGAGGCAATGTAACTGGTTTACATTCATGCATGCCAAATCTTTTTAACACTTTCAAAATATAAGGAGTTTGATGCAAAAACAATGTAGAATTTGATTTATCTCTTTCAATTTCCATACCTAAGATTCTTTTGGCTTTTCCTAGATCTTTCATGTCAAATTCACCATTCAAGGTTGTTTTTATCATGCATATCTATTTAGAAGATGAACCAACTAAAAGCATACCATTAACATATAACAATAAAAATACATAGTCATTACTAGTTTCATTATGTTGGTGATATAAGCAATGGTCAAACTTACTTCTTTGAAACCCTATAGATAATACAAAAGAGTCAAATCTTTTATACTATTGTCTAGGTGATTGTTTCAAACCATACAAATATTTTTTAAGGAAACACACATAATCCGGTTTTTGTTTATCTTTAAAACCTTTAGGTTGATTCATAAAGATTTGTTCATCAAGTTCACCATGCAAAAAAGCAGTTTTAACATCAAGTTTACCATGCAAAAAAGCAGTTTTAACATCAAGTTGTTCAATTTCTCAGTCAAAGTATGCAACTAATAGTAGTGTACTTAACAACAGGTGAAAAAATCTCATTATAATCAACTCCCTTTTTCTGTGTGTAACATTTAGCAACTAATCTAGCCTTAAACCTTAATGGTTCAGCTATACTAGTACTCTCTTTAACCTTAAAAATCCACTTACAATCAACTGTTGACTTATTTTTAGGTTTAGGTACTAACTCCCAAGTTTGATTCTTTGCTAAGGAACTCATTTCCTCTTTCATTGCTTTTAACCACTCTTCCGATTGTTCACTCCTCATCGTCTCCTCAAAAGTATTTAGCTCTCTATCAGCTAACTCTTCATAGCTGGCATAGGCAAAGGCTAACTCGGACTCATATTCAAACCTCCTAGGTTCTCTCGCCTGCCTTTTCTCTCTATCTCTAGCCAATTGATAATCCACTAAATGATCTTCTTCAACAGGATGCTCTTCTATCGCTACTTCTTCCTCAGATTGTTGAATTTGAGTCTCCACCTCGCTAGAGATGATGGGGACATGTGTACTAATTTTTTCTAACTCCACCTCAAGCTGATTTTTCTCACTCAAAGTTTCAGAACCAGCTCCTAAACATGGCATTTCAGCCTCATTAAATGTGACATCTCGACTCAAAATGATCTTAACCCCCTTTTGGCTTCTATCCCACAACCTATACTCTTTAACTCCCTCAGGGTAACCTAGAAAAACACATTTCCTAGCTCTAGGTTCTAGTTTTCCCTCACTCTGATGAGAAAAAGCAGCACAACCAAAAGTTTTAAGCATAGAATAATCAGCAAGCTTACCAGACCATTTTTCATGAGGAGTATCACCATTTAAAGCCATAGACGGAGTCAAATTAACCAAATAACAAGCAGTCATAACAGCTTCAGCCCAAAAAGATTTTGGCACACCAGAACTCAACATCATGCATCTTACTTTATCAAGTAAAGTTCTGTTCATCCTTTCTGCTACCTTATTCTGTTGGGGAGTGTAAGGAACTGTCTTATGCCTAGTTATACCACTTTCTTTACACATGTTATCAAATTCAGTGTTACAAAACTCTAATCCATTATCAGTTCTCAAGAACTTAATCTTTTTACTAGTTAGATTTTCAACTTGTCTTTTCCAATTATTAAAGTTAAGAAAAGTATCACACTTATCTTTTAAAAGATAAACCCATACTTTTCTCGAATAATCATCAATGATAGACAAGAAATATTTATTTCCACTCAAGGTAGGATTGCTAGAAAGACCCTACAAGTCCGAATGCACATACTCAAGAATTCTTTTAGTTTTGTGAACACCCGTAGAGAAAGACAACTTATGATGCTTACCAAGCACACAATGATCACAGAAAGGCAAATCAGATACACAATCTTTACCAAAAACATTTTTATCATTAAAGAGCGTAAGCCCCTTAATACTTACATGTGCAAGTCTATTGTGCCATTTATGTGTGTGATCAACCTTGGTAGAAGAAATTGAGGAGTCTAAACCTCGTATCACCTCTCTAGTAGTGACATATATATCATTCCTTCTCGTTCCTTTACAAGTAACGAGAGCACCTTTCATCAGTTTTAACATTCCACTTTCAATTTTACCAGTGAAACTAATTTTCTCTAGTTGCCTTACTGAAATCAAATTCTTACTCAATTCAGGAATAAACCTAACATCATTTAAAGTATACACAAAACCTGTGTCAAACTTTAAAGTAACATCACCAATCCCAGCAACAGTATAAGCAGAATTTTCACACAAAACAACATGCCCATCATCAGATTCATGCAAATTTTCAAACCAATCTTTATGAGACGTCACATGAAAAGATGCACCAGAATCAAGAACTCACTCATGCAACGAGACTTGGTAGTTAGATTCAATTCAGAAGAATCAACAACAGAATTAATTAACACACAGACTTCACCTTGATCAGAATTAGAAGAGGACATAACATTCACTTCATCTCTCCCCTTACCCGTTTGTTTGTTCTTCGTTTTGTGGCAATCTTTTATAAAATGCCCAGTATTACCACAACCATAACATTTTTTAGCTTTCACTCTAGATTTAGATCTAGACCAACTCTTGCTCTTTTTTTTACCCTCATTATTACTAGATTCACCGCTGCTTTGATAGTCTGGGCTACTAGTTTGCCTAAACTGAGTTCAACCCCTCATCATGTGAATTTCATCACTTTTCTTATCATGTTTTTCAGCTTTCATCTCCATCTCCTTACTTCTAAGGGAGTCAATGAAAATCTCAGGGGTTAAAGTGTCCCTACCATACTTAATTGTATTTTTCACTTCTTTATAAATCTCGAGAATAGAATTAAGCAATATTATGGCCTTATACTCTTCGGACACCTTTTCACCACAATTAACAATATCTTGAACAAGTTTGTTAAAAACATCCACATTGTTATCTAGATCCTTTGATTCATCCATTTTAAAGCTGAAAAATCTCTCTAGCAAGAAAAGTTTGTTCGGAATAGATTTAACCAAATAAAGTTCTTCTAACTTTTTCCAAAGTTCTTTTGTGGTGTCATGTTTACCAACTTTTCTCAAAACAGCATCTGACAAGTGTAATATTATGGTAGAGTAAGCAAGTTCATCTGAATCTTCTTTTTGTTTTTTAGTGAAATCTATAGGAAAATTACCATCTATAGCTTTTGAAACTTTTTGTTGTATCAAAATTCTTTTCATATTTTGTTGCCAAATTGAGAAATCTCCCTTTCCATTAAAAACAACCAATTCAAAATTGTGAGTTGTCATTTTTAGGACTCGAATCAACCAAAAAAATACAAAAACACACAATTTTCACAAAGCTACTAAAAGGTCCAAATTTTGCAACAATAGAGATAATTCAACAAAAATTTCTCACTAAAGCAATTTTCACACTAAAGCAAATTTCACACAATAAGTTATGCAAAACTTATATCAACTGAACAAAAAATAACCAGTATACAATTATAGCAAATATGATCCTAGGTCTAGCAACAGGTAATGGTTACCCCACACGGTAACCCCAATCCTAATGATCACCCCACACGATGATCTCTATTGCAGAAAAATAAATGGCTACCCCACACGATAGCCTTGACTGCAAAAATTAAACAGTTAGAATATGATATCGGAGCAAACAAATCTATTGTTCGTATTCAAATTTCACGCGAAAATTTTTATACTATAGTGCAGCAGCAACAGCAACAACACAGCAACCGAACGAACCTGCCAAACGTACCTTAAGGGCAAAAATGTCCAGATTTTTGCACACTACACCGATGACAAAACCAACACCGCCAAAACGACCCAAAAATAGCAAGGAGTAAACTGTCTTTTTGGTCAGAAACCAGAAGATCCTCCACGTGCAGTTGAATAGTCCGTGCGCGTTTTCTACGTACCGTTGTTACAGTGTCACACGCGCCGAACGATCAGGAGCGCCTCGCTGTCAGGAGTTCGAATATGGTCTCCTTTCACGAAATGGACTTCTGGTTTGGCCGAAAAAATGGCTAGAAGTCTCGGTTTTTGTGAAAAAAATACAGATTCTGGATAGTTTTGAAGCTTTCCGATTTCTTCAACTTTTGATGAATTTTTTTCACACCCAATGACACTAAATCCAGCTTTGATACCAATTTGTAGTAAATATCAATCACCAAAATGGTTTAGGCTCAGATTTGAAGCTTAAACAACACTAGAAACCTCAATAAAGCTCAACCCACAAACACCTCTATTTTCCCACACTAGGTTTAACTCACTTAGAACTAATATAATCTCACAAAGAGAAAGAAACCAACAACAATGGCAGCTAGTGAAGAAACGAACAAGAAGCAGCCGTATCACTATCTCTCTTCTTACCTCCAGGCACGTTTTGTTGGAATGAACAAAAGAAAGGTCCCAGCCAATGTATTAAGTAATTAGGTTAAAGATAACCATATTGAGCTTGTGGCCCAATAAGAGTAAAATCAAAGACCACTTATAATACTCTATTTGGACCTATTAAATAGAGTGGACTATTGAGCAACTACAATATAAGCCGCTCCAAAATGGCTCGCTAAGTTTTGGGTCGAGCTTTAATTGGATTCACTAAGTGTTGTCATTTTTTCCCTTAATTTCAACCATCGGCCAATGCCTATGAAATTAATCTTAAATCATCATTGCCATTTGAGGTTGTTTGGCAACAAGAACCCAACACAAGAAAATAATAGTGCATGTACATTTAAAAAAATTATATTTGTAGTCATTAATAGGCTGATGCAATCACATGTAAATTGTTCACTATGAGTTAATGAGTGCATTGAACAGCACTTATGCATGATTAAAATATATAATTAAAAGGAAAGAGAATCTTTTAAAAGAATAATCATTATCTTAAAAAATAACAAAGTTGCTTAATTTTACTGGATATGGTATTTAAAAAATTGGTATATTAGCAAAATCATGCCATCAACTTTAATTATGTGATCAAAATTTTACCATCTCATGAATTACCTTCTCACCATAATATGAAATCCACATAAGTTGGGAGAAGGAAATAAGAAGATATGCAGAGACATAAAAAGAAATTGAATCTTGTAATTGGCACCAAAAAAATTATGGTCCATGAACCGGGTGATGGTGCTGGTTCTTCCACCAATTGATCGCTTAGAAAATGTCAGATTGGATTCTAACTAATTTTTCACCAATATTTTATTTTTCATGAAAAAATCACGTTAATTTGTTTAGAGCGTTGTGCTGATAACATATATGAAATTAAAAGAAGAAGAGAAAAGAATATAAGAGATGCAAAGTAATTTCTATAATTTTATTATAAGAGCATCTCCAATGCATTTAATGGATTGGAAGAAAACATGTGCCACATCATCAAATAGACAATGTCTATTAAAAAAACTTCTCCAATGCACTATGTGGAGCATTATATTAGGCTGACATGTCATCAAAAAAAAAATAGCAGATGTGAGATACTCCTTCTACATCTAGATGCTCTGTGAGATTGGATGAGTCATCAATTATTTTATTTTTTGTTTTAATTTTTTAAAATTCTGTTAAGTGGATTAGTTTTATTATTTTTTAATTTAAAAAATAAATGCCACATAATCAACATTATTGGATTGTAGAAGGAATCATTGGAGAGAAATTTTGGACTTCACCGTCTATTTATTTCACATAATCTAGAAGTCCGTCTATTTAATTGTCACATCAGCCACAATCCATTGAATGCATTGGAGATACTCTAACTATAGACCCATAATTATAGAATTTCGAATAGAGTTACAAACTGATAAATAAGACTTATTTAAGTATCCTAATAAGACTAAATATCTTTATTAGTCAAAATAATCATCAATAATTATCCTATAATTTTACAACAAATACCATATTTTTAGGCATGAAAATCAAAATCTATATAATTTACCTCATACTTTAACAATTAAAATAGACATGAAGATTTGTAACCATTCAATTTTTATTAAAATATGAAGTTATATACAAAATTATGAATGCACAAATGCATCTGCATGCTATAATTTGGTTTAATACTACTTACAACTTCATCATATAGAAATGATTAAAAATAATTTAATACTACTTACAACTTCATCATATGAAAATAATTAACTTTGATATTTTATTGTTCAAATTTAGATAACGAGGTCAACATTTTCCTTGATTCACTTCATGTTTTTTTATTTGTAAATAATGTCTAAATAGTTGTAAGGCCATATGTCAAATAGTGAATAATTAATTATTATAAAATTGCAAACTCAATCCTCTCTTTTTTCCCCTAAAAGTTTCAATTCCTACCCAGCACTAGCTCTTTTGTGTGTGTGTGTGTGTGTGTGTGTGTGTGTGTGTTCTATATTGTACTTTTATATTTGAATAAATTGCGTGTATCCACATTCACTAGCCAATACCTTTCTGGAATTAATTTCTTTTTTCCCAATACAAAATTATCCTCTTTCTATTTTCTTTAATTACTGCAATGTGCAAAGTGATTTTTTTTTTTGTAAAGGTAAAAACAGAGACTTGTCATAACCCACAAATTTGTTTATTTTTTTTTCTCTTTGTTAAAATGTAAAAAGTGAATTGATTTTGAAGTCTATGAAAATATTTTTCATTCACGCGTCTATTTATAATTTATAAAAGTTATTTTACAAGTATAAAATACATAGAAAACGATAAACACTAGAAAACAGATAAGCTTAAAATAAAAAGATAAATAATAAAAATCACATAAGCCTAAAAATATAAATTAGGATGTGGATAATGTTGACTTAGTGTGATCGGTTGGGTGTTTGTTGAATTGTCCAAATTTTTTGAATTCGTTCAAGACTCCCCCTTAAGTTGGAGTTAGAGTTGGAGTTGAAAGATCGATGACACCCAACTTGCAAAGTTGTCTACGGAAACGTCACTTCCAAGTGGTTTTATATAAAGGTCCACCAATTGATCGCTAGATCGGAGGTAAGGTAAGCAATAAGGCCAGTTTGGGTTTTTTTTAATGAACAAAATGACAGTTAATTTCAATGTGTTTCATACGTTCGTGAAAGACTGAAATATTGGCAACTTGAATAGCATCTTGGCTATCACAGTGAATTGAAATTGGTTGTGGATGAGCAAAACCAAGATCTGAAAAAAGTGATTTCAACCATTGTAATTCAGAAGTGAGTTCGGTTAGTGATCGATATTCAGCGCTTCTGTAGAAGAACGAGAAATTATTGGTTGTTTCTTGGTTTTTCAAGAGATATTACTAGAACCCAACATAGTAAAATAACCAGTAGTAGAGCGACGAGTAGTAGGATAACCAGCCCAATTGGAGTCGGCGTATTCAACTATAGTAAGAGAACTAGAAGTATAAAGTTTACCGATAGAACCTTTAAGATAAAGAATGACTTGATTGGCATCATCAAGAAGAAAAGATCGTGGAGATAACATGAATTGACTAAGGGTGTTTATACTATACTGAAATATTAGGTCGTGTCACAGTAAGATAGAGAAGACGATCTATCAGCCGATGATAGAGTTTAATATTAAAAAGTGGAGTGCCGTCTGTCGAATTAGGTGAAGATTTTGTTTAATAAGAAAATCAGATGGTCGTGAACTAATCATACTACAATAAGATAATATCTCAAGAATCTATTTTGGTTGACAATAAATATATCTTCTCTAGAACGAGACACTTCAATGCCTAGAAAAATGTTGAAGTTTGTTAAGATATTTCAAAGAAAAATATTGAACAAAAAAGTGTTTGAGATCAAAGATGGCATCATCATCATTCCAGTGAAGATAATGTTGTTACCACCCAATTTTGGCAAGATCTCGCAAGCCCAGTAGAATCTACGTAAGCCTCGCACACCATTGTCAATACCAACGGAGTCCATAAAGGCCTTCGCCATTTCTGACAGGCTCAAACCTTCCATCAGTATTCCCCGAGCCCCACAAAGCCCATGGATAATCACAGATAAAGAATATGTCACGAAAAGATTGTGTTTGATTGTACTAAAGACTTAGAAGAAAACTAAGTATCAATCTCTTGATAATTGGTGACAAGATATTGGGAATCATGGGAGATAAGGATGAAGAATCTAAAAGATCGCATTCATATTCAATTTCTCCCTATCTCATAAGGAAGGAGGATTAGATTAGATGTCTAATTGATTGCTCACCCAAATCAATTGGATTCTAAACCTATAAATACAATATCATTGGCAGTTCTATGGTACACATTATTCTCACCCTTAAACTTTGCTCAATTTTCTATTTGCTTGTCTCTCCCACACCCAAACACTCTCCCCGTATTATTCTTATACTGGTAGTTGAATTGATGGTTGGAGTACCAATGATCGCGGACTTTTTTTTCTCGGTGATCTTGGTGTCTAAAGATTATCCTAATGTGCATGTAACATACATGCTGGCAGATAATTGGTTGGAGATCTGTTAACACGTGGATAGTACAGATTCCGAGGTCAACAAATAGATTCCGAGGTCAACAAATATCATCGACATAGACAAGAACAAGAACAAAAATAGAACTTTGACCACAAATATATGTAAATAGACTATAGTCTTAAATAGATTGATGAAAACTACATTGAATAAGAGTGGTAGAAAATTTTGAGAACCACTAATGAGAATCCTGTTTAAGACCATAGATAGATTTATTTAATTTATATACACGAGTCTCTTCCCTATAAGAAAATTCTAGTGGAAGTTTTATATAAACTTCTTCATTTAAATGACCTTGGATGAAAGCATTGTTAACGTGAAGTTGGTGCAAAGACCAATTTTTTAATGGCAGCAATGGAAAGAAAGAGACAAACAATAACTAATTTGGCCACATGTGCAAAAGTGTCGTGATGATCAATGCCTTCATCTTGATTATAAACCTTGAAAACTAAACAAAATCTATATCTTTCAAGTGAGCCATATGGACGATATTTTATTTTATAGATCCATTTACATCTGATCTGTGATATGCCATTTGGAAGTGGGCATAACAACCAAGTATTGTTGGATTCAATTTTTTTGGCCATTGCATCACCCTATTTGATAGATTTAATGTCTTGAGAGTAAGAACATGATTCTTGATTGGTCATAATATTTGTTAGAAACGTATGGTGAGAATGACTTAAGTAAAACAAAGAAAAATGACTAACAATCGGGATATTTGTTGAGAATGATGTATGGTTATAAACATAATCTATGAGGTAGCCTGGTGGGTGACGAACTCACTGAGGGCTTATTAATGATATGAGCAGATGCCAAATGAAGACAATTAGTGGAATGTGTGTCCATATAAAGACATGGAGAATTCGTTATAAGGTTGAGAAGAAGTGAAAGTAGCCACTAGATAATTAGTTAAACGAGACTAAGAAGAAGTGGGAGTAGTCATTGGAGAGTTAATAGAAGGAATAATTGGTAGTGTGATGGTATAATCAAATGTGTCATCATCATTATTTAGAGCAATCGTAATTGAATTATTTAATGATAGAGATGAAAGATCATGACATGGAAAAGTGGATTCATGAAATATAAAATCACGAGAAATATATTTGACGAGTTTTGAAATCATATTTATGGTATCCTTTTTTACCATATGGGTATCCAACAAAAATAACAGGTTTGGCTTGATCATCAAAAATAATGTTAAATATTCATATTTTTAGTAAACATAAACATCCAAAAATTCGAAGAGATGAATATGATCGAACAGTGCTAAGAAAATTTGATGAGGTGATTTATGTTGGAGGATTGGAATTGAAAGTTTGTTGATAAAGAAAATAGTAGTGAGAATACATTTACCTCAAAAAGAAAATGCAAGTTTGAATAGAATCGTAGAGCTCTGGCAACATTGAGTAGATGTTGATGATTATGCTCTACGACTCTATTTTGTTGGGGTGTTGCAATGCAAATACGTTGGTGAGTAATACCATTATCACAAAACCATGTTTGCATTCAGGTAGATAGAAATTCAGAACCATTGTTTGAACGAATGATTTGAAGTTGAGGAAGAAAAATGTCCCGACTTCTAGAATTGACACAAGTGATTGTTGTATTTAATTGACGATTGATTTGATTAACAAATAAATTAACATGTTAAAAGTTTCAGATTTATTTTTCATTAAATAAATCCATCACCTTGAAAAATCATCGACAATAGAAAAAAGAATATGATCCATTTTTAGAAGGTATAAAGAAAGGACTCCAAATGTCAATGTGAATTAATTTGAAAGATTGAAAAGAGAAAGATGTACTTTTAGAAAAAGAACGATGCGACTATTTGGCACGCAGACACACATCACAAACAAAATCTTTATTGCCTATAATTATTGAAGAATTATTAACAATAAAATCAAAACGAGTCTTAGATGGATGACCAAGACATATATCAAAATTTTCACAATGCTTGAAAGAAAAAGCATAATTAAAAACTAAGTTTGAATCTAGCTAACAAAAGACCATTTCGAGCACCACCCCGACCAATCTTTTCCATCATTGCTCGGTCCCGAAATACACATTCTCATTACATCACAATTTGTTGATTTGTTAATTGTGTGTAGATAATAAATTGAATTTAAATGATGGAATGTGAAAAATATTTGTGGGAGTGAGGGATGATGAACATTATACGGTGCCCATGTGTCTTACAGATAACCATTGGGTAATTGAACATATATATTTCTATGAATTATAGAATATGAACTAAAATTTAAAAGAGATGTATATATATATGTCTAGAAATGTCTGAATCAATAATCTAACAAGTGGGTAAACAAGTAAGAGTTGCACCTACCAAGTGGGATGATGACTCACCATATTCTTCTTTAGCCAAAGTTGTAAGGAGCTTGGTTATTGTGTAAATGAAGCGTAAATAGATAATGGCGGGGTTGATGCCTTCACTTGCTTATTCGGGAAGCCATGGATCTAGTAGCATGTGGTAAGCATATGACCATGCTTATTGCAATAGTTACAGAAAGAACATTGACGCTTTCCAGAATATCGAGATGGTAGTTTAGATGGCTGAAGCACCTTTGAATCGACGGTAGGAATCATTCGAATGTGAATCTCTTGTTGTTGTTGTTTTCTTAACACACTAGATTATAGATACGTTGAATTAAAGGGAACGACTCCATCAAGAGGATTTGGCTGCTAATAGTGAAAAACGATCATGGAATCTTTGAAAAAATTCCATCGTACAAGCTAGATGTTGTTTATCAGTAATACTTTTGGCATTACCACAAATGCGTGGAGTGATAGGGACAATGGAATTGAGTTAATCTTATAATGATTTGAGTTGTGTAAAATATAATGAAACATATCGATATATCATGTTTAAGGACAGAAATTGATTGTTTCAATTGATAGATTTTAGGAGCATTTGATTGGAAAAAGCGATCCTTCATATCTATCCAAATTTGTGTTGCAGTTTCAGTATACAAGATACTTGAATAGATCTCAAGTGAGACAAAATTTAGAATCCAATTTCAAACCAAATCATTATATCGTTCCAGTTGGGAATATTATCTTTTTAGATTAGAATTGGGAGTGACCCATTAACAAAATTCAATTTACTTTTTGTACGAAGTGCCATTGTTACTGCACGACTCCATGATCCATAATTGTCTCCTAACATTAGTGGAGTAACAAGAATGGTAGATGAGCTATCTGAGTGATAAATCACATAAGAGTCGGTTTTGATTGGAGTTGATGATGTGATGGTGATAGCATGATTTTCATCAGACATGGTGAAAAAAATATATAAGAATAGACGGTTGAAAAATATTTGTTTAGAGCTCTAATATCATGTTAAAATGTAAAGAGAGAACTGAGTGTGAAGTTCGTGAAAATACTTCTCATTCATGTGTTTATTTATAGATTTACAAAATATGTTTTACAATTATAAAATATATAGGAAAAGTTAAACACTAAAGAACATATAGGCCTAAAAAGAAAAGATAAACACTAAACAACATATAAGCCTAAATAGAAAGATAAACACTAAACAACAGATAAGTCTAAAAATATGAAATAAGATGTGGATGATGTTGTCTCGGTGTGATCAGTTGTCTGTTTGTCGAAATCGTCCAAATTGTTTGAATTTGTCCATTACTTTTTCATCTCATTTTCCTCATATTTTCGCTCGCCCACAAATCCATGAGAATACCTAAAAATTTATGAGAATCCATTAAAATCTGTAATATAGAATTATGTTGAAATATTATAAATTTTATGGAATTCTATTCAAATTAATAAAATATATGAGAATTAATAAATACTAAAAAATCTTTTAAAATCTGAGTTGAAAACACCCATCTAAATTAGCCATCCACTAGCCACTTGCAATATATTCAATTCTCCAGTTCTAGATTTTAACTTGACGATTTTGTTCAATTCTCGAATAAAAGGGTAAATATGAGATCTAAGTCAATTATTATTTTTTCATTAATCATGTACCTTCACAAAGAAAATAACGATTTACATACTTTTTGTTGAAATGTTCATTTTATTTTTATTTTAAAATTATTTAGAGAAGTATTATCCTATTTTTAGTCTCGAGTTATTCTCAACCATCTTGTGACAATTTTAATAAAATACTTTGATAGATACATATTATGAGATGACTTCTTTTTTATAAGCGTTGGCCATAGAACAATTTAATCTGGTCACGTATTATAGTAAGAGTCAAGTAAAAATTGACATGAAAATGTACTATATAGGCAATTTGAACTCCAATCCAATCCAATCGTATCACATGTCAATTGGAACCATTCACATACTCCTCCCTATCTTCATATGGATTAAGCTTCTTGTACATAATCCATTACAGAATGGATTATAGATGCTAACATGGCGCAAGTCAAGTCAATATATAGTGAGAAATGAAAGACAATTTCTCATGAGATAATGAAATAAAACAAAATGAAAGAAACACTTTTTTGAAGCCAGAAAGTGGGAAAGAGGGGAAAATATTTCTTCTTCCAACGCCACCACACATACAAACCACAGTCCGGTCATATTTTATTCTTCCCCGATTAGCTTCCATCTCCGATGACAATTTTGACGAAATGATGGACACAGGTATTTGCTTGGTTCTCTTTTTTTTTTTTTTAAGGATAATGCTAGTAAATCGAAATACGTCTCTGTTATTTAAATTGAAACACTAGAGAATCAAACTTTAAAAAATATTGATATGGGCTACTAACGAACACTGGACGATGAAGGAGGGATTTGTTTTTTAAAAAATTTTAGGTTTGCAATTACAGCTCTCAAAATTTCAATTTGAAGAAAAATGTTGTCCCTACCTATGTATATTTCTTATGAAAATGATATAGATTGAATTCGAGGCTCATGTATTTATTGAAAAAATACTTGGATCTGAAAGGGTTAGGTGGTGTTCTCTTTGCGTTTGTGTTTTGTGTTTTGAGTTTTGAATTCATTTTGTGTTTTGTATTTTGAACTCATTTTGTGTTTTGTGTTTTGAGTGTTTGTTTTGATATTTTTGAAAATGCGTTCTTTTTAAAATTTTTGAAAATTGTTTCTGAAAACAGAAAATTTGAAAACGCGTTTACTTGAAATTTTTATAAATTTGGATTTACTTGGAATTAAAAATAATTATTAATTAAAAATAATTTAAACTTTGAATTAAAAACATTTAAAAACATTTTATTATGGAATTAAAAAATATTTAAAAATCATTAAAAACAATTAAAAACATTTAAACACAAATAAAAATAACTAATTATAGAATTTAAAACATTTAAACACAATTAAAAATAATTAATTATAGAATTAAAAACATTTAAAAAAAATTAAAAATATTTAAACACAATTAAAAATATATAATTATGGAATTAAAAACATTTAAAAATTATTAAAAACAATTAAAAACATTTAAACACAATTAAAAATATTTAATTATAGAATTTAAAACATTTAAAAATAATTTTTAGAATTAAAAACATTTAAACACAATTAAAAACATTTAATTATGGAATTAAAAACTAATTAAAAACAATAAAAAAAAAATATGTTTGGAATTAAAAATTATTTAAATCAATTCAAAACAATTAAAAAGGCAAGGAGAATGCTGAGATTCGAATCACTGACGATCACTGTTGAACACCGCGCACCTGGCCATCTTGGCTAGGCTCCGCATTTTGTATAAAAAGGCAAAAATAGCTTAAATCATTACTATTTTGACTAGCATAAAATGAAAAAAAAATAAAAAACTGCTAATTGGGACTCGAAATGCAGACCAATGGTACAAAACGCGCGTTTTGTACCATTTTGGAAAACATAAAGATTTTGTACATAAAACACGAAAATGGTAAAAACATCATTTTGTGTTTCCTTTGAAATTTTTTTTGGTGTTTTAGAAAATGCATTTTCAAAAATGAGAAAGAGAACATCTTTTCATTATTTTCAAAAACACAAAACGGAAAATGGCCCCAAAACATCAAAGAGAACACACCCTTATTTTTTGGAATCTTGAATTGTTAGAATCTGTTATTGGAAATGTTGGTTTGTTTATACAAATTTTGTATTTTCATCCAAGAAATCCAAATATATTTTTTGATGATGAGACGGTTAATGTGAATGTCGAAGTTGTGGATGACAAAACTTTTGAAAAATCTGAGAATGAGACAGTTTGGGAGAATGTGAACATATTGGATGATGAAATGTTAGGAAAAGATAGTACAATTGTGTCTAAGGTTGGGATGAAGTTTAAGGAGGAGAACAAAGTTTTGGAATTCTACAAAAGCTACGCTTATCATCTAGATTTTCCAGTTAGGAAATGAAATTCAAAGAAGGAGGATGACAAAATTGTAAGATATGTTACATTTACATGTATCCAAGAAGGTCGAATAAGTACCTTTGCAAGCACTTATTTGAAGCCTCAACCAACCATTTAAACAAGGTGTAAAGTTAGGCTTACAGCATGTTCAGAGATTAGTGGAATATGGCGAATTAACACAGTCCATTTTGAACATAATCATAAAACAATCTCGTCCAAATCCAGGTTGTATCGATGCAACCGATTAGTTAGTGCACATGTGAAACAGAAGCTTGAATGTAATGATATATTAAGAATTCTATTACACAAAAGTTTTAACTTAGCAGTTGTCGAAGCAGATGACTATGATAAGATGATATGTGTTGAAAAGGATTTTAGGAACTATATTAAAAAAGTTAGGTGTTTACGACTTGGCGTAAGTAGACCACACACGAGGGTGAAAATCAATTACAATGGTTGGATAAGTAACCCTGGGCAATTATGTTACGATCGATTGTGTCTTGCATTTGCCAAGATAGTAGACTTGGCACTAGATGATGAAGAACGAACTCGGGAGATTATAGAATGGATCGAAAGTCAATCGAATGAGTTGGATATATATCGAGACTAAGTTGTGGTAGTAATCTCCACTCCCAAAAAAGCGTTCAAGTAGGCTCGGGTAGTACTGGAGCTAAAAAAAAATGCTACTGAGGTAAATTTTTATCCAAATTTTTCGAGAACGAAGATAGCCTCCTAATAAGCTTCAAAGAAAATGACTATTGCAAACGAGTTCAAAGAAACCTAGAGTATTATACCTCCGTATTATAGCTCTCTATTGTCAGGAATATAATGTTGTAGTACATTCAAACCTAAGTTATCCACTTTACAATTGTTTGTTGCTATCATACGTAAATATGTAATCACAGAAATCTAAGAGCTCGAGACCAATTAATGTGGAGGGCAATGATGCTTTGATCCAACCAACCATCAAAGGAAGCAGGATACCTTATTGCCTAACATCTTTTATTCCCAACCAACACTGGTAAGTACTATGAACTACAAATTATGATAACATAAAATCTATTAAAATGCTCAGTCATTGTAACTTTTAAACTTGCAGGGTGCTGACTATCATCATTGGTCCCATTCATCTGGAGTGAAGTTCATGCCTACTGTTCAGATAGATCGTGGTTTGCTACCCCTACGATGGGGTCCATTTCATTTATTGTAATCATTTCTGTTGATATCCAACTCGATTTGTTACATCAGTTAAGTAATTCTTCACAGGCACTACAAGAGCAGGTCGGACCTCATTCTCAGATGGGTCTTACTCCAGGTCGAACCTCATTCCCAGACGGGTCTTACTCCAGGTCGAACCTCATCCCAATGAGGATCTTAATCCAGGTCAGCTCTCATCCCAAGGAAGGTCTTACTCCAGGTCGGACCTCATTCCTAAGCAGGTCTTACTCCAAGTCGAACCTCATTTTCATCCAGATCTTACTCCAGGTCGGACCTCATTCCCATCCAGGTCGGACCTCATTCCTAAGCAGGTCTTACTCCAAGTCGAACCTCATTTTCATCCAGATCTTACTTTAGATCAGACCTCATTCCCATCCAGGTCTTACAGTTAAGCTCACGTCACCAGTATGACACGTCTTCTCACATGTCAGACGTCAGATCAGCCGTCCATCACAAAGATGTCACTTCACATTGAATTTCTATAAATGAGATGTCTTGTAAGTATTAAATGTCTAGCTTGACATTAAATGTATGCAATCATCACATATTTTCCTATAAATAGGAGACATAAATGTCCAACAGTTCGGACATTCAATGACTGATAATAAACAGCATACTCGAAAAGAGCTTACAAATATGTCTTCTGTTACAATTCTCGTATCTAGTTCAGTTCGGCCACGTCCAACCTAAATTTTTAACATTAAGTTGGCTTGGGAAGTGCAGCATCATTTTCCAACGTCAACAGTTTGGCGCTAGAAGGAGGGGCCTACCCCTAAAAAGGCTATCCATATTCCAAAAGCTCACCAAAAAAGATTAGCCTTTTATCTCCACAAAGTGAATCTCTCCCATCACACCTAAACACTTTATCTCTAAAACACATTCAACATGAGTCATAGCCATGACTCAAGAACTCACAACCACGAAAGAAAAGGGACTCAACATATTGATCTCCTACCAGGCTTCTACCGAAGGCATCCCAGAGAAACCTCAGCTCCAGCATGTGCTCCCGTAAGGAAAGTAATCCTACAAACGTTGGAGTACCTAACTCACGTTATCGAATGGTTTAAAAAGAATCAAGCCACCTCTAGATGCATCTCAAACTCACAAGCAGTCGCCAGCCTGGAACTGACCTGAAGATAGCCAGGCTAAACAACGCCTAGTCGAACTAGAGGCTAAGTAAAAGAAAACTTTGAGGACACAAAATAGGCTCGTTGACACCGTAGCTCGACTGACTACCAGTGAAGGAAAAGAAGAACTAGAAAGCATCCTGATCAAAAGAATCAACAGTCCAACGATCACTCAACTTGAGCCCATGCTCACCACGCAGAAGTTAATCCCAATTGAATGGACGGAATCGTCCAATTTTTTAAGGATGGTAGGGTGTCCCCAGATAGTGCGGAGGCTAGAAAATTATCGACAACATCCTATTCAAAAAAAGTTTTTCACTTCCACTACTCAAATGTTTAAGGGAAGACAGCGTAAATACTCCATCAGCAAGGTTCATAAAGGAATATGTGACAATCACGCTGGGGGGGGCAATCACTAGCACATAAAACTTTGAGGTAGGGATACTTTTGGCCATCACTAAATAAGGACTTTATCGAGTTTGTCCAAAAATGCAACAATTACCAGAGGTTTGCCCTCATCACCAGATCTCTCCCAGAAGAGCTGACCTTAGTCCTCAGCCCATGGCTTTTTTTCAAAATAGATGATTGATCTAATCGGTCCAAAGCCAACAAGAAAAGATGGGACCAAATTCGCCATAGTCAATGCTGACTACTTCACCAAATGAGCGGTACCAGAACCATTGGCCAAGGTTGAGGTCGTTCGGTGAAGAACTGAAAATCATCAAACATACCCTGAAGATGCAATTGGATGAACTCAAGGATGCCTGGCCAGAAGAACTTCTGAGTATACTTTGGTCTTATCGCACAACTTGCCGCTCTAGCACGTGAGAGACGTCTTTCTCACTAGCCATTAAAGTAGAACCCAGAATTGAGAAGGTCCTTAAAAAATTACCAGAGTTTTGAAGAATGGGGCATATTAGCTCCAGAACATAGAGGGCTTCCTATTCTCGCACTCTTGGAACAGCTACAAAGTTAGTAAATCTAACCAACATCCGAACTGAGGATGTGACCAAGGTCATGAACCTCTGGGCTCAAAGGTCCCACACAGCTCGAACCCACATCAATCAGCGTAAGTGCTGTGCTGCTGACATTAGCTCAAGAAGCCAACGTTCGAACTGAAGATGACACCAAGGTCACGAACCTTTGGACACAAAGGTCCCACACAGCTCGAACCCACGTCAATCAGCGTAAGTGATAAGTTGCTGACATCAGCTCAAGAAGCCAACATTCGAACTGAAGATGTGACTAAGGTCACGAACCTTTGGACACAAAGGTCCCATACAGCTCGGACCCACGTCAATCAGCGTAAGTGATGCACTTCCGACATCAGCTCAAGAAACCAACGTTCGAACTGAGGATGTGACCAAGGTCACAAACCTTTAGACACAAAGGTCCCACACAGTTCAGACCCACGTCAGTCGGCGTAAGTGCTGTGCTACTGACATTAGCTCAAGAAGCCAACATTCGAACTGAAGATGTGACCAAGGTCACGAATCTTTGGACACAAAGGTCCCACATAGCTCGAACTCCACTCTGGACATCATATGTGCTGTGGTCCGACGTAAGTCTAAGAAGGTCGACTTAGAAATGGCCTCCACCAAAAGTATAAAGATCAGCCTTGAAGCCAAACAAAATTTTGAAACAAGTCCTATGTGCACACCTTCAGTGAACAACTCGGCTATTGAACAAGCTAGGAGCTTTAAAAAAGTAAGATCATCAAAAGTTAGGTCAGAAGTTAGAGATCAAACCGCCAAAGTTTGAGCTCGTCCTTCAAGAACTGGACATCTCAGTCCGGATGCCAATTAGTTCCTCTATGGTGAGGAAGTAAACCTTCTATTGGTTATCCAAGTCTGCATCTAAGGAGAAGAACTCGGCCACAACTTCTTCTTTGTCCACCGACCTCTCTAGGACAGCTCAGAGGTCTGCTTGGCTCCTTTCCAATGAAGTCTCTAGCTTGGATTTCCTCATCTTATCTTCTTCCACTTGGCGTACTAAAGCTTGGAGCTCAGACTCATTCGCGTCAAGCTCTTCCTCTTTTCTTTCCAGTTCTTCTATGGCCTCAGAACGGAGCCTCATTTCCTCATTCAGAATGGATCAGAGCAATAGTACGAACTAAAGGCAACCCATGACTGAAGTCAAGAGAAGAAGGTCCTACCTATAACAGGTCCTACCCAATCTCTATGGATAGGGGGTTCCCTCATCAGAGAGGCCATACTCCTTCAGGTCCTGCCTACAACAAGTCATACCCAACCTCTATGGAGAGGGGGTTCACTCATCAGAGAGGTCCTACCCATTCAGGCCCTACTGAATCAGAAGAAGAAGGTCCTACTCCTTCAAGTCCTACTGAATCACAAGAAAGAGGTCCTACCTACAACAAGTCCTACCCAACCTCTATGGAAAGGGGGTTCACTCATCATGGAGGTTCTACCGAATTACATGAAGGAGGTCATGCCTACAACAGGTCCTACCCAACCTCTATGGAGAGGGGGTTCCCTCATCAGAGAGGCCATACTCCTTCAGGTCCTGCCTACAACAAGTCATACCCAACCTCTATGGAGAGGGGGTTCACTCATCAGGAATGTCCTACCCATTCAGGTCCTACTGAATCACAAGAAGGATAACCTACTCCTTCAGGTTCTACCAAATCACATGAATGAGGTCCTACATACAACAGGTTCTACCCAACCTTTATAGAGAGGGGGTTCCATCGTTAGGGAGGTCCTATCCCTTCAGGTCCTACCCAACTCCCAAGAGTGAGGTGCTACCTAACCTCCACGAAGAGGGATACTATTGTCCAGGAGGTCCTACCTCAATATATCAGGTCCTACATAGATATCTCAGGTCCTACCTAACCTCCACGAGGGAGGTCCAACCTAACCTCCACGAAACTATCGTCCAACATGTCCTACCTCAATATATCATGTCCTACATCGATATCTCAGGTCCTACCTCAATATATCAGGCCATACCTCGATATCTCAGGTCCTACCTAACCTCTACGAGGAAGGTCCAACCTAAACTCCACAAAAAAGGACACTATCGTCCAACATGTCATACCTCAATATATCAGGTCCTACCTCAATATCTCAGGTCCTACCCAACTTCCACGACGGAGGTCCTACCTAACATCCACGAAGAGGGGCTCGATGATATGTTTTAATGGAGCATTATCATTGCACCGTCATGTCATTTGGGACTCATTTGAGACTCTTACCTTCAAGCTTTCTTCATTTCAATTGATGTGCCACTTGTTAACCAAAGATATAGACTGCCAGTAGTATCACGTCAGCTACGTGTGCACACATGAAACAGATCAAAACAGCCCAGAGCTATGGTACAAACTGAAGGCCACCCATGACCGAAGTCAAGAGCAGGCCTTGGGGGGCAATTGTTGATATCCAATTCGATCTGTTACATCAGTTAAGTAATTCTTCACCGGCACTACAAGAGCAGGTCAGACCTCATTCCTAGACGGGTCTTACTCCAGGTCGGACCTCATCCCAAGAAGGGTCTTACTCCAGGTCGAACTTCATTCCCATCCAGGTCTTACTCCAAGTCGGACCTCATTCTCATCCAGGTCTTACAGTTAAGCTCAAGTCACCAGTATGGCACGTCTTCTCACGTGTCAAACGTCAGATCAGCCGCCCATCACAGAGATGTCACTTCACATTGAATTTTTATAAATGAGATGTATTGTAAGCATTAAATGCCTAGCTTGACATTAAATGCATGTAATCATCACATATTTTTCTATAAATAGGAGACATAAATGTCCAACAGTTTGGACATTCAATGACTGATAATAAATAGCATACTCGAAAAGAGCTTACAAATGTGTCTTTTGTTACAATTCTCGTATCTAGTTCAGTTCGGCCACATCCAACCTAAATTTTTAACATTAAGTTGGCTTGGGAAGTGCAACATCATTTTCCAACGTCAACAATTTCAATATTAAGAGATTATATGTTGAAGGATTCAAGATACATTTGTAATCATTTACTGTAAGGAGTCAAGATGCATTTGTATGTTGTTTGTATGTTGCTATTTGATTTGGCATTTGTTATTTAAATGATGAATTGGTGGATTTTCATGATATTCAAGATGCTTTTTGTATGCTGCTATATATGCACTCTGTTATTGTATGTGCTATATAGCTGTTATATCTACAACTCATGTTGGGGAGTAGGCTCGGGTATGCTATTTCATGTGAAATGAAGTGATCAATTAGTGTGGGGCAGATGTTGTTTCATGTGAAATGAAGTATATATACCTGCTATATCTACTATATATGCAATGCATTTGGTTCTGTATGTATATACCATCTGCTGGAATGAAGTGATGAATTCAAAAGCAAGTTAGGAAATCATTTTCAGTAATAAGTAATAAAAAAACTAGTAGGTGACTATTATACAGTAGCTACAAACTGTGGATATGTTCTTTTATTCACAAGCAGGCGACTAAATTAAATGCATTCACCACAAACACATGTATCAAATTCATAACCATTCAAACGCATATATACATTCAAACCATTGTTTACAAATTTATAATCAAATTCATCTACCATAACCATTCAAACACATATAATCCATTGTTTATAAATATACAATCAACAAACGTTTCATAACAATAAACCAAGTTTTCTAAATCAGTTTGGTCTTCCCATTTTCTTTATTGTTCTCTTCTGTACTTCATTTGCCCTTGCGAATGATGACATTGATCGATATCTCAATGTCTTTTTCTTCGAATATCTGAGCAAATAGTTTTAATATATGTGACAAATCTTCAACTTCATGTTTCGCCGCAGGTTTACCCGAAGAAACGCCACTTGATTCACCTCCGTCATAAGCACAATTGGATTGGTTGTCGTCGATCTATTAGAAATATCCACAATTGCTACTACAACAAAAGAATAGCCTTCCTAGGTTTGCAAACTTCTTCTCTACCTGCATCCATTTCATAAATCCCTCTTCATGGATGAGGCACCGTCGCCTTTTCAGGCATACTAGGAAGTAGTGCCCTGGCCGTCCACAACCATGACAAATTTCTTTGTTCTTTCCTAGTATCATAACATTATACACATCACCTAGCGAGGACCATAGTTCGACTGGTTTTGTAAAAGGTATCAAGTAAACATTAAGTTTTACACTAACACCATCTACTCTTATACAAGTCATATTTGAAATCATAGAAGATAATCATAGCTAATTTTTAGTAACCTTGTAATTTGCTTTGATAAATTTCTTTTTTGTTGTTTAGGTCTGAATAAACACACTACAAATAAAATGACGAAAAATTATGGAATGCCTACCGTTCAGATAATGGAACCCTTACTTGAGAAAAATTGACAAAGATATTCTGAAAATTAACAAATAGCTAAACGAAGAATGAACAACAAAATCCATAACATAAAGGTGGTTAAGTGCTAAAAAAATCGATTATATATTGTTTCTACTTCATCTCTCTCACAAGAACCCAATATTTATCTTTTTTCTCACAAGAAAGACGAAGAATTATCACATGCCCTAATTAGGAAATGGAGTTCGATGGTTTCACGAAACAATTCAAGAATCCAAACAGAAGCGATAGCGAACAAGGAAGAAGTAGTACTGACCATTGAGTTTACAATATTTTTCTCCCGTTGGCCAAGCTTTTACTTGGCGACCACCAGCTACCTCCGATTGGGGCGATAGAGAACATGGAAGGACGAAACTGAATTTTTTTTCCCTCTCCAAAGTTTGGACGGCCAAGATTTGGTTGATATGAAAAAATTAATAAGGGTAAATCAGTCATTACATTATTTACTCCATGTCAGCGTCTCTAATCGATTATGTACAAAAAGTTCAATCCTCTTTATATATAGGAGGATTTCCATGAACTCCCACCATACACGATAAAATTAAATATATTTTCTATTAGGGTTAATTACATTCATAATCCTCATTCTTTTAGCTTTGTAATAATATTTTCTCATTCAATTTTATTCGCATATATCGTCTCATCCTTTCATTTTACTTGCACAGATGGTCTCCAAATGACTTTTTTGACAATTTTGTCATTGACTTAAATAAAATAAAATAATAAAAAAAAAATACAATGAAAAAAATTACAATTGAGACCCTAACCTTTTCAAAAGTACAAATAAATTCCAAACCTATAATTTTTTTTTTTACAGATTCTTACTTAAAATAATAAAAATATGTCATCAAGTCCTAAATCTCTAATTATGTTCATCGAAATGACATTTTGAGTCTGGTTAGGTCTGATTTCGTCCAAAGATCCGTTAAATAACAAAAAATCAAATTCGTGACCTAAATTTGACCAATTTAACAATAACAAAATAAATTATTCACATTATATTATTTAAAAAAGAAAAAGTAAAACAAAAGGTGATCATTTTTCCAAACCCGCCTACTCACCCCCAACTCACCACAGCAACCAGGGGAGATTTCTCCCCTCGTTTGCTGGCCTAAATTGCCAAGGTTTGGGCCGGTAATCCTCCCTGGTCTTCGCGAAATCCTCCCCGGTTGTTGCCGGCTCAAATCTCGACGGTTTGGGCTAACAAACGGGGGAGAGAAATCCCCTCCGGTTGCGGGGGTGGGAGTGGGGGTGGATGATCTCTTTTTGTTTTATTTTTTATTCGTAAAAATAAAAAGTTTATGATTTATTTACACTTTAAAAAATAATGGAGACTTCAAATACAATTTTTTTTTTCATTTGATTCTCTTTAATGTATTTAAGTCAATGGTAAAATTGTTAAAAAAAAATTATTTAGAGACCATCTGTACGAATAAATGAAATGATGAAAATGATATCTGCGAATAAAATTGAATGAAGAATATATTGTTACAAAATTGAAAAAAATAAGGAATGTGAGGGTAATTAACCTTTTCAATTGCATAAGAGTAAGATGTGAACAATCTAGTATATAATAGTTAAGTAGTGTTTTACACGTGAACTTAAAATACTTTATTAAATCAATTATTGTTCAACAAAACATAATATGTCAAACAATGTTTGATACTTGACATAATATCAAGTAGTATCATGATACTGACGCCAAAACGACTCATGCCACAATTGAGATTGAAGTCAACAATTTTTCTCAACACATTTCTTTAGAACATATTTGGGTTAGCGTTTTCAAGTTTATATGCTTGTCAAATATTATTTTTATCCAAAATTCATAACTTTCATTTACTTTTAATCTACAAATTTCATATGACTACAGCTTATAATTTAAAAAATAAATAAATCAAATAAGCACTTAGATAAAGCATATGTTTGGCACCACTTAAATTATAATTTCAGCTGGTCAAACTGGTCAAACATAATTCTCATCCACACATTTCATGGGACCCACAACTTACAACCACTTTTTATCCACACATTTACCAACTGCTTATAATATAAGCACTTAAATTATAATTTCAGCACCTCCAAACATATGCAAAGAGGCCAATCAGCCACGATTTTTTTTAAACGTTGTTCTAATAAATCTAAGCACCAAAAGTTAATTTTCAAATAGTGTGTGTGTTTTTTTTCCCCCAATTAGGAATAATTGTGGGGTCTATTTCGTAAAGTTTTTCCCATTGTCCGCGGTAGGCCCAATCTATTCTTTACTTCCCCCCAAATTGCAACGGCTATGAAAGAATCTGAGACTCGTTTCAAAATTTGAATCCCACAGCACACACGTCACACACACATCAGAGTGAGAGAGAGAGAGAGAGGAGAAGAAGAAGAAGAAGAAGAAGAAGAAGAAGAAGAGAGCATGCACTCAACAGAAGTATTAGATCCAGAGACGGAGTTTTTGGCGTCGAAGCAAGAGACGGGTCACGAATGGGAACTTTTCAAGGAGAACGTCCGCCCTTTGAAGAGAGGTCGCAACGTCAATCTTCTAAATCACGCCCTCAAATCTCAATCTGATTTTCAACTCAAGAAATCCCTTCTTGATCATCGAAGGTTAAATTATTTTTCCTTTTGTTAGTAGCTTTTTTGTCAAATTAATCATTTATTGATTAACTCTCCAATTCAATAGGAGGTTATTGGAGGCGATTGATGAGTATAAAGGCGAAGATCCCCTCCAGCCATGGCTCGAGTGAGTAATACTTAAAGGAATGGATAACTATAAGAATATTCTATGAAAGGGATATTGATTTCTATCTTTCACTAGTGACTAGACATATATAAATCAATTACATACTTGATTTTTCAAGTAAAAGCTAGGGTTTTACCCGTAAGGATTATGTTTTGTTTCCCATTTCAAGGGCGTATGCATCAATTACATGTTTGGCTAAGCTTAAAAAGTTTGCTTATAAGTAAGTTAGTTTTGAAATAAATGATTTTTTCATTGGTGAAATGAAATAAGTAAACTTATTTGTTTTGACAATGAGGTAAGAGTTACTTTCGAAGAAGTAACTTTTTTAACTTAAAATAAGAAAAAGTAAGTTATCATAACAATTTTAGGGCCAAAAGTTATTTTTCGCTTATATTTTAGGCTTGCTGAATGTGCCCTGTTAATTAAACATTAATAATGGTAATGATATTATGAGGTTGAGAAAATGAAAGATAAAAAGCTGTTGGGTAGAATTATGAGTTCCTCGTATTGCCAACCCTTTTGTTTTTGCAATACAAGGATGTTAGACTACTTGTACTAGTTGGCATATGTAAATTAATGGCCGACTCCAAACTGTGAGAAAACGTAATACCAAGCCACTTACATATGGGCCAACTGGGATATTATTTCTATTTCATGTTTAGCCTCGATGTAAGTTGTTTTTGATGTCGTGGTTCAAGTCCAATTAGTCTATATGAAATTCATAGTGCGAAGTATAGCATGTCTATTGGCCTTTCTAGGAGCATAAAAAATGTAGTGAAATTGAAATTAAAGTTTGATCTTAAACTTAACTTCTTTTCGTATTTAGGAACATTGCGATTCTTATTTAGCATCATGAATGGTTAATTGCTATGATAAGAAAAACTGACTGAAGCACTTGTTTTATAGGATTTTGTTGGTATAAGTTGCATGTTTTCCATTGAGTCCTTCTGTGTTAATAATACTTTTGCACTCTTCAAACCAGGCAATATTATATAGTCAACTTTGAAAAGTAATGGTTCTTAAATCATTGTTCTTCCACCAGCTCTAACTCGAACAACTCAAATACCTGGAGCTTGAGCAAGGGCAATTACTCGTGAAAATCCATAAGCTTCCAATGATCAAGAAAATTATATAAGCAAGTAAAACTTTTCTTGGTTTTAAAATTGACGTTTCCTTATTAAATTGTCCAGAGTTGCACGCTGGCCATAAATTCGACATTTGAATGAGTAAATGTTGCATGCATCTGATGACCAAGGTGACTCCATAAATGAATTTCATATAACACTATATATTAGGAATATGCCCTTTTAAACTTCTCTACAATAGTTCTGTCTAGTAATAAAGGATTTTTTCACAACAAATGAAAGCAGACTTACAGTATTTTATCTGAACAAATGTAAAAGCCTTGTCCTAACTTAGAAGTTGGAACGTTTATTAATCTCAACTAAAATGGAATGGTTTGATGTGGAGCACTGAGATGGCATAGAAACTCTTTGATTTTGCTATAATTGATGATCTCTGGTGCTAGAGCCTATTGTGTTAATTGATAATATGATGTAGTATCATGTTACCTTAAGTGAAATTGGTATTATATATAATTGGTGAAAAAAATTTGTACTAAGTGCATTGTATTTTATCCTTTGGATTTTTAAAGGTGCATCAAATGGGTTCAGGAGGCTTTCCCTCCTGGTGGCGACTGCTCAGGACTAGTTGTGATTTATGAACAATGTGTCCGCACGTTTTGGCATGAAGAACGATACAAGGATGATCTACGTTACCTGAAAGTTTGGCTGGAATATGTATGCTTAGTTCATAATTTCCATTTTGTGCCTTGTTCGAGGCTGCACAATTTATATATTTGATGTCTGTTATAAATTAATGCTTGTCTTATGGGTTCTATAGATACTTCTGATAGTTACTCAGAATATTTAAAATGAATAACAGGCTGAGAATTGTGTTGATGCTGAAGTCATATATAGTTTTCTGGAGGCAAATAATATTGGGCTGACACATTCGTCTTTGTACATATCATATGCTTTGCACATGGAATGCAAGCACAAAATTAGAACTGCTAATGAAATCTTCAATCGTGGGCTATCTATGTAAGCTTTCTTTTTTCTTTCAAGATCTAGAAGTTAAATACGATGCTTGAAATCCTGTGATAAATGTGTTTTTTGGCGTTTTCCCAGAAATTTCTTATCTGTGATACATGTATATACACGTGAGAGACTTCGCATGGTCTTGTAAGTTATAAGTTCAGTGTTACACTTAGAGAATAAAGGGAAGTATCAGATACCATCCATCAAAATGAGGTGATATGTCTAACTAGTTGGTTTCCAGTTAATATAGGTTCTTAAGAAGGGATATCGGTTAATACATGAAATTATCTTATGAATCATTATATTTATTATCAATTTGGGTTGGGGTTAAATTATCTTTCCAACATGACAATATTGATAGTTTAACCATTTTTTAGTTATTATTTTGATGGGTTTGTTGACGTTTGAAGCTCCTTTAACATGAGTGCATTTGCATAGTAATGCGCTTCAAGGTAGATGGACTTGTACTTGTGTTTTTGGATCTTCTGTCTTTCTATTTTACTTTTCATTCAGGTCATAGAGATGATAGTTATGTTTCTAGCATTTATTGAATCACAAAGTATTTACACAAACTTTTCGGCTTAATACCTAAACTTGAAGGTTTTTGTCTAAGGTGGCCAACTCTCTGGACTTATGGGAGCCGTTTTAACAAGTTTTAGAGTTTCTTGTTGATATTTATCTTTAACTTTTCTTGTCATTGAGGTCATTTCCTATTAATTGTGGGATTTGATCCAAGTGTAACCTGATGTTTTGCTGTTCTTATAGATATTTCTCATAACAACAACATCAAACTAAGCCTTTTTGCCAATAAATTTTTTATTGCAGAGCTCTTGTGAATATTATAAGAATTTCATGAACTGCTCTTGCTGCAGGATTTTTTTAAAAAAAAACTGCTTTAGCTTAGAAATATTCATCATCTTTTGCTCGTGATTACAAACCAAATTTTCCAGTTTAAAGTCTATGATCTTCCCAGGATGTCTTATTTCTTTAATAAATATGCTTTTGTTAATTTAGAGAGAATCTAGCAACTTCTTTATACTTCTTAATGTGTAGGATGTTACCGACATATAGCTGAAACTGAAATTGAAGGAGTTCTTCAGAAGATTTCACACCACTTCCAAATTTCTTTTGCGCATAAAGCAAACCGTAATTTCTTTGATAAATATGCTTTTGTTAATTTAGAGAGAATCTAGCAACTTGTTAGAAGTTATAATGTTGACAAGATATAGCTTAAAGTAAAATTGAATGAGTTTTTTTCACAAGTTTCCACTCCGCTTCCATATTTCATTTTTAATCTCACAATGAGCAAGCCCGATGTTTTCCTCTTCTTCTTTTTTTCTGTTACTGTTTTTCTCTGTGGCTGAATAAATCTGTGTTTAATTTCACATGTTGCTAAGTCAGACGAATTTTTTATCCTCATGGTTCTCCTAATGATGATTCTTCTTGAATTTCTCTGCCTACTAGGAATGCTCAACCAATTGAAAAACTGAAGGCAGCCTACAAGAAATTTCTCGCTCGTTCAATGAGACGACCAAAAGCCTCAGATGTATGCAATTTTTTGCCTTTTGGGTGCTTATTTATTTTACTTCTGATTTCCTTATCTGTTGTTTCTTGATTTGATTGGTGGTTCTGACCACAATACTGCCATTGCCAATTATCAGGAGGACATAATGGAGAACCATTTATCATCTCGAAGCTTTGGAACTGTCTTGGCTAGGGGAGAAACAAGTGCGTTATATCTATCTTTCTGTCTTTTGAAATTCGGTTGGCTAATACTTTATTACGACTGCAGGAAACCAAGCTTCTGAGAGTTCTGATCTTTCTAGGAAAAAAATGAAGATTGACAGGTAATCACATATTTATATGCTTGAAGATCCTCAAACCAGCTTTCTTTCATTAAACTTGCAAAACGAAACACGAGTTATCCTTCCGCTTTGTTTGGTCAAAATACAAACACAACAAGGGAAAAGAAAGAAAGGTTTTCCCCACTTTTCTTCCATTTTTTCTTCTCTTGGCACAACTTCTCTATTCGATCTCAATTTATACCACCTCCATGACTACCACCATCAACCCCCAATACCACCTTCATGACGTCTGGGCTACATGAATCACACTAATAAAAGGAAGAGGTAGCTAGCCAGGTTTTGAATACCATGATGGTGTTAATTTAGACATCATGGAACTAACCTGCCATTTTCTAAATAATATGCTTCACACTCTTTAATATTTCTACTAGATTATACTCCGTGAGGGTGACCTACTAGAGGGCTGTAAAAACCTTGAATTAGGATTGCTTTGCTGATTCAGATGCATTTGTGACATTTGTCAATGCTTCACACTCTTTAATATTTCTACTAGATTCTACTCCGTGAGGGTGACCTACTAGAGGGCTGTAAAAACCTTGAATTGGGATTGCTTTGCTGATTCAGATGCATTTGTAAATGCAATATCTAGTTCAATATACCTGACTACTGATGTTGCTGATGAAATCCTGAAATCCATTATTGTCGATAAGCTGATATGGATTTTGATCTGAACCTTATTTTGTCATTCTGTCTTTTAGGACTCCTGGAGCTTCGTTATCCATTTATAAAGATAGCAGCCGGGATCCAACACTGGGTCATCATTCAGAAATGCCAAAGTTAGAAGTAAAACCCTGGCACTCACTCGGTGCTCGAGCAGAAAGAAATAAAGAGAACAATGCAATTCCTTCCAAATGGACATCAAATAAGGTAAGCAAGCTTTGAACTCTAATCAATTTCATATATCATTATGAAGTAGCAAACGAGCGCTGAAGTTAAAACTACTTCCAGATTCCTCAGAGACCTAATACAAGAATTGGAAGACCAGCTGCAGGCCCGTCTATTGAGATCTTTGTGGATGAGGAATGTTCGGGGTAAAGTACATAAGTGCCGTTTCATTTTTAGTGTAATCGAAAATGAATTCATTATCGGACATTCAACTTTCATTTATGTATGCTCACTTATTTCTTACAGAGAACGTAAGGTAGACAATGAAGGGGACAAGTCTTCAGTTCTGCAGCTTAGACCTGGAGATGGTAAAGATCTCAAGAAGTGAGTGGCAGTCTTGTTAAGATTTTCTTCACACCAATAATTCTTTGTTCAGATGTGAATTACAAGTTTTCAAATGGTTCTCTTTCAGGGAAACGGAGCTATTAAGGGAGCATCCATTGCGTAATTTCCCTCCAAGTTCTCTGCCCAGATAAATGGAATACAAGTCTATCCCTGTTGTGGTTTGTGTATTAATGCATGGATTAGCAGATATATCCAGAACTTGATTCTTATTTTTATTGATGAATTTGAGGAAAACAATATTTTTCATTTGAATTTCATTTTTGTTTCTAGAGAGAACAATTCTTCACGAGTTGCATTTTTCCTATGCAACTCTTATTTGGCATTCTTATTAATATGCTGTCTTGATGTTGAAATTGTTGTTATGTGGGGTTCGTTTATTTTCTTTTAAGGATTTGTTACTAGTGATGGTGTAAAGTGGACTTGAGTCAACATATCATGGCATCATGTCAAGTTGTGTCGTAATGTCAAACTCTTTGAATCTCGCATCACAACTATTTGTCATCCGTGCAATAGTAGTCTCACTCAATTCTACTACCTTCCACTTTCTCCATCACGAGTCTAGATGTGACTCATTACTTATTTCACCTACAAAGCTTTCTAGCAAGTAAATACCTGAATGCATCTCTGCGTTGTACTTGGTGCCAAGGTGCTCGCCTATTTGCAATGTACATCGTCATCGATGTTTCCACCTCTGTTGGACCCAACTTAGCTAACTTATCTGCATGCTTATACACAACATATAATCCTCTCGAAGCATACTCGATGAAGGGGAGTTCTTCTAGCTCCGTTCGGAGCATTAAGGGTCATTCACATGTCCCATAATGTAATCATTGTGCTCGTCACTTCCTATGGACATATTAGCTCATTGCTTGCCTCAATGCCCTTCATTAAGATCTCGCCCAAGCAGAGTCGTCTAATAATTCATGGCTAACTTGAAGTGCCGAGGTGTCAAACTAGAAAGAAAGATACTGGTCATCCCTTAAGAGATGTCTAAAAGGCACAAAACCAAAACATAAAGTTGGGGTTCAAGATGGCACGATTCCAGCTTTCCCGCTTTCTTTGATCTCTCACACCATACACATTCCAACAATATCAACAACTTGCCATATTCGTCCAACTATGCGGCGTTGTCCCACGACAGCATTTCTAGCCAACGGACCTCGCGGCAAGGCTAGAACCCATAGAAAATGGACAAGAATGCGAGGCCTTTACTCAATAGCTAATTCGACCTAGAGGTGTTACCATATCTTCATCATATCTTTTGGAGTATAGCAATGCTCTATCGGTAACTTCAGACTCCTTTCGGGTGCCCAACGAAGGCCAATCGCTGCCTGATAAG
Organism: Forsythia viridissima; assembly: GCA_030279155.1. Classification (NCBI taxonomy): domain Eukaryota; kingdom Viridiplantae; phylum Streptophyta; class Magnoliopsida; order Lamiales; family Oleaceae; genus Forsythia; species Forsythia viridissima. The sequence continues at coordinate 15,607,418 of CM059036.1, forward strand.
TTCATGAGGAACTTTAGCCCTCCCTTGAGGTCCTTAAAGTAGGCCCTCAGTTGCCCATGCGGCCCCTAAAGATATGCACCTTTTGCGCATAAGGATAGCTCGCAGACTTCTCTTTAGTGTGGACAGATGCACTAGGAAAGTTGGCCGACTGCTCACCAAGCATGCCCCAAGGTACAGAGAAATAACTCAAGTGACAAGCATAATTTTCATAACTGATGCTCCCGACTTCGAAATAACGCTCTGTTTGATTCGTAGAGAAACCAACATCTTCAATATTAAGTCCAAAAAGTTTCAACTCCTACAAGTATCAGGACTTACCACGACGTTACTGCATCTTAGCTCAGATTGATATACATTGACTTCCTACTGTTAGACGTCTATAGAATTTTTTAGGACTATATATTAGAAAGTAGCACCTCATTATTTGTTTCTTTATTATTTATTTAGTTGATTTAGCTTTTATGATTGGAGGTCGAGTTTTATGCCCCTCCCATGCATTTTTTATAAGTTATTTATATATGGTTGGGGTATTAGAACCCCCCTATAATTTTATGATGGAGGCTTGACAGTTACACTGGGGATGTGATAGTGTGGACAGATGCACCAGGAAAGCTGGCCGACTGTTCACCAAGCATGTCCCAAGGTACAGAGAAATAACTCAAGTGACAAGCATAATTTTCATAACTGATGCTCCCGACTTCGAAATAATGCTCCGTTTGATTCGTAGAGAAACCAACATCTTCAATATTAAGTCCAAAAAGTTTCAACTCCTACAAGTATCAGGACTTACCACGACGTTACCGCATCTTAGCTCAGATTGATAGACATTGACTTCCTACTGTTAGGGGTCTATAGAATTTTTTAGGACTATTTATTAGAAAGTAGCACCTCATTATTTATTTCTTTATTATTTATTTAGTTGATTTAGCTTTTATGATTGGAGATCGAGTTTTATGCCCCTCCCATGCATTTTTTATAAGTTATTTATATATAGTTAGGGTATCAGAACCCCCCTATCATTTCATAGTGGAGGCCTGGCAATTACACTGGGGATGTGATAGTGTGTTGAATAAAAAAAATAGTTATTGCCCTCAATATGAAATTACGACAATGTCAATGCCTGACACTGTCGCCTTCAACCCCTACGTTTCATAATCAAACAGACTCTAATTGTTGTTTGCCTTGGTATGAAGCTTCTTAACTCCTTAGGTATGATCTTCGTAAAGAGACTTCCCAATTGTTAATGTTCTCTACTCATCGTACGATGTTGCTACTACACGACCAGTTATAATCCCATCTCAAGCTAACTTGTCTCATCATCTCCAATGGTCATGGACATTAACGTTCAGCTAAGTTGCAATCCGTGACACGTAGACTAGCTAAGGAAAAACTCTTGGGTGACAAGCACAAGTTGACCGCTATCCCCTTCGACTGCAATATTCAAAATATGTAAATCAGAAAACCATCAAGTACGTATACAAAAAATTGCACGAGGTTACAATTACAAAAAGCATAATGGGAGTTCGAGCATGTTCGGTGTAGTTTTTTTAGGAACAAATGGATTTTTTTGGTATTTTATTGACTTTTCAAACTGTTTTGTAGTATAAAAAGATTGAAAAGTCAAATATTGTAGGTAAAAAATTAGGTTTTTTGGGGGGAAAAATGGCTACCGAACATGCTCAATTTGCTATTTTAACACTAAATTTGATATTATTCACGAGTTCAAAGTAATCGTACCATAAAAGTGAAAAGTTGAGTATTTAAATATCCAAACAAAAGATTAGGGCTCAATTTGTGAAGTTCTATTGCAATTTTTCCTAACGTATGTGACCATCGATTGACTTTGTCAAGAGTGAATCACAATAATTTATGTGGAAGGATCTCCAATACTTCCTCGAGCAATCGAGCTTTACTTTTCATTGGCAAATGTGTTTGAGGAAGCATTTGTTGGAAGTTGTCTCTTTGCCGATTACCATCTTTATCTCTTCCTCACATAAACATCACAAAAATATAGATTTCTTTTAGGCTTCAGCTCTTGGTTTGATACAATTTAGGTTTAGATGTACAACTAGAATTAATTAATGTATCGATGTCCAATGAATATCGATTCAATCTCTATATAAGTAAAAGCGGTTGTTTATGGCATCTCAAACTTTAGAAATTTTAATTTCAAATAATTTTAATAAATAAAAATTTTATTTTAATAAATTTAATTTATAGAGAAAATATTTTTTGTTAAACAAAGTGGTAAAATACATGAATATTACTGAGAATAAGTTCCATAATTAACAAAATGAAAATAAAAATAATAATTATAATGAAGTTTTTGTCGGTGATGATATAAAAAATAACTGTCCTAATAAATTTAACTACCTATAGAATTTTTGTCGGTAATAAAATAGTAAATATAAAAATTAATATTATTTTAGAGATTGTTGTTGGTAATAAAATAAAAACGAAAAAATAATTTAAGATTTATGAATACATTTTCAGTTAGTAATATTAAAAATATAAATAGTTTAATATATTTAATTTATTGACAAAAAAATATCTGAGGCTATAAATATCTGTCTGATGGATTAGGCACGTGTCTCTCACATAAAACACTAAAGTTGCAACTTTTTTGCTGTTAGTGATGTCGTAACCAAACCCCACGTGCTAGGTTTTATTACTTTTTTTTAGGATATTGAACATTTTGGCTTCTTTTCTTTTGAGTGAAAGAGAAGGAAGAACATTGATTTTCAGTTAGTAATAAAATAAAAATTAAAAAATTGTTTAAAATTATGAACACATTTTCAGTTAGCAATATTAAAAATATAAGTAGTTGAATAAATTTAATTTATAGACAAAATATTTGTCAATAAAAAAAAGTAATAAAAATATTTAAATTAAATACTAATAAAAATTTCGAATAATTGAGAAATAATTTATTTGTCGATAATATTATAAAAATAAAATAAAAAGACATTTTAACTTATGTGTTGGAAACTTATAAAGAAATAAAAAGAAAATGTAGAAATAATTAAATTTCGACGGTGATATCGACGATTTTCTATCAACGAATGAAGTACTGTCGGTGATTATCGACGACGTTGTTTTTGGTAATCGCCGACAGAGGAGTGTTGTTGGTTGTCAACCGTTCAATGTTAGTAATTCAATCCAAATCATTGATATATATTGGTTATCTTCAAAATCTTTGACGATAATATGTTAGCGATTACTGACTTTCTAGTGATCATTTGTAACATTAATTTATAGGTTTATTTGCACAAATAGTCCCTGACTTTTGTACTTATTGTGGGTTGAGGACCTATCTTTTTATTTTTGACAGTTAAGCCCCTATTTCAAATGTTTTGACGTCAATGATCCTTTTCATGAATTTCCATCCAAATCACCGTGAAAAATTGATGGTAGAAATTTTTTTATTTAAAAAGGTCTTATTTGCACAAATGGTCCCTGACTTTTGTAAAGAAAAATTTGCAGCAAAAGTCCCTAATCTTTCAAAAAGTGTTGAAAAGTCCCATAACTTTTTAATTCTAATACATATGATCCCAATTTTTTTTGACAATTTTACCCACAACTTAAATGAATTAAAAATAACCCACAAACCTTTTCAAAAATACAAATAAGTCCTAAATCTTTTTATTTTTTACAGATTTATATTTAAAATAATAAAAAATGTGTCATCAAGTCCCAAAATTTTTAATTTTGTTCACCAAAATGACATTTAAAATGTGTTTGATTAAAATCAGATTTTTTTAGTAAAAGTTGTTGAAATGAGTGGTTGAAAAGTTGTGGGACCATAAAATGTGTGGTTAAAATTAATTGTTGACTTTGACTTTAGCTTTTTAGCAAAATCAAAATTAAAAACAAACGGGTTTTTAGAGTCTCTACAAATTTTGTCCAGTGGTCCATTAATTAACAAAAAAATTATACCTATGATCAAAATTTGACCAATTTTTAAATTTTAATTTATTTTTCATACCAATTTTAAAAAAAAGTGGTGGTGGGCTGAAGATTGTGAAGAATTTTTTTAAATTATTATTTAGTAATTGGTAGAACTGGCAAATAGGCTAGATGGACTGGCCCAACCTGAAATTAGACGAGCCACATAAAATTTTTAATTTTATTTTGTTTTTTTTTTACAAAATTATAAGTAATTATTTTGAAAAATAAGTTAAAAATGTAAGTTGGGCTGACCCATTGGCCCTGTGGCCCAAAATCAGGCTTGGTTGGCCCAGCAAATACTTTGGGCTGGGTTGGCCTAGCAAATACCAGCCCATGTAAAATTGGGTCAGGATTAGTCCAGTTCAATCTTTTATGTGGCCCGTCTAATTTCAGGTTGGGCCAGTCCATCTAGCCCATTTGCCACCTCTACCAATTACTACATAATAATTAAAAAAAAAAAATTCTTCACAATCTTCAGCCCACCATCACATTTTTTTAAAATTAGTATGAAAAATAAATTAAAATTTTAAATTGGTCAAATTTTGATCATGGGTATAATTTTTTTATTAATTAATAGACCACTGGACAAAATCTGTAGAGACTCTAAAAGCTCGTTTGTTTTCAATTTTGATTTTGCTAAAAAGCTAAAATCAAAGTCAACAATTAATTTTGACCACATATTTTATGATCCCACAACTTTAAAACCACACATTTCAACAATTTTTACTAAAAAAATCTGATTTTAATCAAACACATTTTAAATGTCATTTTGGTGAACAAAATTAAAAATTTTGGGACTTGATGACACACTTTTTATTATTTTAAGTGTAAATCTGTAAAAAAAATTAGGACTTATTTGTATTTTTGAAAAGGTTTATAGGTTATTTTTAATTCATTTAAGTTAGGGGTAAAATTGTCAAAAAAAATTGGGATCATATGTGTTAGAATTAAAAAGTTATGGGACTTTTTAACACTTTTTGAAAGATTAGGGACTTTTACTGCAAATTTTCTTTTACAAAATTCAGGGACCATTTGTGCAAATAAGACTTTTTTAAATAAAAAAATTTCTGCAGTTTCACGTGATTTGGATGGAAATTCATGAAAAGGATCATTGACGTCAAAAACATTTGAAATAGGGGTTAAACTGTCAAAAATAAAAAGATAGGTCCTCAACCCGCAGTAAGTATAAAAGTCAGGGACCATTTGTGCAAATAAGCCTTAATTTATATATATATATTTGAGAAGCCCTCGTCAATTATATTTTTGCTTAAGGCCTTTAAGTTGTCTTCAAATGCTCGTGATAAGGTATCATGATTGGATCAAATCTTACCTCTTTTTATTATAAATAGCACACGTTTCTCTCCGTACATGACTTAATGTTCCTTATCTTTAGATTTAAACCATGCACATATATTCAATGTTCATAATTGAAGAAAAAAGTGGGCATAGAGAAGGTGCCCCATATATGAAGAAGGTACGGAAAAAGTGGGCATAGAGAAGGTGCCCCATATACGAAGAAGGTATGGAAAAATGTTGTCAACTTATTTCGACCGCTTAATGCAGACTTAAACGTCAAAAGTCGCACATCTTTTTATTTTTTATTATTTTATCAATATTAAATAAGCTAACCAAATAAATATAATAACTAAAATATTATTAAAAATAATAAATTATTAAATAGTTTTAAAAATAATGAAATAATTTATTATGTTTAGACTTATTAGACTTGTGACATGAAATTACCGCATTGCCAAACATTGTGCCTTCTGCATCCATGAATATATCTAGAGATAATTGTATATTTGGTCTTCAACTTTTTAAAAACGTTAGAGATATACCCATAACCTTTAAAAAAGTACCAGACATCTCAACCGACTCAACGTTTGAAAAACTTGGTATGCTAGGTCCTTTATGATGAAATTTCCCTTCCATTTAAATAAACAAAAAAAAAACAAGAAAAAAAAATAATTGAAAACTAACCAAATGTACCCAAAAAAATAAAAAGTAAGAAATGTACCCCCAAAATATAAAAAGTAACAAAGAGGTCATCTTCTTTATCAAACCTTAAAATCCAAAATCCACCACTATCCTCAAAAACCCAAAACTAAACTCAACATCTTTCGAGGTATGTGTTAATGTGCATTAATTTCTTAAAGCAGCCGATACCAGCTATTCCTCCATGCTTGCAGGTATTATTATACGTTCACTTGACATCTAGTGCATTTGTTGCTTATATTTTTACTTTTAGATTTCTGATAGAGATACATTTCTGTGTGAAAAATGAGTTGTATTCTTATGTGCGATATGATTTAATGATGTTAGATATTCTAAAAGATAAGCTTTTAAATTGCTTTCATAACACTAGCTGATAACTCATCTTTGTCTTCAAAATAAAATAATCTTGATGATGATTTAGTTAACTTGGTAATTATGTTAGAGCGATCTTTATGTATGTTTTTGATAATAAGGAACTGGTTTTTAGTTTCATTAAATAACTAGTGAATTTCTTTTCAGTAAAACTTGGAATTACCATTCCTCTGTGTGGGGGTTGTGTTTGTCTTTACTTTGATTATATCTTTATCATCCTTCTACAGAGAACGGACATCACTTACTCTGTAACTATAGACAATGTTGAATGTGCTTATTTCGATCAAGTGGAAAATCTTCGTGATTTTAGGTCCCGGAACAGGGAAAGTATTGGTCAGTGGTAGCCCAAACAGCGTTTCTCTGGTTTCTTCACCTCTAGGCGTGAATAGAAATGCAGCTATCAATTGGGATATGCTATACAAGGCTACATGGGATTTTGGGTTTTGGGGGATGATTGTGGATTTTGAATTTTGAAGTTTGATAAAGAAGATGGCATCTTTGTTACTTTTTATTTTTTTAAGGTACCTTTCTTACTTTTTATTTTTTGGGGTACATTTAGTTATTTTTCAATCATTTTTTCTTTTTTCTTGTTTTTTCTTTTATTGTTTATTTAAAGAAAAAGACAATTTTGTCATAAATGACCTATCATGCCAAGTTTTTCAAACGTTGGTGATGTTTATTGCTATTTTTAAAAATTGGGGGTATATCTCAAGATTTTTGAAAGGTTGAGAATCAAATATACAATTATTCCATATATCTATACATATTTGAAGTGTGTTTCTTCTGATAACCACGTTAACGTGTTAGCAATTCAGCTGAACAGTGTAATTGGCCACCCTACTTGAATTTGTGGACTTGGGCTTTCTTGTGTCTAACTTCTAAGAGTGTTTTTAGGTGTTTAGGAAGGATTCGATTTTAAATGATTTTTTAGTATCATTTTTTTAAATAGTCGAACCTATGTTTGGGAGTATTTTATCCAATTATTTTGAGTAAAGAAATGCAAGGATAATTTGATTTGACAGAGTGAAGTTGATTTAGCAAGGTCCAAACAAGTTTCATTTATTTAATTTATGCTATAATGGTAATTTTCCATATTAGTGGGAATTTACCAAAAATTTTTATTACAAAAATCTAAAAGGTATGATTTATGGACAATTTTCAAAACTGTTTGGATATAAGAAGGGAAAAGTCTCTAATGTATGACTTAAGAGAAAATAGCAAACTTGGTTCCTCCAACATTTCAAAAATATAAGGGCTATGCCCCTAATATTTTTAAAAATAGCATTAGACATCTTCAACATTTGAGAAAAATAGGCATGGACAATCATTTATGGTCAAATTGTCATCCCTTTTAATAAACAAAAAACAAAAGACAAGAAAAAAAAAAAGGAAAATAAAAAATAACTAAATGTACTTCAAAAATTGAAGAATAACAAAGAGGCAATATTCTTCCTTCATTCCCACCCACCCCAAGTTGTCGCCACACGTCACTGTTGCAACCAGCCCTCCACCATCGACGCTCAAGCAACACATCAAATAAACCAATCTACAATACACATATTACAACGTGTTCAACACAAAGATTGCAAAATGGTTGTTAAATGTAAGATGTGTACATGCGGTGATAGTATCCAACTCTACGATAATTCATATTCGAATATACGAAGTGCACTTCGCTCAAAACAAAGTTTCGCCATTTACCAAATCATCAAACCCAAAAAATCCCCGAACTGATGTCTTGAGAGCTCCCAAACAAGAATCCAACCACTCCCCTCTCAATATCATCTTAGCCCTCTAATACAAAATCCTCGAACTGATGTCTCAAAACAAAACTTCGTCTTTACCGATGAAAGAAAAGCAGCCATGTAATCTTCTTTGGTAATGCTTTTGATCATTTAGGTGCTTCATAATTGGGTCTTCAGTGAAAACAAAGCTGAAGGAACAAGGATTATTCAAGAAATGCCAATGGCTGACATAGAGAGAAAAAGTCAGACATTGTAATCCAAAAAAATCAAACAGAAATCTTCCAGGAGTATTTCAATGCCAAACTTTCTGATCTGAAGGCCACTAAAAATGGTACATTCATTCCAAGAGAATACCTAATTGTCTAGATCTTCTCCACAACAAGTAGAAATTGTGTTATTTACTAGTTTTTTCTATTAATTTTTGGCTATTTCAAAACATCGGCAACTTGGGAGTGGTGGTGGTTGGGTGTGAAGGAATAAGATGATTTCTTTCTTATTCTTCATTTTGGGTATATTGAATTATTTTTTTTATTTTTTATTTTCTTTTGTTTTTTTATTTATCTAAAGAGGATATGGATGGCAACGGAACATCGGGAGGGAGGGGACGGAAAGTTTTTTTTATTTATCACCCTGTTTAATTAATTAATTAATTTTTAATTTTTTTTAAAATACGATTTAAATTTTAAAACTTAAAAATAAAATAAAATAAAATAAAAAGATTCAATGTCGGTTTGGGGGTGGGGACCTTGATCCCCGTCCTCGTCCTGATTACTAACGAGGTGGGGATTCTCCCTTCATTCGAGGTGGGGTAAGGCAGGACGGGTCAGGTGTGGATTTTTGTCATCCCTAAAAGGGGAGGACAATTTCGTCATAAAATATCTACCACGCCTATTTTCTTCAAACGTTGATAATGTTTGATACTATTTTTAATATTATAAATATATCTTTTATGTTTTTGAAAAATTGAAGACGAATTATATTATTTTCTTATGATTCAATTACAATTTTTCCAATTAAAATACACGTCCTCAATAATAATAATAAGAAAAATTGAATACATTTAAATAGTTGTAGAATTTGAACCTATCATCTATCTTAATTAGGTTTATTTACAAAACAAAAAGAAAAGGAAAAAAAAAAAACATAAAAATGGAAAGTTACGAGCACTATATCTAGAATCTTCTTTCCATTTACCCAATTACCCTTGAGAAATTGGGATTTTCTCCTAATTTCAGTACTGCTACACGGTTTTCTATTTCTATCTTCTCTCGATTCCATCTATCAACCCATAAAACCCTAGCTAAGTGATTATCAGTAGTCAATAATTAATCAATCAATAAGCAATAATGGCGGAGCACTTGGCGTCCATATTCGGAACGGAGAAGGACCGAGTTAACTGCCCGTTTTACTTCAAGATCGGCGCGTGCCGCCACGGCGACCGTTGCTCCCGCCTCCATAACCGCCCCACAATCTCCCCGACGCTCGTCCTCTCCAATATGTACCACCGTCCGGATATGATAACCCCCGGCGTCGATGCCCAGGGCCAGCCCATCGACCCCAAAAAGATCCAGGAGCATTTTGAGGATTTTTATGAGGATATATTTGAGGAGCTCAGCAAGTTCGGCGAGATCGAGACCCTCAATGTTTGTGACAACCTTGCTGATCATATGATTGGGAATGTTTATGTTCAGTACAAGGAGGAGGATCAGGCTGCTGCTGCTCTCCAGGCTTTGCAGGGGAGGTTTTATTCAGGTCGGCCAATTATTGCGGATTTCTCTCCGGTGACTGATTTTCGTGAGGCTACGTGCAGGCAGTTTGAGGAGGATAATTGTAACCGTGGTGGGTATTGTAATTTCATGCATGTCAAAATGATTGGGAAGGAGCTTAGGAGGAAGCTGTTTGGGAGTCACCACCGTAGATTCAGGGGAAGTAGGAGCCGCAGCAGGAGTGTGAGTCCCCCGCAATACCACAGGCGAGAGAAGGACAGGGATAGGGACTATGATCCGCGCGATAATCGCAGAGGGGATTATCGAGGTGGTAGTGCGAGGAGGAGTGGTAGCGACAAGCACGGGAGGTATGAGGGAGAGAGGAGGAGGCATGGGGCGAGTCCAAGGAGGAGCAGGAGTCCCGTGAGAGAAGGAAGTGAGGAGCGTAGAGCTAGGATTGAACAGTGGAACCGAGAGAGGGAGGATAAACAATAGTGTGATGCAAGTATATTCTTCAACTTCAGATGAGGGTGGAAATGGAGCTGGGTAGTTATGCAGTTTTTGTACTTCTGGTGATTGTTCTAGGCTCTGAATGCTATATAATTCTTATGCTTATTAAAAACTTCAGAATGTTGTTTTCCTTTCTTTCATGGAATGATGATGGTGAATTTAGAATGTCTTTCAATTTGATTTTTTTTTTTAAAAAAAATCTAGATTGAAGACCGGTGGCCGTTGTTTATAGTTCTCATTACAAGGGCTTAACATGCTTCATTGTGTTACCATGATGCTTGTATATATTTGCTCTTGTTGTTCTTTGTTGTGAAACTTATGCGCAGTACTGGTAATTTTTCTGTTTGTATGTATGTTTTCAATTTTCATACATTTAAAATTTCAATGAGTTATCATAATTGACAAGACATGTCTTATACATGTTTCAGTTCCACACATACCTTCAGCTACCTAATTGCAAAGCTCCACATCAACAAAGGACAGTAACAACGCGGCCATCTTATAGCCATTACATTTTCAATGTGGCATTTGTGTCCCGTCCCATCCTGAAGTGCCTTTCTGTGCCAGTAACGACGCAGTTCAGATTTTTTTGCTCTTAGTGTTATTTTTAACCCTAATATCAATGGTGAATCTTCTCAAGATTTGTTTTTGATTTCCTAACAATGTTTGTTTGGTGGCTATTTTGACAATTTGTCGAGACCAAGTACCTTTGAATGCTAGTTTATTTTTCAGTGCCTGTGTTTTTAAGGTTTTTCACTGCGGAGGTTATGGTGGTTTTAGATTAACTGAATTGCTATTAGATTAATGAATGCTATTAAGAATGCGTGTGATGGAGTTAGTCGTGGATGTGATTTGTAATAGTGGTAGTAGTAGAGCCATGGAAAATAATAAAAATATTTTAGGAAAAGTAATTAGTTTAGATTTTATTTGTTTTGGTGTGATTAGATTAGATTTGTTTTGATAAGACCTTCATATGGTTAAATTTATTAGAAGTTCCCTTCAAGGCTTCAATATAAATTGTTTACAAATTACAAGAACAGAAGAAAATCTGGATTCAATTTGCAGACAACTTTGAGAATTAATGTGATTTACGCTTAGACTGATTGTTTCTTCCTTCTGAATTTATCTTGGATCATGTTTTTATAAAAGTGATTGTTTTAGGTATTTAGATTTGATTATTAATAAGAAAGGAACAATCGAAGAGGGTGTAATGCATTGATTAGAGCCATTTGGATGAAATGGAGAAATGCTATAGGAATTATGTGTGATGGAAGGATTCTTGTAAGGTTTAAAGGTCAATTCTATAGAATATTTGTTAGACATGCTGTGTTTTATGTACTGAGTGTTGATTGTTTGGGGACAAAATATCAAAAGGATGAACGTAGTGGAAATGAGAGACAAGAAATTGGAATATATGCGAACAAGTTGATTTGGTTTTAAGAGGACCGAAGGTGGTTGGGGCACTTAAAGTGTCTCTGTTTATAAGAGTGATGAAATCTCGGTAGAACATGTTAGAAGAGAGATATGCTTAGTTGTGGTTGCTGAACGTTTAATTGCTTTAAATCTTCCAGTAGAAATGAATTACACAGATTGGCGAAAAATGATTCATGTGAATGTTCACAATTTTTTTGGGGAACAAGGCTTTTGTTGTTGTAATGAAGTGGGAATGAGAGATAGAATAAAGAGCGTTTGCTTGTTATTGGTTTTGTCAGAATTATGAATGAGTTTATATGTGCATTGTGGTGGCTGCCCAAATTTAGAATTGTCATTTGCTCCACTCATAGCATCTTGAGTAAAATTTATGTTTTGGGTGAAACCAAATGGTGTGTTTGAAAGAGGCTACAAGTTAATTAGGCAAAAATCCTCTCTCGACGTCTTATTTCAACCTTCGGTGCCTAATGAAGTTCTTAAGGGAAATAATACTGGTAGGGTAAAACATGCACACATTAGCAAGATAGAGGGTTCGGGCGAGACAGCTGATAAATTATTATTTTCAGAGATTATTGGATTGTTACTGGATCTTCATAAACTGTCATAATTGGAAGCAGATCTGATCTAATTCATTAGGCAGTAAAATGGAGTCCAATGTGTTGGGAGTTAAGAATTGCAACAAGTACAAACATTAGTAGTTTTGCCACTGAAGGTTTTAATGTTGAATGTCTCTCACATTTGTCACGAATTTTATGTGCCATCTTTTTAGTATCCATGAGCTTTTTCATTTTCAAGCTCAAAGGTCTCTTTATTTGTGAGCTATCAGTTATTTTGCCAAAATCTTCTGTGGCGGCATTATTTTCTTCTAAATGTGGGAATCCGTGGCAATAAACTGTGTTGATCATTGTTTGCTTTGTTTCTTGATTCTCGATTATGCTAATAATGACTGAACGGTCTATTATGAGTTTTCAGACTGCCAGCTTTCGATTATTATCTACTGCTTCTACTCTCTTCCCCCCGAGGGGGCTAGGGGGTAACGATCCGCTTCTGAGCAACTGTGCTGCCCTTCGACCTGACTATTCCTACAGGTTTTAGATTTTCTCTCGTGTTTGGAATTGAAGTTATGCCAAGTTATAAACTCATGTCTCCACTTGGGATGATTGGGTTTTCGCATGTATTTTACAAGAATATGGTTTTCTCTACTTAAAATTCTTCTTTATTACTTGTCTAAAAATTTCCTGATGTATGCTTCTAGGGTTACTTTTCTGATGCCATAAATTGCAGTTGAACTTGATATTGGAAATGCTTAAATAATCATGCAAGTATAAATTCTTAGAGGTGAACAAATAGGCTAGCAGTCGTAGACGTTTTCTAAAATTTTTCTCAGAACTCTTGTGAGTTGTGATGAATTTTGTGCAATTCCGATGTGTTGTGGGAATAACATATCACCTTCATTCTTGCAGTTTTCCATCGCCCCGATTCTAATTATCCTCCCTCGTACCATTGTATGAGTACTTGTTTTAGAACCTAATCAAGTTGCACTCTTCTATTTCCCTTTGTATTTGGGCACAAATGTGTGTGAAAGAAATTCAATATAGACTGGTATGTCATAGATGAATGATAGTGTTCCAATAGATAGATGATATAAAATAAGGATATTTACAAGTTAAGAAGTTCTATTTACAAGAATTACATGATTTTAATAGTATGTGTTTCCCTACAGACCAAAGATGTGAGGACTGATTTCTTCGTATTTTTTGGATAATACGATGATAGAGCAAGCAAAAGAATTTATTAAATCAATGTTTTATGTTTAATTCTCGTTTCTTGCAATTAGAAGTGGGAAAATATTATGGAAATGAATCCGCACGTGATTTGTACAAGTGCAATATAATATTAGTCATGACTAATCTCATTTTTATGTTATTTGAGGGAAAAAAAACAAAAAAATTTACATGTGGAATTTTTTAAAAATGATTTATATGAGTTTATAAGTTTGAAGATAAAAACCTACAACAAACTATAAAAAATTAAAATTTATTCGTATCACAATGTATATTTATGATAAGAGCATTTTTAATATAATAATATGGATTGTTGTACATGTAACAAGTAAAATAGAGACAGAGAGAAAATCAACTCCAATAAGGTAGTGGATTGAGATAATTATAATCTAATTATACAAAACAGTTGAGATAGATAAAATATAAAAATAATTAAATAAAAGATGATTAACACATATTTTGATGTAAATAAATTATAAAAAATTAAATAAAAATATTTAATATACATTTTGATAGAGCAAAATAATTAAAAAATAAATAGATAATGTCTAATACCCGTTTACATTGTTAGATATATTTCATTTATTTTCTTGTCATGTAATTAGTTTGGACGAGACTTTTTAGTGCAATCCATTGTATTGGAGATGCTACGAAACTTCCACACTTGAAAAACGCCATTTTGAAATGCTCGCGTCTGATTGGTCGAATGATGTCATCCGTACATCTATTTAAAACCGCAAAATATATCTCCTCGTAGACGTTTTCTTACTTTTCTTCAATTTTATTTTTTCGATTTTCTTTCCTTAATAATGATCGAAAATGGGGCGGTAGAAAATGAACAAATCGATTGGGACCATGTATTTGATTTGAATTTTGATTTCTTTGATGAGACCGCCGCCGAGGAATTATATTTCAACCCTTCTCCCGATTCGGGGCTGCTGTTGGTCGAGCAGTTGCCATTGAACGATTATTCGAATCAAGTGGAATTGTTTAACGCCGATGAGTTCTTGTCCGAAGTTCTTCTGGACTCGCCTGCCAAGTCTGGGTCGGATCAGGCTGGTGAAGTGATTGATGTTCCAAAAGCCAAGGATTTGGAGGGGCACGAGGTGGAGGAGGCAGATGTTCCACCGACCGAGAATAACGTTGTCCATGTTGTAAATGATGACGATCCCATTGTCAAAAAACGCAAGAGGTACTTTTTCCTTAAATCCAATTTTGTTGATTGCGTACTTTTTTTTTTTTATGATGAAGATTTGCCCTGTAAATAACATTTGGTGTTATGGTATATTATCACAGACTTAATAAATGATTAGTAAGTGCGAATTTTGTAAAGATTATGAGGATCTCACGAGCATGTTTGGCTAAAACTGAAAAAGAAGTGTTTTTGTTGAAAAGAAGTAAAACTGCTTTACTTCCTTTTAGAACATTGAGTCGTGGCCAATCTCCCGAAGAGGTTGCCGAGATAAGGTCAAAGACGCTCCCCGGAGCTGGAAGATGGTGGGTAAGCACCTCGATGAATAGTATATAAGTGCACCTACACCTTCAAAGAAATCCTATTTGAGATTAACGCGTGGCTTTAGTACCCTAATAGTACCTTTTAATATTAAGGCTCAACCAAACATGCTCTTGGAAATGTTAAAGATTTGGGACGTAACATAAATGAATTAATAAGTTGTATGGACTTTATACACAAACTACTAAGTTGTATGGAGTTTAAAGAAATATATTGCAATTTATTCGATTGTACTCGTATGAGACTTTGTTGCCTTGAACTGTAGATCTAGCTGTATTTACAGCAGTTTTGGCTAGGAATCAGTTTTTCTTTTGTCGTCACTCGGAAACTTTGCAGGTCCTGGAGAGTCCAAAATGGACTCTCCAATTGGTGCTGCTGATCATTGAAACTGTAGATTTTAGTTGTACTTACAGCATGTTTGGCTAGGAATATAAAGCAGCAAAGTCCGTTTTTCTTTTCACTTGTTCCCATTTTTTGGATTCTGCTCAAGAGTCCAAAATAAAGAAAATTACTTTTTAAATAAAAGAAAGGCAAGCCTTCAATGGTTAAAGCTGAGTAGAATCCCTTTATTTTCATAGCCAAAATAGGATTTGTTTTGGCTAGGGCGCCCAAATCAGCTATATATTTGACACGGGTTTGCCGTAATGCTGAAACTATGGCGAATGCATCTAGCGTCATTGATGCATAATTCCGAAGAAATGGTAAGATATGGGTAAGAGTTCTCGCGGATTTCCCTATTACTGGAAAACCTACAGAAGTGATAATGGGAAGAGGAAAAGGAAATCCTACGGGTTGGATTGCTCGTGTGTCCACGGGACAAATCCTGGCTCATGCATGCAGTTCAATTTGGACACTCCAATTTGTGCCGATGATACGTGAAATAAGTTCAATCCCTATGCGACCTGGATAGCCTATTTAATTTGTATGAATGGGGTTGGTACTCCAGCCTCAATTCAATCCAGTTACATATACTTTTGTGGACAAAATTGAAAATTCTTTTGAGAGAGCTGTCTTGTGAGACTTTACTAATGAAAAATATAGAAAGGAAATTGATTCCCTAGTTCTTTCATAAGAAAATTTAGTAAATATAAATATTCTTTTTTCTTTCCTATTCTCAGTATTCTTCTAACTATAATGTCTATGCTCCAGATTAGACTAGAAGGTTGGAGTAAGGGTAACTGATTTTATAACAAGCTAACAACATCAAACGCCCTATAAGGGTAACAATTTTAAACAATTATAGGTTATTTAGTTTAAAATTTAGCATAAGAAATTAATGGTCTTGTAGTCAACTTTTTTTAGTAAACGATAATATGTTGATTGGCTGGGTGCATAATTTTTTTGAAAATATACTTGATTGGTTATCATATTAATTCAGATTATTTTTTTCATAAAATTTTCACTTGAATTGAATTTTTCGAAATAATTCTGAATTAATCCTCGATATCTGGCTTAAGTGTTGATTTAAAAAATTTATACAACCAGAGCACCACATAGAATGTTCGATTCGGTTGGCTCGCTATCAATCCGTACAGCGTTACCTCTGATCTCCCAATCTATTTTCAAGTGCGAGTACTCGAGATGTGTAGGGCACCTCGAATGCTATGGAGAAATCTAGAGCAGTAGACAAGACAATTGAAAGAACACTAAGGATAGAAGAATCAGAATATCTATATTCATTAAGTTTTTCCTAAAGAGGATGGGACTAAACACTCTTTTATGTAATTTCTCACAAGAAAAAATGTTTTAGCCCTCTCAAATAACATGTTCTTTTTTTTTCCTCTTCAAAATACCCTTTGAATATGCCACCCCCCTTATTTATAAGATTTAGCTTACACTGCCGTCGGATTGGTACACTGCACATAAATGGAGGAGTCCAAAGAGGATTCCAGTAAACTTACTTGCAAAATAAATTTTTTAAGCTTAGCCAAACAGGCACTGTCGCACTTAGTCAATTTTGCTTGTGCGTATGTATCCTCTTAGAATGAATAACTCTGAAGGAGTTGAGTTTATCTCTAAACTGTCAGGCAAATGAGGAATCGGGATGCTGCAGTCCAATCACGAGAGAGGAAGAAAATGTACGTGAGAGATCTCGAGATGAAGAGTAAGTACTACGAAGCAGAATGCAAGAGGCTCGGGATGTTACTTCAGTGCTGTCTTGCTGATAATCAAGCTTTACGCCTGCACAACAACAAGGCCTTTGATGCTTCCAGGACCAGGCAGGAGTCTGCTGTGCTCTTGTTGGGTAATGACTCTAATCTCTCTCTCTTTTGTTTCTTTTAAGTTTGTTAAGTGGTCTAAGCTAATTAGTGATTGGGAAAAACCAGGCCGGGATTCAAAAGAATTATGGAAAGTCTTTCTTCCTAAATGACAGAAGTTACTTTTGCTTTCTTATATTGGCTATTTGAAGATCTACCTTGTCTTGTCTCTTATTATTGCTAGCTATCATTCTTATGGATCCTAATAGAATATTTTATGGTTTCATAATTTTTCACGGAGTGACCTTTTGATTTGATAGTGACTGAAGACTATTATTTCCTATACCATTTATCTGGTTCATTTCTCTGTAAATTGATCCATGATGTCTTGTCGGTCTAGCACCTTCGGTTATTGGTTTGAGTTACGTTGCCAAGGTTTCCATTTTTCTTCTTAGTTGCTGCTAGTTCAGTGACATAGATAGATGCATATTCTTCTATTATTGGAATTTCGTTATTAGTCTTTACCTGTCTATTTTTGCCCTACACTTTTTAAACAACCAAGAATAACCTATCCATAGATATCAGATACTATCCATGGTGGAGCCTCCTTTAGCAATATAAAGTAGGCATTTGCTTTGTAGTTTGATTCCCGTCTTCTTGTCATCTTGACGAAACATTTTGTTTGTATCTTAATACTATGTTTGTTTCTGCTTTCTGCTTTCTTCTATTTTCTGTTTGGTTTTTTAAATTTTTAGACCAATTATATGAATGGGGATTGATACTGGATGTGGAATTTTGCAGAATCCCTGCTGTTGGGTTCCCTGCATTGGTTCCTAGGCATCATATGCCTGCTGATTCTACCAGGCCATCTCAAATCAAATCTAGAAGCAGTTCTAGTGGGAAAAGAGCAAGGAAATGCCTCTCCAGGAAAGAGGGGCTTTGAGGTTTTTAGTGTTCTTGAATTTCAATCTTTTATGATGGGCAAGAGATGCAAAGCTTCAAGATCAAGGATAAAACAAGCTCTAGTAGCTTTTGCATGACTTAGAAATGTCTTTCTGTCGATGGTTGTTGGTCGGTTCCGTTTATGCAAGCCCCCTACTCCCTCTTCCCTCTCGACCCCACCACTCCCCAATGTAAAAAGAGCTAGTTATTAAATAAAATATAGAATGCAGAGAGAAAAGCACCTATTCGGACCTTTAAAAGTTATATTATGTCGAATGTAATTTCCTTGTCGTTCGTAAAATTCAAGCACGAGATATGTCTAATTCTACATATGGCCTATATCAGTGAAAAAATATTTTTCTTGAAGTTCATTTTTAACATATAAAGTAGTAAAAACTTGTTTTCTAACTGATGAGAAACCGTAATATATTTAATAGCGAATCTAATTTTTTTTAATTGTACATCTATAAATTTTAACCTATCTTTTATAATTAAATTAAAAATATGACATACACAACGAATGTGAAATAAAGTATCATCAAATTTTGGATGAAAATGTTGAATTAATTTTACTATATTGTTGAGGTCGGCATTGTCAAAAGTAAAATTAAAAATCTTCGTTTTAATGTTAAATTAAAGTAAAACACTCAATAAAACATGAGAAATATTAACTCCATTATTATGATAGTCAAATGTTCTAAACGCTATTAATTTTTTTATGCATTATTCAGTGTTTATCAATGTAGTATGCAGTTGTAATCATATATCCTTTTTGATTATCACTGGTCTATAAATGCGAAGTGAAAGATAAAACACCGTTATAACTATTCATATAACTTATAATAACTTTTTTTTATTAATTAAACAATAGTTTCTTTCCGAATAGTATTTCTAGCAACATATACGTACTTTAATTGATAATATTTTTGTATAAAGTTCGTGAAATGAGAATTTTCCATCAAGTTCAGTGGAAACTCGGCACTTGCCACCAATTGCGACATTCATTCGTGGTGCATGTTGTCTTGTAAATATACCCAATTGTTTATATCAAGAGTACTACTGGAGTTGCTCCAGGAGATCCAAATTAGAGTTATGCCTGATTTGATTCCAATCCTCCATGTTTGAACACACACTTTTTCAATTGTCTGTTTAGATGAGTCATGTCTATCCCCTTTTGCCACGCTAACTTTTTTTTACAATGTTTACATTGTGCTTTGTGCTCAAGGACTCCATCTATTAGTTTATCAGTGGGCACCAATTCAAAATACTACCCCTTTTATTTTTGGCTTTTCGTTTAGTGTTAGAATCGGTGGTTGTATTTGTATGTCTGTCGACACTTCTTGAATGTGATCCAAATCAATCAAATACAAAACTCATCAACAATATCGCGAGAAATTGGAATGTCATTAGGACTACTGAAATCATCATCACTTCGATTGTACGCCATTTCGAATAAATTATAGAGAGAATAGTAGAAGATGTAGTAGAAATTTAGAAATGTAGTAAAAAATTAGAAATATAGACTAATATTGAAATAATGAAATAATGAGATTTGAGATAAATAATTATTAACTAATATTGAGAGATAATGAGAATTAAGAATTGTTGTTGAATTTGAGTATATAATAGATTGAGAGATTGAAGTGTGGAAAAAAAATGAGTTTAAAAGAGATATTTATAGGAAAAAATTATGAAATTGGAAAAAATAAAAATAAAAACAAAAAAAATTCAGCAAGCATCAAACGGTCAAGCCACGAGCCGAGTGGCTCGTGGGCATTGACAAGCCAACTTGTTTTTTTGCCGAGCCTTTTTTCATTTGGTTCGGTCCGCGACGAGCTCGAGCTTGAACTCATTATGGACCAAGCCGACAATCCTACGAGCCACCTGACCTATTTACCACCTTTTGATATGCCTAGCTCATCACAAAATTCGGACTGATGCAGATGTGGAAGCTGACTATTTTGAATGTCTCTATAACTAACGAGCTCGACTCCATTGACACCAATAGAGGCGTCATATGCAGGTGCAAAAAGAAATTCAAATACGGGTTAGGTGAGCCCGAAGCAGGTCAGGTAAGGGGTCTCAATTCTCAAGCATTTTAGCCTATGGGTGGAAGGCCACAGCATATTCCATGAAAAGATACTTGTCCGCTTTGGTGTTTTTGTAAAGTTTATTCATTCAAAATTCCCGAGGGTATTATAAGTTATAACAAAAGACATTTTAAGTTGCAACGTGTGTGAATTTTTTCCATTTTTATAATTGTTTGGATCTAATACTTTCACTTAAAAAAAATTAAAAATTACCTTCTTGTTGAATTGATTTTGGTACTAGGATCTCTATTTCATGTCAAATGAATGCCTGATGCCTCTAAATTAGTAGAATAATTCATGTAAATCATAGTTACAAAATAATTTAAAACCATTAATTGATGAGTCGAAGTCTCACTGTGATTTACGTGATGTGTTAATGAATTTTTAGACTATGAAGACTCAATGTCAATGTTAAGAAATTGAAATTTGATAATCCAATTGTCAAGAAAAAATGAATAGCAACCCAAGTAAGAAGACGTTTGTAAAACTCAAGTCTTAATCACGACCGTAGGGAGTTTTTTCTGCTATGAAAAAAAAGTACTTAAACTTCCGTATGTCACTACGCGTATGTTTGGTAGCGCTGGAATTATTTTTTAAGTGTTTATATTATAAGTTATGGGTCAATGCGTAGATAAAAAGTAGATTGTAAGTTGTGGGTCATATGAAATGTATAGATAAAAAATATGTTTGACTAGCTGAAATTATAATTTAAGCACCACCAAACATGACGTCTTCAATTTCTCCCCTCACAAAATCATCTCTTTCAAAATTTACAGATCGCTTCAATCCATCTCTCTTATTCGATCTCCTTCAACCGATCATTTCCAAAATCTGCTCACATCTTCAATCTATCCTCCTTAATCAATCATTTTCCTCCATCGATCATCTTCAAAATATATTCACCCCCCAATCTATTATCATAATAGAGCCTGCGATCGGATACGAGTAAAATTGAGGTAGAGTAATTCAATGTACAAAAAAAAAAAAATTAAAAAAAAAAAAAAAAAAAAAGTGAAACATATAAGCACGCATTTGAATATAAATGGCATTTTCGTTATTAAACAATATAAGGAGGGCGATACAGTAATTTAAGAAAAATAGAAGGGCAATCATTGTTATATTGGCAGAAGGTTAAACTTGCGAGTTGGTTGGTAGTATCGCCCCTTTCTCCCATTGTATAAATGGTGTTCTCGGTTTAGTGAGAGAAAGGAAAGAGTGTAGAACAGTGCGCACTTGTGTGAGTAGTAGGTGAAATCGCAAAACGCAGAAGAAGATGGATTCAGATTTTGGAATTCCAAGAGAACTTTCTGATCTGCAAAAACTTCGATCTCAGTATCAACCTGAACTCCCGCCCTGTCTCCAGGTATTTTACAGTCACTTCACAGCATTGTTATTGTATTCCTTCATGGACTTTGCTATTTTCTATTGTATTATAATTGATTTCGGATCCTTGTCCGGATAGAGATTCTTTGCGCATTTATTGTTTTTGCAGTACATGCTAACATGCAGGAGAATAGATCTCACGTCGTAGATCGAGTATATCCTATTATTTTGTCTTGTTTTTGCTCATTGATCTAATGTGTCTTTTTTTGTATCACCTAATTAGATATTTCGTGGATCACTTTTTTCTTTTTGCCAAAAAATGAAATTTGGCAGAATAAGAAAACATTTCATCAACGATTTATAGGATTTTAGATTTTAGTTTTTGGAATTTATTGGAAATACCTCATTTTTAACGTTGAACTTGAAATTTAAAAAAGTTCGAAGAAATAAAGGAAATTTCACCGTTTCTAAATTCTTGTAGCATATATGCTTGTTTGCTTAATAGTGAGGCAGAATGGTATAGGCAATTCAGCAACAATAATAAAAATTTGATTCCATCGCAATGTGTAGTTATTATGGAGTACTATTCATCATCCAAAATATTATGCTGTATATTAAGACAAAATTGCAGCACATTTTCCTGGGATCTCGATATTCAATTTTCTTCAGATTAATCTTATTTTGTTGAGAATGACTATTAGTTTACATTTTAACTTAAATATCAATTTTGTCTAATAATGCGCCTGCAGACAAAATTACTTTTTGTTCTCAAGCCAACTGAAAGAGACAGTTGTTCACTGATCTGATTCATTTCACACACAAAATTTTCCTTGTAATTTGACGTCGTACACAGATTTATCTTTCTAACCTTTTTTTACCATTTTTAAGTCAATAGTTTGTCTATGAATATGCTTCAACTGTTTACTGAGCTCGTAATTATACGGTAACTTGTTAGGGAACTGCTGTCCGTGTAGAGTTTGGGGACGCAACCACGGCCGCAGACCCCTCAGGTGCCCACACCATAAGCAGGTCATTTCCTTACACTTATGGTCAACCTTTAGCACACTTTATGAGGGAAACTGCCAAGGTACCTGATGCAAAGATAATCACCGATCACCCTGCAATCAGGTATGCATTTGATTGTTGCTACACTTTTCTATCACTTCGTGTTCATGGAAATATTCCATAATAACAAAATTTGATATCAAGTGCTGTCTGCGCCTCAATTTATGCTTGGCAAGGCTTGAGTCTGACTTTACTTTTTGAAGAGTGCTGATTAAATTCTATATCTACAAGATTAAAAATTTACATTTTCTCACTCTTCTTTCTACCTTCTCAGAGTGGGAGTCGTTTTTTGTGGTAGACAATCTCCCGGAGGACATAATGTCATTTGGGGTCTCCTTGATGCTCTAAAAGTTCACAATCCCAAGAGTACATTGCTTGGATTTTTGGGTAATGATCCTACTCTAATGTTCTTTTTTATCCTCTAGATATTTTATGCTTGGAGCTTTATGCATCACTAAGTATCCTCAACCTAAATCTATGAAGTTTGCGTTTTCTGGTTATATTTTTGTCTGGTGGAGGATTTGTTCTATGGTTCCTTACCAATTAATTGTTTATGTTACATTGTGTTCTTTTAAGCTATTGGATATTATACATTGTTTAAATTATTATACATGTGTTACCCAGGTGGTTCTGAAGGTTTATTTGCTCAGAAAACTTTAGAGGTCACTGATGACATCCTTGCAACGTACAAAAATCAAGGTAGGAGTGGATTGTAGGCAAAGTTGACATATAAATTTGTTTTACCAATTTAAATAATATTAGTGTTTAATGTTATCTTTTGAAGGCGGTTATGATTTGCTGGGAAGGACAAAAGATCAAATCAGAACAACTGAGCAAGTTAACGCGGCACTGAATGCATGTACAAGTTTGAAGTTGGACGGTCTTGTGATTATTGGAGGTATTTGTGATGATGTCTATTAAGGTTCATGATAAGCAAGGATCTATCGGTGTTCCATTTTTTTGTGACTTGCATATGTTGTGCCTTTGAAGGAGTGACATCAAATACAGATGCTGCTCAGCTTGCAGAAACCTTTGCAGAAAGGAAATGCCCAACAAAGGTATATCATGCTTGCAACATTTGTGGTTGATCAGATGTACTTCTAGATTATCAAGTGTATACAAATAAATATCATATCTTTAAGGTGTGAGTGCCTTCTTACTAGAATGCTACCTGTAGTGTTTAGATGCTTTCATTTAGAATGTGTTATTGATAAACCATTTGTGAGCTAAGTGATTGTTTAAATTTGTCAGGTGGTTGGCGTACCTGTTACTTTAAATGGAGATCTAAAGAACCAGTTCGTCGAGACCAATGTTGGTTTTGACACGATTTGTAAGGTATCAATTTTCTGGTTCCTCTTCTCATTTTTCTGTTCTTCTTTTGTTTAAATTGGAATGATTAAAGAATGGTTTTGAAACTTCTCTTTTTTTGTTTACAAATGATCTTGCAAAGAAAGCTAATCTTATTTCTTTTACTTATTTTAGGTTAATTCCCAGCTTATTAGCAATGTCTGCATTGATGCCCTCTCTGCAGAGAAGGTAAATGACTCGATTAGTGCGGTTTTGCTTCCTCCTTTTTTGGGGGTTTCCTTCAAGAGTATGCATGCATGTTCCTTATTTTGCAAATAAAATAGTTGGTTGATTATTTTCTAAGGCTCAAGGAAATTTTTAACATTTCAGCCTTGAGAGATTTTTTACCCTCAAGAAGTTTAGTTTCCGTGCTGCTCTTAAAAACTTTGCATTGCACCTGTTTGTTTACCTGTATACTCTCTTATTTCTCGTATTTTTTTCCTTTCCTTTTTGTTTCAGTACTATTATTTTATCCGACTCATGGGTAGAAAGGCATCACATGTTGCCCTGGAATGCACTCTCCAATCGCATCCCAATATGGTCTGTGACTATCATTTAACATTATAATTTTGATTTGATAATTTTGTTAGAACGACCTGGCTTTGTCTTCTGTTAAGAAAAGCTCAAGCACTCTTGCAGGTTATTCTTGCTGAAGAGGTGGCTGCATCAAAGCTTACACTTTTTGACATCACAAAACAAATATGTGATGCAGTGCAGGCCAGGGCTGAACAAGGTAGAATCCTTTGAATTCTCTCGTTATTATTCTGATTTAGCTACTATTGTGACCCTAACCACGTTCTTTGGTACAGATAAGTACCATGGTGTTATCCTATTGCCGGAGGGTCTTATTGAAAGCATTCCTGAAGTATATGCTTTATTGCAGGTATATAATGGACTTAAGTATTAATTTTGCACTTGTTCGGTCCTTTAGTTTCTATATTTCCTCTTTCTCATTATAACTATGGATAAATTGGTGCCTATATTTATCCTAATCCAATAGAGAGGATATTGGGCGGTTGAATTTTCCTTAACACGTCATTGGGCATGTATTTAGCATTTTAATCAGCCCCTTCTAATCAAAATTTTGTACCTTCCAGGAAATCCATGGTTTGCTTAGACAAGGTGTCTCTGTTGATAATATATCTTCTCAACTATCACCTTGGGCATCTGCATTGTTTGAATTCTTGCCATCTTTCATAAGAAAACAGGTGCGTCATCATATATTTCTTCATATCAATTCTTGCAACATATTTAACTTATATTCAGTATCTTGCTTACCTGAAATAACTGCGTTGTTGTAGCTCCTTCTCCACCCAGAATCAGATGACTCTGCACAACTGTCTCAGGTGCTTGTATCCACCAACTATTTTTAATGCAAAACACGTAATTTATTAAATTGTTTCTTGATTATTTTTCCTTCTGTTATCAACAGATTGAGACAGAAAAGCTCTTGGCTCATCTTGTTGAAGCAGAAATGAACAAGCGATTGGTAACCTGTCTTCCTATGCCTTGTCATTTACTAACTGAGTTCTGGATTTTCCCATCCGAAATTTTGTTCAAAATATTAGATCTTGGAAAGTAATCAGCCTTATTTGTGTTGCATCTGTTGGCTCTGTTTTCTTAGTGACTTCCATCTCCTTTCAAGCAGTCAGTCTGTCCTTTTCTTATGCAATGGTCACAAAGTTCTAGCGTCTCTATTTTTATATGTTTTTGTATTTTGTTTACTGTATATTTTCATCTTATAGTTTGTAATCAGATTGAACATTTATTTCCGAGTTCACTGGTGGTTTCTTGCCACTTGATAAGATATCCTCTCAAAAGAAACCACTGGCATTTTATCTGGTCGTTCATTTCCTGCCCGGGCATATTTTATATTTACCACCATGCATGTCCCCATAGGTAGTTCAGATGTCTTTTGAACTCACTTTTGTTTGATATCTTGATTCTTTGTGCATATATCTGATGTCTGGTTATTTGTATAGAAAGAAGGAACCTACAAGGGAAAGAAATTCAATGCGATTTGCCACTTCTTTGGTTATCAAGCTCGTGGATCATTGCCATCAAAGTTTGATTGTGACTACGCATATGTATGTTCTACTTTAGACTTGTTCAGTTTTATCCTGTTGGTTTATAATAGATTTTCAGTATAACTAAAGCAAGGGCTTGGAGGGTAAAAGGGCATGTTAGGGCCAATAGCAGAGTTTGGAAGTGCCTCTTTCAGAGAGGAATAGGAGAGTCTTCAAGGGAGTCGAGAACCCTTTATGCAGAATCCATCACTTTTCTTTTTGTTATCCTTTCCTTCTTCTAACTAAATTTGGATTTGTAATAAAATGAGTAACTAAAAGCAACAATTTTGTTGTTTCAGGTCCTTGGTCATATTGGCTACCACATACTTGCTGCTGGTTTGAATGGTTATATAGCAACTGTAACTAACCTGAAGAACCCTGTGAACAAGTGGCGTTGTGCTGCTGCTCCTATAACAGTAGGTTTTCTAGTCTTCCAATATATTTCTAAATTTATACTCATTTTCGTGGATTCTTTTTTCTTTTTCAATATGATGATTTCAATGAGTATGAAGTTGAACCTGTTGGGGGTATTTGTAACTCTAGAGCATGATGACTGTTAAGCGCTATGGTCGTGGCCATGCGGCCACAACACTTGGAAAACCGGCTCTGCATCCAGCAATTGTGGATTTGAAGGGCAAGTCATACGAGTAAGCCATTTCTGCACTTGCAATCTTTTTGATTTGTCTTGTAATTGATTTTAAAATCTTATTGGCCCATCATTCTTTATTTTCTCTTATTTTTTTCCCCCATTTCTGGCAGAGTTTAGTGCCTTTGTCTGATGGGTTGACTTATTGTTTGAACTTGTTTGCTGCAGGCTGTTGAGGCAAAATGCAACCAAATTTTTGATCGATGATGTCTATAGAAACCCAGGACCCCTTCAGTTTGAAGGCCCTGGGGCTGATTCAAAGGCCGTAACCTTGTGTGTTGAGGACCAGGATTACATGGGTCGTATCAAGAAATTGCAAGAACACCTCGACAAGGTTGTGTCCATTCCATGGGTCATTTTAAGATTGTTACACTATAATTTAATGAATGAAGGCTATTTACGTTTATGGTTAATTAATGTTGTATTCTCCGTTTTATTTTTCCAGGTGCGTTCCATTGTGAAACCAGGGTGTTCTCAAGATGTTCTGAAAGCTGCTTTGAGTGCCATGGCTTCCGTGACTGACATTCTGTCCGTGATGTCGTCACCTACAAGCGGGAACACTCCTTTCTAGAAGTATATTACTATATAATACTAATTATTCTCATCCTTCCTTCAAACTCTTTGTGGTGAAACTGCTCTAAATTGGAATTTGAGATTCTGTTCGTACTTTTCTTTTCTTGTTTGCTTTCAAATCTTATTTAGGCTTAGAAGGATTAGACGCTGGTAATAAACATTATTTTTGTTTCTGTAATTTTGATGTCGAAATAATGTTTTGAAGATTGGCTCTGCAATGTACGCAAAGATTTTTGTCTTAAGCTATGAAGAGAGTTGTGTTTCGAAGGGAGGAATACTCGTTCTCATATTACCTCTCTACCTCTTGCATTTCTTCTTGTGGCGATGATTGTGATGATTGTTCAGGTCAAACACATTTATAAAACAAATATCTCATACACAATAGAACCGGACTAAATTAGACAAACCCAGTCCGGCCTGTTCAATCCCACTATCCTCCTCCACAAAGAACCTAACTTTTTTGAACTCAAGTGAAAAGTCTGGAATTCAGACCGAGTTGGCCCGATAAAGATCTAGAGGACTCTAAGTATAGTGCTGTTGCTGCAGTTGCGCAAGGAAAAAAAAATGAAAAATATGTGTTTGTTATATACACATTCATAGAGGACAGAACGAGTGAAGTTGTCCGTGATTTAGGTTCGAGCTAGTCAAGTGCGGCAACCAACTTGACCGTTGGATGAAACTATTTGAGTTGGCTCTTTATAGATAAACAAATGAATGTCATTTTAAGGTCATAAACGAAAAACTTAAAATATAGTGCATTAAAAAATTCCCAACTTTAATTTGTAATATGCCTTGAGCCGGTCTTGTCGATTGCAAATTTTACACACGCGCATAAACAAGAATTGTGTTTATTCTGCTTTTGTCCTGTGGCAGGTGGATTACTAGATTAAATGAAACCAATGATCGAAACTACTACCTATAATATATAAAACATATGTAGCTGACATTCTGAGGCAAAATAATTCCAAATTTCAACAAGAAATTCGATTCCTAACCCATATCAGATTTAAAAATTCATCTCAACTCCCTCCGTTCTGCTGATTGAAATATTTTCATTGAGGAAGATCATCAATAGGTAATTGCCACCACATCCCTTGTTTGTATTTGTACATGTATATGGCGAATGAAAGAATTCTACCACATCAGTAGTTGATGCTACTGCTCATAGATAAACATTTCTGTTGTCTGATTTCTTCTCGTTGTTATGTATATACTTCTTGATACTTTGTGAGATTTATGTACTTGTATGGTTTTTTGTTAAAATATATTTAGTACGTTGGATTGAATAGAACAGAAGAGAGACAAAAAATTATTAGTTATTTGTCCAGTTCTACTATCATATTTATCCTACAGTTTTGAAGTTGATTAGAGTTTCTTTGCCCTTGCATTGAACCACTTCTCAATATGGTTTTCAGGTCACAAATTATGCCCCCATATTGTCACACCCCCAACGCTATTGTCCATGTTGCATTTTGGCTTCCAATGTTTAAAACAGAGCATTCGTAGTCCTAAATTGCTATTTCAATGACACGTGAGTCACACGTTTAGTTGTCTTACTGATATGATAATTTCTCTGGTAATCTGTTAGCCGTTACTTCTGTTTCTCAATACTAGTAATATTGAGTGTTGGGGTTAACCTTGTTATGAGCAGTCCAAACCTTTATATGTCGTTTATTGTTTTCATATTTAATCGATATGGGAATTTATCCTTCACAAGTAGAACTCAGTTGTTGCTTTCCTGGAAAATTTTCAGGGCCAAGATTGAATCCAAAGATGGAGAAAGGCAGAGCTCATGTGGTGGTTCTTGCATATCATGGACAAGGCCACATAAATCCCATGGTTCAATTTTCCAAAAGATTGGCTGCGAAAGGAATCCAAGTTACAGTAGCTACCACATTAAGTAATATCAATGCTATGCAATCCGCATCGAGCTCAATCGTGTTTGAATCAATATACGATGATTGCACTGAAGGAGGGGTGGCAGGACCAGGAGGATTTAGAGGATTTCTCAATAGATTCGAAGCCAGTGGTACAAGAAACTTGACTCAACTCATCAGAAACTCCGAAAGACCTGTGAAATGTCTTGTTTATGATGCCAACATAACGTGGGCTTCGAGTGTGGCAAGCCATATGGGCGTTGCTCGGGCTGCCTTTTTTACTCAATCGTGTGCTGCAGTTGCTAGTTACTATCCGATGCACTGTGACTTATCAGAAGTGACTCCATCAGTTCCTGCTTTCTCAATGCCTGGGTTGCCAGAGATTGGACTACCAAATCTGCCTTCACTGGGTCCTGATACCGGACGATATCCTCCAATAATCCGGTACATATTACAACAATTTCATAACAGTGAAAATGCAGATTGGGTTCTTTTCAACTCCTTTGATAAGTTGGAAGAGGAGGTAAGCTAGAAATTCATTGCATTTGTGCAGGTATATAACAGTCAGTATGAAGATGCAGGACAATTTTAAATTGTTCTTTTAGTCTTAATGGAATGAAGGCATGTTTGATATGTACTACTGAAGGATTTAACAGTGCAACAACACAAAATATTTTAACTTCTTTTCCTTCGAATTTCTCTAGTATAGCATGAATTGTTGTAAAATTCTTTAGTTCTACTAGTTGATAAATATAAATACTCAGATTAGAGTTACCAGTCCAATTTTGTTTGCACATACTACTGCAAACTTATTAATGTCAATATTTTTAAGCATTCACATAACTAACTCGATACAACGTCGTTGAATGTAGGTTGTCAGTTGGATGTCAAAACTCTGGCCTGTGAGAACAATTGGACCAACTTTGCCTTCTATTTATCTAGACAACCGGGTAGAAAGCGACAATGACTATGGTTTCAATATACATAAGCCGAACACGGATGCCTGCATGAAATGGCTTGACTCTAAGGAGACCGGATCAGTCGTCTATGTCTCCTTTGGGAGTAATGCAAATTTAAATACAGAGCAAACAGCAGAAGTAGCTGAAGCCCTTAAGCAGAGTAACAACAGCTTCTTGTGGGTGGTGAAGCCGTCTGAAGAAAGTAAACTTCCAACTAATTTTTCCAACGAAAACTCTGAGAAGGGATTGGTAGTGAAATGGTGCCCCCAGTTGGCAGTTCTAGCACATCATGCAGTTGGATGCTTCATATCACACTGCGGCTGGAATTCGACGATGGAGGCAATAAGCCTTGGGGTGCCTATGGTGGCAATGCCTCAGTTTCTTGACCAGATGACTAATGCACATTTTGTGGAGCATATTTGGCGGGTGGGAACGATGCCTGATGCAGACGAGAAGGGTATTACACGAAGTGACGAAATCAGGAGATGCATCGATGAAATTATGCAAGGAGGAGGAGGACAAGAGATCAGAAAGAATGCTATTCATTGGAAGGTGCTGGCGCAGGAGGCTATAGATGAAGGAGGAAGTTCTGATAAGTACATAGACGAAATTATTTCTCATCTTATGGTTGCATAACATTAGATTTGATGCAAAATATTTCTGCTTTTTTTAAGCATAAGAACTTATTTACAGCATCCTGATTGTGCTCAGCTTGGCTATGCATAAGAACAAATTTTCTTGGAGAATACTTTCATAACAGTAGATTTGATGCAAAGATTGCTGCTTTTTTTAAGCATAATAGCTTAATTTCAGGATCTTGATTTGCTGCATTTCAAGCATAATAAATCAATGTCAGGATCCTGAATAGTTCAGCTTGGCTCTATATAGAACAAATTCCATGCAGAATACTTCCAGCATTGCAACTATTTTCAAACTATAAGTGTCGTTTCAAATAGATGATTTTGAAGAGATAATGGTAAGGAACATAAATACAAAATAGACGACACAAGTATCAAAGACTCTTGGCAAAAAAATCGTCAGAACATGCAACAAACGCAACGAGAAAACAAAAAACAAATAAAAGAATTGGAAAAATAAAAAAATAAGAAGAAGAAGAAACACTGAGTTTAAAATGTTTGATCGTAATATTCTTTTGCAACGACTAAAAACTGAACTTCACAGTAGATTTCAAGGTGCGTATTGTGCTTAATACTGAACTCCTTAATACTTTATTTGTCCCTTACGTGCACACGGGATCCATATAAGCCTCCAAGATATAATGGTATCAAACTAATGTTTGTTGGCGTTTATGTACTAATGACAACAAAACACGAACACAAGATTAATAGGATTTATATGAGGGTGTTTGTACTTCAATTCTGCAATATATCAGAATAAAAAGCAAGTTATAAAAATGAAGAAGAATTTGAGAAAAGTCAACAGAAAGATGGTAAAGAAAAACTAGAGAGAGATTCTGAAATTTTATTTTCATATATCACCAATGAATTATATCAATCCTTTTATAGAACCTTTCTCAAGAATACAACCATTGAATATTGCCTTTACATTCAAATCAAAATTGAAAATAATCGAAAATTATCGTAAGATACAACCAAAATCAGATGAGAAGTGAACATGCATGAAATGCCTGTTCATTGGGCACCATCATGCGTTGCCGCGTGCTTTGCGCTGCTGCCCAAATAACATGCTAGCCTTCGTTTGGTTTCTCCAGCTTTTGTTTCGTTCCTAGTATGGTCCCGTTTTGATCCTTCATTTTGTCTATCTTTTATTGCTTCATATCAATGTCAAAACGACATTTATTGAAAATCTCTTCAACAATCCTCCACCATTTTTGAAAATTGAAAAACTTTCATGTATGTCCCCCCATACTTGTGGATAGATGAAGGTGTCTTTTGGATATGAACATTCACTTAGCGAACATATCTCAAATGCTAACCAATGTGGCATGGTAGCTAAGCTTGAACCCTCTATAATTAACCAGAAGTATTTCATGTACAAGTACGAAAGACTTCTTAAGTGTTCACAAAACTGACAAATATGTCATGTGTCCTTGGGTTTTTTTCATAAATATCTTACGTAGCTAGTCAAACTATTTTAAAGATGGCACCATCCCCGATATTTATATACTTAGAATTATCGAGAATATAACATATCTAAAATATTCTATAGATTTCTATACAAGTCTATTAAGAGCTAAATAGTTCAACATTTCGTTTATTGATATGTTCACCAAACACCTTATTTTGGAATAATACATTCTCATTAAACCTAAGAAATTGAGTTTCCATCATTGATGATTTATTAGTTGGTCACAATCTCATTCCTTTGACATTTTCCAAACTAAATAGGTTTAGGCCAAATAGGAGTTTCCTTTAATAAATTCCTTAACCTTTCTGCTTAGTCACTACATTAAACAAGTGCTATGAACTCAGCTGTCATACGTAAAGTCTACAATACATGTTTGTTTCTTTGAATCCCATGATATGGCACCTACACCAAGTGTGAAAATCCATCCACTAGTTGATGGATGATCTTCTCTAATCAGTGATCCAATTAACATTGATAAATCCTTCCAAGACTTGAGGATAACCAAAATAATGTATGCCATAATCCATAGTACCTTTTAAACAGTTTAAGATTCTATAAACAGCTTGTCAATATAATTGACTTAGATTGCTTGTATAACTACTTAACTTTCCAACAACAAAATCAATATCCAACCTCTTAGATGTGATTGCATACATAAGACATCTAATAATACGTACATATTCTAATTGTGATACCGCTCTACTAGTGTTAGAATATAATATAATATTAGAATTAAATAGTATATGTACTGCCTTGCAGATATAATTATCAAACTTTCTTAATACTTTTTCTTTGTTAATTTTCTTAATTTTTTAACAATTTTTTAAACTAAACCAAATGAACTCTTAATGTTGTTTCAAAATAGAAGATTATCTAAGAAAAGATAATGGTAAGGAACATAAATACAAAATTAGACAACATAAGTATCAAAAACTTGAGGGGGAAAAATAGTCAAAACACACAATAATGTAATAAAAAGGATTTGAAAAAGAAAAAAAGAAACACGAGATAAAAGTAGAAATAACAATACAGCTATAAAGCTATTACTTGATCTACCAAAACACGAGATAAAATGGATATATAATACAACATTACTCTTTTTGATCAAATTTATGCTTTAAGAAATTGTTTTCGAAGGAGTTTGATTTATGGAAAAATACCCAAAAAACAGAAAAGAAACAAGTATCGCGTTATTGGACCGTCCCCTCTACTTCACCCCTTTCCCTTCTTCCCACAATTGGGAGCTGTATTTTTCCTTTTGCAAAATCTTAGTTAAACCTCAAAATAGTACTCATAATCTTGAAGGAAACCTGTCAGCCGATATGCTCTGCTCGAAAATGCTGCAATTTCTCTTCCGAGCTGTTTCTTAGGTCAGTCATTATTATTCTTTCTGCACTTAGTTCATGTCTGATGCATCATTCTACTATTTCTATATCCATTTTTAACCGTACCCCATTAGCAAGAACTTCAAAACATTTGCAAATTCACTGTCTAGCAAAATCGTTGTAGAAATCGAAAGGAAGCTGTATGTTGAAGTCAATTGTTAGTCCACATGGACCTTGTACAGTTGGACTTGGAAAACGAGGTTATGGAATTCGATATGGGTTCTGGGGAAGAAGAAGAGACTGGCTTTGTTTTAGGACAACAATATCAATATGAAGATAATTATAATGGCAACGAATTAGTTGAAGGAGCTCAAAAATCGTTGTCATCTTCTAATGGTACTGATGGGGATTTCCATCTCGAGCCCTATGAGGGAATGGAATTTGATTCTGAACAGGCTGCAAGAATTTTTTATAACTCATATGCGCGCAGAGTTGGGTTTAGCACTCGGGTTAGTGTGTATCAGCGATCTCGTCGCGATGGGTTGATCATTTGTCGCCAAGTTGTGTGCTCAAGAGAGGGGTTTAGACGTGAAGGTAGTGAAAACAAGTCGAAGCGCCAGCGTACTGTCACAAGGATCGGTTGTAAAGCACAATTGACTGTTAAGAGACAGGGTTCTGGGAAATGGGCTGTGACAAAGTTCGTAAAGGCGCATAATCATGAGCTTGTGCCGCCTGATAAGGTGCATTGCCTTCGCTCACATAGGCACGTGTCTGGACCTGCTCGAAGCTTGATTGATACCCTTCAAGCAGCTGGAATGGGACCGAGTGGGGTGATGACAGTGCTAGCAATTGAATCAGGTGGAATTAGTAATGTTGGTTTCACAAAGGTTGATTGTCAAAATTACATGAGCAGCAGCAGACAGAGGACCCTTGGAAGTGGGGGTCAGCATATTATTGACTATTTGAAGCAGAAGCAGGCCGAGGATCCTGGTCTTTTTTATGCTATCCAAGGCGATCTCGATAATGCACATGGAAACATTTTTTGGGCTGATTCAACTTCTAGGATGAATTATAAGTACTTTGGAGACACAGTTACGTTTGACACAACATATAGGAATAACCGTTATAGGGTTCCCTTTGCCCCATTTACAGGACTGAACCATCATGGACAACCAGTGTTGTTTGGTTGTGCATTACTCCTCAATGAGTCTGAGTCCTCATTTGTTTGGCTATTCGAGACTTGGCTTGATGCGATGTATGGTTGTCATCCCATATCTATCACTACTGACCATGATAGGATCATAAAGTCAGCCGTCATTCGGGTATTTCCGAATGCACGCCATCGCTTCTGTAAATGGAATATATTTAGGGAAGCACAGGATAAACTGTCCCATGTGTTCCACTCTTGTCCTTCTTTTGAAGCAGAATACCGTAAGTGCATTAATGAGACTGAAACAATTGAGGAGTTCAAATCATGTTGGGTGTCACTTCTTGAGCGATATGGTCTAACAGATAGTGACTGGCTTCAGTTAATGTATGAAGAGCGATGCCAGTGGGTACCAGTTTTTCTCCGTGATACATTCTTTGGGGAGATGTCTATGACCCAGTCCAGTGGGAACACGAATTCATTCTTTAATGGATATATCAATGCATCTACAAATATTCAAGTCCTAATTAATCAGTGTGAGAAAGCCATTGCCAGTAGATGTGAAAAAGAAGTGAAGGCAGATTACGATACCATAAATACTGCTGCTGTTCTAAGAACCCCATCTCCTATGGAAAAACAGGCAGCTAGCATTTATACAAGGAAAATATTTATGAAATTTCAGGAGGAATTGGTTGAGACTCTGGCTAATCAGGCCACAATAATCAATGATACAGGAGTGGACATCCTCTATCGGGTGGCAAAGTTTGGAGAAGGCCATAAGGCACACTTTATTCGGTTCAATGTTTTTGAAAAGAAAGCTAATTGCAGCTGCCAAATGTTTGAGTTTTCAGGCATTCTTTGCAGGCACATATTAGCAGTTTTCAGAGTGACAAACCTTCTAACACTCCCATCTCGTTATATTTTGAAACGGTGGACAAGAAATGCCAAAAGTGAGGTTGTATTGGATGAGAGCAATCTTGGTTTGGCAAATAATCCTCAAGAGTCCTTCACTGCTCGCCATGATAATCTAAGCAAGGAAGCCATCAAATATGTAGAAGAGGGAGCAGATTCTGCACAGGTTTACCATGTAGCAATGGACGCTCTACGCGAGGCTGCAAAGAAGGTTGTTGCTGCAAAGCAGAATACACCATCTGTTGTTCAGAACGCTCAGATCAATAAGAGTAATCAGGGGATAGATGTAAATGAAATGCAAATTGATCCAAATGCGTCTAGCTCGGTGGTAAGTTCTTTTCTCGTGATATAGTTTTCAGTTTCCATGGTCTCTGCGAAGCACTGTGTACTTTCCTTACATTATAAAATGAACATTCACACGGTCTGATATTGATTGAATTGCCGTTAGAACTATATAAGCTATAGATCCTAATAACTTAAGCATGTAAATTACCGCTCACTTATTGAATAAAAATTAAGCTTCAATAAACGCTTCCATATTTGGAAAGCAAATATTGGGTTAGAATAAAGAGAGTTTTGGTGATAATTTTAAAGGACCTGATCATTTGTGAAGATTTAACTTCATAGCGATGGGATTATAATGTAAAATTATATAGATTCTTATGCTGCCTAATAAAAAGTCTGTGGGGGACCAGATTGTTGGCACAAGTTTTTTGTACTACAAGCTTTGTGACATAGCTCTCTAGTATTCAATGTTAATGACTCATAGGTTTTTGCCTGGACGTAATAAGGATCCACTGCCCCCTTAATCAGTGGAAGTACAACAATAACTCTATCTTAAATAATTACAATATCATAATTCTGGTCTTCTCTAATTAGTTGATCTGTAAACATGAATTACTATGTTAATATGATTACCAAATAGTCTTCCAAAGAAACTCAATTGAGTGATGGAACTATCCTTCCCCCCCCCCCCCCCCCCCCCCCGGCTTCAATTTAGACCTGTATTGCTACAAACGGATTTTCAAGCATGCATAAGATCATTTTTATGCATGATCATAGATAATTACTTGTATTACTTTTTAAAAGAAACGCCAAAAATATGAATACTTTCATTCAGAGTCCCATGCCAACTTGTTAGGAATGGTGATAATATATAAGAATCACGAAAAATATTTTGTAATTGGATGACAAGCTGTAGAAGCAATTGCTGTGTTCATGAACTTGTAGTTGTTCTGGTACACCACTTTTTATCTAGTTCAGTACGTTCATGCTTCAAGTTTCTAGATTACATCTCAAATTTGACTAACAACTTCCTTCTCTTTTTTCAGAATCAAGAAAAGAAAACTCAGGAATTGACAGCTGAATTGGAAAATGCAAGTCAGATATGTGAAGCATACCGAGCAAAGCTGCTTCTTGTTTTGAGAGAGATGGAGGAGCTGAAGTTAAAAATATCAGTAAAGGTGCAAAGTGCGAAGGTCAACCTGAAGACTTGAATTGAGTTGGCTGAAGCCATGGTATTCCTTTGCATACTTGCACTAGAAAAAGTATTAGGGCATGCTGTTGAAGGGACCCGTTCAGTCCCCGGGCTGTGCATATTCTCTTTGATTGCCAGGAGAGCCATAATTTTGCTTTTAAACCGGATGTAACTGCATGTTTGCCAGTTTGTGGATAGAAAGAGGGGACTCTTCAAAGAACATCCTTATTTCACAGCGGTTTACTACTAGGGTACAAATCTCTGCTTATAAATGATATTGTAGTATCATCTATCGATTTTTGGATGTCAGGAAGGTGGTCTTCGATCTTCAGTACACCATCCACAGTGAAGTTATTTGAATATGGGTGCAATTCAAAAATTTGGTTCTTTAGTCTTTCATTTGGTTGAGTGTCATGCCGAGGGTATTCTGTTCGTTATAAAGAGACTTTCAAACACAAGCAGTTTCACACCATATGTTTGTCGGATTTGTTGTGAAATGATAAGTTTGGCCCGAAAAGGATTTGGGAGATGGGGGAGGCCAGTTCGTGGTCTCTTTGCAGGTAACATTCTTTTTCCAATGGTGGCATTTGCTGGCTTACATGGCGTGTCTATATACCTTATTTCTCAATACCCATGCGCGTGAACAAGGGGCTTAAATTGAAAAATTGTTCATGGCTCCTCAAGAATTTTGTGAGCCCAGTCCCCCCTTCTCCTAGCATGAAGTTTGAATTTGATAGACTCAAAATTTCAAATTGATCGCGTTTGAGGAAAAATTGCATTACGTCTATTTGCAGCACACTACTAGTTCAATGTGAAGCAGGATAATAATGATTGCATGGGGATTTATGTTATGAACTTGTGTACTAAGGCTCATGAGAACTTCAGTTAATATTTTGGACATTTTCTGATAGATTGGCTTTATCTTGCGGTTTTCTCCTGTGCTGAGAACGGCAAAATCTAGAGTAATGAAGATCCTTTTAGACTTCAAACTCAGAAATTGACATCTGAATCACTTGGTCATATATCTCATTACTAGTGTACATTGCTGGTGTTGATGTTGAAAACTATCAGGACCTTCTCGTCCACTGTACGTACTTCCTTCCAAATATCACTTCCTTCCAAATATCAGTAAAATAAGACACGGTTGTGAGGAGGCTACGGTCTATTTCACTCTAACAATCAAGTCGTTAGTAAGCTTGGATACAGTCTATTTCACTCTAACAGTTGAGTCATTATGTTGGAAGCACACTAATGAAAAGAAGAGTTCTTACACTCTTTTTCGTACACCTTGGAATGAGATGGCTTGAGGGTAAATATAGATAGAGAAGGCTGAAGACATCTGCTAGTGTACTTGATTGTCACATCAGCTTAAGACTTCAATTTTTTATAGATTATAAGTAATAAATCTTATAGAATATGTGAATAAAAAATAAATAAAAGTTGTGTCCTCTTAAATGTGTAGATAAAAATGATATTTGATGAACTTTTAAGTACTTATAAATAAACACCATGCTAAGCTGACATGTTGCACGTGGTCACATCTGTGGATAAACGGAGCTACCATGCTAGAGTTGGCGGGTATTGACAAGTGTTTGGCCTACTAACAGACCTTTGTATTCGCGTTAAGGAGTAAGTGTATGCACTATGCAATGTAGGATAGGGTATAATAGTACTGATGCTCAACTTATCTATTGGTGCATGCAAGATTTAATTTAAATGCAGTTAAACAACTCAATTTTTAAAAGCAGCAGTCATTTTTATTCTTTGTAGCTTCCAAATATATTTTACACTTTTTTCAAATCAAATAACATCAACAAGGAAATACAGCTTTCAGTGAAAAATGAAGGGAATAAAGTGTTCATGAATTCTCAGAAGGTTGGCCGATTTTTTCACCTCCCTTGAATGCTCTATAACATTTTTTCTTTCTCGATCATGTTCACGCCATTCGTCCATTTATATTTGTATCATCCCTCTGCTAAAACTCTTCAACTGACGAATAGCTTGAAATATCACTAAACTGTTTGAGTCTTGGACCAATGCATTTATAATGGGAAACGAAAAATGCATTCAGGCCACGAGCCACAGGAACAATGTTGACCACAGAGTGACTGTTATCGAAGCCAAAGTATAACACCATAGCATAATAACCGAGCACTCACTCTCCCCCGCACCAAATAACTGAGACATAGTACCTACATCAAAAGAAGCAGAGCCTTATTTTCAAGGCAAAAACTCTGTATAATCATCTCTCTCTACACTAAGTATCTACTCTTGCATACCTATAACACACCCATTGGAGCAATGTTAAAACTAGAATAAAATAGGAAAGGTTTACGACACAGAGTGTCCTTGCAGCTTTAACAAACCTATGTTCATTGCAGGTGGAAGTGCGAACTGAAGCAAAAGAACAAATTGATACAACGGATTATGATGCACCAAACCAAAGTGAACTGCCCCTTTAACAACGACAATGCCTAGCAGAGGCAGGGCAACGTATCGAACAATTAGTATGCCTAAAATAATGGACTTCTGAATCCCTGAACCCTTTAAGCCTGAAAGAGAATACAGAGATAATGAGAAGTAACTCTTTGCCAATGGGAAAGTGGCAGATTAAACAAAAAATAACCATGTCTAGAAACTGAGTTTATCATCTACCCTTTAAAAGGTTTCCTCCCATTATCAGTGTGATAGCTGGAATAGCTCCGTCCCTGTATTATTAAAGAATGAGTCTAAGAACCTTCATGGATTATAATGAAGTTGTGCATTCAAGAAGAAAAATGATAAAAGCTTCGTTCATTTTGAATTTATGATTAGATACTCGTTTTCAATTTATGGTCACAATTCAAAGAGCAAAATAATCTTTGTCTGTTGGGACAATTGAAGATGGAAATAGTTGAAATTGATGCCAATTCTCATACTGATACACCCAAACTCACCAAATTAAGAAGAAAATGACTTGTTGAATCCCATCCATTTGTCTTAAGAAGCTTAAAGTAGTTAATTTGTGCATTACTATTAAGATCATAACCACTGGATAGATGATACTTTTTTTTCTGCAACTTCTGTGCAAAATCAATTTTCACAATGCAACAGATCTTTGTTAGGCTAATACACAAGCTGACTTATGTATCAGCACAAGGAAACTCAAGTTCTAGTCTTTGGCCCCATCAGGAATAGCTGTGCAAATACATCTTTGGTTGACTTGTGTTTCTCCAGAGGAACCAAAACGATAAAACAACAAAGAATAAGCATTTGATTTCATTTAGTAAGTTGACATATCAAGCTAGTCACTGAAAATCTACTCATGTCTTAATGCCCAATAGTTCAACCATTGGATTGATATGTCCAAATAAATCCCTCCAAATCATTTAGTTGATCACAATTCCGTCACCATGTAATCTTCTAACAGCATTTCCAATAATTTAAGCAAGTGCATGCATGCCCATTTACACACGTTTTACAGCAGAAATGCAGAGTTCAAAGTAGCAAATAAGATAAATTTTATACCCAAGCAGAAGTGAAGTATCTTGAATAACATGGAGAGGAGCTGTGTTACCAATCAACAACTTTCGAATTTGAGGTACAAGTCCAACTATAAAACCAACAATCTGTAGAAGACAGAGCAATCGGTTAATGTTTTTGTACAATGTTCATTAGAAAATCCACCAAATATTTGCATAAAACATATATCTTCTCTTGCATATATACAAGAGGTAATTCCTCAGCCTGTGTGATGAATGAGTTCTCATGACGAGAGTTATCATTTTTATTTTAGTTGACAATGAATTTTCGTGAGACAACAATCTCATATGGTTGTCTCTCCTATTGATTTAATGTCTAATCATCCACAAGAATGGTTAAATATTTCAAGTGCTCAGTTTGTGCACTGGGTTGATCAGGTTGTATATGAGGGTAAACAGTGCTACAAACTGTTTTTCAAAGAGTCCTTGCAAATGTATCGTATCTATGTATGCATGTATTTGAACCTTGAATGAGTATTGCAAAAGATGCAACATCCTTTTGATCTACGTTCTCCAAGGATCTTTTTCCTAAGTATAGTCCTCCTTCCACATTAGAGAGGTTTCATATGTAACATAGATGAACAAGTCAGGTCTTGAAGGTAAAAGGTTAACATAGTATATTATGTGCATACTTGTGTATTGCAAGCTAACTGGAAAGTAAGTGTTAAACACTGCTTAGGTCACAAGAACAGGTTAAATATGTATGCTTTATATGTGAATTTAAGCGGTGATACCATACCGCTCCAGTAGTTGATGGGGCAAATAACCTCTTCAAGTTCATCTTTCTTAAGAACGTCTGTAGATGTTGCTTTATCTTATCCAGAAAAGACACCTGCTGTAGAACTTCAGAGGTTAAAAATTCTCGTTCCATTGACTTTTCCATTCAATAAAAGTGAAGCAACTTGTTTCATTTCTGTTATTAGAAAGGGGTGAAAAGAATGAAAAGAGCTCTAAAATGAACTGCAACAAACACAGCACCAAAAGTTTAAATCAGCAGGAGGACATGTAGAACATTATAGTATAAGAAAAGTGAAAGATACCGTGCTAAAGTTGTCACCTCTCCTCGAGATCAAATTAAATAAAGCATTATTCCTACTAGCATGGTTGGCTCTACTCGTTATACTTTTATCCCCATTCTCTTGACAACTATTATGCTAGAAGCAGAACACAATTGTTGCAGTGAGAAAATTGGTTCCAAGATGTAATCTACTTGGTGGGAGATAAGATTTTACACTTCCCGCAAAGTTAAGATTCTTTATAACTAACGAAATTTTGTCTTCCAATTAGCAATAAATTATCCTCTAGTTGTAAACTGATGATAAGAAAATTAGTATCAACATTCAGTGGAAGATATTTATCAAGGAGATTCTGAATTTTCAATTTATATTCATTCAGCAATACGTCTTGGCACCTGACAGTACCCACAAGCAACATCATGATGCTTTTTATAATCCAGGAAGTGAGAATGCATTGACAAAACTCTGGTTACTTTTTTGATTCAAGGAATAATATGCAACGCCAATTGACTTCTGAGGAGACACAGACTGCTTCACCATTTCTGCATTCCTTTGTTTACTTC
Organism: Forsythia viridissima; assembly: GCA_030279155.1. Taxonomy (NCBI): domain Eukaryota; kingdom Viridiplantae; phylum Streptophyta; class Magnoliopsida; order Lamiales; family Oleaceae; genus Forsythia; species Forsythia viridissima. Next base: position 15,649,578 of record CM059036.1, read on the forward strand.
TAATGATTTTCCCTTATTCATCCAGTGTTTTTATGATGGAAACAATACAACATCATAGCTTGAAGATGTCCTCGATATGTAGTTGCTAAAGATTTCAACAGTAAAGCAAATAACAACCTGAGGCTTCTCTTCAAATCTAGTCTGTGGAAGTGCCAACTGATTTGGTTGGTGTTCAGATAGATGATCTTCAGATCCTGTAATGTCATTTGAAGAAAGTAAAGGTTCTGTGGAACTCCAACCAGATGGAACTATGGAACTTTCCATTGAGGACTTCGTGATTGAGAAGTCGTTGATTTCAACTTCCTTTGTGTTCCTACTTGAAGATATCCTTATGATATTATATACATAGGACCATAAATAAATTGCTCCTATCTGAAACACCATAACAATCAACATGAGATAAAGTGTTCAGATCCTGTCTACCAGAAAGTTGTAGGGTTAATATTAAATAACATACATTAATTCAAACACATCAAATATATAAATAAGGCAGCATCTCTTCCTAATTAACTTAGGATCAGCCTTCAGTTTCCCTTTGTCATTATACTGTATTCAAGGCCAAATTCTGATATCATATATCACATCCATTATTATACAAATCTAGTTTTACTAGGCATTTTTTGGTTTTTATTGAACTGTAGAGAAATATCAGTATTAATAGTCTACTTTTGATTTGAACTATAAAGATGAACTCTTACAGCCCTTTGAAGATGTGGCATGTATATATATATATCAGCAAAGGAATCATATGAAGAAGTCATATGCGTGTGTATACATGCATGAGGGACCAAGCGACACAGGAAATATGTTATAGATGCTTTCACAATAATCACCAATTAAGATCGAAAGGTTTTGGAACCTAAAGAGATCCTTTAAACTTACTGCCATTGACAGCGAAGCATACGCCATTCCATATTTAGAACAAACATCGGGATCTCCAAATGGACTTCCTCTCTCTTTACAAACCGCTGGGATTATGATGAGAAGCATGTTCCCCAAGTTTCCTATTCACACAAATTAGATAATATATGAGGTTCAGAATGAATCCATGCAATGCTTGCAAACTGAACCTATGATTTCTTCTTTATATTTCTTCTTTTCTTTTCCCTTTTTTTTTTTCTTGAATTTGTATATATATTTGGGTGTGGGTGGGGTGGGGTGGGTTGCCAAAGAGAAATTTAAAGAATGATTTCAAAATATTTTCATGTGTAACCATAACATCCTTTCCCCTCCCTCCCTCTCTCTCTCTTTATCTCTAATTAATATGCAGAACCGGTATTCACATTTTAGCCCTCAAACCATTTGACCATTTACTTTCATCAAAGAACAACATTCAAGTTGTCCTTATCTTCACGGAAGCACGACGATCCTAGCTATAACATCACATTACATCAGAAAGACTGTGATTAAAGGAAAAAAAAAAGAATAAACTAAAGTAGTATAAAAATAGAAAATGAACAAAAGATAAAAGCACATACTAGATTTACTGGCCACTCACACAGAAAAACTTTATATATATTCATCTGAAACCCAGCAACTATTTTCTTTTAGGCACCAAGTTAAGAGGTATACATGAGAAACAGGTTTGGCCCATTGTGGTCTCGCCCTCGCCATGATATATTATATTATATTTAGTGAACTTCAATGATATGATTAGTAAGTCGAACTTTTGAGAAGTACAAGTCCATTGATTTCATTCAGTTTGTTCTTTTGAACAATAATGAATGTTTCTCTCCATTTCCACTCTTTTCTTCCGTATGTTTATCTACCACGAAATTTTCTACCTAGAGTACTCTGAAATAAAGAGCAACCAGCAATACATGAATTCCATAACAAGTCGGTTCAGCGAACGAAGATAGAGTAAGGAAAGCACAAAGCATTCCTGCTATCGATCTTCTCTACGATATGCATCTCTACCTTGTGCAAAAAAACATTATCCTTTATTTTATCTATTTTTACTGTTGTGAGTTTTATTGTTAATTACAAATACCTGCAGCACAACAACCTATAACAAGTCCGTGGAGATGTGGAGGAGCTCTTGTAATTTGAATGACCACCCACCCAAGAGCCGAACCAATGATGAATGTTATGAGGATATTAAATGGCATGAACCACCTGCAAGTTTTGCCAGTGTCACACTCAACAGTAAAATACTAAGAGAGGGGGAAGGAGGATAAATGAAAGGAAAAGACGATGTATGAGTAGAGCAAGGAAGATAAGTTTACATCTGAACCATGCTTTCGTATGTTATTGTTTTGGCTAAATTGCTGGAGATAAGTGGCGGATTGAATACAAAGAACACAATCTGTTCATAAAAAATATCCAGTTAGTTTAGCAGTAGGTAATTAGTCCACTTGAAGAAGAGCTTCAAGTTTCAGTCCATATCTCACAACTACCTACTGTGCGACAGTCCTCCTGTACAAACTGGAGGAATAGATCGAGTAAGAGAACCAGAGTAGTACTTCAGGAGGCTTTCTGATATATCATGGTATGCAATTGCCAAATTATGTACAGACACAAGGTCTTGCATATTATCGGACAAACATTCATGTAACTGCCAGTAAACCAGCAAAGAATAGCTAAATATTTCAATTTTAAGAAGCATCCAGATAAATATTGTCAATCAGAAGAATCTGTCCTTTTAGGCAAGCAAAATCACAGTAAGGATCAAATTAGTCTGGGTCCTAAATTATGGATAAGAAGCAAAAAAAATCAGAGTTTTTTCAAGGAATAAAGTTTCTGAATTGGAGAACTTAATTTTTCCTTAACTAGTTCGAGCTCTAGTTAAGATAGAAATTTGTAGTTTTTATAGCACAAGCGCCAATAGGTTCAAAATAGAGGTGTAGGAATACAAATGCAGTAGGTAATTGCATACAATTTTAGATATTCTGTAACAAGATGGAGGCTGAACACACAATGTGTAAAATGGGAAGCTAATTCAAAAGTTGTGCATCTCAACCAATAATGGTCGTCTTATTCCGACTCAGCTAGAGGGGGTGGGGTTGGGTGGCAGTTATAAGAGACTTTGGTTGATAAAGCTAGTGACAGCTTAGTTACCTCAATACGTCCACAAGGCACGGGATTTTTTCTCTCTTTTTTATGGCACAATTGTATTCATGACAATCAATTTCTGTTGTTTGAGAATTAAGAAAATACCGGAATGATAAGTACTGAAGAGAGGATAAAAACTATAAGTAGAATCAGGAAGTGTGAACAATTAGACATATAAAGAGTTAGCTATGTGCTTCAGATGAAAGAATGTTAGTATGAAGATCTCAAAGGGATTCTTTTGTCCAATTGACGACTCTAAACAAGCACATAATGAAGACTCGAGTTATTTGCATTCTATATTTTGATATCGGCATCAAAATGCCCACAAAATAATAGAAAATTAAACTGGAAGAACAAAGAAACAACTACCATCCACGCATACAATGGACACTTACATTATTCAAATGCTGCCTTGCATCCTCTCCCAAAATGTCGATACGATCTAATGCAAGATAGGATCCCAGTCCAGTCACCAAAAGCACTTTGAGGACAGGCATTGATGAAACAACAAAGAGATTCAAGAAACCCATGTTGCAATCCACTCCGACAATATACGCAGAAAAAGTGTGTATAGAGGCTTTCACTAAATCATTTGCACCTAAGCATCAAGTTAGTGATTGAGGCATGAATAATAAGTATAAATTTCTTTACAAGATATAGTAGAAAGACTAAAGCATAGAAACAGCGTTATGGAATAATAGTATATATAAATTGGGAAGAGAAGGGAATTTGGGATAGAAAGAGTTACTCCAGGGTGACATACTCCTTAAGGGGATGTAATGCTAATGGAATATCAATTGTAATCTATTGTTCATTAAAATCTCATCTTCATCGTCAACTCTTCCTCCAGACGATCTTAAGAAACGAACTTCCTATACTGGTCTAAGAAAGCAATTGCAACTCTTGCAATCATAAAGAATTCACAGAATTATTTTCTGTCAGAAGCAGAAGAAATGGACTGTTGATCCCACCTTCAACTCAACACCTCGTGAGAGTAATGCCAAAAACAAAAACAAAAAACGACAAATCCTACATACCCAAGGGTTACTAGCTAATGAAGCACTTCTTTATCACCTTATATATAGAGGCGCACATCTATTCCTTCAATTACTAATTTCTCTTGCCTAGTTAAAGCATAAGAAAAAATATGCTATAAAAGTGCCAATTTAAAAGAACAGGCATTTTTAAGAGTTCTCCAAGAACAATTCCTTTATCTTTACTCACAATCCTCAAATTAATCTTGTTACGCCTAAGTTCCACGTGGCACGCCACATAGGCTAGTCAGAGTCAAAAGTTGCTTAGTGGAGATGATGACATCATCACCGAGGCTATTCTCTTTGTTCCGAGGAGGTTGAGAAGACGTCCACGTTCAAGACCGACCCAGTTGTGTATTGAAGACGCTCCCTTGACACTCTGCAGATGAGACTTGAAAACACTGATACAACAGTCTGCCAATGCAACTTGTCACAGTCATAGTTGTCTAACATGGAGTTGAAAGGGACCTCTTCATTAAACCACTTACATGACACCTATGGTTTGATACGAGGATCCTTGAGATTGCGCCACTTGTCGAACATCAACAACCTTTGGTCTAAAAATACCAAAGTCATGTCCCAAAGGAGGGAGGATGAAATTTCAAATAGCAAAACCGTATTAAATAAGTCCTCATCATTAATTAGCTTAAGTGTTCTTCAACCCACTTAGGTGGTCGGTGGTTTAGAGGTCCTCAAGTTTGTTCCTCAGCCGTTACCTGTCTCCTATACTCAAATATCTATTTTACTCCCTTTCAAGTATATAGTTGAGATCGGTACGCTAACATGGCCGGCCATCCAAGTGTGTTGTTACTGGTTCTTCTCCACAATCATCGGACATAAATTTGTTTAAAAAGAATCTGGTCTGATAAGAAATAGCAAGACACCGATTTCCACTTTCCAAGATTACCAACATGTGCAATAAATTAACCAAAGAACACAAACACAAACACTAAAAGAAGATACTAGCATTCAACAGGGAAATAAATAGCGAAAATCTTAATTCGTTTAATTTGAAATCAAACAAAATCGTACCAAACAAAAACAGAAATCTGCGGAAAAAAATTCAACAAATAAAGAGAAAATTCAACATAAACTTACATGCAGATGACAAAATCAACGAATAGAAAATCTCCAGTTAATCAGTGATTCAGTGAAAGTATATATTCCCAGTACTCCGCTCCTACAAAATTTATTTCTGAATTATAATTTCAGAAAATAATAAATGTTTTTTTTGTTCAAGAAAGTTTGGGAAAATAGATCTGCTTTTCCTCCTTTAAATTTAATATACTATTTTTGCCATATGGAAATTAGTTAAATAGCCGCCAAAAAAATTCAGAGCAGCTGTGCCACCAGTCAAGTAGTTGTGCTTGTGCATGCATCTATAACGACGGCGCATTCCCTTGTGGACTGTGGAGACACGCAAGTTTTATGGGTAAATTTTATTTTTGATCACTAAACTTTCAGTGAATCTTAATTAGGTTATGTAACTTTAATATCTCTCAATCCGACTATTGAACTTCAATTTACTTTCAAAGTTAGTTATTCTAATTGTTTCGTTATTAAAGTTAGCGTCACAATTCTTTGTGAAAGTTAAAAATTGACACAAATTAACACAATTTGAAGCGTCTACATGAATTGTGTTTAAAAATCGACAGTAGTTATAAAATGAAGCTTTTAATCATCTTCAATTTCAAAATTTTGCAGCCATGATATAATTAAGTATCATATTTATCTAGAAATAGATTAACTATGATTGAGATGTCCAATATAGATTAATAGAGTGACTCATATTGAAAGTAAATTGAAGTTCGATGATTTGATTGTAATAAATTAAAATTTAGTGACCTAATTGAAATTTTATTATAAGTTCAGTGACCAAACATAACGTGATTATGCAGTTGTACAACTCTGCCAATTCATGTTCGGCTAATGATTAATGATTTTACTAGTAATAAAATAAGTAAATTCACTGTGAACAAATCTTTTTAAAGAAGACTCTCATTTTTATTACATGACATGACATGACATGAATACTCGACAAAGATTCTGCTACAATGCTTATATGATTTAACATCACAATAATGTCAAATAATTAAACATGTCAACACTAATTATTTTATTAAATACTAGTTTAATTTCTGTATTTTTAGTAGAATGTTTTTTCTATCAATAGATTTAATAAATAATCACAATTTTTAATTTAAATTAATTAATGATCTAAATTTATTAAAAAATTTAAATTTCTTATACACACATTCTAACGTATTTCAATAAAAAAATTTAATATATTTATACTATTATATTAGTTGAAATTAAGCACTATAATTATTTGTTAAATATATTGATAAGTTGAACGTTCTCCTTTTACTATTTAGATTTTAAAGTTCAGTTTGGTTACAATTGGTTCCCCAATTTAAACTATTTTAATACACCAACGTAGTAACCTGCGCACGTGACAAATAAATTGACGAGTTGTTGTGTAATAAGTCATTCCCTAGTATTATGCGGGTTTGATGATAGAATCTAATAAGTTGGTGATCAATTGTATTTTTATTATTTTTACTAATTGTAGGATGCGAAGTCTATCGCCACTTAGACAGTTGTTGAGCACCAATAATGCTGCATAGATTTGCTCTTTTAAAATATTAATATTGTTAAAAAAATTCGTCTAAAATTTAAATTATTAGAGGGATGATTAAGTTTAATAATTTAAACTTTACGTTCTACAAACTCTTTAATGTATAGATTAAAATTATTTTTCATCAAATATCTGACACGTACAAAATCTATTTTATACAAAATAAGAAATTTTAATTTGAAAATTTTATATAATGGCCTTACTCATACCTTATACCTTAAAAAGTGTAGAAGACATCCTACATGTTAAAAAATTCAAAATGTCCTTCTTTAACATTTTAAAATAGGTATGATCATCACGTGGGTCATTCCAAGTATTTCAATACCCCGGAGCCACTTGTTACACTTCGAGTATTTCGTAAATAGAATCATTCGATTCCATGTAATTATTGGAACCAAACACAAACCGGTCCCAAACCATCGGTTCCTATTCGAGTTCGGTTCTATCCATAACATTCTTTTAAAATCGTGAGTTGACAATATAGTTTTAAAAAAACTAAAAATTGAAAACCCGTTAATATTAAATACGTTAGATATTAAAATAATTTCTGAAACATATAAATATTAACCGGAATAATATACACCAGAATTGCAAACCCATAAATTAGGATTTAAAAAAAAATTACTTCTCTAAGTTGGGATTCGTTTTAATTACAGATGAGCGTTGTCTCTGTCGTCTCACTGTGTGTCGAGCGAGAGTGCGTGACAAACGACAATATTTGTATTGTGTAAGAAATTTGAGTATTTGGAATTGTGTCAGTTGAGTTTGGGTTTAGGGGTGATAGATTTTGGACTTTTGATTTGGGTATTTGACTCTCGTTTTTGGTACCGCAGTGTTAAATTGGGTTGGGTCAAAGTGAACAAATTGTAAAAATAAAAAAAAATTAAAAAAAAGACAAATTTGATTCCAAGTCGGGTACGTACAGTTCCAATTGAAGAATCAAGAATCGACTTCGGATCCGATGGATTCTCAATTCTCAATTTTAATTCGAAAAATTCGATTCTAACTAAAATATCCACCCCTATTATTAAATGTGTACACTTGACACAAAAGAGAAACTTACAAATTACAATTGCAAAACAGCAAAAGGCCATCTAATTTGTTAAAAAGTTCTTTCATTTCACTTTAACTGCAAATAAATGAAAAGGCCTAAACTAATAAAGTGCTCTCTCTTTTTTTGCCCAGTTTTGGTCGCCAACCATTGAAAAATAGTAGATTCCGTCCCCAGGACGATTTCCATCCAATTAAACTGTTAAATCAAGCATGTGTGCCCGCAATTTTAAAAAGTAAAATTGTCTTCCACAATAAATTAAAAAAACATATAAAAAAAAATTATAACTCTATCTTCTCCACCCAAGTCCCAACCACACGTGGACCCACGCCCCCTACAAACCACAAAGCAGGAAGAATTTAACCCCACCTCGCGTCACTATCATCAACAAACCAGTAAAAATAAAAATAACCTCACCCCCAATCCACTCCAAAACATATTTGGATTTACTTCTTCAAACTTATAAGCGAATTAAATATCATTTTTATTCATCTTTTTTGTAATATCTACAACTTTTATCTATACATTTCATAAAATCCACTTCTTATAACTATATATTAAAAGAGGGAATTGAGTTGGGCACTATTCATAGAAATGTGTGCCCAACTATTATTATTCTTTTTTTTTTTTTTGTACTTTTTCCTGTTTCCTATCTTTTCTTTTAATTTTATTTTTTTTTAATTGTAGATTTTTTTAGTCCCAGTTTTTTTTTAATGTTTCGCCATTTTTCTCGTTTTCCTTTGGTCGTTTTGTTTGTCTTCCTTCCGATTTTAGTCATGCTTTTTGAAATCGTCCAAATTTTTTGTAGATATTTTTATTATTTTGGATACCCAATTAAATATTATTTTTGTTTTTCTCCAAATAGAAGCTATCCAAATTCCTAAAAACTTAAACTATTGAAACCAAATTCAGCTCCACACATATATATTAGGCTCTAGGTTCGGCCTCTTAGGCCGAAACATAGTAAAATATATCAAGCAACCCACTTTGAACTTCAATATCATTTGCAATCGAAACAACTTTTTTTTAATTAATTACTTATATTAAGTTAGCAACGCAGTTATCAAGATTATAAGAAATACATAGTTTTAATTCATTTTTTCTGTCGATTACTGAATCAAATTCTAATTAAGTCCAAGAAAATTTACCCACAAGCAAAAATCTTGCACTATGCAAGAAAAAAAGAGAAAGAGAATACCACTCTCAAGGTAGAAAGTTACAATAGTAAAAAAAAAAAATATCCATGAGTACAATCATGTCCAATATATCAAGAAAATAAAATCACTAATTAACAACTTATGTTAATCTATAATAAGCATTTTTACTACTTATTACCGCAAGTTCACAAGAAATCTTATGCATATCTCATGATACTTGTGTGATTTAAACTTTTTTTTTTAATATTTGATACATTATAATGAATAAAATTAAATTGAAAAATTGAAATAATTTACAAAATTAGGTCATAATGAGGAGAAATATGGAATAAGTTTAAAATTTAAAGCAACAAAATAATCTTATGAGATTATAATTGAAGTATTTAGTTCTAGAATTTGTATTAATCAATTATGTTAATGAACTACATACCATTCATAACATCATCTAAAAATAAAGAACGTTTTTATTAAAAATCAATTGAAGCAATATCGCTAGTCTTTAAATAATATGTAATTTTTTCAATATATTTTAATATATGTTTTACTTAGTCTTTTATAAGTGAAAAAATAATTAAAAAATTCATTAACAATCACACTATTAAATACTTAATTAAAATACAACACGTGCTTTGCACGTGAATTTCACTAGTAATATATAAAAAAAAATTTACCAAACAAACATTTAATTATACGAAAATAGTCACCATGGACTAACTTTACTAATTTCTCAAAAGTTGAGAAAAAACTCGAAAAAAAAAGTTGGAGGTTAGTCTACTATTTTGTTCGGAGATTGATGAAGAATAATACAAATTTTCTTCTCTTGTAATAAAAATTTTGGGTAAAGATAAACGACATTGCCTGGGCCATATTACAATGAAGGTATTAGTAGCAACACTACTAGATTAAACCCACGCCCGATTTTAGTCGAAGCGAGTAACGCAATCGTCTCGAGCCCAATAACAAAGAGGGCCTATTTTAATTAAAAAAAAAAAATAGAAATTACATCTACTACTTATCAATATAAAAATAATTCTAACTTTATCAACTTAACAAATTTATTTTAAAAATATTGTCATAATTAATATTATATTAATTAATAAAATAATAAATTAAAATCAAATCTGGACCTCAACCTATTAATCCCCACGTGAATTGTGAAGAACTTTGACCCAAATTTGCTGCTCGAGTCCTAAATTATTTTTACGGTAAGTCTTTCATCTTTATAATATCTCTACTTTAGTCATGTACTTTTTCTTTCATTTCAATTTCGTCATCTTTTATTTGCAATCCAAGTCTTTCAACTTTTAAATTTTTGCAAGTTGATCTCCATATTTATATTTTTATGTCAATTTAGTCTTTTATAGTATCACTATTTGATACAGATGTTACAAATGATATTGTGTATCAATGTTTGACACAAATGATATTTTGTATCACTGAATATGTTACTGATTATATTATGTTATTTTACACAGCACATGTTACATGAATTGATATTCTGTATCACTGATGTTACATATTATGAAATCACGAGTTTTATTTGTTAAATTTGGCATTGTGTTACATATCTATATCATACTGATGTTATATAGTATCAATATGTTTTTTAGAGTCTAATGTGTAAATTAATACGAACTTGTTGAAGTTTAGAGTTGATTTTGCAGTTGTAACAGTTTCTGTTTAGTATCGCGATCTAATACATATGTTATTATGTATCACTGTCTGATATAGATGACTTACAAATGATATTTTGTATAACTGAATATGTTACATATTATATTATATTATTTTACATAGCACATGTTACATGAATTGGTATTCTATATCACTGATGTTTTACATCTCAATTTGTAACACAGATTGTTACAAATGTTGTAATTGAAAAGAATATGAGTTTTGTTTGTGTTTGTGTTTGTGTTTATTACAAATATTTTTAATACAAATGATATATATTTTACGTTTATAACAATAAAAGATTTTGTTTTATATATATATATATATATATATATATATATATATATATATTCCAATCAATTCTGATTTTTAAGGATTCAGTTACTACAATTAACAATAAAAAAATTCAATAATATATGAATTTCCATCAAATCTGGGAATTAATAATTTAATTACTATATGTAATACTAGTTTTCGATACGTGCATTCCATGTAACGTATTTGTAATATTATAAATTTAGAGATACAAAAATAAGAGTTGATTTTGATCAAATTGGTGTCGATCCAACATTTTAGTATCAATTTTTTTGAGTTGCATAAAAATTTTGTTCTATTCTTGAGGGCGCACAGATAAACTTGATAAACAATTTGTAAATAATTTGTACAAATAATGACAAATTCATATACTATACAACGTCTAATATAGGATTCAATTGACATTTACATTTGGATCCTATTAAAGTAAAGCAATGATATTTTACAAGTGACTACAAAGTAATATAACTAATATATGGAGCAAGAAATAAATAAAATTAGCAAAAAAAAAAGAAACAAATAAGCTATAAATACCTATAGAATAGCATAGACAACCCAAGAAATGTTATAATTAAATAAAAGGACATTACTTGCACTTTCAAATAAAAATTGCTTTTACATCATTATTTTCTTATTCTAATTAAACAACTTTTTGTCTCTCGACTGCATTTAAAACATGGAGAAAGAAACCATATTTCCTTCTAAATTTCAATTCATTTATCAATCTTCTATATGAAGCCACAAAGTAAAAGAAAAAAAATCGACATACTAAAGATTAAAAAAAAAGTTTGAAATTGGCTTTTTTTCAAATGCAATTTCATAAACTAAGCCAAGCATCATTTGTAAAGAAAAATAATAACAAAATATTTATAGACAATAGAAAAAGCCAATGATATCAAATATTAGAACCAGTTAAAAAGTCAAAGTAAAATTAAAAAAAAAAAATCTAGAACACAAAAAGACATAAAACAACTCAAAAGAATGAATTTATCTAAAAAATAAACTTATTTTTTTTTATTTGGAGAGATGATTATCTGCTCGTTTTTTAATTTTTTTGATTTACTACCGTGTAAAACTTGTATACATACTCATTGTATCCTATCCAGATAATACAAAAGTCGAGCCAAAGCCATGAAATTCTAGCAGCCGAAGAGAATAGAAAGTAGCATTAAATAGCTTCTAAATAGATATGTACACTATTAGAAAGTAAATGTACATGTAATTATTTGATTGTAATCCACATTAATTAAAGTGTATCAAGGTAGTAAATTAAATCGATGGAATAATAGTGCTTCACCAGTTCCTAGTTCCAACTACAACTTGATTTGATGAAATCTTAATTATTCATTCAGCAACAAGTTTCCAGAAAAGACAATCCAGCAACTAAATTCGTAAACAGTCCTGACAAAGGTGAATATAGTAATTCAAATCAAGCAATTGGCGCATAATAATTAGGAATGCAATAATATATATATTATATAGAAATTGTAATCACATGCCACATTTAGAATCGAATCCTCATCTAAAATACCATAAACAACCAAAATTGGAATCACACTTCACATCTAAAATAACAAACCCTCTAATTAAAATAATCTCAAGCACTTAATTTAGCATTATCAATAATGCAATAACCTTAAACACCACACACATACGTGTAGATTTGTGATCCCACCTGCTTACATGGAATTGACTTTTCACGAATGACTCTTGACCGATATAGAATTCACAATATTCTACATAATGAACATGGTGAATAGACTTATAAAGGGTATTAATAATTGGACGCAAATAAGCAATTAAAACCAAATGCAATATTAGCAGTTCACATTGCATTCCCTATCCCCAAGTGGAAGTAACACCACACCGATTTCGGACCCGAAGTTGATGTATTACTTTGTTCGAAAGTGGAGCATGGACCAAACCTAAGTTTTGCACAACTAATCTTTTCATTACTCATCCGGTTATATCCAAATGATGTATTCTCTCTCTTTAAATAACGTAAAATTTCCTTGAATCACCTGTTCAATTCCCTTCTTTTTCCTTCCAAAAATGATAAATTATTAAAGTTGTAATCAAGAGTTCAAATCCACAAACAAATTTACTTGATGAAGGGATAGATGAATGTTAATAGGTTCAAATACTTTACTCCAAAGATTGCATTTAATAGAATCTGTGCAGGTGCTTTTGTGCATACTCTGTAGCTAGCCGACCTCCATGCCCATCATATACACAAAATGTGCAGATCTAAAAATCCAGATGTAATGTTAAATATTGTCGATGATGGCATACGATATCTTTTGCAAATAGTTCACTCAATGAATCAGAACTCGGACCAAAAGCTAGTGGCTCAGCTATAAGATATGATTAAGTAATAACATCAAATACATATTTTTTTTTACAAATTTCATAAATTGAAACATGTGGAAATAAATTCACTCACTATATATACACTACTAAATGAGAGAATAAACAGATCAATTTTTAAATTATTATTGGAACTCATAAACCCAAATAGTCTTATTATATAAATTGAGAATATGCATTATTGTTAAACAAACAACAAATGTCAAAGCTCTATAATTGTGTAAGATAAACTCTCTAAAGATATTAATAAATTGGTTTCTATGCAGGACATCGTCATAGGATAAAACTAATGCGCCATGCATGTCTGCATCTATCTTTGTTCATATCTATCTTCATAAAAAGCACTTCATGAATCCAATCATCATGCCAAACAAATACAAATATCATTGGCTATATAAACAAGAGGCAGATGATACCATTTTCTAAATTCTTCTCTCCAATCATTGTATATCTTCAAAACAAACATTCTAACCTACAAAAAAAAAAAAAAAAAAAAAACAAGGATAATGCTTCATTTGCCATCCATTAATATTGTTTGAAGAGTAACTACATTATACAATCAAAACATAACAAAAGGCATACGCATATAGAGCACCCTCATTTACAAGGAGATTATGTTATTTCCTCTTAAATGTGAAAGAGCAAGATTATTTATCATTAAAAATTTAGCAATGCATAAATAAAAACAATCCAACCTTCACACCATGAAAAAACCTTCATAAGATTCTTTGATGATGGGAAAGAAAGGATATCACAAATCCTAGAAATGGGATATTTTTAAAAAAAAAATTAGTTTTTTTCCCACTCACAAGATAATCATTAAGTTTATTGTGGGTACAACATACCTCGAGAACTTAATTTTTGCAATAATTTCCAAAAAAGAAAAAGGAAAAAACTCTTCAGCTTAGAAATTCCAAGAATTTTTCAACAAATGTGGGCAGGAGTGGGGATAGGCTCGTGATACACGTGCGGGCTTTTAATTACCTTGAGAAGACATGGGTTTATTTAAAATATGGCCAAGTAAGCTGCTTATTTGTACATAATACAATGCAACAATAATGTACGTGCGTTACTTCCTAAAGTAATATAGTTTGTGCCTGTTATTAAAATTAGTATTGGAGTTGCTAAAATGAAGAGCAATTAGTGTATATTGTATGGCAGGCGGAAGTGTGAAATATAACATCGAGGTTCGTGTAATAAATAAATGTACAAAATTGTCAAACCAGATTGAGGTGTTCACTTGGGTCCACGTGTTGTCTAGCCATTGGCAATTCTGAACGAGTTCCATGACTAAGCCTATTGTTTTGTTCCTTCGATGCACTCAATTGTTTGTCGAAAGCTAGTGACATTTTCTTGGTGGATATGAATTGACCACATGATGGAACACCCTATTGGCTTTCCGTACGTTTATTCCTATCGCACAACTTTGATCTGGTCAGTAGAGGATCAACAAAACATTATAGGATAAAAATCTAATCAATGCTAACAGATATTCGGGTTGTATATCATGAAATGCAAAATAATTACCCATACTAATTGTTTCGATATCAATGATAGACAAATAGTATGTTATTTAATATGAAAATAAGAATCCCTTTCAGAAAAGACATTGATTACTCTAAACCTAAACATTCGGATCAAAGGAACAATCTAAGAATCTGTAATTCAATGACATTACAAAAGCACCACATGAAGAGATCATAAAACCATAATTGTGAGGAAAGGGTAAAGAAGCATAGGAAACAACAATTATGCATTCTGATTCACTATCACCAATGACATACAAATTTAATAACATTGATAAATTCACTTGACATATCCATCTAAAAGTCTAGATCAGTACAATTAAAATTGAGAACTGTAATGGAGGCTGTTTAGCATGCCTTAAAAAAGTAGAATATAGAATGTGTAAAAAGAAGAGAATTAAAAGGGTGTTCTTGCAAGTATCTCTTAAATGTATCATTTTTTTTAATTATACTACCTATGCTCATGATTTGAGCTCAATATAACAGAGTGCAAAATTAGAACTCAATACAAAGCATATTTCCACATAGACAATAGCCTATAGTAACCCACAAAATTTACCGCCATTAAATGTCCAATATATAACAGGAAGCATAATGCTTTGAGTGATTTGCATAGCTAAAAATGAAAGAAATGTGAATAAAAACCATGCCAATTTACATGATTCGATTGTGACATTTTACTTGCTTTCAATATAAACCAGCTCGAAAAGCACACCAAATTACATCATGCACTCGAAGCTTTCCAACTAAAAAATTACTCTACATAAGATTCAGAATAACCATCTCAGCCACCAGTTAAACACCACATCACTGGAAACATTAGCAAAAACCAAGCTATGCAGAGATCGATTCAGTTGTACACAGGCAAGAAGATCATATCAATAGCTTAATTTAGCTATCTTCTTCCCGTCGGACAATAAAAAATGTCACATCAAATCAAGAATTCAACAGAAACTATCTAAATCCCATCTTACCAAAACAAAAAAGAGTACGAAAAATTTAAATCCCGTTCGATTTAAAACAAACAAAGGATCCTCATATACATTAAGTATCTAGATTAATTATTTGGGCATTTTGCATACCTTGGCATAGTAATCCTTCCAGACTCTATGGGCGATCTGATGACCTCCCAAATCAAAGGCTTTGAACTTAATTTTTCCAATACTCAGCTCTTCCGATGTCGGATATTACGTTGGTTGATGCTGCACTAATCGCTACAAGCAACCCATAAATCCAATTCAATCAAACCATCAAAATCCATGTAAAAAATTAATAATAATGTACACATGAATTCCACCATTTTCCATAATTCTGAAATAAAAAATATTACCTCGTCCTTGAGCATGTGAAGGAGGGTAGTTTTACCAGCATTATTGAGGCCAAGAAACAAGATCTTGGCCTCTTTTTGCCACAAGCCAAGGGAGGCCAAGACGCCGTAAAATCAGTCCAAGAGAAACATTTTTATCATTGTCGAGCAGAGTAAAGGTCTACACTAAAACACATTACCTTCTCTAGTTCTCCACTCGACGAACAACCTTGGTATGCAACACCAACTGTATTTTACACAAGCCAACACCAAAGTGTAAGCATTGACCAAAAGCATGAACGGTGTTAAGGACGGATAACTAGATAGTAACAAATTTTATAATGTTCGGAGCCATGAAACTGAGAACCAACCGAGTTGTAATATCTGGGATCCAAAGGCCACCGGAGCTGATTTGAAAGTCGAGTTCCACCATTTCGCCGTTGCCAAAAAATTGAAGGTCGATACTACTTTCATTTCATCAAACCGAACTCAAAGAACAAGGATGAGTTTAATCCAGATCCTATTTTTTTATTTTCTTGAACAGAAGAAAAGATTTCAAATTCAAATTTTTGTCCTCACTCAACACAACAGAGAAATGAAAAGGAAGGGGGAAAATGTAGTGGGTGTTAGGGTTTGAAAAGGAACCATAAGCCATATAATTTCTAGAGGGAGAAAAAATGGAGTACTCAGTGTTGCACAGAGAGAGAGAGAGAGAGAGAGAGAGAGAGAGAGAGAGAGAGAGAGAGGGGGGGGATAAGGTAGGTTGCGTGTATCAGACAATCCGGCAATGGGAAAAAATGATTCAAAATGACGTCGTTTTGGACGAAAAATGGACAGTAAAACAAAACAATCCTCTTATAATCTTGTAGTGATATAATATAATAAATAAAAATAATAGTTTTTAAAAAACAATATTTTTAGAATAAATGAAACAAAAATAACTTTTTAAAATTATTTTAGAAAAGTGCACATTTATAAAAAAATCCCTAAATATATATAAGCACAGTCTTAACAGGTCTGGTCCAAAGGCTAAAACCAAAAGAAAGTTTGTAAACCAAAAAATATATATATAGAAAGCTCACACAAACCCAACTCAACAACAATTGAATTTGAATTTGAAGCCCATTCACTCGCAGACTCTCCCTCTCCGTTCATTATTGTCTCAGTTCTCAGTTCTCACACACACGAGAAAAATGAAGAAGCCGACCAAATGCAATCACGTATGAACTGTCTCTCTCTCTCCCTTGCCGGCTTATATGTGATTGTGGTCTTGTCGGCTTATATGATTGTGGCATTGTTGACTTTAATTTTGAGATTATTGAAATATTTTATTTTTTATTTTTAGGTTAGTTATGCTTCCTAAATATGAGTTTGGAGGTCAAAAAAGAAAAAGAAAACGAAAACGAAAGGAAATGGCATTAATTTAAAGTCAAGCAGTAGAAACTTTTGTGGTTGAGGAATAACAGAATGTGGAAGGATCAAATGAGAATGTTGAAGATGATGTTCAACATATAAATTTAAATGAAGATGGTGAATTCCAAGGATCCCGAGAATTGGAAAAACATTGATAAAAAAATGAAGGATTATTTAGTTGAAATGGGTCCAAAAAGTGTCCATGGCATCTTATTTCCCAAAGATGGTACAGATAGACATTTTAATTGTTCACAATATACGCGATTACTACCAATTACCAGACTATTGATAGAAAATGGTTATTATATTCAGTATCTTTGGATATGATATTTTGTTGTCCGCTTCTAAAACTGGTAGACGACTTGTATTTAAGTGATTGTTTAGAACATTTTCGGCCTTGTTATTTGATTATAATATATTTTATTTGTCATTTTTTTTTCGAGTTTTAAATTTGTAATTAGTTCTGTAACAGCCTAGTGGATTTTAAATGCATAATATAATCTAGGAGTCTATTAGAGGGCTTAATTTTTAAATTTCGTCTTAAGTTCTGAAAATATCACAACAGGCTTGACTAAACCATCACTAAAATTAATTTGGGAGATACACTCTGAGTCTGTGATTATTTTTTTTCTTTTTTAATTGACTTTTCAAAAATTTACTAGGTAGGCAAAAATAACCCCACCACAAGTGACCTTGTGAATGTCAAGTGACTATTTGACATAATTTTTGACAATAATCATCTAGTATAGGGATTTGCATGCATGCACCAAACTTGATAATCTGGAATCTGGCCGTGCATGTCATGGAAGATTTATTAGTGTTGGTGTGGGAAAGTTTAAAACTAATTTTTAGAAAATTTTGAAAAATGTTGGTGAGATGTGTAATTGTAAATTTAATAAAAATTGTGTGTTCCATAAAATATGTAGTTGAAAATGAGTTTAAAAAAAAATTAAAAAAAATCTTTCAAATATGTTAAAGAAATTATTCCTCATTCTTTTTATTCAATTTCAATGTATCGTGATTGATAAGTGCATTTTGTGCACTTATTAGGATCTTTAAACTAAGCTTTTATTTTGTCATTTTATTGAATTATTACTTAATTTTGTGTTTTAATCTTCATATTTCAGTTTTGGACCTGTTTAATAGCAATTGGAGAACAATATACGGAAAGAACAACAATTTGGTGAAATCGGCGAGTAAGTTGAGTTTTTGAAATGAATATCAAGAGCCAAACATTGGAGGATGAGGAAGATGATAAAATCATTAAGTTTAAGGTGTTTTGGAGTGACAATGAAAAGTTGAATAAATGGTTGAGACACCAGAAAGCTAAAGAATCGAATTGAGAAACTACCCACCGAAGTATGTGGAGAAATTAGAGTACAACTTTTGATATTAAAATCTCCACAAGGCAAATAATATATCATTGGAAATATAATTGAATTACGAGTCCAACACTTTTTACGGATCTCAATTTGGAGTTTCCTACAAGAAGTTATGACTATTTGAAAAACAACCGCCGCAGAGGAAACAGCGTAAGCTGGGCGATCGCCCAGGCTTAAATTTGGGCGATCTCCCAACCCTATTTTTCAACAACAGAATAGCTTTTCCTTGGCCTGGGAGATCGCCTGGGTTTGCACTGGGCGATTGCCCATTGTATTTTCGGCAGAAACATAATTTTCTTTCATTTTTGAGTCATGATACACTTAGGAAATCTTTGTGACACGATTTTAATGAATTTTTGGGATCTTTTAGGGCACAATTAGGTAAGTATATATATGAGTTATTAACTCATATCAAGGAGAGGATTTTGGGAGAAGAAAACAGTACAAGCAACATAAAACGGAAGATCAAGATTCATCTCTCCAAGAACGAAGATCAAGATCAAGATTTCTTCGTTCCCGGGTTATGAATTCCATATTTTCTTCTCCTCTTTCTTCTCTTATTATTAGTATGTTAGGCTAGTTTATTTTGTGCTAGGATTATGATGAAGCTTGTAATCTAAATTCTTCCATCTTGAGATTTGGTTTTTGACAATTTATTTCATTATAGTTTTGAATAATTAATTTTGATTTATATGAATCTACAATTATATGCGCAATAATTGTATGATTGTTGTAGTGTGTTTTACTGTCGAAAGATCGAAAGCATGCTAGACGCTATTTTAATTATCTTAAAGTCCGATAGGGGATATAAATATACCGCTATGCTTTAGGTGATCTTTAATTATCCACAGAAATTTAATGCTTTCATTTGTATTCGCATTCGTCATAGAAATATAGTCGAGTCATGCATATGAATAGGTTTAATTTTATTCGAGAGAAACTGTTAAACAATTTAGGGATATTGATCTTCATAACTGATGTATTTTGTCAAAACCAAGAATCAGGATAGAGGAATTAACGATTATAAGTGGATTCGGGATCCTAGTACTCTTCTTTCTCAATTTTAAAGTAATATTTATTAATCTAATTTTTAGTTGTTTGAATTTTAATTAGTTAATTAATTTTAGTTTATACTTTAATTAGTTCTTAATCATACAAACATCCAAAGTTCATTAGATTCGGTTAAGGTTAGTATAATTAAATTGAACTATCTAAATCTTCGTGGGAACGATACTTGGACTTAAAATCCACTTTATTACTTGAGCGATCCGTGCACTTGCGGAATTATTAAAGACATAAAATCGCTGACAGTGATCAAAGAGCGTTTTGAAATATGACAAATCGTAGAGATCTCTCTTAAAATATATGATTATGTATAAAGGCATTCTCTCTAAAACACTATTTATCAACTTAGGCTCCGTTTGGGATTGATTTTGTAAGTCCAACTTCTGATTCTCAAACAATCAGAAGTTGATTTAGGTGTTTGACAAATTTTTTAAAAATGATTATAAAATAATTTGACGCAACAGATTTTGAGAAGCAGCAAACTGGCAGCTTTTCAGATTCTGCTTTTAGCTTTTTCATTTATATATTATTAAAATAACAAATTTACCCCTAATTAATTAAACTAATTCCTTTAATATACTATGTTTATTTCTACACATTTCAGCGATTTCACGTTATCTCCATATACCTCATTCTTCGTCAACATTCACGAATCACCATTACCTAATCAAACATTCGAGGTACGATTATTTGGTCGATAATTACTTGCGTGAATTTATATCATTTATATTTCGAAAATCTGATCAAAGATGAACATCTTTTTAGGATTTCATACCTTTCGTAGAATATATATAGTAATTTCAAGATCAGAACTTTGCATTAAACTCCTTGGTTTTTGTAGTTTAATATTAAATTTAGTACGTCTTCTTGTTTTTATTCCGAGGTTTGAATTTGTGTTCTTAGTTTTTATTTTTTGATTATTTAAGAGTTTAGTTGGTATGTCCTTTATAAAAAGAAAAAAAAAGAATTTTACCACTCGTGTGATAATAATAATAATAATACAAAATAATATTATTATAATAAATGTCATTTTTAGCAATTTAATACCGTTACAACAATAAATCACTTTTATTTACCAAACGCTCAAATGCTGCTTTTGAAACATACATCAATTTCGAAACAAGAGTTTACCAAACACTTATATGATTCTTCCCATAGCACAGCAAATGTTGTTTCTCTTTAAAGCACAGCAATATCAAACCAAGCCTTAGTTCTATTTTTAAGGTTTTTTCCCTTAGGTTCTCTTTTTAATTTATAAATGATTAATTTTAAATTTTTTTACATAGTTGAAAATTTAAAATGGATTGTAAAACCTTTTATACTAGATAAAAATGGTTTAAGTAAATTTTCAAAATTATTTTATAAAAGATTATTAAAACTTGAGAGAATTTCTTCTAAACAATAATTTTAAGATTTATCTATTTTGAAACTAAAACTACGATTTTTTTTTTTAAGTGATAATAAATTGGACATGTATTTATTTACTTATTCTTTAGTCTTAAAAGCTTTAGCACATGTTGTTAACCCAAGTTAAATTCTAAGAGAAACTAGTTGATTAAATATATAATCCCTCATTGGGAATTTGGCGTAAATGATGTTTAACTTTTGTTCTCAAAGTTGTTTGATATATGATCAATAGTTAAATATAACATATCATTTTTTTTTTTTAATTCTGTTTGACCATAATTGATGTTCAGATACATTTTTATTTGGATAACAATTTAAGCAAAAAATGAGGATGATAAAAATTTTTATTCGGATGTAGATTCACTCAATTGTGTACTAAAACACATAGATTAGGAATGTTCGTGTAGAAAATTAAATGTTATGGACTGTTGACGTCAGAACCTGCAACGTCCACATGTCAACAGATCTCCAGTCACTCATCTGCCAACTTGTATGTTACTTGCACACTCGTACAATTGTTAGGTACCAAGATCTCTGGAGAAAAAGGGTCCGGCGATCGTTGGTACTACGACGATCAAGTCCACTGCCGGTATAAGAATAATACACGGGGGGCGAAAATAATTGGGTATGGGAGAGACAAGTAGGCAGAGATTTGAGCAGAGTTTAGGGTGAAAATTTTAAGTGCAAAAAGAGCGTCTCATAAAAAGAATGCGTAATCAAAATTGTGTCCTCAAAAACGCGTGCCTTAGAATAACCAGGGTCCTTGTATTTATAGATGCGGAGTCCTAATTATTCTGTGTTAGCAATCAATTAGAACTCTTATTGGATCCTCCTTCTTTATGAGATAAGGACAATCTCCCAAATTTCAGCTCTTATTTGAGTTGATCACATTGCCTAATATTTAGGAGATCGGGATTTGGTTTCCTTGTGAGAATCCTTATGATAATCAAATACAATCTTTCGTTAATTACTTTCCTGGTTGTCCCAAAATATCATGCTGCCTGCTAGTTATAATAAATACGAGGCCCGGCGAGGCTCTCTGGGTCGGCATGAATGTCGAGCCTTCATATGCTTCGTTGTACTCTGATTCAAGAATGCTAAGATGTTCAATGGGCCTCCGAGGCTTTCCGGGAATTTACGAGACCTTTGCTGGGCCTCCGAGGCCTTCGCGGGGCCTATGGGACCTTTATGAATATGAAAGGTCCTCGCTGGGCCAATAAGGCTTTAGCGAGGCCTGAATTAGGCCTGTATATGACATTTACTGGGCCTTTGCTGACATGGAGGTTCTACCAAAATCGGGCGGTAACATGGACGATTTTTATACTGACGACAAAAGTTAATGATCATTTGCGCCAAATTTCCTATATCTATTCTATATTCTATATAATAATATATTAAAGTAAGATATCTACAAAGTATTTTGCTAAGTAGTAATCAATGGTGAATTTAGACTTTTAATATACTTTGCAAAGTAGTAATCAATGGTGAATTTAGACTCTAAATCTATACTACATCTAAAATGGGCTTAAATGGAGAAATATTTTTAGACCATTATACCCTTACCATTTTTTTTTAAAATTACGTATTCACCTTTAGTATTCATTAATGTATAATTATTTTTAATATTTTATTTATTACTCTTTTATTGTTCATCCTTGTTGTCCATTATTCAATAATTTATGGTTCAGTTCTTTTTTTTTTTCTCAAATTTATTTTCAACTACACATTTTACCAATTTTTTTCAAAATCTTTAAACCGCACCAAACATATATTATAGTTTAGAACTAATGTGTGAATCTTTTTTGATTTTTAATTTAATTTAATTAATATATATAGAACGTTCTTCTCATCTTACTTCCGTCCGTCAACAATATTCTTACTCTGTCCATCAACAATATTTTTACAACATAGACAAGTATTAACACTTCTTTAATTTTTATTTCTTACTCACATTTATGACGTTCATTTACGTTGTCAAATTAAACACGTCTAATAAAAAGAGAATATACACAAAGAATATTGTTCACAAGGAACTACTACTCCAACAAATGTACAATATTATGTGTCAATCATTACATTTTCTCATAATAAAATTAGTAATTGTTAATTTTATTCTTCGTAAAATGTAACCCCGGAGATGATTAATATTATAAGATTTGATATCTATAATTCGTCAATCATCAAAATTTAAATCATCAAAAGGTCTTAACTGGTTCAAGTTATTGTTAATATTATCACCATATAAAACTCATATCTAATTGTAATTGCATTTAAATGAATGCAATTATATTTTAATATTTATTTGTTACTCTTTTATTGTTTATTATTATCGTACATTAAATTTTTAACAATTTATTAAATGTATATTTAAAATTTGTAAATATTTAGTATATTAAATTAAATATGAAGGTGAGAAGACGATCTCAATTTTTTTGCCTTACGTAGATGAAAGAAATGATAAATGAATTTTAAAAAAATGAATGGAAAAATTATAACTTTTTTTATTACTGGATTAAAATTCAAATAATAGAGATGAAGGATTATTTTGAATACATTGGATTACAGTAATTATAGTTGACAACTAATATATAAAACTTTTTAATTTTTTAATTTAATTAATAATTATATTTATATAGAAAGAGAGAGAGAGAGAGAACTTTGACAATTCCTTAGTTTTTGTTTCTTACTTATATTTATGTTGTTTTCATTTACATGGTCAAATTAGACGCCGTTAATAAAAAGAGAACATATACAAAGAATATTATTTACAAGGAGTCACTACTCTAACAAATGTACAATATTATATAGATCATTACATATTCTCCAATAAAATTAATAATTATTAATTTTTCTTCCGTAAAATACAACTCTAAAGATCCCTATTAATACATCATTAATTCCATACGATTTGATATCAATAGTTCGTCAATTATCAAAGCTCAAATCACCAAAAACTCTTCACTAAAATCAAGTTACTATTCGTATTACTACTATATAAAATTCATCTTTAATTGCAATTGTACTTCTATGAATGTAAATAAGATATCAACATCGAACAATACAAAATAATATATTATCAATAAATATATTTTTTAATCTTTATTACAATTGCTACTTTAACATTTTAATTATTAACAATTAAAAAATAAAAATTTGAAAATATTAAAAATTAACAATATGATTACAAAAGCACGTGCAACGCACGCGTGTCTAACTAGTTTGAACAAGTGTGCATTAATTTCATGAGAATATGCGCATCAACATTGTATCCACTATTATAAATTCGTGAATTTAGACTCTCAATTTGAACCACCATGCACTAATTTCATGAGAATTGACACATCAACAATGTATTCACTGATATAAATATGTGAATTTAGACTTTCAATTTGAACCAGCATAGCCACATGCATTAATTTCATGGAATTTGGTACATCAACATTTTATCCATTAAAATAAATCCGTGAATTTATCATCTCAATTTTTATTTAAATTGCCAAGAGATTATCATTTAATTCTATTTAATTCCATTATTTAAGTGGCAATCAATTGTGAATTGTTTTCCCACTATAACTTACTTTTTGTTCAAGATAATATAAAGTTTGAGTAATAATATCTAATAAAATATTATTTATATGATGTTTTTGTATTTGATTTGATTATAAATAATAAACATTTTTTAAATTTTTTTTGAAATTATTATCACGGAACACAACTCCAGTGCATCGCACGGATTAAACTATAGTAATCTTAATACAAAGATAATATAATATATTTTAATATTGACTAAATGCAATTATATGTATAAAATTGTTAACATTTACGATACTTCATAATTTTTTGTGAACAAAAAGAGCCTTAAAATTGTGACAGGGAGAATTTGTTTTTCAACAACCATGAAAGAATGTCTTGTAATTTTTGAAACTAAATGGAACGTCTAAGATACATTAGATTAGGGGTGAACGCGATTCGAATTGAACGGATTGTGCCATATTTTCAACTCAAACCATTTCATGCGGTTTGAAAATTTTCCAAACAAAACTAAACCATTTATTTTTCAAATCAAACCATTATTTGCAGTTTGGTTCGATTTTAATCCGTGATTTACCTATCGATATTATAATAATATTTTTAAAACAAGTTAATATATAAGTTTAAACGAGAACTAATAATGTTAAATGTTAAATTACATTTACATTTGTCTAAAATTCGAAATACAAACAAAAAGGCAAAAAAGTAGTAGCAAGTTAGCATCTAGCAACATGCCAACTTTACATTTTTTAAAACTATAATATTTATAATTTAATAAAATTATTTTTTAATTTAAAAATTTAAAAACTGTTCGATTCGGTTTTGTGCGGTTTTTGAAAAGTGAAACTTAAACCAAACCATTTTGAAATAGTTTGGTTCGGTTTAAGAGAAAAAAAAACTACGGGTCTACATGGATCGGAACCAACGGTTTTGGTTTGGTTTGCGGTTTCGCGGTTTTTGTGTGCAGCCCTACATTAGATAAGATATCTGTAATTTGCTTTTTGAAATATTTTTTCCCTCTATCTTGTGTCTCTTTATTTTAAAATAACAATCTCATACTGACACGAACTATAAAAAAATTATAATAGGAAGAGAGTGATAAAAACTATTTTTTCATTCACGCGACCACAAGATGGTTCTAAAATCCATGAAACATCATATATGATAAGCACTATTCTAAAAAATTCGCATAGGCGACGCCTAAACTTTGTCTAAGTTTAAAGCTCGGTTTCAACACAGCTATACCTCACGCATCGCCATCGCATCGCCTTAGCCTAGGTCTTGCTTAGATCTGAAAAGTTTGAAGTTTGGCCTCCACGCCTAACCACATTTTATGCTTTTTAGAACATTGATAATAAGCAACACTTCCATACCTTGCCCTTCATGTAAACTCTCATCTTGATTCTCTAAGATTCAAGTGTCACAAATTGCAAAACGCATTCTACGTTGCCAAGAATAATGAGCTACCAACTCGATAAGTGAGAAAAAACAAATAATCTTGTATTTTTCGCACACATGCCATGTATAAAATTATGTCATGCCTAAAATTCTCATACAAAATATTTCCTCACACCTTGTAGAATCAAACATTTCTTATCACTTAGCTTAAATATCAACACAATATCGTTATAGATCTAACCTCGCAAGACATTAATCATCATACAATGCATATTATTTGTATACCCCAAAAATCATGACTTAGCACTTGTTTTGTGAAGTTTTTTAGTTGATTTTGATAAAAAACGTTGATGAAATGTTTATTTGAAAAATTAATAAAAGTTGTGGATTCTATTAAATGTGTGGTTAAATTAATTGTTGACTAATAAATCATTTAATTTTGTATTAAAAATCACGACATATATCTTCTTACAATGCTTGTGTCATAAATAAAATATTTTTCATTAAATATCAATTATATAGAATTTCCCACTCATAAAATCTACCTTTTCACAAAAATCTTAAATCAAATACATCGATAAACACCCATTTGCTACATAAAATTAAAAAATTAAAATCAGCAATCCGGAGAGGCCAAAAAATTGAAGGCAAATAGAAGGGGTAGATTTGACATTTCACACCTTAAATCCATGTCCAGGTGTTGCATTGTTGAGGCAAACCCGTTCTTTTAAACTGAGAAACCGCAGAAGCAGAGGCTCTGCCGTGCTTTCATTCTCTCTCTCTAAACTCTCTCTCCATTTGCCGGCGAAACTCTCATTTTCTCTCCCTAAGCTTTCGCCGTATCACAATAATAACCCAAATCTATACAAATTTTCCATTTATAAATTAAATATTCGTTTGTTTTTTCCTATTTTTGCCCTTCCCAATTTGCTGTTATTTACTGAATTACACACGCGAATACAGTCTATGCAAACGGCCTCTTCTCATTTCCTTTTCGTTTAACTGGGAAGTAGACGAAGCCCTAGATTGCGCCATTGCAACCGTAGCTCCTCCTCAAAGCTCTGGCCGGCGCGGCGTGTCTTCTCAGGCAAGTTTAATGTCTGCCCGTTGCAGATTTTTTATTTTTTTTTGTATTTCCCGACTGTGTAAAACTCCAGAATTTAAACAAAGATGTCATTTTTCTTCTTCTATGTTGATGGTTTCGGAGGTTTTTCTTATGGGTTTTTGTTCATGCGATGGAAAATCGTTTTTTCTTCAAATCTCGTTTTTGTACGGCATTTCGGTTTGCTCTGTGCATATGGACGTGGTTGTTTGTGGAAGATTAATATCAATGTAAATTCATGTTTATCTTGCTTTCAGTTTCCATTTCATTTGTATTTTTGCATGTGGGTCTCCTTTTCCTGACTGTGCATAGTTCTATATTTTAATATTTGACTGACTGTGCATAGTTCTATATTTTAATATTTGATGGACATGACGTATATACGTGACTAGATATGGAAATGGATAAAAGTAATGTAGAGATGGATGATACTGAAAAGCACCCTCAAGAGTCCGAAAATAAACTTTCTGATGCTAAGTTTGAATCCGGAGGAGAAGAATTGCCAGCAGCAGGAGGCCCTACCGATGCCAGTGAGAATGGGAGAGAGGACCCGGCTAATTCTAGAAGCAACGCAGATGATGAGAGCCATGTTCAGAGTAAGATGAAAGAACAAATTAACTCCAAGAGTGATTCGCAAGAGCCAATCAACAGTAAGGATCAAATCAACTTCAGAAGAGATGTGGAGGACCAAACCAATGCTAAAATTTTAGTGGAGGAACCAACTGATGCTAAATTTGAAATGGATGAACAGAGTATTACTGATGGTGGGGTGCAAGCAGAAAAATCCGTCGAGAATGGCATACAGGTTGGAAATCCTGTTGAAAATGTGACGGAGGAGGAAAACCCTACTGAAAATGTTCCAGAGGAAACAAATCCCAATGAAATTGGCAGGGAGGACACAAATCTTGTCAAAAAAGTTGCTCAGGAAGAAAAGCCTACGGAAAATGCTGATGTGGGAAAAAGACTTATTGGAAATGGGCAACTTCCAACAGAATTATCTGACAATGAAGCTTTTCAAAATGAGAGCTGTGCGCCAGACGAGGTTCTACAGTGTGAGGATGAAGAAATGATAGATGTTATTAATAAGACCAAGGATGAAACTGTTACAAATGAGATGAAAGAAGGGGCTACTCAAGTTGTTCTTGTTAGAGCTGTAACTGATGAGAATGACAAGTCAGGTGAAACTGTATCCGACCGTGAAGTTGATAATGCTTCGCTTCCAAACCGTCAAGAAACTGCTACGCCCAATTCTGTCTTCATATATTCAACTGCAAAGGCTGGAGATTCTGGTGGGAAAACATTCAAGACTATGTTTAGTCAAGCAAAGGTACTCACTGCAATAAAAATAGAACCAGCAAAAGGAGATTTCAAAGTTCAATTATAAAATCGAGTGTAGATATGACATGAAGACTGTAATAGATTTCTTTTGCTCATCTTTTGTCTTTTAGTTTCAGATGGCAGAGGGTGATGATGGAACACCCGATGATCAAGCAGCATTCATGAAAGAACTTGAAACTTTTCATAGGGATAACAAATCAGATTTTAAACAACCTAAATTTTATGGGCACCCACTAAATTGCCTGAAGTAAGTTTGTTATGGTTTTGATTTTATGACAAGTCTATTCTTGGGTAAATACCTGTATTACTTTTCTTCTTTGGCTGTAGGTTATGGAGAGCTGTGATTAGATTGGGAGGCTATGATCGGGTATGCATGCCATACATTTTCTTCCGTTTTTTCTTTGTTGTTGCTCGCTAGAAATAGGCATTGACCATGAAAGTTCAGATATTAGTAGATCAGTATCTTTGAAATTTTTGTTGGATTTGGGAGATAATGTTACATGTTCAGAAAACAAGTTGCTGATGTTACGCACATGAAATGGTTACTTATATTCACCAATTTTATAGATAAGAAAGAAGTTAATGTACTCTAAAACCAAAAATGTAGTGCTTATAAATCCAAAGAACTCCAAATAATCTATTGTTCTTTCTCCCCTACCAAATTACATGCATGCATTAGATTGTTCTGTCTCACAGAATTGGAGAAAATAGCATGGATTGATGAAATGATAATTATGCATGTAGTGCTTACAAAACCAAAAGAACTCCGGATTATCTATTCTTCTCTCTTCCCCCACCAATTTACTTGCACGCATTAGTTATCTCACAGCATTAGAAAAAAGTAGTACGATCAATTGATCTTTATGCATTACTCGTTTTATGTGATCTTCTCCCCCATTCTACCATCATGAACGCATGAAACCCGCCCCCCACCGTTGCATTGCCATTTATGTGTACAAGCATTTGAAAAGAGTATGACATGCATCCATATTATGTTTATGACAATTATGCTAGAGGATTAAATTTGGATCTTCTCTAGGATGAATGCTTCCTTGCAATGAGCCCCATTGAAGGGAACATCAGCTATCTTCGGTATAGGTTATAGGGAGGGCATCATATAATTAATCTTGCTGACATAGTGTTGGAAAATTATGTCTTCTTACTTTCACTATGTTTTGGTTTGGACATAGGGCAGAGTGAGATTGCTCATCACAGTTGATTTCCACTCTACGGGAACCTATCTTGACTGTATTTGAAGCTCTATGGGGTTACATATTTTAACTGCTTGTCTGATCAAAATTTCCTCATTTACGAATACGAGAATGTACACCATAACCTTGAAATTTTAAGATGTATATCATTTCTGTGGGCCATATCAATTTGGTCTTATGCACCAGTTTGAGTTGAGCAGAAACTCAATTTCCTTGTACATATTTAGCCCTGTTGCAGTGGACATTATCCCTTCCCCCCTGCCTCTCTCTTTCTGATCTTGCCTTCTTTGCTCTCCATATTCATGCACTGCCTGTACTTTGTAGTAATCTTCTATGAAACTGAGGACATCTTTTATATTTACAGTCAATTCATCACTGGCTATTTACTTTGGAGAATACAAAAAACTGTGCAAAAATTATTATCTTAGAAGTGTGTACTGAACATCGACAATGACTATGTCTAGAACTGTATTGAGAAAAAATATATGGTGCTGCCTGAGGGCATATATTTTACTCCGCTATTAATAAAAAGACAGAAATACGTACTAAGGCGTTTTCGTTTGTGAGGCGAGGCGTAAGCTTCAAGGCGCTTTGAAGCGTAAGCCTCACCACAAACTAAGAAATTAATCAAAAAACTGTAAATTAAAATAAAAATAGTTTATTTCACCAATAAAGAGCAGAACCTCAATTGAAATTTCTTACTTAAGTGGACTATCAAAAATATGATCTGTTTGCCAACAATTTACTCTTTTTACAATTAAAAAAAGTTTAAACTAACAAAGTTTAGAAGAGTTTGCTCTGATTATTATCGTCACTATTTGTAGCATCTTCCATAGAATCATTGTCATATTTAATTCTCCTATCTATCTTTTTCATCTTCATTGGCAATTTCTATCCAATATTCTTCCTTATCCACTAATTGCAAAGAGGGTTGACGTGGGTGATAGTAGATATTTTTATATTTTTAATTTGTAAAGAGAGCCCAAATGTTTGTTTTTATATTTTATATTTTTGGTCCAAACTTTTGACTTTTGTTTAAATTCAGAAAAAAGGGCACAATTAAAAATTCATTTTTTTTTAGAAAAACAACCAATTTTTCAGTTACATATGAGGCGTGAATTGTAAGGCGTACGCAATGAGGCGCCTGAACCTTAAAAAAACACAACAAATAGCGCCTCAAGGCACTATGATTGCACCTCAGATTGAGGCGCACCTCAAGGCACGCCTCAGTCCACCTTTTTAAACCATGACTAATCCTTTGTCCTTTTTGCTGCATATTGGGCACGCCTCAGTCCACCTTTTTAAACCATGACTAATCCTTTGTCCTTTTTGCTACATATTGGCCATATTTGCATGTAGAAATTAATTGGCACTTTTAAGCTCTGAACACCACTTTTTAGGGTAACATA
Organism: Forsythia viridissima; assembly: GCA_030279155.1. NCBI lineage: Eukaryota > Viridiplantae > Streptophyta > Magnoliopsida > Lamiales > Oleaceae > Forsythia > Forsythia viridissima. Next base: position 15,680,953 of record CM059036.1, read on the forward strand.
CCTCTAGCAATTGACTGTGATAAAGAAATGAAACAGAAATCTACCTTGACAGAGTTTTAGCCACTATACTTGGAATTTCCTGAAAGCCGAATATAATCACAATAACTAGCAAAGACTCTACAATCTTGCATCATGACTCATGCTATATGCTGTAGTGCTGCTTATATCTTTTATTTTAATACTTGCATTAATTTTTAGTTTGGCATCATATTGAGCATTTTAAGTCATAAAGTATGTCTGATGACCATATTTTTGCTTGTTTGTTGCAATATTGATGAATTTGACGGATATGAATAGGTGACGGGGTCGAAGCTGTGGAGGCAAGTAGGAGAGTCGTTTCATCCTCCAAAGTAAGGTTCTTTGATCTGATCAGTTGCTGGTTTTGTTAAGTTAAATCTCTAAATTAAGTGCTCTTTCGAATTGGTTTTTCTAGACAGTTACTGGATTTATAAAGTTTAATTTCTAAATTAAGTGCTATTTTGAACTTTTTTTCTAAACTAAAAGTGATGGACATCAAGTGAGTACGCATGTGCAGTTACAATTTATGAAATGTCTTTTAGCAATCCAAAAAATGCTACATTATGTTGTTTTATGGGTTTCTAATTTTCAAATCTTGGTTTACTTGACACGCACAAGATGAAAAAAGGTTTTGAAAGCTCTGATATGAATGCTCCTCTTTTCTTGTATAGGACTTGCACAACTGTTTCTTGGACATTCCGCATTTTCTATGAGAAGGTAATATTGCCAAGATCGCTTTGTATTTTCTTGTTGTAACATTCTCTTTTTTACCCATTAGCAGTTGAGGTGAATTTTGCTGCATGGACCGTATGCTTTTTGCTACAAAAAATTTGTTACATGAATGCAATACTTCTTTTTAGTTTTTACTATACAATATTTGGTGTACTTGAATTTTTTTGGTTACTAATTGAATTGGTAACAGTGAAATGGCAACCTGCTTTTGTTGTCATTGTCCATGCCACTTTTATATTGTATGTTTTCATTTCCTTTGTCATGTGCATTTGAAGTGATTAGCTGGAAAATCTGAAAATGTCTAATGGTACTAAAATGTGAAAAAGAAAGCAGAATGCATTCTATTACATAGAATGTCCATAAAAATATTGGTTGCTATCTGTAATTTACGCTCTTTCCTGTTCAGTTCATAGCTTCATCTAATTTGTTGGGTACTAATAGAATTAGTAACTGTAAAATGGAAACCTCCTTTTACATATTGTATGTTGTTATTTCCTTTATTATGTGCATTTGAAGTGATTAGTGGAAAAGTCTGAAAATGTTTCATCCTATCCACGGACAATTGTGTAGGAAGTGAAATAAGAACTGGAAAAATACGCAAACTTATATTGATTGCTCTCTGTAGTATGTGTCTCTGCTTGTTCATGTTACCCATGTTCGTGTGTTAGGCTCTTCTGGAGTATGAAAGGCATAAGAGACTAAGTGGCGAGCTTGAACTCCCAGTTGCTACCCTCCCTGAAGCTTCTGTTATTGACAATGAGGTGAGTTTGCATTTCTTTTCCCTTGCTAAATTCAATTTTTAATTTGCATTTAATTTCTGTTATGAAGGATTGTTATTTCATGAATGTGAAGATTTATATCGACTACCAATTGTTCGTTAGATTTTTGGAGATGCACTTTGGAATATGAAGGTTTTAGGGGAAGTACAAGATGGAACATATTGTGTTTGATGGAGATTACATCACCATCATTGGATCTCTACAGTATCGACAATCAAGATCTCAAAATTTTGACAGAGTCATTGAATCTCTAAAACAGAAATATTTTTTGCCCCTTCTTTTGTGGATTTTGGGGCTGGGTTACTCACAGCGCCAGCAGTAGTGGTGTTAGTAGAGGTTGTGTTTGGAGGATGTTGGGAACTCTGCTACCATTAAAATGTTCTCCTTTCATTTTTTTGGTCCTTTTCCCCCTAACAGCAGATACTTTGGAATGGATGTGGTTGTGTTCTGCAAGTTTTTGTGGCTGTGGTGATGCTGGTGCTCAGCTCGGACAGTGGAAATAAAGAGAATTGTTAACTATGCTCATTTCCTTTTTTTATCAACTACAATTGGACGAAATAGAGTGGGTGCGAAATTGGAAAATTATGTAGAGTCACATGTCCTAAAGCTGATCCAGACCAATTTAAATGAGATGGATGGAGTATCTTTTACAATCAAACTTCATTTTTTACAGTCAGAATCCTACGCCATAATAGTGCCACTCCAGAAACTGAGAAATTTAAAATTCTTGACACACCCTTGGCTATTAGGCCAATATTAAAACCTAGATGACATTGTTTAGAGAAGAAACAAATGGATCGACCATTAGTGCCTCTTATTTCATTTGCATGGTAATAAAGGAATGCACTTAGTGTGAGAGATGCTTTGACTATAATGAGGAATTTGGATGGGTTTTCATGAGTTTGCACGAGAACTGTTTAGGAGCAAAATGTGATGTATACATGTAAGAAACTATAGCTATATTCTTTAGAGAGTGGGATTACTGAAGACTGGTCTCACTTAAATACTTCTCTCTTTTTGTCTGTTCGTTGGCTAAATTCTTCCTGTGCCTACTCAACATGCAGCTAACCATGTCTTTACATAGGTAAGTACTTTTGCAGTCAAGGATTAGTATTTACCACTGGTAATATGTGCCACTTTCCTCAGTTTGGAAACAAATCCAATGTTAAATGCACATGGGTGAAAATTTGTACCTTTTTGTTTTTCCATACATAAAAGTGAGGAACCACTGCAAGTGGTATATGCCATTTCTCTTTCCAATTTTGAAATTATTTGACCTCCTGTTTCCATATGTAGAAGATGCGTCAGAAAACAAATACTTGTTATTCTACTTAATGACTTTGGTTAATGTTTCACATCAAAATTACTTGTGGATCTATTTGTACATTATTTCTTTTTTGCTTTCAGTGTACTCAGTCTACTCTGTATATTTATATGCAAACGCATGAATGTACATGTGCACTTTATGCATGTCTTGCATTTACAGAAAAATTGGTGTATGGTATACAGTTTGAACATTATAAATGAATTGCACAGGGAAATGGCTATGAAGGATCAGGATCAGGATCAGGATCAGGACCAAGCAGGGCTAGAAGAGATGCTGCCGCTCGTGCTATGCAAGGTTGGCATGTACAACGTCTTTTTGATTGCGGTGAGGTTGGGGAGCCAATTGTAAAGGTATGCAGGAATCAATATCTTTTAACTCATCTTTTGAGTCTGTCTTTCTCAGTGTAATGCAGTGCTTAATTTCTATTTTACATTTTTCTGTTAATAATATTTTGATAGGACAAGAATCCAAACAATATGGCAAAGCGTGAGAAAAATCTCAAAAGTATTGGTAAGGTTGCTTTATTTAAAATTTTCTAATATATAAGCACCATTTTAGTTCAACATCTTTGAAATTGTCTAAAGGGTTCGTTTAGCATAGCTGTTGTGCATAGTACTTTTAGTAGTAGAGCTTTTGTTAAAAAGCTGTTGATTGTTTTGGTATAAATTCAAAAAGTGCTATGAATATTAAATTGAGTGTTTGGTTGCATAATTATAAAAGTACTTTTGTATAAATTTTATATTTATTTGACTAAACAGTAATTAATTATTCTATATCTCATATTTTCTTTAAATAATTTTTTTTTTTTTTATATTCTATCATAACTATTAAATTTAATATATTAATTTCATTATAATTACATCATTATTTTAGTATGTCTGACTAAATATTAATTAATTATTATATATCTCATATTATTATTTATTTGTAAAATAAATAATATTTTTTATATTCTATAATAACTATTAAAATTAATATATTACCTATAATAACATAATTATTTTAGTATATATTATATCACTTAAAATTAATTAATTATTTAAATCAAAGTAATTTGTATTATATTATTTAACACGTCAATATATAATTTTCACTTTATATAAATATATGAAGTAGCAATTTGTTATAAGTAATTAATGTGATAAATAAATTAATATATTAATGTGGTATGTAAATTAGTATTTTTTTTGATATATGAATGATAGTTTGTTAATTTTTAAGTACATTAAATATAATTACAACTTCTCGTAAAAGTTCAATTAGAACTTTTTAGAGAAGCTCAAAATTTGGGCTTCTCTAAAGTAGCTTTTTAAAGCTGTTTTTTAGTCAAAAAGTACGTATTGACTTTAGCCAAACAACCATAAATATAACCAAAAGCACTTTACTCTTTAAGAAGTGTTTTTAGACCTCAAAAAAGCTCTTCCAAACACGCTAAAAATGGAATTGTAAGAAGTTTCATTCTAGAAGTAACATGTATGTGCAAGTCCTATTAGTATCAGTCTTATTATTATTATTATTTTGTTACTGGATAAATGGAAAACTAAACTGTTGTCCGGAATCTGATGTGTGCATTTAGGCTCACTTAAACAGAAGAGACCAAACGAAGTGGAGCATCCAGTGAAAGCAGCACGTATGGAAGCATTCAAGCAGTTAAGGCTTGCTATTATTTGATCATTTATATTCTCTTCTGTTTGTTTATGAAAATCAGGCTGATCTATATCTTGAGGACAGTATGTATAGTTTTTGGCTTGGAATTGAAATTGACCTTTAAATGTACATTACAACTAGTTACCAACTTTGTTTCTTTTGCCACTATTCCGCCCAAGGGTTTTGTTCTAATTTTTGGCTTGATTTTGTGTCATGCCTGTATAAGTTTTATCCTTGTTCAAATGCTCTCAATATCCTTGTAGGATGCCTCCAAATTACCTTCAGACAACCCGTCTATAAGGTAGCTTGTTTCATAGTTGTGCTTGACATCTGTATTTTTGCTTTAATATAGATATTAGTCCTAGCAACAATGATGACTGTAGTAACATGAGCATATGAGCTTATGCTAATTTCTTACTTGGTCTTTATTTCTTTGAAGTATGTATTTTTGAGCTTGGAATAATGTGGACCACCAGAACCTTCAGAGTATAAAATCAGACAGATTCAATGGAAGAGAGAAGTGGGCTTGTTATAGGAATGACAAAAAACAAACAAAGAAGATGGTGGATTGTACTGGAACTCATAGTGGATTCTTTGCAGTTCTGTAATATGTTACAAGTGATGGAAATAAATATGGAGCGACTGGACTAGGATTTATAAGCCAAGGTATCCCTAGTTCTAATGACAACGGACTAGGATTTATAAGGTCATGGGCCAAGGTATCCCTAATTCGAATGACAATAGGACTCTTATTATTAATGCTACGAAGGAAATAAATTAATAAACAACTAGAAAAACACCACAAAAATAATCCTTATTCCCAATAACCTCTATCCAATTCATTACCAGATTTAATGGAAGATTTGAAGCAATTAGATCTTTAGTAATTGCAATAGGTCATGTACACCTCCCTCTTTTAACTTGATGTATCAAAGTGCTTCATTCTTGTGAATAAGTCTACGCAAGACATGCCTCAACCGCTTGTCATCCCTTAATTCATCCTTAATCGGTGCTATCTCCACTTCTTGGAAAGAAAAGATTAAGAACAGCTAAAGCAGCTAGAAAAGTAAATAATTAAAATAACGCCTAGCTTATGATGAGAATAACTTCTTTTTGCTAAATTTGAATTATGTCTTGTAACACATAATGTTGAAGTTGTAAAAGAACTTCACTCATTAGAAAAACAAGTAATCTCAATTTAGAAGGGTGCCTATATAAATGAGCTATGAAGCATGGACAATCTTACTGAGGTGGCACATCCATGTTGAACACGTGTCAAATACCGACACTTCTCGGACACTCGAGGACACGTGTCTGACACGCCATGTGACGTGTTCTATGTTTTTTATATATTTTTAAAATTTCTGAAACTTAAGGGACACTAATGAGAAATGCCTCGTGCACATGTGTAACACGCTTCATATTGTTTATATTCTGTATATTTCTAACACACTAGGAACATCCTAGCCTATCAAGGACGCGCGGAGCTCCATTTTGTAAATTTTTAAACATAAAATTAGCATAATAAGATATAAGTCTGATTAAAGATTACACTCCGAAGAGAGGTGTAGATTTTATTGACAAATTAAAAAATGCATAAAATAAAGATATGATGTATAAATGTATAATTTTAAAGAATTTATGTCGACATGTTCTTGACGTGTCCGTATTTTACTTCTTTGAAAAAGCATGTGTCTTTGTGCCTGTGTCTTGTCCGCTTTGCATGTCTGCATCCATGCTTCTTAGTAGACGTGTCAATATGATTGCTCAACGAGGATTATATAATTTTTTATTATCATGCCAGAAGCAATCATGCATTTCCACAATAATTTGGGTACACTAATATATTAGGTCAGACAATTGTATTCAAGGAGCAACATGATGCCGAAAGCTACCAGTGTGATGGTAGTTTCATTGGATTGTGCTGCAGCTTTAACTCAGCAAATACTCAGTAGAGTAGAACTTTGTATGTGTTAGGGTAAACTTGTTGCCTCAGTGTTTCGTTGTAAGTAATTTCTATAAATGCTGGGAATAGTGGTTGTTCAAAAATAGCAAGCCTACCTGGAACTTTTAGCCAAGCTGGCTTTAAGAATGGATTGCTTGTTTGCATCTTAGTTACTGTATATGTGTTTGCATCTTAGTTTCTGTATATGTGCTTTCCTCAATTCTTTCTTTTCTCCTATCAGAGAATTGATTGCTCTTGTATTTTTCCACTGGCCATTGGTGCTTTTCTGAATTGCTTTTTCTTTGCCAGGGTGGTTACATCGGTTGTTGATGTTGGTCCCCCGGCTGATTGGGTAAAGATCAACATACGCCAAACTGTGCGTTTCTGTTGAACTCTGCAACTCTCTCTTTCTGTCTTTTTGTCTCCACACAATTACAACTGCTGGAGGAGAATTCTAACAATGACTAGTTCTCTATGTGCAGAAAGATTGTTTCGAGGTTTATGCTCTAGTCCCTGGGCTTTCGCGTGAAGAGGTATCTACTTTCTGCAACACTTGTCATAAAGTTTCTGTATCTTTACACAAATGTTGATTTTCCCATCTTTATTTCCTAGCTAGAAACTATATCATTGGCTAATTCTTCTGTCCATAACATATCCCTTATTATTTATTTTTTTGGAGCATATAGGCTCAATTTTTTCCCTAAAAAATCAACTACATTAATATTAGCGTGGCAAAAATTCGAGGGCTATGGTACGATCAGCTGTCAAAGTGGACGAGTCGTCTTGGTTTATTGCCGTATGATTTGAAAAATATGAAGCTATTGTCGAAGGAGTCACGGGTCCAACCTAGTTCACTTATGAAGTTTCTCACAGGATTGGTGATGTGAAAAAATAAGGATTTCACACTAGACAGCGGTTTCATTTGTTAAACTTTTCATTTACTAGAGTTCTCTTACATAGGTCAGTATTTGCAGCAGTTGTGATAAAAGCTAAAATAGATGCTCACATTTTGTGTTTCTCTATGTGTTCAAATCAGTTTGTTGGGATATTCAATAATTATTTGGTTCTTTATCATTATTACTGCCTGTGCTTTAGCAGTTGTTAATGTAATTTCATAGCAGGAAGGACATCTGAATTCTGAACCACTAACTATGAATCTACTCATAGTGAAATCAATTCTGTTTTTGGTTCTTTTCATCCGCTAAGAACTGAGATGCATTGCACATCTTGTATTCTTTTGTGGCTCAAAGTGAGATTGCAAACTAAAACTATGTGATGCTTTTATTTATTGGTGAACTTAGGTGCGAGTTCAATCTGATCCTGCTGGACGTTTAGTGATAACAGGCGAGCCTGAGCAACCAGACAACCCCTGGGGTACTACAGCATTCAGAAAGGTATATTTTATCTTGGACTTACAGAAGGAATTTGATGTCCTATATTTCATATTGTTAACATCTCAGCAATGCATGATCATCATATTAGCTAATTATTAATTACTCAAAATGGGCGTGTTTGGTTTATGGGAAAGAGCAAAATGGAAATAGATCTCATATCTTTAAAGCTTAAGAATCTTAGTAATTGAAAATTTTATTCCTATGTTTCGAGCCGCACAGGAGCTTACCAAGGGGTATATTACTTTTCCATCCCACTGCTTCGTTTGTCTTTTTTTCTTTTTTGACGGTAAAGATGAACTTTGCACTAATCAATGTCGCCACGAACTGTGGACGAAATTAAACGAGGAATCAATCGACCCAATGGGTTGAGACTCCTGATATATGGCTACCGAACCTAATGTGTGAGCTACTGTAGTGCCATTGCGAGAAATGAAATTTCAAGTCCCACATGAAACATCCCCCATCAACGAATCAAAAGACAAGACAACCCCATTCGGAGCAAAGCTAAAGACAGACATCAGACTTCAAACCACTTGAAGAGAATCGCTATCTGCAAAACATACTTGAAGACTTTGAGACTTTGCAAACTTTAGTCCTTCCTGTCGGGCTAGGGCCTGCCTCTACATCTTCCACTGAATAGCCCCCAGGCACAAACTTGGAGATTCCCGCTACCACCACACCCACCTTGTCCCTCACCACCTCTCCTACTCCAACCGACCCCCGACCCCATGACAGCTGCATCTGTGTTTAGTTTCAACAGGATCAGCCTCTGGAGGCCACCAACCCCTCCCCCCACTCCTACTCACCCCACTACCCTTTGCCTTTCTCTCGAGAAGCACCCCATCTATTATAGAGGCAAGAGCTCCCGCCTCCCTACACCTAGCCCCGTGCAATATGCTGTTCCTCTCTCCCCAAAGCACCCACATCCAGCACCCAATCTTCCCCTTGTACTCCTTAGGACACAGTTGAAAAATATCCACGAGTAGAGCCCTAGTGTCCCTCAGCCCCGGTAGCAGGGCTGAAGAACAGCCATTACCCTAGAAACTCCCACACCGCCCTAGCACCATCATAAAGAAAAATAGCACGTTGAATATTCTCCACCGCCCCACATCGCCCACACATATCCCCATCCCTAATTTGGTGCATGAAGAGGTTAAAAGAAGTTGGTGGCGAATCATGGAAAAAAGGTCAAAGGAAAATATAAAATTTAGGAGGAACATCTAACCTCCAAACTCCCTTCCACCATCCAGCAAACATGTTTTCACTAGATCCTTCCCTATCTCCTTATGCTCCAATAATCTACGGTACACACTCTGGGCTGTATAGATCCCTTTGGGATCATGATGCCAGATAAGTCTATCCGGGGTCGGAGACTGACTGAGAGAACTGGAGTAAATAAGTTCCCTATCCACTGGGAGGAAAATGCAGTCAATTAGTTGAGCATCCTAAATCCCCATTTCTGCAATCAGATCACTCATCCAATTCACATTTCAAGTCAGGCTGGGAGACGAGACAGGTCGAAAGTTGTTTGGTCTAGGCAACCAAGCATCTGTGAAAACCCAATCCGTGTACCACTGCCACCACACACCCTTCCTTACCTCCTCCCTATCCCACATAGTACTCCGCCAAAGTGCAGACACCCCCGACCTCGATCCCACTGTAGCATCCATAAAATGACAGCTTCTATAATTCTTATTCTTCGCTACTCTCACAGCAATCTGTGTTGGACAACACTTCAGTTTACATAGATTTTTCCATAAACACAATGAACCTTCTTTTGCTCATTCGCAGCACCCCACCATAATCGACTAATAGCCTTTCTTATATCTCTACAGAGTGAGGCCGACAGTCTAAAGAGACTCATAGTGTAGGTCGGAATTGCCTGGAGAACGACCTTAATCCACACATCCCTGTCCTTAACTGAGAAGAGTGACCGTCGCCAGCCTCTTATTCGTTTCCAGACTCTCTCTAATGACCCCAAATGTTTCCCGTTTCCTTCTCCCTAATACCGCTGGCAGCCCCAAATAAGAATCATGGGGCTCAGTTGAAGCCATGGCCAGAGCATTCTTCAGACTATTTTTGTCAGTGTTGGTCACATTAGGAGAAAAGGCAATAATAGCTAATTTCTCCAGATTGATCTGTTGTCCTGAAGCCTGTCTTCGAATATTTAAAATTTGCATTAGCTTGGTACACCTTTTTGTTTCCCAAAGAAATATAAGCGAATCGTCTTCAAAAAAATAAATGGCTGACCCAGGGCACAGACCTTGCTCCCTGCATTCTCCATATCTCCTCACTCCTCTCGGCCCTCCTCAATAACCCCAACAGTGCTTCCCCGACCAATAAGAACATGTATGGAGATAGCGTCAGGGCAGCTTTGACGGATACCCCTGGACGGTCCAACCTTACCCTTGGTCGCCCATTAATACAAAAAGCAAACGTGGCATTAGATATACAGTCACTAACAAGGTTCTGCCACTTCCCCGAAAAATCCATTTTAAACATAATTTTCTCACAAAGCCCCATTCTACCCAGTCATAAGCTTTGCTCATGTTGAGCTTGATTGCCATAAAACCCTTCCGGCCACTAACCTTGTGCCTCATCGACTGTAGTAGCTTGAAGGCCACCATCACATTATAAGAGATTAGCTGACTGAGCACGAATGCACTCTAATTTTTGGAGATGAGAACTGTAAGAACTCTTTTGAGCCTATTAGCCACTGTCTTTAGTCACCAGCTTGTAAAGCATATTACTTGAAGGCCACCATCACAATATAAGAGATTAGCCGACTGAGCACGAATGCACTCTAATTTTTGGAGATTAGAACTGGAAGAACTCTTTTGGGCCTATTAGCCACTGTTTTTAGTCAGCTTGTAAAGCATATTACAGAGGCTAATCGGTCTAAAGTCCGCCACTTTTTCTGGAACTGCCTTCTTCGGGATGAGTACCACATTTGTGTTATTAACCCCCTTTAGTGACTGACCATCATTTAAAAAGTGCAAGGCAGGCAGCCCCCACCACAGATCCCACTAGGTCCCAATGCTTCTGACGTGTGAAACCCATCATGTCATGGGGCTTTGGTAGGTCCCATTTCTTTCAGTGCTTTCTCCTTCTCCCCTAAAGTGAACGGTCTGTCCAAGAAAATTTATCCTCCTTGGTAAGTTGAGGAAATATGGAAAATTTAGTTACAAAATGTGGAAAATGTACCATTAAAATGCATCAAACTACTTCAACGAGATGAAAATATGAAATTTGTTATGCGATGTCAACAGACCATAGCCCACTAGTTATTGAACCGAACTTGGATATGATGGGTGAAGCAACGCTGTCCATTTATAAGCTTACCCATGAAATTAATACATCTGCCAATATCCTAATTTCTAATAAAACACACTCATATTCTGTTCATCTACAGTATTTTTATTTTCTGAATTTACTCTCTCCTGCCATAACCGTTTTTTCATATAGTGATGATTTTGCTGTTAACCAATCTAGTTGATATCAGAGGGGAAAATCAAATGTATCCATATTAGTGCACGAATGTGTAGTTTTCTATTTAATATTGAAGGGTTTAGACTTGGATAGAATTAACCGGTTGCGCTTGGTTTCAGGTGGTTAGCTTACCTGCCAGAATTGATCCACATACGAGTTCTGCTGTCGTTAGCATGCATGGACGTCTCTTCATTCGAGTTCCTCTTGAGCAGTCAAATGCATAAATCTCAAGGAAGGTTTATTAACATTTTGAAAAGAAGCAACATTTGCACGAGCAACTAGGTGAATCATTGGTAGCAACAAACTTCTGCCAAAGTTTTAACTTTGTGAATGTTTAGCTTGAGCACTAATCATGAATGATTTCATAAGCACAGATTAGTTTTTAGGCCTTTCTTAAGTTAGAGGTTGAAAATATTAGTGAGACTTCGTGAACTGTGGAGGCTTTTTTGGCTGTTGCCGCCCCGATGGCATAGGTTTCAACTCAATGTAAGACAACTACATGATTGTCTTAATTAATTGGGACTTTTATTTTCATTCCTCTACTTCAGTTTCTTGGATGGTTTTTCCATCTTAGTTCGTTGATAACTATCGTAGATCTCCGTATGTACATTGGCTATAGCACCTCGAGCTTCCGAAGGATGAAGATATCCTTGTTAGGGTAGGATCAATATTTTTGGGGAGCACGAACCCTTGGATAATAAAGTAATATTGCAAACTTATCGGATTGGGACGTTCTCGTGGAATCCTGTGATTGTATCTTGCAAATTGTTTAATCTCAATTGAACTCTCCGAGTTTTGTGACATGTATAAATTCTTTTAAGGGGGAATTGGACAAACTACTGCCTTTCATAAGTTTATTTTAAAATATGTCTATTTTTTTTTATAACATTTGATGAATTGATTAACTTTTTAAAATTTGAATAAAATTATCACTAGATAATTAATTGAATATCTATTATCTCTTATTTATTTATTTTTCTACTCACTATTTCTCTCTATTAGTAGATTGTACTTCTTTCGTCTCACAAAGATAGACTTATTTTTTTTAACACAGATTAAGAAATCTTATTTAATGTAATTGAAATTATAATTTTTTTACACACTTTTTCTGTTATACCCCCATTTAATATTAGTCATTCATGAATCTAATAATTTTAAATGCTCATTAAGTTACAATTGGAATGCAAATGAAATTGAATTGTATTACATTGAAACAATAATGAAATTAATTGTTGACTTTGTTATTGGGGGATCGGTGTTTTTTAGGCAATGTAGAATTTATTGATTGCCTACTTGAGTAAATGTGTGAATAAATTTATGTATTTTTTCATTATAATTGGAATATGTTAAGTTTATTTGGGTTGATAACAATGTAAATTAAATAAGGATATATTAGGAAAATGAAAAATTTAATACACTCTTTATAAAGTAAGTGGTCTATAATTTGGGACAGATAAATAAAGAAAACGAGCCTATCTTTGTGAGACGGAGGGAGTATTAGATATTGTTTAGTTTATAAATTTTGTTGATCTAATTTGTTAGTATATTTTGATAACCCAATAATAACAAACCAATAGGGAGTGAATTGGTTTTTACAAACTTTTTCAAAAAATAATCTCAAATTAAGAAACTTAATAGATGTAGATTAATTAAGTAATAAATATAAGCTTAATGTAAATAAATAAAAAGGTAGAGAGAGAGAGAGAGTGTGCAAACGATATGTTTATGGAGGTAATTCGATACAAACCAATGATCTACGTAATCCGTTATCAAGTTTTCCGTCACGAGCAAAGCATTTCCACTATATTGATTGACTTATGATGCAATCAAAACCTTTACAACATTTATGATGACTTACAAACAAGGAGCACCGATCCTTATACAATATTGAGCTTTACAAGACTTCAATATGATCCAAATATATGAATAAGTTGATTTAAAATAAAAATTCTCTTAATAAATGATAGATACAAGTTAAGTACCAAGAGAGTCTAACACTTTAATAATTAGTAATAGATGAAAATCTCAAGTATTAAAAAGAAACTTTGATGAAGATGATGATTTAAAAGTTTGATAAGTTTTTCAACGAATAATTTAGAAGATGTAAATGCAATGAAAGTTTGAATGATTTTTCTCAAGATAATTCCCTCTTTTTATGCTCATGTGAATGTGTATTATGATAATGAACGAAGACAATTTATTTAAGAGCAATTTTCAGAACTTTCTGTTAAGTCAGATGATAAATCAGTCGACCTACCAAAGTTCAAATGACAAAAAATAGCCGTTGGAATAGTAAGAATCATGTTACCACCAGATTTCGGTAAGGCATTCACGTCAGCAAAGGCTCCACAAAGGCCTAGTGAAGGCCCAATTTAGGCTTCGTAGGCCCAACGAGGGCCCTCCGGATTCGTAAAAGCCTCATGTACCAGACGAGGGCCTCGCGAATGCATTTAAGGCCCGGCAACACAATGGCACCCTCGAATTAAATATGGCGAAGCTCGTAAAGAGCCTCGGCATTCATGGCTGACCTCGGGCGCTTCACCAGCAACCGAATTTGTCACAAGATCCGCGGGCATTGTGATATTTCAGAGTGACCAGAGATATATTCAAAGAGAGATTGTGTTTGATTAGCACACGGATTCTCACAAGGAAACTAAATATCAATAACCTAAAGATTATGTAAGGAATCAACTCAAATAAGGGATAGAATCTAGGAGATTGCATTGCCAACCGATTGTCCTTATCCCATAAGGAAGGATGATCTAATCAGATATCTAATTGATTGTTTTCTTAAATCAATTAGAAATCTGAAGCTATAAATACAACATATCCAGTTGTTCTAAGGTACGTATTATTCTCACCCTTAAACTCTGCTCAAATCTATGGCTGCTTGTCTCTTTCACATTCATTTTATTATTCTCCCGTATATTATTATCCCTTTACATATACCGGCAGTTGACTTGATTGTCGGAGTACTAACGATAACCGGATCTTTTTTTTTCCGGTGATCTTGGTGCCTAACGGTCATCCTAGTGTGCAGGTAACATACAAGTTGGCAGATGATTAACTAGAGATCTGTTGACAAGTGGATAATGCAGATTCCGACGTCAACAGATTGGCACCGTCTGCGGGAAAAGAAAAATGTTACACAACCTAAAATTTGTGGTAAGAACGTGTTTTCTATCCGAAAGAGCATGGCAACAGAAAACTCTATAGAAGAAGAAGTAGAGTCCCATCATACTGACTTGAGGCAAGAAAGCGTTCAAGACCTTCAGAACGTAATCCACCGCAAGAGAAGAAGACAATGACAGAAGCGGACGGTAGAGTAAGAAAATCAGGACCTGAAGCTGGACAATACCCGAATGAAGCCGGAGCTTGAACTGATGGAGAATCAATCCCTTCAACATGGACCCAAGTGTAGCCATGCTCGGCGAAGCCCTTCGAGGTCCGGCTCGATAGAAAGCCGTCGATCTCAGGATGACCTGTCAGTTTCAAATGGCAAAAACCCTTAGAATGTGATACCGAGGCCCTCGCAAGACAACCAAAATGGGAGACCCCTTCTGGCACGTGGAAACCAGCCGGCTCCTGCCGCCAGTGTGTTTGATAGGTTGGGGGTAGGATCTTCTATAGCACCACCTCTACCGGTGCACAGCAGGCATAGTGAGCGCAGCGAGGCCTGTACAGAAGGAAAAAAAGATCCAAAGCTTGTTCCCGCGAGGCTCGAGGATGAAAATGAAGAGTTGGAATGCGATGAGGATGACGATGATGTGACCTCACTGATCACATCAACAAATATAAAACGAAGCTCCAAGGTAACTCTCCCACAGTGAAGTGCAGTAATTTCTATACCACCCTCACATCCGATGCGAAGAAGTGGTACAACAACTAAAATCAAGAAGCATCAGGAGCTGGCCCCAACTCAAACGGGAATTTATCAATGCTTTCATTGGCAACTGGACAATGATCACGACATTCGACAAAAGGAAGGAGAGTCGGTAAAGAGCTATTTCAAAAGATTCAACGCTATCATCAACAAAATTGAGAACGTCACCAATGAAAAAGCTCTGGACGCGCTAATGACTGGACTTCACATGCACACCCTCTTCTGGAGAGATGTCCAAAATAACCACCCCAAAACCTATAGTCAGCTGGTAAACTTGATCCAGCAAAAAATCCGATCTAAGGAGACGATCGAGAATAGAAAAAGTGCAAAAAGAGACAGGAGGGATCGCTGTTGGATAGAGGAACGGCATTCTCCTGAACCCCGCTTTAATCGCTTCCGAGGAATGCGTTCTCTTGAGCCACATAACAACCGCTATAGGAGATTCAATCAGATGGAAACGATCCAAGCCCTCCATGCCAGACCATCCGTAGTGGTTCCTCAACCAACTGTTCCTCCACCCAAGTTCTGTCGCATACATAGGACCCGGGTGTATGACAGAGAAGACTGCCTTGACATAAAGAAACTGATCAACCGAGAAAATCAACAGCAAAGAGAAGAGAATCGACCAGCTCGAGGGCATCAAGGACCACCCAATCAAGGGCGAAGACCTCTGCCCTGACACCAGGATGATGGACCTCATCGTAATGACTGGGAGAATAAAAGAAATAGGGATATGCTAAGGGCAGGAGAACCCGCAAGAGCCTCCTGGTCCGAGAGATCAACACAATTATAGAGGGCCCTAAATTGGAGGGCACATGATGAATTCAAGGCGAAACTACGCGAAGGCAGCAAGAGAAGAACCTGTGGAAAGTTGGTAGGTTCATGGGCACCGGCCCAGGGCCCTACAGATCACGTTCACAGAAGAGGATAAATTGGTATACATTACCTACATTGTGATGCCTTGATAGTTCGCGCCATTGTAGCTAGGAACAAGTTAGGATGAATGTTTGTCGACGACAGAAGTGCCGTAAACATCCTGTTTGGCTGCACTTTCCACCAATTGGATATAGATCATAAACTAACGACCATTTCAGAACTGTTATTCAATTTCACGGAAGATAGCCTTATCTCCCAAGGAAGAATCACCTTCTTGGTGGACTTCGAAAAGCCCCCATGTCATTTAAAGAAATTCATGGAGTTCTTGATGGTCGATACTCGCTCTCTGCCTATCATGGATTCCTCGGTAGGCCCACGCTTAAGGACCTGCAAGTGGTCACCTCCATTCACCACTTGGAAATGAAGTTCCCAACACCAGGTGGAGTCGCCAAGGTTTACGGTAACCAGACAGAGGCAAAAGCCTGTTATATGAACGTGCTTCGAAAGGCAGCAAAGCACGAAGACGCTCTCTCTGCAGTAATGACAATATAGATGGAACTGATGGATATCAACCCCAAAAAGATTGAGGATGAGATGATACTCGATGAAGGTCTAGACCTTCAGATTATAGGCTCGAATTCTCTAGCCTTCCTGGCGGAGGAGCTATAAGCGTTTCCTATAAAACTTTCGACCCTATCCAGATGTTGCAAGTAGGGCAGAAACTGGAGGAAGGAATGAAGGAAGAATTGAAACAATTCTTACAGGAGAACACCGACGTCTTTGCATGGAAACACAGCGACATGGTGGAGATCGATCCATCCGTGGCCTGCCACACCCTGAAAGTGGATCCCAAAATGCACCCCAAGATATAAAAAAGAACGCCTCTGAGTACCGAGTTATATGGTGCCCTGAAAGAGGAAGTCGACAAGCTACTGACAAATGGGTTCATCAGAGAGGTAGTCGGCAAGATACTGACAAACGGGTTCATCAGAGAGGCAGTCTACCCCCAATGGGTTTCCAATCCCGTGTTAGTGAAGAAAAACAATAAGAAGTGGAAAGTATAAATAGACTTCTTTGACTTGAATCAGGCGTGCCCCAAAGACAGCTTCCCACTACCACGCATTGACCAGTTGGTTGCTACGACTGCCGGCCATAAGCTACTTAGCTTTATAGATGCCTACTTCAGTTACAACCAGATCCCAAAGTTCGTAAGAGACGAGAAACATACCTCGTTCATCACAGATCGAGGATTATACTGCTACAAGACGATGCTTTTTGGCCTGAAGAACACTGGGGCTACATATCAGCGGTTAGTGAACCGCATGTTCTCGGAGCAAATTGGAAACACAATGGAGGTCTACGTTGATGACATGCTCGTGAAGGGTGTGAATACCGAAGACCACATTGAACACTTGAGGAAGATGTTCATAATTCTCCACAAATATCGCATGAAGTTCAATCTCCTGAAATGTACCTTCGGGGTCGCATCCTAGAAGTTTTTGGGCTATATGGTGAATCAACGCAGAATAGAGGGTAACCCCGAGAAGATCAAATCGCTCATTGATATGTGATCACCATCTTCTCCCAAGGAGGTCCAGAGCCTTACAGAAAGATTGGCGGCCCTGAACCGATTCATATCGAAGGTAACTGACCGTTGCCAGCCTTTTTTCTAGACCATCAAAAGAAAAAAGTGGTTTAAATGGATCGAGGAGTGCGAGAATGCCTTCTGAGAACTCAAGACCCTCTTGGGAAGGCCCCGCTGCTATCCAAGCTAAAGAATGGATAAACATTGCTCATCTACCTCGCAGTATCTGAAAAGGCGGTGAGCTCAATACTAATTCGTGAGGAAGGGCCGACATAGCTCTCCATCTACTATGTGAGCAAGGCTATGCAGGATGTAGAAACGAGGTACCTAGATATGGAGAAGCTCGCTTTATCTTTTATAATTGCATCCAGGAAACTCCGGCCATACTTCAAGTCACACAACATAGATGTCCTGACAAATCTCTCTCTAAGATAGATTCTCTAGAATCCAGATACTTCTAGACGACTGAAGAAATGGTCGATTGAGCTCAGCCAATTCGACATTTCCTACAAGCCAATGCTCTCCATAAAGGGACAGGCTTTAGCAGTTTTCATGGCCGAAATAGCCCATATCCCAGAGGGCTTGTTTGAAGCCAAGCCTCAGGAGGTACCAACATGGAAACTATATGTTGATGGATCGTCAGGTGAGGCTGAGGCTGGAGCTGGGATCTTGTTGATTAGCCCTGATGGCCATAATCTCAACTATGTGCTTCGCTTAGAGTTCAAAGCCTCAAACAATGTTGCCAATATGAGGTGGTCCTAGCAGGCTTGAGGCTGGTACAAGAGATGAAGGTAAGAAAAATCCAGATCTATAGCGACTCGCAGCTAGTAGTTAGCCAAGTCAACGAAACCTTCACAGCTCGCAAGCAATCTATGGTGGCCTATTTAAAGAAGGCCAAAGATCTCCCATCCCACTTCAAGGAATTTAAGTTACTCCAGATTCCCAGGATTGAGAATGGCTATGCCGATGCTCTTTCCATGTTGGCAAGTAGCAAAGACTCCGACTTGATGAGGGCCATTCCGGTTGAAAAGCTTAGCCGACCGTCTATTGACGAGGTTTTGCCACAAAATGCCATGATGATAATTGAATCACCCAAGTGGATGAAAGAGATCGTCGCGTACATGACTGATCAAGCCCTGCTAGACAATAAGGAAGAAGCCTGAAAACTTTGCAGGAGGGCTACGAAGTTCGTCCCACAGGACGGGATCTTGTATAAGAGACGTTTCAGCTACCCACTCCTATGCTGTATTACTCACTCCTATGCTGTATTACTCAAGATGAGACAGATTATGTGATGAAGGAGATACATGAAAGAATCTATGGTAATCACTCAGGGGGGATGGCCCTAGCATAAAAGGCTTTAAAACAAGGATACTACTGGTCGACTATGAAAAAAGATTCGCATGCTTATACGAAGAAATGCGACAAGTGCTAGAAATTCACCATTGTGCCAAAGTTCCCAGCTCAGAACCTCCCCCCAATCACCAGTCCATGGCCTTTTGCCAAATGGATAATCGATTTTATAGGTTCCCTCCGGAGTGGAAGGGGTGGGGTCATGTTCGCATTCGCAGCGGTGGACTATTTCACGAAGTGGTGCGAGACTGAGCCTATGGCTAAAATCACAGAGGAGAACACGTGGAAGTTCATTTGGAAGAACATCATTTGTTGTTTCGGGATATCCCATTCCCTTGTTTTTGACAATGGAACACAGTTTTCTTGGAAGAAATTTAACTTGAACTGTGAAGAGCTCGGCATTCAAAGGGATTTTTCCACTCCCTACTATCCCCAGTCCATCAGCCAAGTGGAGGCCATCAACAATATTATCAAGCATACTCTAAAAAGAAAGTTGGAGTCCGCTAAAGGGAAATGGGCCCAAAAACTACTCGAGACTCTATGGTCATATCGGAACACATCTCAGATGGCAACTGGCGAAACCCCTTTCGCCATGGCATATGGAGCAGAGGCGATGATTCTCGTCGAAGTGGGAATACCTTCTCCAAGACACTTACATTTCGACGAGGTGATCAATGAGGATCAACGCAGGGCAAACCTTGACTTGTATAAAGAAAGGCATGCCGACTCGTAACTACGTCTGGCGGTTTATCAAAGGAAGATGGTCAGGTACTATAACTCAAAAGTTAAGAACAGAAATTTCCACATTAACGACTTCGTCCTCAAAAAGTGTTTTCTGGCTAATAGAGAAGTGGGGGCCGGAACCCTTAGACCCACTTGGAAAGGACCTTATAAGATCATCAAGGAGGTTCAACCTGGAACCTAGGGGTGGCAAAACGGCTCGTCGGCTCGTCGGCTCGGCTCGTAAAAGCTCGGCCCAGCTCGGACTCGGGCTCGTCGAACCACGAACACGAGCTAGGGCCGAGCTGGAGAAAAAAAAAATGAGCCGAGCTCGCTCGGCTCGTCAAAAAAACGAGCCGGCTCGTCGGGCTCGTGGGAACGAGCCCACGAGCCGGCTCGTCCGACGAGCCCACGAGCCGGGCTCGTGGGCTCGTTACGAGGCCAGCTCGTGGGGCTCGTGGACACGAGCCCACGAGCTAGCTCGCCGATCTGGCTCGTGGGCTCGTGCCCACGAGCCTGGACGAGCCACGAGCCGGCTCGGCTCGTGGCTCGTCCACAACGGTCACGAAATCGTGACCGTTGGCCAACGGTCACATTTGTGACCGTTGGCATTACAGCATATTTTTTTTTTTTTTTTTTTTTTTTGTTTTTTCCTTTCATGGTTTTCCTATAAATACCCTATTTCTAAACTCATTTTTTCACACTTCAATCTTTTATCTCTCATTCAATTACATACTCAATCTATTATAAATTCTCAAATCTCAATATTAGTGTTCCAAGTAATTAGTATCTAGTATCTTATTATCTAGATATTACGCTATAATTTTCTACTTCTACTAATTTTCTACATTTCTATTTTCTAATTTCTACGTTCTACTAAATCTTCATCTTCTCCTATTTTCTTTCTCTATTATTCCAAATGGCATACAACCGAAGTGATGATGATTTCAGTGGTCTTAATGAAATTCCAATTCCAGATGACATTATTGAGCAGTTTGGTGGTAGCACTGATCCAATTGATTTGGAAGACATTCATGACGACGCCAATACACATGAAACTACGTTTGGCTCTAGCACCAAACGAAAAGCCACAAAACAAAAGGCTAAATGCTGGGAGCATTTTGAGTTGGTGCCAACTGGTAAACTAGTGAACGGAGTCCCTGAGTTCAAAGCACAGTGTAAACACTGTCAGGAGAAGTTTGCTTGGCAGAAGGGGATTGGCACGACCCATCTAAACAGACACTTCAAAAAGTGTCAATACAAACATGGAGGTGTGGATACAAATCAGGCACATCTCCAGTTTGGATCTCCGGGGGCCGGGTCTAGTGGTCCTACTCTCAACAACTGGATGTACTCACAAGAACTTCTGCGACACGAAGGACTACCGGAATTGATAGCAAATGTCGGGTTTCCACTATGCTTGGTGGACAATCCTCATTGGACTACATTCATCCAAAAATATCTACAACCAAGGTACGTTAGTATTTCTAGAAATACACTTCGTAGAGATACTATTGTTAGATATAATACTAAAAAACAAGCTATTATTAATGATATTAATAATTACAATGGTGTTGTATCTTTTACATCAGACTTATGGACAGGTTGTAACCAAAAAGGATACATGGTAGCAACTGCACACTACATTGATAATTCTTGGTTAATGCATAAAAAAGTAATAGCATTTAAACAAATAGACTATCCTCATAATGGAAATAATATTTATCAAGTTTTATTAAGTGTGTTACATGAATTTAAATGTGATTCTAAAGCTCGTAGTTTTACATTTGATAATGCAGGCCCAAATAATATAGTAATTGAAAAATTAATGCAACATTGTAATCCACAATTTGATGGTATTTTATTTCATATTCGTTGTGTGTGCCATGTGTTTAATTTAATTGTACAAGATGGATTACAATTTATACGCCCACAATTAGAAAAAATTAGATTTGCTATTAATTATATTTCGGTTTCACCATCAAGAAAACAAGTTTTTGCTGCTTTATGTATAGAAAATGGGCTGCAATCAAAATGTTTTGCAACTGATGTTGGCAATAGGTGGAATTCAACATATCTTATGCTTGAATCGTGTGAAGGTTATGAAGATTGTATTACTGTATATTATAATGGTCGACACTCACACGGCTCAGAATATGATTTAGAATTACATGATTGGGAAATATGTGGTCATGTTAGAAAATTTTTAAAAGTTTTTTACGACGCAACAAATGCATGTTCTGGTGTTTATTACCCAACTACTCCACTTGTTTTAAATCATTTCTATTATATTGCTAACAATTTTCATAAGTATAAGAATTTTGCTCTTTTTACTAGTATTATACATGTCATGGAAGCTAAATTTAGAAAATATTGGGAACAATTACCTATGTTATTTCCATTAGCATGTATCATGGATCCTCGACTTAACTTAGAGGGTACAAAAGTAACAATAATGGCAATTTCAGATAAATTAACTTTTGGAAATCCAGTCACGTGTTCTAATTTAGAACAAACTTTATGTTCTATGTATGAGATTTATGCTGAAAAGGCCGGTACAAACGTTGTACGACCCCCTAATCCAACATATACTTCGTCATCAACTGATGACATTGACTTATGGAGTTACGTCAGTACACATAGGACCACTCAAAATCAACAATTAGTTGGTTCTTCTTCTAGTTCTTCTTCCCTTCCCTATTCTAATAATACACCTGTAGAGTTAGGTAGGTATTTTGCACATGATGTACTTAGTATGTTAGATGAAGAGGAGAGAAAAAATTTTGATATACTTAAATGGTGGAAACAACATCAACGTAGTTACCCAATTCTTTCAAAAATGGCACGTGATCTACTAACACCTCCGGTGTCAACTGTAGCATCGGAGGCTGCATTTAGTATAAGTGGCAGGGTTTTATCTGATATCAGGTCAAGACTCAAAGCCGACATATTAGAAAGTTTACTGTGTCTAAAGGATTGGGATGATGCCGAACTTCGAATCCAAGACAAAGTGGACAGAATAATGTCTGAAGAACTTGAAGATTTGAATATGGATTAATCATATTCGTAGAATCGTAGTAAGTATTATTTTGCATTAATATTTCTGTATTTGAAGAATTTTTCTTATTTTAATAAAAAATTGTACACGTAACATCTTGTTCGTGTACAATTTTAACTCCGCCTACTTTTAAAGTAGCCGGTCCCAAGCCCGGAAAAAGGAGGAGGGTTTTTAGTTTTATATTTTTAACATAAACGATTTTCGATTATGTATTCTTTTTTATTTTCAAATTTAAAAAAATGTAAAACACAAAAAAATAGAGGTGGATTTTAAATCTTTAATTTTTAACATAAATGATTTTTTATTTCTACTTTATTTTTTATTTTCAAATTCAAAACAAAAACTTAATCAAATATGAGGATTTTAAAAAACATAATCAAGATGATTCAATAAAAATTTTAACATAAAGATACATATTTAATCTTTAACATAAAGATAAAGATAAATAAATGATTCATTTTAAATATTTACATTTTGTTCTTTAATAAAATAAATAGAATTATAGAAATTAGAATATAATAATTTATTTTCAAATTTAAAAAAAAAAAATAAAAAAAAAAAAAAAGGGCCGAGCTGAGCCGGCTCGGCCCGGCTCGTTCGGCCCACGAACCGTGGGCCGAACCGAGCCCACGGAATGGAGACGAGCCGAGCCCAAGCTCGGCTCGTCCCCATGGGCGAGCCGAGCTCGTGATTTATGGGCCGAGCCGGCTCGGCTCGGCCCATTGCCATGTCTACTGGAACCTATAGGTTGGAGGACTCAGAAGGAAGAAAAGCGAAGCATCCCTGGAACATCATTCATCTACGCCCATATTACCAATAGTCTTTATTCTGTTCTTTTGTTTTGTCAGCGCTAAGCTGAATATCAATGTTTTTTTCGAATTTGTTCAGCCGCTGCATTATTTCAATAAAGTTAAGTACTTTTCAAGTTATAATACTTTCTGCCCAGTTGTACAATTAAAGAAAGTACAGCAGTGAGGGAGTGGTTCGCAGGTAACTCTTTTAACCACTGGGTAAACATCTAATACGTATTCATACAAACAAGTAAAGAAAGAACGATAGAGTGTGGTTTGCGGACAACTTTTTTAATTTACTGGGTAAACATCTAACGTATATTCATACAAAAAAGTAAAGAAAGTATGACAGTGAGTGAGTGTAGTTCGCGGCCAACTCTTTTAACTCATTGAGTAAACATCTAATGCACATTCATATAAACAAGTAAAGAAAGTACGGAAGCGAGGGAGTGTGGTTCGCAACCAACTCTTTTAACTTGCTGGGTAAATATCTAATGCGTATTCATACAAACAAGTAAAAAAAGTACGGCACCGATGGAGTGTGGTTCGCAGCCAACTCTTTTAACTCGTTAGGTAAACATCTAGCATGTATTCATACAAACAAGAAAAGAAAGCAAAGCAGCAATGGAGTATAGTTTGCGGCCAACTCTTTTAACTCGCTGGATAAACATCCAACGCGCACACATTCAAAAAGTGAAAGAAAAACATCGAACAACTACATTAATCACAAATGATGCGAAACACGAACATTTTTCATTAATGAATTTGATGAAAACAACACAAACTAATACTACAAGAAGTCATGGTTTCTGCGCCTCCGCTAAACCTTTGGGATCGGCATAACCAGAGGCCCATAATTTGGCTTACAACTCTTTGGCCTTCGCAAGTTCCGTCAGAGCTTCGGCTAATTGCCTGTGTTTCGTATAAGCCATATCTTCGCAAACTTTAAGTTTCAGCTCAGCTTGCTTCCGAGCACTAACAGACAACCTTTGGATAGTTTCATAATTAATTATTTTGAACTCGGCTTGTGCCCTAGCATCTTTAGAAACAGCAACCCTTGAACGGAGAATTTTGTTCTCTGAATGCAACTCTTCAATGTCCTCTGCACCCACAACTGTTGAGCACAATTCGTCAATTTTCATCCCCAACACCTTGTATAATTCACAATTGAGTACGTGGCTCTGAGATGTATTCATCACCACCTATTTTAACAACTCTAATATATCCGCATTATCCGTAGCCTTAGCCCAGGCAGAAGTCCAATACTTATGAACTAAAGCCGCCACAATGGCAGACGAGGATGGTAAATTTTCCAAAATAGCTGGATCCAATTCATCCTGACGAGACCTAATGTTGATACGTTCGATCCAGCCGTGGGGAGCAGGAATGGAGGTCTGCGTGGTACCTCGATGAGAGGGAGTGGTTTCTCCAGTTTTTTGAGAAGGAGTCACCTGACTTCGCATTGGTATCCTCCACGTCGTCTTCATCTTTCATGGCCCTTTTTGGCACAACCTTCTCTTTTTCATAGCTAGCAACCCTTTTTTCTCTGTCTGGTCGTTGGACATTTTCAGACAGAAGTAGAGATTCTTCAAGAGGGAGAGTGGATAAAACGTCCACAGCTACTTCTGACACCAATGGGACAGTGGCCATCGAAACGGACGTCGTATGAGATACCGGAAGCTGTGGAGAAAGAGTCTCTTACCCATCCACAACTCCTATACCTATTAGTTTGAACACTGGTATTTTGGAGAAGTAAAAACTAGCCATAAAAAACAATGGTTGAGTTCTAAAGTTACGGAAGGAAGAAGAAAGTGAAGGGAATGATGAGAAGTTGCACAGATATATATATATATATATATATATATATATATATATATATATATATATATATATATATATATATATAGGTGAAACACCTGATCCCAGCCGTTAATGCAAATCCTGGAATACAAACCGTCAGGTAACGGACACGTGTAAGGAAAATGCATTCTAAAAAACCATAGGAAAGCATAAAGGCTGCATGACATAAATGCATCTTTTGACTTGTACCTTCCTTATACAAGAATGACGTCACCAACCTACATCACACGTAGAAATGTTTGTGAAGACCTCCCGATTAAATAGCCTCGCAGCCCCGTTTATCTGGCGACAACGTCCTCGCCAAAGAGCCTCGCACGTTTATTAATTTGATTAAGTTAGAATCCTCGTATAGTTCACAGAAGTTGCCAGATCAAAAGGCTTCGCATAGTTCATGAAGGTATCTCCTAAGCCCCGACGGACGAACGTGTTAGATTACAGTTCAAAGTAACTTGTTTCAACCTCAATGCTACCACAGATAAGGATAATCAAAATTGGTTTTCCATTTATTTATCAAAGTCCAGATTACAAAATAAAAAGAAATAAACGTGACTATCGCCCTACTACCCCATCGCCTCTTTAGGGTCGGCTCACGAAGGGGTCTATAACCTACCTAGTTAACCTCTAGTCTTTGGATTTACGTGGGCTTCGTCAGGCTTCGTCGACAGCACAAGTCTGACTTCACCATGACAAGAAGTCTCCCAAATATGATATCACTGTGATGATACCATATGAGGTGATTTGGTGACTAATTAGGCCATACTAATTAAAAAATGCCGTTGATGCCTTTGGCAGATGGCTTTCAGCCTCGTCATCTGAATCAGGATCATCAAAGCATTTATCATCGATGTCCATTGTGGAGGTGCCGTTTGAGAACTTCTTGCTAAGGCTACTAGGCCCAACTTCTTCTACGGTACCCAACGCGCCACACTCATCTGGAGTACGATCGGCACACTTGTATGGGCATACTTGGTCCTCTGAACGTTGATTTTCTGTCACTTCCTTTATGAGATACTTAAGTTGAATACTGGAACCAACTGGGCAAGTTGCAGGGAAGCTTTCTTTACATCTTTCACCGGGAGATGTTACAGCCATTGGGATTAATTGATTATATTCACAGATGATATGGACGCGTGAAAAATGAAATAAAAGACCCCTAGTGTTTATATAGGGATTGTATGGGAAATACAAAGCATGGCTGCATGGAAAGTGCAAAGCATTAACTGGGATTATTAATGAACAGTTATTTAAGAGTCAACCGAAACGCCATATGCCACTCGTGCCCTTCCACTTGCCCATATATTAATGCTGCTAACCTTTCAAATTCAACAAAAAGGTTGTAACATTAATGCTTAGAAAAATGACTCCTCAATTTCAGATCCAACTTTTCGTGTCCAACAGAAAAGGATAACTCCACGATATGTACTTTTCTCAAAGGATGTCAACCTCGGAAACCAAGCCTCATCACTAGTAAGAGACTCTACCGATTGCATATCTCCATCACCTACAATACATAAATAAATTTTTATGCAAGGAAAACAACAGAAAATAAATTTTATTGCTAATGTTGGAACAAATACAAAAACAAAAAATAGAAATTTATAAGTCCTATTGTCCTACCACCTCTTTAGGGTCAGCACATTGCGGGACTTCTCCTATAATGGAAGTGGCAGTTTGGACTTCACCCCATCTTGATCCTTGACACTCGATGAAATTTCAGCGGCTACAGGATCCTTTGAGGCAGGAAGGTCATCAGAAGGATACCTGAGAAATGAAATGTCCCAATCTGGATTGGTCTCCCCAATCCTCTCAACTAGCTATTCTTTGCCTACCGTCATAAAGCGATGAGTGAGCTTTATGTACTCAGGCGTGTTTTCAAATCCATCTTGGTATGCCATAACTGCTTTGGCTTCGACATCGGCTCGCTTTGCCTTGACCTTCTCCACCTCTTTTCTAGCTTCGGCTAGCTGGTTGTCCTTTTCCACAACCACAACCTCCAAGTTACTGTTGGCCGTGGCAATGGCTGTTTCAGCCGCAAAGGCATGGTCCTCGGCCAATTTCTGAGATTCTTCGGTGTATTTTTAGGAGGCTTCGGTAGCTCTTTTCTGGTCCTAGGCCTGCTTCAAACTCTCTTTCACGACCTTCAACTCAATCTCATACTTGGCCTTTATATCAGCCTCCTTGGTCACCACCAAGTCCAACTTGAATTGAAGAGCCCTCTTATTCGACTCCAGTTACGCTTTCTTAAGGCTCATCGCCTTCAAATCTTCAGATAACTTCTTCAACTTGACCTCCTCCTTGTTGAACTTGCCATCGAAGCCCTCGAGGGTGCTATACACTTCTTTGGTCAAGACCAGTCCGTAGATTAAGTTCATCTCCGCCAGTCACAGGAGTTCACTCATAGAAGCTTCTTCGGTAGCTTTTTTCCACGTTTGGGTCTAGTATTTGTACATGATCATCGCCATTATTGTAGAAGAGGCAGGGAACAACTCCATCACAGTAGGATCCAACTCACTACGGTAGTAGGTGATACGCACGCGGTCCTCTTGATCGAAAGAGGATGAAAAATTCCCAGCATCTCCAACCTTTCTAGTAGGGTTTGGCGAGGCCTAGCGACACTCCTCAACCCACATGGTCTTGTGAGCATCCTTCATAATCCCGTCCATGACCATAGAAGCTTTTTTCTTCTAGCCAGTGGCTTCGCCCGTACCCTCTGCGATCTTCTTTTCTTTATCTTTCAGAAGAATAGTGCCCAAAGGAGAAGGTGGAGATGGAGGTGAGGGTGGATGGGGAATAGTCTGGTCTGGAACTTGGTAGTGGGGACTAGAGTGTGAATCGTCCTCAGTGGTGTTGCATCTTGTACCTCTTGCGACGACGGTACCCCTTGCGAAGATGGCTGAGCCGGAGAACTTGATTATCTCCCACCTTGGGCAAGGCGAAATGAGGAGACACTCTTGAATCTGAAAGTTGCTGCCACAACAACTAAGACTCCTAATGTTACGCATGACTATTAACACAACTCCTATACAATTCAAGTCACTAGGCTTACCCATTAGTCCAACACATATCAGTAAGTCGTGGTCTTTAAGCAAGTTGCTGAGACTCTGGAAGTCGTTATCAAGCTCATGAACTTTATCCCACTTCAACCTCAAGTCACCCTGATCCCTTTTCAGAATTGGTGGCTTCCCACAATCTGCAAAGATAAATGAAGCATTAAGTCAGGGACGATGATCATAAATCACACAAGACTTTAAAATATACCGATCTCTCCAAATCGATGAGGGATGGACACATTTGGGAGAGGATCCTCAGGTAAAAATTCCCAATCCCCTCTGACGAAGAAGAACATCTCTTTTCAATTGTGTACTTTGTTGGGGTTGTCAGTCGCCGTCCTCCATCTCTGGCCCGGTTGAGGGGATATATTAAACTAACCCGTGGACTAGCAAGGCCGATAGATTGACTTAAATTTCCTGGGGGATAAATCTCCACCAGCCTCGACAACCCTCTACAACATGAAGGCCGCCACCAGCTGGCCCAAACCATTCGATGTTATTTGACAAGGGGCCAGATTCTAATCTCGCAACATCTCGCGAAACAAGGGGTTCGTAGGCTGGCGAAGGCCTTGTTGCATCGTCGGTTCGTAAATAGCGACGAACTCCTCAGGTGGGTCATCGGCACGTTCCTTGGGACCAGGGGCCCTAAGCTCTATAGAAGCTGTAATATCATAAGACAGCCTAATATCTTCCAAGTTAGCCTCTCTGATCTTCGAGCGAGCCATAAAATCCTCGGTGCTGAACACTTCAGCTCTTCATCAAGTCGCTGAGCAGCAGAGGCATCCCTTTTATCTAGTGAGCCCCACATTTCAGGTACCCCAGCACCACGTTGACCTTTTCCTGCCTTTACATTGGGTGATGCAACTGTATTTTCGCTCATTCCACTCGTGGACGCTGGAGGGGGACAAGCAATGGTGGGCCCCTTGTTAGCTTCCTCTTTCCCTTCGACAGAAGGTGAAGACGAAGATGAAGACAAAGCTTCATCCATAACGTCAGGATTCATCCCAGCAGCTGACTGATTCTGAGAATCATCATGTTCAGATGACATTATTACTTTTCTCGATTAAAAAAGAAGATACCCCCACAATCACCAAAAAATATGGTAGAAGCAGCGTCCAAACCAAGAAACTAAGAAACCACAAAAGCGGTACACGAAATGAAACACAATACGCCCTACAACTTTACCTAACTGACACAGCTGTACTCCTCGGTTGCTGGAAAACCCTTGGACTCCTTCGATTCTCGCCGGAACACTTGACTAATTTCAAGAATACACAAAAGTGAAAAGAACGTATGTTGGTGGAGACAACGATTTATATAGACTAAGCCCTTTCAATATCCATAGTCCAATTCAAATGACGCTAATTGATAATTTAATTTTTAACAATTCTTTTTATTGTTATTTATTTAATTTTTAGTTTTATATTTATTCTCAATTCTTTGTGTTACTTTTCAATTCCAACTATTTTCTAAAGTTTTAGGTGTTAAGTATGTATGCCTCGTACAAAGGATCTTGATCTATTTGATTTAGATCCAGAGATCGAACGGAGCTTTCGCCAACGACAACGTGAGCGAAGAGAAAAGAAACAACAACAAAAAGACACAATGGAGAATAACCGAATCCAATTACCTGCAGATGTGAGAAATAATCTTCCACCAGTGGCTCGACCAGTTGAAGTTAATGAATGAGATATCCTTACGGGTGAGTATATGATGTCACCGATTGTTAAAAATCGGTCTAGCTTAATCTATCCGCCTTATGGACACTACAACTTCCAGTTGAGGCCAGATGTGATTAATTTGTTCTCGAACAATCTGCCGTTCTATGGGATGACAGATGAAAATTCTTATTACCATATTTCTCGCTTCGATGAATATTGTAGAAATTTCAAATACCACAGTGTTAATGAAGAGGTACTGAAGATGAGGCTCTTCCCACACACTTTGAAGGCAGGGCAATAGGCAAGAAAACAAAACCCTAGGCATTTAATAAAGTGAAAGGACGCGCTCTACTCGTGCCTCCAATCGTCCTACATGCACCAACAACATTTATGGCTCTAACTTTCCAACTCATCATTGCCTGACCACTGTGACAGCTTTGACAGAATCACACTAACCACAGACACGTAAGCAATCAAAGCCCTAACCCATTATAAATAAACATGCTTTGGGCTTGGGAGACTGTACTGAGTAAGTAATTTAAGCATCCATCTGCAAAGAATCCTACAGATTCGCGAAGACCTACCATAGGATTCACTGTCGTCAATTTTTTTTTTTTTTACAAAGTCCTATGCCTACCATAAATAATAGGCTTGGACTTAAGGGATTATTGTTACCACCAGATTTCAGTAAGGCCTCCATATCAGCAAATGCCCCATAAAGGCCTAGTGAAGGCCCAATTTAGGCCTCGTAGGCCTAGCGAGGGCCCTCTGGATTTGTAAAAGCTTCATGTACCGGACAAGGGCCTCGCAAATGCATTTAAGGCTCAGAAACATAGTGGTACCCTCGAATTAAATATGGTAAAGCCTGTAAAGAGCCTCGACATTCATGGCCGACTCCGGGTGCTTCATCGGCAACCGAATCTGTCACAAGATCTATGTGCATTGTGATATTTCAGAGTGACCAGAGATATATTCAAAGAGAGATTATGTTTGATTGGCACATGGATTCTCACAAGAAAATAAAATATCAATCTTCTAAAGATTATGCAACATGATAATAGGAATCAACTCAAATAAGGGATAGAATCTAGAAGATTGCATTGCCAACCGATTGTCCTTATCCCATAAGGAAAGATGATCCAATCAGATATCTAATTGATTGTTTTCCTAAATCAATTAGAACTCTGAAGCTATAAATACAACATCTCCAGTTATTCTAAGGTACACATTATTCTTACCCTTAAACTCTGCTCAAATCTTTGCCTACTTATCTCTTCCACACCTATTTTATTATTTACCTGTATATTGTTATCACTTTACATATACCGGTAGTTGACTTGATAGTCAGAGTACCAACGATCGCTGGACCCTTTTTTTCGGGTGATCTTGGTGCCTAACGGTTGTCCTAGTGTGCAGGTAACATATAGGTTGGCAGAGGATTGACTAGAGATCTATTGCCATGTGGATAGTGTAGATTCCGACATCTACAAATCAGAACGATCATATTTTTTGGAAATTGACGTCTAATCGGTCGACCGGTTTAGGAAATTTGGTAGACTGAATTGAATTTTGGTTGACCGAATTTTGTGCCTTAAAAAAATATTCAAATATTTTATGTAAATGATATTAACATGGTTTTTGGTGCATAAAATTAATTTTGAGCTTTTATTTATTGCTAAAGGTCAAAGAATTAGTACATTTAATTTTGGTTTAAAAATATAATCGTTGATTTTTCTTGGAATTTGAAATTTGAATCTTGAACTCTTGTATTGGATGATTGACTTTGATATTGACTTCTTTGAGAGTCCAATTTGTAATATAGTCTGGATCTTAATCTTATGAAAATGATTTAGTTGAATGCTTTGAAGATTACTTTAAACCAATTGTTAGTAAAACAAGATTAATTTGTTTGTTATGATCAAAACAGTAAAATTTGAGTTAACCATAAGTCAACAATTTCTCCTTTTTTGATTATGACAAAAAATATGATGTGCAATAGAGAATATAACAATTGATAAGGTAAACAATAACATATATATTCTCCATATCTTTTTCAAATAGGCAATAATAGAAAATTTACATTCTTTACTCATAGAATTGAATTTATCAATTCATGAAATTCATTTCAATCAATAACAATTCAATTCAATTCTTTATTTATCTCAATAGCAATTTATCAATTAATTCAATTCAATTCAATATATCAATTCATCTCAATCAATTTATCAATTTTATCAATTCATCACTCACTCTTTCCCCTTTTGGCATAAACAAAAAGATAGAGTAAGTGAAAGAAGATATGATCTAAACATTTAACTCAATGATATGAATGAAATGATATTTCTCCTAAATTAAACAAAAAATGCCACATCATTCATTGATATCATTAAAACCGAAACAAATATAGTTTGACAATAAGAAAAATGTGCATTAATCTAAAAGGTTGTTTTGAAACTACATAGGCTAAAATGAAAAGCTAGTTCTCCGGAGGAGGAGGAGGAGGAGGCGGAGGAAACTTCATGTCTAAATGGGAGTTAAGTGCTTGTTGGGAAGGTAGAACTTGTTGAAGCATTTATGTCAAGCCATCAACCAATTGTTGTAGGCCACGCACCGTGTGTTGTAAGCCATCCACCGTGGAGGTAAGTGAGTCGATCCGACTATTGAGGAGATTGTAGTGATCTTCGGAGAAGGTAAAACTGGATGAGGAGGATGATGGAATATGTGAGCTAGGTAAATCACTAGGATGAGACGGAGGAGGTGCATCCTTTTCATCTTGATCATCGTCGTCCATAGTTTCATCTATTTCAAATGGCAATGTTGAGGGCCCTGACTCTGCATCAAATCCCTTTGTCTTTGCCACCCATTGCCCATTCTTCTTTACAATCTTCATTCTTTAAGAGTGTTGATATTGATAGTGTCGGTGGGTTTTGGACTAATGACAACTTCATCACACATTGAAATTTCAAAGTGGTGAAAGATTTTGGTAAGGATCATCCCATAAGGTAATCCCGTGATCCTATGGGCGTGATGAATATTGTTCATGTAATTTAACATGATGAAGGAAAAATCAATCTTTCGACCGACTAAGAAGGAATCGAGAAGAAAGAGGTAAAAAAGAGTTACCTAGTTAAGGTGACCTTTCCTAGGAACGATTATGTGTGTGATAATGTTATACAAAACTCTAGAAAATAGAGAAAGTTGATTAGAACTAAGTTTCGCGGCAGTTTGAAAGGTTTTGTCGGTGACTCGACCACATGCCTTGATAGGATTATATCCTTCAAAATGAGGAGCAATCTTATGGCAATAAATACGATTTTCACAATCCTCGAGTTCAAGAAGGGACCTAATGAGAGTTCAAGTAATTTTGATTAATTTTCCCTTGAGTATACAAGTGATACCCGGGACCCCAGAGTGTAAATCATGTTTTGGTAAAAAGTTTTCATAAAGTTTGGGTAGGTTTTTTCATCTAGGGTAACGATTGACACCCAACCCATGGAAACAAAAAAATCTTCTACATGAAAGGAAGGAGCATCGTAAGTAAATAAAACAAGGTTGACACTTTTATCTATGAGGATAGGGCATTTATCAACACGATTTTCTGGCAATGGGTCGTCTTCGGAAGACGGTGATGGTAGCCTTTCCCCCCTTTGTCATTTGCTAGCCATTTTTACCCAAAGCATATTGGCAAAAATTGGATTTGTAGTTTCTATGGTTCGGATGACTGATTTAGGAAATGATTTTTATGATTTGGTGGATGAAAATTATGGATTTCATGAAATTTTGATTATGAGTGAGATAGGTTTTTGATTTTAAGTGAAAATTTTGAAGATTTAGAGGTGATTTGTGAATGTGGAAGGATTGGAAGAGAAGACATTGAAGAAGTAAGAGATAGGTAATGAAGAAATGAAGAATTTCGAACTTTAAATCTGATTTTTTGTCGAATCGGTCGACCTACACATGAATCGATTGACGAAAACTTGCTGCCTGATTGAAGCAAAATTCTCTGGTCAGTCGGACGATCAACTCATCGACTGACTGAAATGTAACGGTCATGCATTTTCTCAAACGGTAGTCCGTAATAACGTGTCTAATTTGAGCAGAACTCTCTGGTCAATTGGACGATTAAACGGTCAATCGAAATAGTATTTGAAGGTCATCCGACTGAGTAATTGGTCGACCTACTGCCAAGATTTAATGAAAATTTATGAATTGGTCTTTGTTATATGTTTTTATACAGCTTCCATCACATAAATTTTAATTGATTAACATCATAAACTAGCATACATTAAATTTAGCCACACACTTCACATTCGTCAATTATGCCCAAACTTCTTCGAATATATGAGAATTTTTCAAGTGCTAATAGTTTTGTGAGAATGTCGGCCAATTGTTTTTTCGTATTTACAAACTCTAAAACTATATATCCTTTTCGTGTATGATCTCTTAGAAAATGATGTCTAATTTCAATGTGCTTGGTTCGAGAATGCAAAATGGGATTTTTTGACAAGTTTATAGTACTAGTGTTATCACACATGATAGATACA
This sequence comes from Forsythia viridissima, assembly GCA_030279155.1. Lineage (NCBI taxonomy): Eukaryota > Viridiplantae > Streptophyta > Magnoliopsida > Lamiales > Oleaceae > Forsythia > Forsythia viridissima. The sequence continues at coordinate 15,715,665 of CM059036.1, forward strand.
TTTTCAAATGATAAGTGATAATCACTGAGAGTTTTTTTCATCCATAGAATTTGGGCACAACAACTAGCGGCCAAGATATATTTTTGTTTCTTACTAAACCACAATACTAGTGCAAAGGCTAGAAAGTGACAAGTTCCGCTAGTACTTTTACGGTCAATTATACAATTGACCCAATCGGCATCCGAATAGCTAAGTAAATCAATATGAGTACTCTTAGGATACCAAAGACCTAAAGATCTAGTGCCACTAAGATATCTAAAAATGCGTTTTATGGCACTAAGATGAGAGTTCTTAGGATTATATTGATATCTTGTACATAAACACACACTAAACATAATATCGGTGCGGTTAAATAGAGAAGGGATCCGATCATACCTCGATATTTAGTTATGTCTAAGGAAGTACTTTGATCATCTTTATCCAATTTGATTGATAAGTTTATTAGAATATTCATTGGTTTTAATTCTTTTATTTCAAACTTCTTGAGCATATCCATGATGTACTTGGTTTGACTATCATTAGTTTGTTTGATTTGGAGTCCAGGAAAGAATTTAAGTTCTCCCATCATACTCATCTCAAATTCATTGCTCATACACTTGGAAAATTCTTCAAAAAGCGAAATGTTAGTGACACAAAAAATGATACCATCAACATAAATTCGTACGACAATCTTATTTTCATTTTTGGTTTTTATAAAAAGTCTAGTATCCGCTTTGCCTATTAAAAAACCATCTGATAGAAGGAATTTGCTCAATCTTTCGTACCAAGCTCTAGGAGCTTGCTTTAACCTATAAAGAGCTTTTCTAAGTTTGAAAACTTTGTTCGGGTACTTATGATTTTTGAAATCGGGAGGTTGCTCAAAAAATACTTATTCTTGAATAACACCATTCAAAAATGTACTTTTGACATCCATTTGAAAAAGAGTAAAATTTTTATGACAAGCAAAAGCAAGAAGCATGCGAATTGATTCTAATATAGCAACAGATGCAAAGGTTTCTTCAAAGTCTATACCTTATTCTTGATTGTAACCATGTGCCACTAATCTAGTCTTGGTACGCACAATTATGCCATTTTCATCTTGTTTATTTCAAAAAAACCCATTTTGTACCAATAACAGTTCGAAAATTTGGTCTAACAACTAAATCACAAACATGTTTTCTTTCAAATTGATTTAGTTCATCTTGTATAGCTAGAATCCAAAATTCATCAAACTCCACTTCTTTGAAATTTTTTGATTCCATTTGTGAAAAAAAGCACAATTGTTAGGAAAGTTCCTAGTAGAATTTTTAGTACTTACACTTTTGAATGTATCACCAATGATGAGATCTTTTGGATGAGAAGAGACAAACCTCCATTCTTTGGGTAGAGATGAAACATTTTGTTCTTCGAGAGATTCTATTTCATTTTGTTGTATGGTTGTTTCTTCCTCATGTTGATTTTCAACATTGTTGGGATACTCTTGTTCAAAAAAGTTAGTTTCATTGAATACAACATGCATGGATTCTTCAACTACCAATGTTCTTTTTTTAAAAACTCTATAAGCCTTGTTAGTAGATGAATATCCAAGAAAAATTCCAATATCGAAATTTGAATCAAAATTTCCCAAATTTTCTTTTGTGTTTAGGATAAAACATTTACAACCATTTTTTTGAAATATCGTATATTGGGAACTCTATTTTTCCAAAGTTCGTATGGAGTTTTAGTTTTATTTCGACAACGGCTTCAGCCCAAAAGTATTTTAGTAAATCATTTTCATTTAACATAGTCCGAGCCATTTCTTGTAATGTACGATTCTTTCTTTCTACTATACCATTTTGTTGAAAAGTTCTAAGAACCGAAAAATTATGTTCATATCTGTTTAATTTGCACAACTCATCAAATGCAATATTTTCAAATTCTCCATCGTGATCACTTCTAATTGTGGTAATGGTGTATCATTTTTTATTTTAAACCTTTTTGCAAAAATGTTTAAATGCATTTAAGACCTCATCTTTTAGATTTAAAAATATGACCCAAGTAGATCTTGAAAAATCATCAACAATAACAAAGGTATAGTATTTACCACTTAAACTTGCAGTTCTAGAGGGTCCAAATAGATCTGTATGGAGAAGTTGTAAAGGTCTTGTAGTAGAAGATTGTTGTTTGAATTTAAAAATATTTTTTACTTGTTTTCCAAATTGACAAGCATTACAAATTTTGTCTTTCTCAAATTTTAATTTTAGCAAACCTTTTACAAAGCAATTTTTAGAGATTTTGGAAAGTAAGTCCATGCTAGTATGACCTAATCTTCTATGCCATAGCCAAGTGTCATCTTTTATACTTGATAAGCATTGTATCTCTCTTTCAAGTTCAAATTAAATATTTATGATATAAACGTCCTTACTTCGGCTCCCTATGAACATTAGCTCCTTAGATATAACATTCTCAATAAGGCATTTAAATAAAATAAAATTTAATGTGATAATCTTTATCACATAATTGACTAATGGTAAGCAAGTTATGTTTGAAGTTATCAACTAATACAACATTTTTAATAGAAGGAGATAAGTGATTACCAATATTTCCAATGCTTATGATTTTTCCTTCGGCATTATCTCCAAAAGTGACATGTCCTTCATCATTTCTTTTGAGGCTTGATAACAATGTTTGATCACCGGTCATATACTTTGAGCAACCACTATCCAAGAACCTATTGCTCTTCATTTTCTTTGGTGCCTACAAAAATTATTTTAATTTTTGATCTTTGGTACCCACATAACTTTGGGTCCTTGATAGTTAGTGTTAGTCGACTTTTTTACCCACTTATGTTTGTTTTCAAAGTGTAGCTTCTTTTTTATTAGACAATTAAATGCTACATGACCAAATTTCTTACAAAAGCTACATGTCACATTTTGATGAGGAGAATTGGATGATTTGATGAAGATATTTTCAAGGGATTTTTGTTTCAAGAATGGTTTGTATCCAATACATTTTTCATCGAAAACACATTTTTGTTTACCAAGTATTAATTCAAAAATTTTCTTCCATTGGATGAATTTGTGAACAATGTTTGTTAAGTCTAAAACTTTTTCATTCAAAGAAAATTTTTCTTTAATTAAGAGATTGTGATTATCTTTTTCTTTTTCAAAATCTTTTTGTGCTACTAAAAGTTTCTTTGCTACATTTTTCAATAAAAAATATTTATTGTTAAGAGTAGAGTATTTTATAACAAGTTTTTCAAATTCTTCAAAAATTTCATCATAAGAGAGGTAGATAAATCATTATATGAATCATTGTTATTTAAACTTACCTCATTTTCAATGGCCATGAAGCACATGTTGGCAACTTCCTCTTGATTTTCATTTTCTTCATGGTCTTCTTCATCACTATCATCCCACGTTGCTTGAAGTGCTTTCTTTTTGTTTGGACACTCAGTTCTTTAGTGATCGAGTTTGTCACAATCATAGCAAACAATCTTCTTATTCTTCTCTTTCCCTTTTTTCTTTCTTTCTTTTGGAATCGGTGATTGTTGCGGAAACCTCTCCATTTTTTGACAAGAAGAACTAGATCATCAAGTTCTTCATCACTTATGTTCATACTTGATGAGCCCTGATCATTTGTTGATTTCAAAGCAATTTGTCGCTTTGGAGGCTCCTTCATTTCTTCTTTGCTTTTTCTTGTCTTCCTATTTGTTTCGACATGGTTTAGTTCGTATGTCATCAATATTCCATAGAGCTCCTTCGATGAATATGTGTTGACATCTTTTGTATTTTCTATCAACATCCTCAATGAGCTCCAATCCTCTGAGAGAGACCTAAACATTTTACTTACAAGTTCACCGTTAGCAAATTTTTGATCAAAGCCTTTAAGACCGTTAACAATATTGGTGAAACAAGTAATCATATCAACAATATGTTCATTTTGTTTCATGAAGAAATTTTCAAAATCTTTTATCAAAAGATTTATCTTAGTTTTTTTTCACTTTGTTAGTACCTATGTGAGTGTTTTCCAAAGCATGTCAAATATCGTAAGTGGAATCACATGCGCTAATACGTTAAATTCGTTTTAATCTAAGGCACAATAAAATAAATTTTTGGCTCTAACATTCAAAGATAATTTTCTTTTATCTTCTTCATCATACTCCTCTCTAAGTTTTGGAATTGTTTGGTCCGATTTATCATCAATTTTAATAGTTTTTGTTGGCACATAAGGACCAAGTTCAATAATTTCCCAAATGTTATAATCTATTAATTGAATATATACCATTATTCTAGCTTTTCAATAGTTTTAATGGGTGCCATTAAATAAAGGACAACGATTTGTAGAATGTCCCTCAAGATTTTGAATATTACGATTAATCATTACTCAAGATTGTAAAGTCTTAATTTTAAAATGAGCACATTGCTCTGATACCAATTGATAACCCAAGAATAACTAACCAAAAGGGGGGTGAATTGATTTTTACAAATTTTTTTGAAAAATAATCTCAAATTAAGAAACTTAGTAGATGTTGATTAATCAAGTAATAAATATAAGCACAATGTAAATAAATAAAAGGGTAGAGAGAGTGCAAACGATATGATTATGGAGGTTCAATCCAAACCAATGATCTACATCCCCCATTACCAAGCTCTGTGTCACGAGCACGGCCTTTCCACTATATTGATTGACTTATGGTGCAATCAAAACTCTTACAACATTTTCGGTGACTTATAAATAAGGAACACCGATTCTTATACAATATTGAGCTTTACCGGACCTCAATATAATCCAAAGATATGAAGAAGTTGATTTAAAATAATATTTCTCTGTTAATAAATGATAGGTACAAGTTAAGTATCAAGAGAGACTAAGTATCAAGATAGACTAACACTTCAATAATTAGCAATAAAAGAAAAACTCAAGTGTTAGAAAGCAAATTTGATGAAAATGATGATTTAAAAGTTTGATTTTAATCAATCAAAAATTTTCAAAGAATAATTTAGAAGATGTAAATGCAATGAAAGTTTGAATGATTTTTCTCAAGATAATTCTCTCTTTTTATGCTCTTGTGAATGTGTATTATGATAATGAATGAAGGGCAATTTATAGAGAGCAATTTTTAGAACTTTTTATCAAGTCGAATGATGAATTGGTCAACCTACGAAAGTTTGGATGACCCAAAATAGCCATTGGAATAGTAAGAATTAGAACGGTAATATTTTTTGGAAATTGACGTCTAATTGGTCGACCAGTTTAGGAAATTCGATCGACCGAATTGAATTTCGGTTGACCGAATTCTATGCCTTTCTAAAAATTTAATCTTCGATCTTTCTTGAAATTTGAATCTTAAACTCTTGTCTTGGATGATCAATTTTGATCTTGACTTCTTTGAGAGTTCGATTTGTAATATAGCCTTAATCTTGATCTTTTGACGATGATCGATTTGAATGTTTTGAAGATTGCTTTAAACCAATTGTTAGTAAAACAAGATTAACTTATTTGTTATGATCAAAACATTAATGTTATAGTTAACCATATGTCAACATATTTTGTTGTCGATGTATGGAGAATAAAATTAATTACATTTGGTCAAAAACAAGTAGAAAAATAGACACAAAACTCAGTCTCTTCGTCGACAAAATGGGAGCCAAAGTCATGGACAAAATGGGCTTTGGTTTCCATTTTGTCGACAAAATAAATGGGCTCAAATTTGTGTTCATTTTTTGTCAAATTTTTTTGATCAAATTGTTGATTTAAAAAAGAAAATTTATAATGGCAATCAGACTCATCTGTCGATTTTCTATAAGAAAAAATAAATTGTCATTTTTTGTACTCATTTGTCAATTTTTTAGAACTGATAGTTTCTTTTAGAAGCTATTGTATGACTATCAACTACCGTTAAATCTTAACCAAGCAAAAAATTGATCATTTTTACAAAAAGAGTATTTGAAATTTTGCATCTAAAAAATAACACATTTGCAAATGTTATAAAAAATTGTCATATTTCCAACCCACTATTTACTTTTGGGCAAATTTCAAAATTCCCCTACTTTTAATGAGGTGATTGTGTTTCCATTACCTTAGCATGTTTGGCATTCGCAAGTGTGGAGAGATCATGCTCATAAGCTCGATAAGAATTATGAATAGTTGGCCCTCGAGACTTGAGCAATTGGTTCGGAAGTGCTGGTCTTCTGGCTATAGCTCGTGCTCTCCTAATTCTATTTTTGCTTACCATTATATACTACAAAGTACCAATTTTACTAACAATTCGATTGACACAATTATTGTGACTAGAATTTTTACAAGTAGAATTTTTGTAAGAACTTTTTGTAAAAAGTTATTATTTAACTATCAATTCAAAAAGTACTATGGATATGAAATTGATGTTTGGCAATATAAATACAAAAATAATTTAATATATATTTATTTGACTAAACTTAATAATTTATTATAAATAATATTTATTTCCATCCAAAATTTATTAAAATTAATTTTAATTAAAATAGAATGGCATTATTATTAGCTAGTGAGGAAACATAACTAGACGAAAAAGTATTTGTACTAAAATTTAAATAATCCCATAATTCATTTGAATACCCCGTACTATCTTTCTGAATATGACTTTGGAAAGTAGAACTGTTTTAACCTTCTAATGCAGCATAGTATTTATACATCTTGCATAATAAACTTTCAACATTCTCATGTTAAAGTGGAGTGACCATAGTCAAGGTTTGTGAAATCCTATTTATAATAACATTAGTGTCCGCTCAATTAAATTGAGGGTCCATTTCTGCGACTACAAGGAATAAAGAAGGCAACTCTTCCTAATATTTTCAGAATTTTACCTCCATAGCATATATTATTTGGTCGAACCCTAGCATATTCATATATTTATTAAATAAATTTGCAATGGAGAAAAAATATTGTAAAACAAGTGAAGACATGGGAGAGTAAATACTGCTGCACGCATTTGTGGCATCGAAGAAAACCTACGAGAATTTTTTTAATAGAAAATTCAATTTCACAGTCATTTTCTTCAAAATTATATTGGGAGCCATACATGTGCCTATCATTATAATACATAATGTAAGACAAGAATGCAACATAAGGTATGTAAAGTTTCATCTATGAACGACATCACTTTGAAATATTTTTTCTACTAAGCCATGCTCAGCACACACACTATTAAATACTTGTTTACGAGTGGGTGATACATTAATGATATTAATAGCTTGTCTAATTTTTTTTTTCTAATTGTGGTCTTATGAACCCTAAGCCATCTTGCACAATCAAATTAATAATGTGACAAACACAACATATATGGAAAAATATAGATCCAAATTCGAGTTTTGGAATATGATAAACGTTAGGAGGGAACAAGTGAGGTGTGACAACAGAACCAACACCCGCTAAAGGCACATGGGTGCCATCAACAATAATGACAGAAATAGAAGTTGAAGGACATACAAAAACAAATGATGAAGAATCTAGAGACATATGATGTGAAGCTCCACAATCCATGACCCACATAGAAGATGACATACCTAAAGAACTAGGAGACAATTGATCTATGGAAGAAGAAGTAGACTGCTATGTGGTTGTAAAGAGAGAAATTTTTGAAATTACTCAGCCAGAGTACTTGGATCGGTGAAAGAACCTGATGAAGCTATTGATGCAGTATTAGATTGTAGTGGTTTGTGGACATTATGTTGTGACTGATCACCAAACTTCCAACATGGAGATTGCTGCTGTGATTGATTTTTTTGTCTTCACTTGGGATACTGATTCTTCTAATGACCTTTCTGCTTACAGAAATTGAAATCATCGAAGACAAATCTTGTGTAAGATGTATTTTGATTATTAGATGGTGGTTTAGATGGTATTGCTAACGCAAAAGGATTAGGAATAGAAAGAATTACCTTTTTAGAGTAAGACTTAAGACGTGTTTCTTCAACCAATAACTTGCTGACAATGGAATCAACATATTGAAGTGGAGCACAATGCAAGATTGAGCCTCTAAGTCCCTCAAAATCACTATGAAGCGCCATTAAAAACTGCACCAACCGTTGCTCATCTCTACGAGAAATATATGCACCACATGCCTTTAATTCTACCGATTTTGTAAGGGCCAACTGATCCCAAAGATTTGTTATAGCGAAATAAAATTCCTGAAAACTCATTCTTCTGATGAAGAACTCATATGTCATTCTCCAATTGATATTGTTTTACAAAACTTGAGTGAGTGAACAACCTCTGTAGATGATCCCAAACCTCATTTGCCATTCCATACTTAGCCAATACTTATGGAATGCTCAATGGAATTGTTAACTTAAGTAGTAATATTCGCATTGTTTGATTCATAGACATCTAACAAATTTTCATAATCATTATGTGTATTCTTAGGTTTCATAGAGGTTCCACTAACATAGTCTCACATCTTCTTACGCTTAAGAAAATTTCTCATCGCGTAACTCCAATACGAATAATTCTTGCCATCTAACCCTACAATCACAGATTGAAGCGAATCGTTCCGTTTACCCATCATGATCAAAGGGATGCTAGGGTTTCATTGATATGGTTTAATACAAAAGAAAAGCCAAAAGTGCTTATGACCTAAATACAATGAGACTACATATAGTAAAAAAAAAAAAATTAGAAAAAAAATACTATTCTACCCTTAAAAATAATGAAAGGCAAAATAACCCTATATTTATTTCTTAACAATCTGTATGTCATATATGTTGTCGCTTCGGTCTAATGAGTTCTAATTTCACAAAATCTGATGACAACAAAAAGAAAAATAAAAGTCTGCGAGGATAATGATATTTTGATTGATCAGATTGGTAATATTAACTTACCAGCTTATTAGCTTCATATTGCTTATACACACACATGTAAAATCTTATTCACTATAATGTCTATGAAAACCTCAGTTTTAGAAAACTATGTGCTGTGAATACAAACACTGTTCCTATAGAAGATGAGCAGACAAATACTCATATATTTGGAGGCTGCTTCAAGAGGAAGAGCCCAGGAGGCTGGAGTTTAGCATTTATTTTGGCTGGTACTCAATACTTCATTTTAACTCTTACATTATGATTCTAAGTCGTATAAGTAAGACATCTATTAATTAATAAGAAAAAGAATAAAAACGTAAATCTAAATTAAGACCCTCATGCTCCTATTTCTCCAAACGTGTTAACAAACGAATTGGGTGCTACAGTAGGACTCTGTTGTAAGTCTTGAATAAGATGACCATCGAGCCTAAGTATTTCCAATGACCTATAGGCTATAGTGTCTCAACAAGCAAGTATAAATTTACAAAATTAAGCATTAGTTCAAGTTATCCCACTAAGCAATGCTAAAAACCATCTGCTCATGTCAGCCAATCGCCGATTCATGTTGAAAACAATATGATCATTGCAACTTGTTGGCATGTGCCAAAATCAGTTACTATCCCTAATCCATGAGATGTGTTTGTCGAAGGCAAAATTCCTGCTAAGAGTGTGCATGTAGCAAGGCATTGCCCATGCCTTAGCCAAAGTTGGGATTTATTATCTCTGCATGCTGGGCTCCGCCCATGTCATGTTGTAGCTGCCTTCGTTGCATTTATTCTCATGTAGGGTGACTAGCGGCTCGGCCCGAATGGATCTGAACCAAGCTTGAGATCAGCTCATGATCCATTAGGGAGCTCGATTCGGCCCAAGGCTCGTGGGCCTCATGGGCCGAGCCGAGTCACCCAAGAGTTAGCTCATTTTTTTTTTTTTAATTCAAAATTTGTAAACAACTTAAAAGTTTTAAGGGAAAATTACCTATAAGTCACTTGTAGGTGACTTCTTCTACATTAAGTCAAAATATTTTTTAAAATTATAATTAAGGAGGGTGTCCTCGACTCAAATTTTAAAAGATTTGTTAATATTTATAAATTTGAATGGATTTCATAAATTTGAATAGAATTCTACAGAATTTATAAGATTTCAACAGAATTCTATATTAAAAATTTCAATATATTCTTATGGATTTCTACGAATTTTCATGGATTTGTGATCTTTTTATTAAAAATAGTAAATTGACATTGTTTTTATTCTAAATAGTTCAAGTGTCTGTCCTACACAAACAAATATTTTGAGTAGAATTTTGAAAAGAGAAAAATTCTTGAAATATAAAGAAGTAAAAACTCTTTTCAGTCAAATAGTTGAATGATTCGATAGATTGAGAGGTATATCAATCCGACAACTATGTCAGCTAAGCTCCTAGGAAATAAACTAATAAATAGGTCATCTGTCGTTTATAAGCTCGAAGCGTATTTAGATCTATTGTTTGGGAGATCCACATTACTATTACCAATTTCTTCAGTTCTGAATTAAAAAAAAAAAAATTGATTAAAAAGCAATGCTTCTTAAAAAATTGAAATAAAGTTTAATTTTAAATTTCTTTCTACTTGTCTTTTTTTTTTCATAAAATTTTCTCTTTCATATCCGAGAGTAGATGATGGATATTTATGATTCATTCTCTTCCAAAAATAAGTTGTTTAACCATCTTATATAAAAAGTTATTTTATGGATTAAAAAGATAATTTACATGTGTCGCAGTTGACGATTAAATCTTTTCAAATTCAATTTTTTTTTAGTGCTATACTGATTTTATAGTCCAATATCTAATTGTCCTATATGGTATTAGACTACTTATGTAATTAATATTTATCAATAGATTATTTATATTTTTCAGCCTAATTGTTTGGTTCAATATGGAGCATCAGAATGAAATTTCAAAGATGGTGTTTGAAAATTGTACCCAAAAAAAAAAAATTCAATAAACTTATATGCTAATATAAATTGAAAATCAAGAACAAGAGTTTACTACAAAAACTTGTGGCATAAATTGAAGCGAGAGGAAGAGACGTGTAAGAAAAAAGTTGGATTGAAATTTTGAGGGGGTGGGGATATAATTCTTAAAGAATTTGGTATTCATATTTATGAGATCGAAATCCATGTAAATCTGTTTAAATCTTTTAATTAATGAAATCTTTATAAATCCACTAGTAATTGGGGATAGCTAAATTTCTAAAGAATCTATGTAAATCTGAGTTGAGGACACCTAAATTTTAATTGAATACATTAAAATTTGAGTTGAGAACACCTAAATTTTAAATAAATCTATTAAAATCTGAGTTAGGCACACCAAAATTTACATGAATTTTTAAAATTTATTCAAATCTAAGTTGAGGACACCCCATTAAGTCATACACTTCAACAATATTTCAAATTAATCTCAAAATTACCCATGTGATCCATATTTTTCATCGACTTCTTCCACCTCCACCTTCGGTGATTGCTTATTTTTCGGTGTGGTGATAGTATTCTTCCACCTCCACAAATCTTATCCACCTCCGGCGAGTCCTTCTTCTACGGCACGGTGGCAGCCTTCTTCCACCTCCACAAATCCACCTCCGGTGAGTGCTTCTTCTACGGTGCGGTGGTAGCCTTCTTCCACCTCTACAACCTCCTTTGCCGCTTTAAATGCAAAATTTAGGAAAGGTAAAATGACATAACCTGAAGAAACAAGAAGAAGAAGCAACAACGACAACAGCAGTGAAGAATGGTCACTTTTGATTGAAAAGTTTAACTTCGAGATTAAAGAGATTGAAAAATTGGACCCTCAGTGCTTCAACACTCATAAGCCCACTCCTGACTCTAAGCAGCGTCGAGATATATCATGATTCCTCTATTTCTTTTGAGTTATATATTTATTTATTGTTCTTTAGTTACTTGCCTCAATTTGGTTGAAATTTTATGAATATGGGGGTTCTACTGAATTAGGGAGAGCTTACACATGGGCATGAATTTTTCTTCTTTTAACTCAAATAATGTACCTGATATGATGAGTAAAATTGTTTGATCATATAGTTGAAAGATAGGCTACCAGTTCGTGGTGCATATATGCAAAATGTACCAATAATGTACCTGGTGTTGCTTATGGGGTTTCAAGGGTTCAAGACTGGGTATCTTGGCTTGTCTCCGACAAACATCTATTGTTATTAATTAATCTAATTTAAAAATATCAGACAAGAAGGGAGAGAGTGTGTGGATTTGGCTCCAGATGGCGGCAAATGCGGCGTCGGAGTTGGTGGTTGTGGTGTATAAGTGTATTGTTTGTAATGGGATGAGTTTAGAAGCGAATGTTCAGGAATTATATTGGTTGTGGCCATGATTTGTTGCTGTAAATAGTAGCTTGATAATGTATTATAGAAAATAGCTTGATACTGTATTATAGAAAATAGCTTGATACTTTATGATAGAAAACAGTTTGATACTGTATTAAATTGGCCATTAGATTATTCTTTGTATTGTTAGTCATGTGTTTTGTTTGATACTATATTATAAAAAACATATCATAGAAAATATTATTATAATAAAACAATATTATAGAAAACAGTATCATAATAAAATAGTAACATAATATATATAGGCATAGAATTCGCGTACGTGCTCAGAATTTTTATTATAATATATTTTTGTAATTATCTCGACGAGTCGGTTAAGACTAGTTGCTTTGCCACTGCTGATGATAGATTTTTGCCGTTTGAAGTTATCTCTTTAGCTTATAATGGCAATCTTTAATTTTTTATGTCTTAACAGTATCATACTAAAACAGTATTATAGATAAATGTATCTTAATATATCAGTATCATACAAAAAAGTATCTTAATAAAACAGTATCACATACACAAATTACAACCCAATAAAATAATAGTGTCATAGATTAAATAACAGTATCATAGGTTGAAATATTATCATAATAAAACAGTATCAAAGATAAAAGCATAGATAAAATAGTATTATACATAAAATTAAGTAGAAGATATTTTAATAGTTGAAGTAATGATACTGTTCTTAAAATGCTCCATTAGTAGTACAAAATTATTGATACTGTTTGTATTCAATAACAGTATCATATGTTTAAACATTATCGTAATAAAACAGTATCAAAGATAAAAACACGGTATAAGTATACCATAGCACTTTAACTAAATATAACAGTATCATAGATAAAACTAAGTAAATATGTTTTACTGGTTGAAGTAATGATATTGTTCTTAAAATGCTCCATTAGTAGTACAAGATCATTGATACTATTTGTATTCAATTACAATATGATAGATTGAAATAATATCATAGGTTGAAACACTATTATAATAAAACAGTATCAAAGATAAAAGAATGGTATAAGTATATCATAGCACATTATCTAAATAAAACAGTATCTTATATAAAACTAAATACAAGATGTTTTATTGGTTGAAGTAATGTTACTGTTCTTAAAATGATCCATTAGTAGTACAAGATCATTGATACTGTTTACATTCAATAACAATATCATAGGTTGAAACAGTATCAAAGATAAAAGCATGATATAAATATATCAAATGCACATTATATTAAATGAAAAAGTATAATAATTGATGATAGATATTGTTGGTACCTGATCTCGATCTGCCACTTTAGATGATGCATTGCTTATCAGCCAAGCAAGAAAGTACCAACCTACTTTAGATTTCAGGTCGGACCTCATCCATAACCCCATGGAGGATTCCATAGGTCCAATAAGTTTAGTTCGGACCTCATGCCTGAGAATCTTAGGTCGGACCTCGTCCCTGAGAGTCACACTCACGTCATCAGCATAGCTTGTCCTTTCACGCGTTAGACGTCACTTCGCATTAAATGCCCTAAAAAGGGAATGTCTTTTAAGTATTAAATGCCTAGCCTGGCCATTTAATGCCTAGCCTAACATTAAATAGAAGAAATCATTACATATTTTCCTATATATAGGAGACATAAATGTCCTTGAGGTGGGACATTCAATTGTTTAATAAAAGCACTCTTACAAAGATTATACAATCAGGTCTTCCTACATATACTTAATTACCTATCTACCACTCATTACGGTTATAACCGACCTCAACGCTTATCTTTAAGTTGGCTTGGAATTAGCACAAACCATTTTCCAACGTCAACAGTTTGGCGCTAGAAGGAGTGGCGCTCCCCTTAAAAAGGCTCTCCATATTCCACTAACTCACCTAATCATCATACCTAAACACTTCAACCGATAAAAAAGCCTTCAAACATGAGCCGCAGTCGTGACTCAAGGGTTCATAGCCACGGAAGAACTGGAAGCCAACATGTTGACCTTCTCCAGGTCTTCCGTCGTAGACAACAAGGAGAAACCTCAGCTCAAACACGTGCCCCCGAAAGAGATGTAGTCCTACAAAAACTTGAATACCTAACTCATGCTATTGAACGGCTCGAGAATAATCAAGCTACCACTAGATAAATTTCTGACTCAGAAGCTGAGTCACCAGCACATGATAAATCTGAAGATCGTCGCGTGAAAAGAACACTAGACTTTGGCGATAAATGTTCATCATAAAGCAATGGAAGAAAGAGCATACACCCCAATCCTCCTAGGAAAGCTGCCACACAGCGGTCGGCCAGTGTTTTCGATCGTCTAGGTCAACCCCCTCGAATCCCACACGAGCGGAGAGTGCAGGGAAAGGAAGGAGCCCCATCCATGGCGGCATCGAGTGTACAAAACACTCTGGATGAGTTTGAACTGATGAAGCAGCGTCTGGCCGAACTAGAGGCGAAGTAAAAAAACACCCCGGAGGAATACACCACGGATAGACACTCTCCATTCATAGAGGATATCTTGGCAAAACCTCTGCCAAAAAAGCTAAAAATGCCACAACTAACTAGCTATGAAGATGGTAACGACCCCGTTGGTCATCTCGACAGATACACCTCTTGGATGGAACTCCAAGGAGCCAGTGACGCAATTATGTACAGAGCTTTTCCTCTAACCTTCAGAAACAGAGCGATGAGGTGGTTCAAAAAATTACCACAGCGCTCCATTCGGAGTTGGAATGACATGTCAGGTCAGTTCATCTTCACCCTCATGGGGATAAGAACTCGATCTACTCCAAAAGAGCGTCTTGTCAGCATCAAGCAAGGTCGAACTGAATCTTTGAGGTCCTACATGGACCGATTTAGCAAGAGGATAGTAGAGGTGGACAAAATTTTTGATGACGCTGCTCTAATGGCAGTTTTATTAGGATTAAGAACCAAAACTCGATTCTGGTGGTCTATTCACGAAGACGGACTGGCAACATACCAAGAATTCCTAGCTAGAGCTGGAAAGCACATCAGTACTGAGGAAGCCACTTCCGACGAGGAGAATGACAGGTCTAATCGGAGAGATAACGTAAAGAGCAAAGAGAAATACCTCAAATCAGAAAAGAAAGAAAGTCCCAAGAAAGCGCTGGATTATCAGCACCCAGGTCGGATAAGACCAACTCCACAAAGGTTCCAGGAATACCATATCTTAAACACCTCGCTTGAAAATGTCCTGATGAAAACTAAAGACATCCTCAAAAAGCCCGTCGCTATGAGGGCAAGCTCATCCGAGCTGAACCAAAAGAAGTACTGCAGATATCATCGGTCCGCTGGACACGACACCGATGATTGTCGAGACTTGAAAGGAGAAATAGAAAGCCTCATCAAGCGAGGTCACTTTAAAGAGTTCTTAGCATGACCATCTGGAGGAGGTGAGCCACCCCAACCACGAGACCGGATTGAACTACCACCTCCACCTCAACAGGGGCGAGGTGAAATCCACATGATAGTTGGAGGAAGTTAGTAGCTGGAAGGGTCAAGGAGGCATCGCCGCAAGCTCTCTAGAGAAGCTCATACCAGCTACCAAGTGCTGTCAGGCGCCATAACTAATCCAGACGCGAAGAAGTTCTATTTCTCTGAGAAAGATGCGTCCCACATACTGCAACCATATTCAGATGCACTCGTCATTACTATGTTAGTTTCCAGAATCGATATCCATCGAACACTGGTAGACGACGTGAGCTCCATGAATGTTCTATACCTGAGAACATTCAAACAGATGGAGGTTGACACCCGACATGTTAGGCCTTTCCCGAAGCCTCTACAGGGGTTCACCGGGGACTATGTAAACCTGAAAGGACAGATCACCCTCATAGTCAAGCTCGGACTACCTCCATGCCACAGGAGAATCATTGCGGATTTTGTAATTGTAAACCTTTCGTCTAATTACAATGCCATTTTGGGACGACCGATACTGCATGAACTCAAAGCAGCCGCATCTATTTACCACTATACTATCAAATTCTCCACTGCCCACGGAGTAGGGATACTACGGAGAAGTCAGTTGGTAGCCAGAAGCTGCAACATCACCTTCTCTCGAGTAGGAGTAGACATACTCTAGGCAGAGCTTGAACTTTCATCGAGTAGGTCAGACATGGATGAACTGGAGGAAGGCCTGGTGGAAGACCTTGGTCGTCTCGACCCCAGGTCAGACATACATAAACAGAAGGCCGAGCCAGTAGAAGAGCTAGAACTGATTGAGGTCGACCTCATCCATCCTGAAAAAGTCCTCTGCATCAGAAAAGGGCTCGATGATTCAATGAAATCTCAACTCACGATCTTCCTGAAAGACAACACTGATGTCTTCGCGTAGGAACACATAGACATGGAAGGAATGGATCCCAAAATCTCATGCCATAGGTTGAACACAAGCCTGGACATCAAACCAAGACAGCAGCGCCGACGTCCTCTTAATCCAGAGAGGTATGAAGCCCTAGCCAAAGAAGTCGACAAGCTACTCAAGTGCGGCTTCATCAGGGAATCACTTTACCCTCGATGGGTGGCCAATCCCTTTTTGGTGAAAAAAAGCAATGGAACTTGGAGGGTATGCATTGACTTCACCGACCTGAACAAAGCATGCCCTAAAGACAGCTTTCCACTCTCCCGAATAGACCAAATGGTGGATGCCATAGCTGGGCACGAATTGCTGAGCTTTATGAATGCATACTCCAGATATAATCAAATAGCAATGTACGAAAGTGATCAAGAGAATACCTCTTTCATTACTGACTGAGGTTTGTACTGCTATCGAATTATGCCTTTCGGACTGAAAAACGACGAAGCAACTTATCAACGGCTAGTCAACTTAATGTTTTCCAAGCTCATTGGAAAAACCATAGAGGTATATGTTGACGATATACTTGTCAAAAGTACTATGGCAACAGATCACATCCAACACCTTGCTAAGATGTTCTCCATACTGAGAAGGTATAAGATAAAGCTCAATCCTACCAAATACTCTTTCGGTGTGGGGTCAGGAAAATTCTTGGGCTACATGGTTCACCAGAGGGGTATTGAGGCCAATCCGGAGAAAATTAGAGCTCTCCAAGAAATGAGATCTCCTACCAAAATCAAAGAGGTATAGAGCCTAACTGGACGAATAGCGGCACTTAGTCGTTTTGTTTCAAAATCAACCGACAAGTGCAAACCCTTTTTCGACGCTCTGCGAGGTGGCAAGGAGTTCAAGTGGAGTGAGGCATGCCAGCTAGCCTTTGAAGAACTAAATAAACAACTAGCACAACCTCCGTTGTTGTCAAAACTACTGATTGAGGAAGTCCTTACCCTCTACCTGGCGGTCTCAAAACACTCCATCAGCTTTGTGCTAATTAGGTCAGACGAAGGAATCCAACACCCGGTGTACTACGTCAGTTAGGTACTGCATGATGCCGAACTCAGGTACAGTCTAATGGAAAAGCTGGCATATGCCCTCATCATGTCTGCAAGGAAACTCAGACCATACTTCTTGCAACATCCAATAGAAGTTCTATTAAACTACCATCTGAGGCAAGTCCTACAAAAACCATACACTTCTGGAAGACTTGTGAAATGGACGGTAGAGTTCGGCTAGTTCGAGCTCCACTTCAAACCCTGAACTTTGATCAAAGGTCAAGCGCTGGCAAATTTTGTTGCCGAGTTCAGTCCGGAGCACGAGCCCAGTGCCAAACAAGAAGAATGTTGGACTCTCTTCGTAGATGGATCATCAACTGAAACACGTGCTGGAACTGGAGTTGTACTGATGAGCCCAGACATGGAACCGCTCTGTCAGTCTTTGCGATTTAATTTCCATGCCTCTAACAACATGGCTGAATACGAGGCCTTGATCACCGGCCTAAGGTTTGCAAGAGGCATGGGTACACTCAAACTACTCGTGTACCGTGACTCCCAGCTAGTGGTCAATCAAATCAATAAGTCCTACCAAACCAAGGACGAGAGGATGGCGTCTTACTCACATATAGTGGAACAAGAACTCAAGTCATTCAACACCGTCAAGGTCAGACAAATCCCAAGAACTCAAAACAACCTTGCTGACGCTCTAGCACGACTCGCTACCAGCGAAGGCATAGCAGAATTGGAGAACATCCCGACTGGGAGAATTAGCAGCCCAGCAATCAGTCAGCCAAGCACATCCTCACCACGGCCGAGCTGAACTTTAGCTAGACGGACGAGATCATCCAATTCCTAAGGGATGGTAAGGTACCCCCATATAGCATAGAAGTAAGAAAATTAAGGATCAGAGCAGCTAGATATACAATCATCGACAACGTCCTATTCAAGAAAGGTTTCTCGCTCTCCCTACTGAGGTGTTTAAAGGAAAACAAAGCCAAATACACCCTCACCGAAGTTCACGAAGGAGTATGCGGCAACCATATTGGGGGTCAGTCACTGGGGCACAAAATCTTGAGGCAAGGGTACTTCTGGCTATCACTGAAGAAAGACTCCATCGAATTTGTCAGAAAATGCGACAAATGCCAGAGGTTTGGCCCCACCATTAGAGCTCATCCGGAAGGACTGACCTCAATCCTCAGCCTGTGGCTGTTCTTAAAGTGGAGGATTGACCTAATCGGACCTATGCCAACGGGAAAATGTGGAACTAAATATGCCATAGTCGCTGTAGACTACTTCACTAAATGGGCAGAAGCAGAACCACTAGCCAATATAACATAACAGAAAACCACAGATTTCATATGGAAATCGATTGTCTGTAGATTTGGAGTCCCCTACTCAATCATTACAGACAATGGTAAGCAATTCGATAATTCTAAGCTCAAATCTTTCTGCGAAGAACTAAATATCAGGAAGCACTTTTCCACTCCAAATCATCCCAGGCCAACGGTCAAGTCGAGGCCATAAACAAAATCATCAAGCACACCTTGAAGACGCGCTTGGATGAACTAAAAAGAGCCTAGGAAGAAGAGCTCCCAAGCGTACTCTGGTCTTACCGAACAACATGTCGATCCAGCACAGGAGAAATGCCTTTCTCACCAGCCTTTGGAACTGAAGCTGTCATCCCAGTAGAGCTCGAACTCCCATCATTTAGAGTTCGAACTTTTGATGAAAGTTGCAACGGAGATGCCATGAGAGCCGAGCTCGACCTACTGGAGGAAAAGAGGCTGGGGGCAGAATTAAAAAATGCAATTTACAAACAAAGAAGTGCAAGGTATTACAACAGCAAAGTCAATGAGCGGAAATTCAAAGCTGGGGATTTAGTCTTGAGAAAGGTTTTTCTGGCAACAAAAGAGAGCCAAGCAGGGACACTTGCTCTGATCTGGGAAGGACTTTACAAGATCGTCACAGTCCTAAAAAATGGAGCTTACGAGCTCCAGAATGCAGAAGGTCTGTCACTCGCACACCCGGGGAATGTTAAACACCTCAAGAAGTACTACCAATGAAACTAATCTACAAAAGCCCACGGGCATGAGCTACTTTTGTTAAGAGAAGCCATGGCTTCCACCTTGTAAAACTTTCTCGCATTTATGAAATGAAAGACGTTTTGTAAGAAAAGGACTCACATTGAAAACCACAATTCTAGACATATTCCAATCTAACGAGAGGTAATCGAGGTCACGATCTTTTTGACACATAGGTCCCATAAAGCTGGGACCCACATTAGATGGCGTAAGTGCTACTCCACCAACGCCAAAACTAAAGTCCCTTCATCCCAAGGACATAGTATTTTCGAGGAATACAGTTCGTCCAAGTGATCGAACTACATTCCCACATTCGCGGCAAAACAACATTTAGTTCGTCCAGTTTACCGACCTATCGATTCACATATGAGGCCGAGCTATAAACTTGGGGGCATTTATATATCTAAACCAACATGTATCCCAGGTTGGACCTCATCCTTGGTCTAGACCTCAGTACGAAGACAATAATATCCTAAGTTTCAGCTCGCCCACTTACCAAGGACAAACATTAAAGTCCAAGGTCATACCTTTGAAGTTTACAAAGTCAGACCTGTAAAAAGTTAGATCTTCGAAGTTTAGTCAAGTCAAGCTTTCGAAGTCAGACCTACAAAAATTCAGATCTTCGAAGTTCAGTCAAGTCAAGCCTTTGAAATCAGACCTTCGAAGTCAGAAGTCATTTGAAGTCAGATGTCAGGATTTAGAAGTCAAAAGTCAGAAGTTATTTGAAGTCTGAAGTCAGAAGTTATTTGAAGTCAGAAGTCAGAAGTTTGACAAAACAAGAAATTCGCATTAATATTAAAGGTAGTTCAATACATGCGATGCAAAAAGTTCGGTACGAATATAAAACTACAGAAAAGAAAAGTCAAACATCAGCCGCGGACTGGGCTTCCTTCTCAGGCGACGGAAGATTGAGCTTAGAATTCTTCTTGAGATCGGCCAGCTCATTCTTTAGAAACTGAACATCCCAGTCCGACCGCTTTTCTACTGCAGTCTCAATCAGTTCTTCCATCGTAAGAAAATAGACCTTTTCCTGGTCGGCCAGATATGCTTCCGAAGACCTGAACTCCTCAACAACTTCGTCTCTATCAACTGTCTTTACTAGCACATCCTTGAGCTCGGCCTGGCTCTTTTTCTCAATCTCCAGCTCAGTCTGCTTTTTCTTCGCTGCTTCTAGCTCATCCGCCAAAGCCTTGAGCTCGGCATCTTTCTCTCTGAGCTCCTCATCCCTCCTCATTAGAATGTCCTCAGAGGTCACCCGAAGCTTCTTCTCTTCCTCCAGTTTAGCGAAAACCTTCTAACCTTCATCCTTCATCATTTGAAAGTCAGACAAAGTCTTGCCCATCTTCTCGACCGCCGAGGTTAGCTGAATTGCCGTCCTGATAGAATTTACCAAGGCCGCAATAGTGGACTCCACCGCCTCCATACTCTCTAGGTACTTTTGCTGGACTGGAGTCCAGCTCTTCGCCATAAACCTCATGTCCTTCTTTGCAGTAGGGGAGACCAAGCACCTCTTCTCTTGATGAGGAGTTCGAGCAGAAGATATCTCTAACGGGCTTGGACAAAAGACCTTGAAGCCATAGATACTCTTTGTCTTTCTTCGTAGTCGACCCCAAGTACGGCATTGACATCTTCACTGACTGCAAAAGAACTGAACCTCAGGACGGGCCTTGGTGGACTTGGAATGAAGTAACCTCTTCAACATTTCGTGTAGGACTGGACGCGGGAGATGGTACTGGATCTGGCACCTCAGTAGGTCGGCGATGGGAGGTTTGGCCAGAACCTTCACCAGAGGCCTTCCTTTTGCCCTTATGGGCCTGAGTTGACTTCTTTAGAAGGGAAGATATGTCCTTCATTTCCTCTGTGGAATGACCTAAACTAGACGAAGTCAAAACCAGAACAACATGAAATGATGAAGTAATTAGCTTGGATCAAGTAGTAACTTATGATCTGGACAATTGCTCGAACTAGCAGAAGAAAGCTGGGCTGCGACTAAGTTCGCCTCGGTTATCAAAACAGTACACGATCTTAGGTCTTCATCCAGAAGGCGCGCCCTCCTTACTCTCTTCGAGGACTCTTCGGTGGGGTCGTAAGAGTTGTATCCTAAAAAAGATGAAACGAAGTTCAATAAAGAATAAGATGAACTGAACCAAACACAGAGCAAGCATGCTTACTTAGTTCGTGATAACAAACTGGAATATTGATATCCGGCCTGGAGTCATTATCAGTAAATTGCAATGCACCTCGGACGAAGAACCAATACTTCTTCTACATCTTTACTGAGTCTGGGGTGTGGGTAATAACGCTACCGCCCGTTCTGGCCTTCACCTAGGCATACCACCAGCCCAACCTCTTACCGTCGGGCTTGAAGGAGTACAAGCTGTTGAACTCTCTAACCGACGGACGGGGGTAGCCAAGCTGGTTCCATAAAATAAGAAAACCCACCATGGTCCTCCACCCGTTTGGGCATAACTGAGTTGGAGCTATTTTCCATTCTTTTAATAATTTCTTTATAATTCTAGAGAAAGGCAGGCGAAGTCCCGCTGCCAGGATGGCCTGATTTAGGGCCACACAACCTAAGGGCAGATTATCAGCTCGGTCATCACGCCCCAGAATGACGAACTCTATATTATCAGGGACCCTATAAGCTCTATGCCAGTCTCCTAACTATTTTTGGCTAACTTCTGATGGAAAGAACCTACATTTCCAAATCAGAACGCTCCTACGGCCGGACTCAATCTCCAACTCTCTTCGACATGAAGACTTACTCCCCATTTGTGAAGGCCTAACGACTGGTGGAGGGACCGACGTCAGAGAAATGGGGCTAAGCACCTCTTCCTCAGCCCTTTCCTCCATCATCCTATCTGAACTAACCAGTTTCTCTTCTTCTTGGCCACTATCCCAAGACAACACCTCGTCCTCTGCCGCACTACCAGTCCCATAACTTATTTTTTGCTTTTTACACGAAGAAAAAAGTAAATTCTACAAGGAAAGGAGAAGAATGAAACGAAAAAGGTAAAGATTTCTGAGCTATACCTAAGATTGAAGAATAAAACGAGCTCCTGGTAAGCTCGGACAGCTTTGAAACCAATATGAGGCTTAGCACGGATGTGAGCAGTCAGAGCCAGAGAAAGCATCAAAGACAAGAGTTCTAAATGGCCCCCTACTCTCATTATTTATAGAAGAGAAAGACGAAGGGCCGACGCCATCAATACAGCAATAATGACATTCCATTAAAGCATGTCCTCAAGCCACGCAAAAGTTTGACATTCCCATCTGAGCTTTGTCCATGTGTTAACCAACAAGGTGGATTGTCAAAAATATCACAGCTAGGTGGTAGAACTCAGATTAGTATGCCCCTGGGTCGTAATATAAACTTAAAACCACCTTCGACTGATTTCAAAACAGGTCTTGAGGGGCAATTGTTGGTACTCGATCTCGATATGCCAATTTAGATGATGCATTGCTTATCGACCAAGCAAGAAAGTACCGACCTACTTTAGGTTTCAGGTCGGACCTCATCCATAACCCCAGGGAGGATTCTATAGGTCCAATAAGTTCAGTTCGGACCTCATGCCTGAGAGTCTCAGGTCGGACCTCGTCCCTGAAAGTCACACTCACGTCATCAGTATAGCTTGTCCTTTCACTCGTCAGACGTCACTTCGCATTAAATGTCCTAAAAAGAGAATGTCTTGTAAGCATTAAATGCCTAGCCTAGCATTAAATGGAAGAAATCATTACATATTTTCCTATATATAGGAGACATAAATGTCCTTGAGGTGAGACATTCAATTGCTTAATAAAAGTACTCTTACAAAGATTATACAATCAGGTCTTCCTACATATACTTACCTATCTACTACTCATTACGGTTATAACCGACCTCAACACTAATCTTTAAGTTAGCATGGAATTAGTACAAACTATTTTCCAACGTCAACAGTTTGGTGCTAGAAGAAGGGGTACTCCCCCTAAAAAGGCTCTCTATATTCCACTAACTCACCTAATCATCATACCTAAACACTTTAACCTATAAAAAAGCCTTCAAACATGAACCACAGTCATGATTCAAGGGTTCATAGCCATGGAAGAACTGGAAGCCAACATGTTGACCTTCCCCAGGTCTTCTGTCGTAGACAACAAGGAGAAACCTCAGCTCAAAAACGTGCCCTTGAAAGAGATGCAATCCTACAAAAACTTGAATACCTAACTCATGCTATTGAACGGCTCGAGAAGAATCAAGCTACCACCAGACAAATTTTCGACTCGGAAGCTGAGTCACAAGCATGCAATAAATTTGAAGATCATCGCGTGAAAAGAAGACTAGACTTTGGCAATAAAAGTTCATTAGAAAGTAAGGAAGAAAAGAACGTAAGCCCCAGTCCTTCTAGAAAAGCTGCCACATAGCGGTCGGCCAATAGTAAACGTGCTAAGAAAACTGCCATCGGCCTGATGCAATTGACCCAGGATAAGGACAAATTGTTGAAAGATTTCATCGCCCAGTTCAATAGGGCTGCCTTGGGAATTAAAGATTTACAGATGTCTGCTGTAGTCACTACTATGATGAATAGAACTTGTAGTCACCCTTTTAAAATGTCACTCTCCAAAAACTCACCTGATACGATGCACGAGTTACTTTGGAGAGGAGATAAATATGTGGATACAAAAGAAGCCTTTTTCATGACTAAAGGCATGAAAGATCGAAAAGAACCTGAGTTTAATAAAAGAAAGACCCGGGATGAGCCAAGGCCCTGAGAGGACAAAGACAAGCAAAAATTGAGCCATCCAAGCCCTAATAGACCTAGTGCTGGGAAAGATGCGCATAATATTCCTTTGCATACCTCCAGGACTAATGTCTTGATGGAAATCTGAAATATGAAAGAGCTTGCGTGGCCCAAAAAGATGTGGGCACCACCACACAAGAGAGATGAGACTAGGTATTGTAAATTCCATCGGGACTATGGACATGATACCGAAGACTGCCAGCAGCTGAATAAGAAAATAGAGCGACTTATAAAAAGAGGACACATCTCAAAGTTTGTGAAAATAGATAAAGACAATAGAAAAGAGGCTGAATATTGATAGTAACCACCTCATCGCACCGGTGAAAGCATAAACTAATGGCATGTCATGCTGACAATAGAGACATATTTTCTTGAAGACCCAATGACATCGAGGAGATCTGTCCCATGATTGCTCAACATAGACTCGTGATCCTTCCTGAAATAAAATCGATCAAACAATAGAAAAGACAGTTTGCCCTAGAACGACAAAATACAGGCTATTCTAGATATGAAAAGCCCAGCTACAAAGAAAGAAGTTCAACAGTAGACTAGAAGGGTGGCAGCTCTCAAAGCCGTATGAAGGTCCAACAATTTTGAATGGACAAAGGAATGTGAACAATCTTTTGAACAATTAAAGAAATCACTGTAGCAATCACCAATATAGGCTCATCCCAACCCCGACGACAAACTAAACCTCCACTTGGTAGTATCTTTTCACGCTGTCAGCGCTGTACTGGTAAAAGACCTTTTGAAGGACATAAACCTATCTATTATGTGAGTCAAGTACTAAGAGGGTAGAGACACGATACATCATATTCGAACAACTGGTTCTAGCTTTGATAGTAGCAGCTAGAAAATTAAGAACGTATTTCCATGCCCATGAGATATGGGTGATGAATGACCAACCAATCAAACAGATACTACATAGGCTAGAGATGTCTGGGCATCTCTTGAAATGGGCTATCAAATTGAGCGAGTTTGATATTGATTTTAAACTACGTACAACTATAAAAGCACAGGCCTTAGCAGATTTCATTGCAGAACTTACTATGAAGCACCGTCCCTAGGCGACAATGCAACCTGGATAATATATGCGGACGGATCATCTAACAGTGATAGCTCAGGAGCTGGGGTCATAATTCTCTCTCCAGATGTTGAAGAACTCGAATGCTCACTTCGTTTTGAATTTCCAGCCACTAATAACGATGCAGAGTATGAAGTAGTCATCACAGGGCTAGGACTAGCCATACAGTTGAGAGTGACAGTTGTAGAAATTCACAGCAACTCACAATTGGTCGTCGAGAAAATTTCAAGAGAATACGAAGCTAAGGATGGTGGCATGGTTGCTTATTTGATGAAAATAAAAGACTTGCAATGAAAATTCAAGAGGTTAAAGATTACAAAGGTCCCAAGAAAGGAGAACGAATGGGCTAATGCTCTCGCCAGGCTAGCATCAACCAACCACAAACATCTTCCAGCCACAGTTAGTGTTCAGGTACTCAGTTAGCCCAACACGGTATTATTAATTGCGGTTCTTGAATTGAATAACGAACCTTGCTGGATAGATTATCTCATAAAAGATACACTATCGACAGACCCAACGGAAGCAAAGCGGTTTAAAGTACGAGCTACTATGTATTCTGTTATTGATGGACAATTATATCGAAGAGGACTTTACGTGCCTTATCACAAGTGTCTCCGACTGACAGAGGCAATAGAGGTCCTATATGAAATATACAATGGCATGTGTGGAAATCACTTAGGTGGGAATGCCCTTGCTTTTAAAGCTTTAAGGCAAGGGTACTTTTGGCTGTTAATGAAATAAGAAGCTAATCTGCTGGTAAGAAAATGTGATGTCTGTTAAAGGTTTGGCAACATAATCTATCAATCAGCTGAGCCATAGTCGACAATTTACGCACTATGCCCATTTTATCAATAGGAGATGGACATCCTGGGTCATTTGCCACTTGCTAAGGGTCAGAGAAAATTTATGTTGGTGGCCATAGACTATTTCACAAAATGGGTCGAAGCTGAGCCATTAGCCACCATAACCACTGCCAAGATATTGAGTTACGTATGGAAATATATAATCTTCTGTTTCGGGATACCAAGGGTGATAGTCACGAATAACGGAAGACAATTTGATAACCACAGCTTTAAGAATTTTTGCGACAGTTATAAAATCTCACACCAGCTCACTTCGGTAGCACACCCTCAGAGCAATGACCAAACTGAAGTCACTAATCGTAACATACTTTGGGATTTGAAAACGAGGTTGGGAAAAGAAAAAAGATATCGGGCAGATGAACTACCTAATGTATTGTTAGCATATAACACTACTCTTTGGGAGTCAGCGGGAAAGACACTGTTCAAGTTATCATTTGGAATGGAAGCAGTAATACTTGTTGAAATTGTAAATCCAACTTTGAGAATGTAAGTTGAGCAGACATGTGACAAATACCATAAGGGCAGAAATCGACCTACTTGAGGAGGTTAGAGAAAGGGTTGCAATCAAGACAATGGTTTACAAACGCAAGGCCGTCAATGGCCAAACTGAAGTCACTAATCGTACCATACTTTGGGATTTGAAAACGAAGTTGGGAAAAGAAAAAAGATATCGGGCAGATGAACTACCTAATGTACTGTGGGCATATCACATTACTTATTGGGCGCGAGTGGAAGAGACACTGTTCAAGTTATCTTTTGGAATGGAAGCAGTAATACCTGCTAAAATTGTAAATCCAACTTTGAGAATGCAAGTCGAATAGACAAATGACAATACCAGAAGGGCAGAAATCGACCTACTTGAGGAGGTTAGAGAAAGGACTGCAATCAAGACAATGGTTTACAAACGCAAGGCCGTCAAATATTTCGACCATTGAGTTAAGCCCAGAAGTTTCCAACCCCATGATCTAGTGCTAAGGAACAGTGCCGCTATTGGGCACCCCCTATCTAAGCTAGAGCCTAATTGGCATGGTCCTTTTGAGGTCTTCAAGAAGATTGGAAAGAGAGCGTTCAGTCTTAATAATATGAATAGCAAACCTTTAGGACGACCATGGAATGCAGAGCACTTGAAAAAATACTATGAGTAAATCATTATCATTTTGTTGTTAGCATAAAAGCAAGTATTTGTAATTGTGTTAAATTTCTTTTCTTCATTTGATTTTACAACTAATAAAATGCCAAGATGGATAAATGATGAGGGTGTTACGGAAGAATTAGCCTAGCTGGGAAGTGGAAAGTTCTGGTGCACCTACTAAACCCGACTTGAGGTAACCATTTGTTATTTAAAGCGGTCTCTATTACGGGTACATCGAGCAATACAAATATCCTTATCAACTGCTACCACAATCAAATCGAGGCGATAAGCCTTAATCTAAACAACAAGGCGATGAGCCTTCTTTTGAAAATTGAGGCTATGAGCCTTAGTCTAAACAACAAGACGATGAGCCTTCGTTTGAAAATCAGGCGATGAGCCTTAGCTTCAAAAAAATAAGGCGACAAGCTTTCGTTTAACGAAAGGTGATAAGCCTTAGTTTAACAAAAATGGCGATAAGCCTTAGTAAAAAAAAAAAAAGGGCGATGAGCCCACGCCCCTAGGCGTGGGCCAGCCCCAATTTCCACTCCCTAGGGTCGGGTGCACGTTCACCCCCACCTAGGCATTGGAATTACCACGCCCAACTCCCACCTTGGCGTGAGAAATCTCACGCCGTCCCTCCTCTCGCCCTTATTTTTCACACATTTTTTTCACTTTGTCATGTTGGCCAAGGGATATACTATTATACATTACAAACAAGTGCAAAAAAGTGAAATATAACCAACGATTACAAAGTGAAATAGTGAAAAATAATTTTTTTTTATTAAAATAAAGATGTATGTTCCACGTTGAACATACAAAACTAAAGTTCGTAGTATTCGATAATATTCAAAATAAAATAGACTGAATCTTATAGTTTTCATGATTAAACCATCATGAAACTAAAGTAAAAAAGAAAAGGCAACAAAAATAAACAAATATCTAATTATCATTGGATCTTCTTGGTAGAGGCGGCGGTGTGTTGTGATTTTTACGGTGATGGGAGAGGCGGTGTGAATGGGTATGACACTGATTTTGGTGGTGGTTCGGGGTTTGAGGGTGTGGCGATGGCGGGGTTTGTACCATGATCTTGCATTAGTAAAGAGGTGGTTGTTGACCTATGATTAACTTTAAACCTTAATGTTTGATTATAACAAACAAAATAGTTGTGTTTTCTAACAATCTATTTTCAAGCAATATTCAAAGCGCTACAAATCGAACTCTCAAGCTATGACAAGATCAAAGTCAAATCAATACAAGAGTTCAAGCATCTCAAAGATCCAAAACTCAAGACTCGAAGATCAAGATCAAAGAATAGATTTTTAGATAAAATTGTAAAGGTATTAACTCTTTGATCTTTAGCAATTAAATGAATGAAAGCTCAAAATATTTTTATGCACAAAACATATGTCATTATCACTTGCATAAAATATTTTTATCAAAGCCAAAAATCATTTTTTCAAAACTGTGGAAACAAATCGTCCTCCCTTCTTTAATGGCACCCATTACAATTATTGAAAAACTAGAATGATGATTTATATTCAATCAATTGATTATAATATTTGGGAAGTCATCGAGTTTGGTTCATATGTGCCTACAAAAATTATTAAAGTTGATGATAAACCGGACCAAACTACTTCTAAGCCTAGAGAAGAACATGATGAAGAGGATAGAAAAGAATTGTCTTTGAATGCTAGAGCCAAGAATTTACTTTATTGTACTTTAGATAAAAATGAGTTTAATTGTATTATCACATGTGATTCTGCATATGATATTTGGCATGCATTAGAGATAACTCACTTAGTACCAACAAGGTTAAAGAAACTAAAATAAATCTATTGACAAAAGATTTTGAAAATTTCTTTATGAAGTAAGATGAACATAGTATTGATATGATTCCTCGCTTTACCGATATTATTAATGACCTTAAGGGCTTTGATCGAAAGTTTACTAACGGTGAACTTGTCAATAAAATGCTTATGTCTCTCTCAGAAGATTAGAACTCCTTGAAGATGTTGATAGAGAATACAAAAGATGTCAACACTTATCCATTGGAGGAGCTATATGGAACATTGATAACATATGAGCTCAACAATGCCGAAACAAAGGAGAAAACAAGAAGAAGCAAAGAAGAGATGAATGAGCCTCCCAAGAAGCAAATTGCATTGAAATCAACAAACGATGAAAGATCCTCCAACACAAACATGAGTGATGAAGAACTTGATAGACTTAGTTCTTCTTGTCAAGAAATAGAGAGTATTTCGAAACAATAGGCGATTTCAAAAGAAGGATGATAAAGGTGAAAAGAAAAATAATTTGTGACAAACCCAGTCATAAGAGGACCGAATGCCCGAACAAAAAGAAGTTCACCAAAAAGAAAGCTCTTTAAGCCACATGGGACGATAGTGATGAAGATGATCTTGAAGAAGATGAAGTTCAAGAAGAAATCGTCAACATGTGCTTCATGACTATTGAAGATGAGGTAAGTACAAACAACAATGACTCTTACATTGATTTATCTATCTTTTATGATGAAATTCTTGAAGAATTTGAGAAACTTGTTTCAAAATACTCTATTCTTAACAATAAACACGCATTATTGAAAAAAGTTGTCAAGAAACTCTTTATTGCACAAAAGGACTTTGAAAAAGAAAAAGATGATCATAATTCTTTAATTAAAGAAAATATTTCATTGAAAGAAAAAGTTGTTGATTTAACAAGCATTATTCACAAATTTACTCAAGAAAAGAAAATTTTTGAATTGATGCTTGGTGAGCAAAAATGTGTGTTCAACAAAAGGAGAATTGGATATAAACCTCTCTTGAAACAAAAAATCTCTTGAAACCATATTTGTAAAATCATCCAAATTTTCTCAACAAAATATCACATGTAGTTTTTGCAAGAAAATTGGTCATATTGCTTATAATTGTTTAACTAAAAAGAGACTATACTTTGAAATGAAACACAAGTGGATAAAAGAATCCACAAACACTAACTATCAAGGACCCAAACTTATGTGGGTACCAAAAATCAAAAATTAAAATTATTTTTGTAGGTAACACGAAAGGTCAAGAACAATTGGTTCTTGGATAGTGGTTGTTCAAAACACATGACGGGAGATCGATTATTACTATCAAATCTCAAAAGAAAAGATGGAGGTCATATAACTTTTGGAGACAATGCCAAAGGAAAAATCATAGGCATTGGAAATATTGGTAATCGTTCTTCTCATTCCATTGAAAATATTTTATTAGTTTATAACCTTAAACATAACTTGCTTAGTATAAGTCAATTGTGATAAATGTTATCTCATTAAATTTGATTCTTCCAAATATCTCATTGAGGATGCTATATCTAAAGAGGTATTGTTCATGGGGAGTCAAAATAGGATGTTTACATCATATCTATTGAATTTGAACTTGAAAAAGAAATAAAATATTTTTCAAGTATAAATGATGATTCTTGGTTATGGCATAGGAGATTATGTCATGTTAGCATGGAATTTCTTTCAAAAATCTCCAAAAATAACTTTGTAAAAAGTTTATCAAATATAAATTTGAAAAAGATAAAATTTGTGATACTTGTCAATTTGAAAAACAAGTAAAGAGTTCTTTCAAACTTAAACAACACTCTTCTACTTCAAGACATTTACAACTTCTCCATATGAACTTATTTGGACCATCTAGAACCGCTAGTTTAAGTAGAAAACATTATGCATTTGTTATTGTTGATGATTTTTCAAGATTTACTTGGGTCATTTTCTTGAATTTAAAAGATGAAGCTTTAAATGTATTTAAACATTTTTACAAAAGAGTCCAAAATGAAAAAGGATACACCATTACCATTACCACAATTAGAAGTGATCATGGTGGAGAATTTGAAAATATAGCTTTTGATGAGTTTTGCAAATCAAATAGATATGAACATAATTTCTCGGCTCCTAGAACTCCTCAACAAAATGGTGTAGTAGAAAGGAAGAATCGAACATTGCAAGAAATGGCTCGGACCATGTTGAATGGCTCGGACCATGTTGAATGAAAATAATTTACCAAAATACTTTTGGGCCGAATCCGTAAATACTTCATGTTATATTTTAAATAGAGTTTTGGTTAGTCGAAAGAAAACCAAAACTCCATATAAGCTTTGGAAAAATAGAATTTCCAATATCAAATATTTTAAAGTTTTTCCAAAGCTTATATGGAGTTTTGGTTTTCTTTCGACTAACCAAAACTCTATTTAAAATATAACATGAAGTATTTACGGCTTCGGCTCAAAAGTATTTTGGTAAATTATTTTCATATATCAGGCTCACCGTATGCATTGGAAGAGATGGAAGGATATTTGCCTTCCTACTAATGAGGGTGGTTTGGGCTTCAGAAGATTAGAGGACGTGGTCCATGCTTTCTCTTTGAAGCTCTGGTGGTTATTCAGATCACAGCAGTCGCTCTGGGCTCAGTTTTTACTGGGCAAGTATTGCAGGGGCACCCACCCCCTTCTGGCACCCATACCACATTCTGCTTCTGCGGTTTGGAGGAGGCTAAAGGGAGTGGGACTCACAGCGGAGCCCCACATCGCGTGGCAGTTGGGTCAGGGGCGTATATTCTTTTGGCACGACT
Organism: Forsythia viridissima; assembly: GCA_030279155.1. Classification (NCBI taxonomy): domain Eukaryota; kingdom Viridiplantae; phylum Streptophyta; class Magnoliopsida; order Lamiales; family Oleaceae; genus Forsythia; species Forsythia viridissima. The sequence continues at coordinate 15,747,735 of CM059036.1, forward strand.
GTTGGATGGGTGACATGACTTCAGCTCAAATGTTTCCTCATAGGGAGCATACTTCCGTCCAGGTAGTTGAGTTCTTTGATGATACTGGATGGGATATCGATAGACTCTTGTTGGTCCTTCCACATGATATAGCAATCCAGGTTGGAAGTCTACCACTTTGTCCCGATGTTATTGATAGACCTATGTGGAAAGACACCCCAGATGGTAGGTTTTCTACCAAGTCGGCGTGGCAACTTGTTCGCACTGGGAGTACTCTTCAGGCCTTTTGTCGCATGATTTGGAGCCCCATCATCCCGCAGACTATCTCTTTCTTTTGTTGGCGATTGTGGTAGGGTTTAGTGCCAGTGGATGTGATTATTCAGAAGAGGATTCGGGCCCACATGGCATCAAGGTGTCAGTGCTGTTCAGAGATTGAGACCATCCAGCATGTCTTTATTGATAGCCCTGTGGCTCACCAGGTATGGTAGCACTTCTCAGCTATTTTTGGCATTCCCCTCAGGGTTGGATGGATGCTACAACATAGATTTCAGACTTGGAGATTCTCAGGCCAGTTTGTCAGGAGTGGCCACATTCGCACTATCATTCCTTTGCTGGTCTTTTGGTACATTTAGACAGCTAGGAATGATGCGAAGCATCGTAGGATTGGCATGGAGCCTAGTCGTATCATCTGGCGGGTCTATCACACTATTTCTTTACTGCAGACGGAAAGACTCTTTTGATTTGTGCATTGGCGTGGGGACCTTGATCTTGCCCCACATTTTGGTATTACTCTTACTTCTCCTACCCCCAGCCCCTCTACTTTGGTTTATTGGCGTGCTCCGTTGGCTGGATCTCCCAAGATCAATACTGATGGATGCGTCAGGGATGGATTTACGAGTGGCAGGGGTGTTATCAGAGATCACACTGGGAGTTGTATCAGGGCCTTCTCTACTGGCTACGGAGACATACTTATTTTGGAGGCAGAGTTGAGAGCCATTTTACAGGGAATTGAGCTTGCCCGACGGATGGGTCTTGTGGACTTATGGATTGAGACTGACACTACACTTGCTGTTCATTGCATTTCACGTGGTGGGGGGCCGTGGGTGATTCAGTCAATACTCAGATGCATCCGACATCTTCTATCATTCGATCGAGACACAGTTTTCCATATTTTTCGAGAGGGAAACCAGGTCGCTGACTCTTTAGCTTCTGAGGGCTGGGACCAATGACATTATCAGGAGTATGGATCTTCAGACTTGCCTCGTCGTTCACGTGGACTACTTCAGACTGACAGATATGGCCTTCCATCAGTTAGAGGTCTTTAGTTTTTTGTTAGTTTGTTTTTCATTTGCTTTTGCTTTTGCTTTTCAGAATTATATACCGGAGGTAGTATCTCTTTATTTGCTGTAGTTTGAGGAATTTTTTTCATTCGTTGTATGCTTGGAGGTCAGGTTCATATCCCCCTCCTGTGTACTACCCTTTTTATATAAATAAAAAAAAGTGCTTTATTTTAAACACAAAAGAAAATTTAGAAAAATTTGATCCAAAATCCGATATTGGAATTTTTCTTGGGTATTCATCTACTAGAAAAGCTTTTAGAGTTTTTAACAAAAGAACTTTAGTAGTTGAAGAATCTATGCATGTGGTCTTCGATGAAACTAACTCCATTGAACAAGAAAAAGTCATTGATGATGAAGATTTAGAAATCCCATTTGAACAACTAAGTGTTCAAAATCAAGACAAAGGGAATCCAAATCACATTGAAATTCAACATGATGAGAAAATGATTATGCAACAAAATGAAGAAGAACCTCATGAAGATCTCAACACTTCATTACTACCAAAAGAATGGAGGTTTGTCTCCTCTCACCCAAAAGATCTTATCATTGGTGATCTATCAAAATGGGTAAGCACAAGAAATTCTTCTAGAAATTTTCATAACAATTGTGTATTTCTTTCACAAATCGAGCCAAAGAATTTTAAAGAAACCAAGTTTGATGAATTTTGGATTCTAGCTATGCAAGATGAACTAAATCAATTTGAAAGAAATCATGTTTGGGATTTAGTTGCTAGACCAAATTCACAAACCGTAATTGGCACAAAATGGATATTTCAAAACAAACGAGATGAAAATAGTATAATTGTGCGTAACAAAGCTAGATTAGTGGCTCAAGGTTACAATCAAGAAGAAGGCATTGATTTCAAAGAAACTTTTGTACCGGTTGCTAGATTAGAGTCAATTCGCATGCTTCTTGCTTTTGCTTGTCATAAGAATTTTACTCTCTTTCAAATGGATGTCAAAAGTACATTCTTGAATAGAGTCATTCAAGAAGAAGTTTTTGTTGAGCAACCACCCAGTTTTAAAAATCATAAGTATCCGGACAAAATTTTTAAACTTAGAAAAGCCATTTACGGATTAAAACAAGCTCCTAGAGCATGGTATGAGAGATTAAGTAAATTTCTCTTATCAAATGGCTTTTTAATGGGTAAGGCGGATACAACACTATTTATAAAAACCAAAAAGAATAATATGATAGTTGTCCAAATTTATGTTGACAATATCATTTTTGGTGCTACTAACATTTCTCTATGTGAAGAATTTTCTAAGTACATGAGTAGGGAATTTGAGATGAGCATGATGGGTGAACTCAAGTTCTTTCTTGGACTTCAAATCAAACAAACTATTGATGGAATATTCATTAGTCAAACCAAATATATCTTGGATATGCTCAAAAAGTTTGAAATGGAAGAATTGAAGCCAATGAACACTCCAATGAGCTTATCAATCAAACTAAATAAAGATGAGCAAGGTACTTCCGTTATATAACAAAATATCGATGTATGATCAGATCTCTTCTTTATTTAACCGCTAGTAGGCCCGATATTATGTTTAGTGTATGCTTACGTACTAGTTATCAATCTAATAATAAGAATTCCCATCTTAGTGCCGTTAAACATATTTTCCGTTATCTTAGTGGAACTAGATCTTTAGGTCTTTGGCATCCCAATGAAACTCATTTTGATTTACTTAGTTATTCGGATGCCCATTGGGCCGGTTGCACAATTGATCGTAAAAGTACTAGTGGAATGTGCCATTTTCTAGACTTCGCTTTAGTTTCATGGTTTAGTAAGAAACAAAATTTCGTTGCTTTATCAACCGCCGAAGCCGAATCTATTGTTGTCTTCAAATCCTATGGATGAAACAAACTCTTTGTGATTATCACTATCCTTTGAAAATGTTCCTATTATGTGTGATAACACTAGTGCCATCAACTTATCTAAAAATCCCATTTTGCATTCTCGTACCAAACACATCGAAATTAGACATCACTTTCTACGAGACCATGCACAAAAGGGAGATATAACTTTGGAGTTTGTAAACACTGAAAAACAATTGACCGATATTCTCACAAAACCATTAGCTCTTGAAAGATTTTCATATATTCGACGAAATTTAGGCATAATTGATGAATGTGAAGTTTGTGGCTAAATTATTTATGTTTTCTATAATTGATTGCATTTCATGTGATAAACGTGTTTTAAAGCTTCTATCAAAGGACCAAATCATTGAAAATGCATGATTTTTTAGAAAAACTGTTGAAATGGACGACCACTTCAAGAAACAGACGTCCGCTTTGGCTCAAACGGATGATCCGCCTATGAATCCGTTTAAACAGAGACTTTTGAAAATTTTGATAAAATTAAACGGTTGACCGTTTCATTTAAACGGACGTCCGTCTCAACTTAAACAGACAATCGCTTACTCATCCACCTACTCATCCGTTTGAACAGAGAGTTTATTTTCAAAAATTTAAGTTCAAACGGTCGACTGTCTAATTAAACCGGTCGACCGTATCAGCGGAAATCAAGGTTTTAAGTTAGAAAATTTTCAAATTTCTTCATTCCTTCTTAGCGCGAACCACGATTTTCTTTCCTAAATCTTATTTCACTCTTCCAATCTTCCTAAAATCATTCAAATTTGCATCTAAAATCAAAAACCCATAGCATTTCCACACTTTAATTCGAAAAATCCCCAATTTCTATTTTACAAAAATCGTGAAAATCACTCAAACGAACGCCCCAAACCCTAGACTCCACATCCGTTCTCCAACACAATGCCTCGAGTTAAAATGGCTGCCAAGTGACCTAGGAGGGAAAGGCTACCTCCCTCATCCTCTGAAGAAGAGAGACCTCAAGTCACTCGGATCGACCATTGTCCCGTCCTCATCGGTAAGAACGTAGACCTTGCCTCTTTCACTTTTGAAGCTCTCTCCTTCCACATAGAGGATTTTTTTCGTAAGTATGAGTTGGGTTAGTATTCTCACGATCAATGACAAAGTTTACCCTTCTCTTGTAAAGAATTCTATTCGATAGTGACTTCTTATCCGGGGCCGGGTATCTCATGCCTTGTTAGAAATAAGCGAATAAGAGTCACTCAAGAACTTATTCGATCACTTCTTCATCTTGAGAATGGTGGTATCTGTCTATATACTACCAAAACCATTTCTCATCTTGAGTGTTACGATCCCACTGAGGGTTGTCATCGTGTCACCAGGAAATACTTTGACGCTCCCACACGACTAAGTACTAATCAACTCACTCTCCCGTGTCGTGTTTTACATAATATTATCACCCATATAATTGTCCCTAGAAAAGGTCATCTTGATGAAGTTAATCACTATGACGTTTTTCTTCTCGACTCTATCTTCCTTGGCCGAAAGCTCAATTTTTCATACATTTTGATCGAACATATAACCTCGGTTCTTAGCGGCACTAGGCCTAAAGCGCTTCCCTATGGAATGATTCTCACCAAAATCTTCCAACATTTCGACGTTTCTTTTCGTGATTTGGTCGCCCTTATTCTCAAAGCAACCGATACCATAAACATTCTTACTCTTAAACGAATGAAATTTTTTAAAGAGGATGGGCAGTAGGTAGCCAAATCCAAGGGGTTTGACGATGAGTCCGGTCCTTCTACATTACCGTTTGAGGGTGGCGAAGAAATGGACGAAGGTGGTAATGCCGAACATGCTCATCCTCCGTCTCCGCCAAGACCACGATCACATCGGCCGTCGTCCTCCACCTCCGACTTCAACGAGGACCGTTTTAATTTACTAAATGCACAGATCGACTCTCTCGCCGCGACGGTTGAAAGCATGCAGTCATTGCTCCATCAAGTGCTTGCTTCCCAACAAGCACTTCATGTTCATCTCGGCACCGAATTTCCTCCGCCTCCTCCACCGGAGAACTAGCTTCGTTTTGATTTTCGTTTGTATGTTTTTGAAACAATGCTTTGTTCTAGTATTTCTTTTATGCCATCTAGAGCTATGATTGTCTTTACCTTTCCCATTTTTAAATGAATGGCGTATTTCAAGTGTTATCACTAATTGTTCTCACCTTAATGTTTCGATTATGGTTTTTTTTTTATTTTTTTGTTTATGCCAAAAGGGGGAAAACATGTGATGTGAGAATGTGATGTGAGATAAATTTGAAAGATGAACTTGAAATATGAGATAAATTTGAAATATATGTAATGTGATGATATATATGAATATGTGATGAAAATTTGACAAAACAACTTGAACATTTGGTATGTGATAAAATTGAAAACTTGTCAAATAATGTAATATAAAAATGGTATCACAAATACAAATTCATCAAACCATGTTTACTTGAAAAAGAAATGGGGAATATATATGCTTTATTTTATCCCATTATTCTATATTCTCACATTGTTTGTCATAATCAAAAAGGGAGAAATTGTTGACATATGGTTAACTTTAAACCTAAATGTTTTGATTATAACAAATAAAATAGTTGTGTTTTCTAACAATCTATTTTCAGGCAATATTCAAAGCGCTACAAATCGAACTCTCAAGCTATGACAAGATCAAAGTCAAATCAATACAAGAGTTCAAGCATCTCAAAGATCCAAAACTCAAAACTCGAAGATCAAGATCAAAGAATAGATTTTTAGATAAAATTGTAATGGTATTAACTCTTTGATCTTTAGCAATTAAATGAATGAAAGCTCAAAATATTTTTATGCACAAAACATATGTCATTATTACTTGCATAAAATATTTTTATCAAAGCCAAAAATCAATTTTTCAAAACTTGTATTTATCATTCATCTAGAGAGAAATATTCAAATCAATCTCTTTATATTTTTGGATCATATTAAGGTCCCTTGAAAGCTCAATATCGTACAAGGATCGGTGCTCCTTGTTTGTAAGTTACCGGATACATTGTAAGGATTTGGATTGCACCATAAGTCAATCAAAATAGTGGAAAGATCGTGCTCGTGTTGAAGAGCTTGGTAACGAGGGACGTAGATCATTGGTTGAATCGAACCTCCATAAAAATATCGTTTGCACTCTCTCTTCCCTTTTATTTACTTATATTGTGCTTATATTTTTTGTGGATAAATTTTCATTTCTTAAATATCATTTTTGAGAATATTTCTCTGATACCAGTTTTTAAACGCATTCTAAAAATGTATTTAAACTGCGGAAAGATCAAGAATTTAACAATTAATTTAAACTAGATACATTAGATACCAAATTGAATACCTTGTATAAATAAACTAAACATTAATCTCAGAAAGCTTTACTGTATTTTGATTGTTCCTCTTTTAATATTTTCTGTCTGAGTCCGAGCTCCTCTGCACGTACACTCTACAACGGCCACCTGCCTAATGGTGTATTGGCTATAGGAAACAAGTTTCGTCCAGAATATATAAAAGAGTGTGAATCTAAAATATAGTTTTATTATCACAAGGCTTAAAGAGAAAAATCTCTTTAGCTTATTTAATTACAAAGGTTGATCCAACTGGATCTAATGTATCAATGTAAATTTAGTTACAAAGCATGTTGTAGACTAATAAAATTTTACAAAGGAAAATTTTTGAGTGAAGTTGCTGATGCCTTGAATGTCTAAATGAGCTTCCTTAAATAGGCAACCAGAAGATGCTTCATTATTTGTTTCACGCCAGCTGTTGTTACCTTTCCAAAAAGGTTTTTGTTTTCTTCTGCATTTTCTTCCTTTTACCCCGTGATTGCACAGTAAAGAAATCTACTTTTCACTGTTGATGAATAGTAATTTTGATTTTTTTACTATAGCAGTACAGTGATTTTTGTCGAAAGTTGAAAATTTTGGCAAAAAGAGGATTCCTGTTGTCTGCCTGTCTACCAGCTTTTGAAATTTGATAATTCATGGGTCCCATGACAGAATTGTAAGAATCTTTGCTCGATCTTTCTGCAGATTTTGAATGTATGTAACTGTGGCGCTCGTTTTACCGAGAAACATCAGGCCAGTAAATGTATTACAGATGTTACTCTGAATGGTAAGCACTATCAGCGTGCTGACTTTCTTTTTCAATTCGAGAATATTCATATCAACAAAATTTTCAATATGATCAAGATGAATTTATTTTTCTTTTTTTTTGTTTTTATCATGTTTGTTTTTACAAAATTTGCATTTATGATATTCTCCTAAACTGGATTTAAGAGCTTCACATAAATGTCCATTGTATTCAGGGGTGGTGTTAAACAAATTGTAAAAACTCTTTTCAAAATTGCAGATAATTTTTACAGCTTCTGATGTAATGGGAACACCAGTTTTGCTTGTCACTAAAATGTATTTTGAATGAAAGTTTACTTTGGCTTTGGATTCACCACTGAATGTTTTTAAAGATGTCACAATTCTTTGAAATGATAAGGATCTCCAATCTTCTAATATTAGTTCACTAACACTAGAATATTGTCCTTCTTTTGGTTTGTCCAAATACACTTGTTGGGAAGTTTTGATTTGGATACGATGATATCCTTTGTATAAAATGTTGTTTTCATCTCAAAAAGGTATAGTGCTGTTGAATTTCAAAATGATTTGTAATTCAGGATTTTTGATGACATATTTTTTGAAATCAATTAAGCACTGTAAAAGCTTTGGATCAATTAAGGATAATTCCCTGAAATCCGGACTTGGAATCATCATCTTAATTAAGCCACAGTAAAATGCATTTCTTACGAATGTGGGTTCAGCTCCTTCAAAAAAGATGAACTGACCAAATTTTTTCTCAAAAGTGCCAATGTAAGTTTGTTCAGGAGCAGAGTCACAAATAACTCTTGCTTCTCCTTCAAGAGAAAGAAAATCTTGAAGTGTAATGTCAGAAAGGGTGCACTTTCTTTGTTGGGAGTTTTTCCTAGACTTTTGAATCTGTCAGGAAGAATTTATGTACTAGCTTGAGCAGCTTTTTTATAGGAGAAATTTCTAAATCTTTGATTTTCAGAAATTGGAAATGTAGGCATTCTTGGCCTAGAGCGGATGTCTTTCTGAAAAGGTTGTGGTCTCAGAGATAACTGGGAATGATCAATGAGATGTTTGTAAGGAGTGGGATTAGATCCTTTGGCTTTATGGAATTCAAGGAAAGCAGATTGGGCTTCAATGAATGCTTTAAAGCTTTTGTGTTTGTAGGGTTTGTTTTTGACAAGTGGTTCAACTTGTTCCCAATTAGTGTAATAACTACGGTTTGGGCCATCAAAGATGACATAGAATTTTTTACCAGGCATTGAAGTGCCAAATCCTACAAGAGGAGTATTGTCTTTTTGTTGGGGATTTGAAACTGGATTTTGAATATCTGTAGGCTCTTGCAAGCTTGTTTCAAATGTATCCTTCACAATTTGGGGCAATGTTTAATTGGATTCATTACTCTTTGTAATGTCTCCTTTCAATCTCTTTTTCAAATTAGAGATTTTTTTCTTAATTACATGTATTTCCATTTCTTTGATTTTCAGTTGTTCTTCAAGGTCTTCCAATTGCTTCTCAATGTCTGACATTTTAACTGCACAAATGCAATTCACGTGTTAATGAATCAGCAAGATAATTATCTTTACTTTTAATAATTTCAATGTCAAAATCATAATGGCTAAACCACATTTGCCATCTGATTAATCTACTTTGTTTGTAGTCAGGATGAATTTTGCAATTTAGGAAAGATTTACAAACTGAAGAGTCTGTTCTTACCAGAAATTTGTTAGAGATAATGTAGAGTCTGAACTTTGAAATTGCTTTCTTCATTGCAAGGATTTTTTTTTCATTAATGTGATAGTTCTTTTCTGAATATGTAAAAGTTCCGGAAGAATAACTACATAATTTTTCTTCTTCAGAAAAACTGTTTTTTGCTTTTAATACTCCCCCCCACAAAAATCTTGGGAAGAATCTGCTTCAATTATCATTTTATCATCTGGTAAAGAATGATAAAGAGAAGGAAGATTTTTTATTTTTGATTTAATCTTTTGGATATAAAGACTATCTTCTTTATTCCAATTCCATTTATTATTTTTCTTGAGTTTCTTTTGGAGAGGTGCTCTCATTTTTGCAAGGTTTAAGATAAATGATTCAGCATAATTTAAACAACCTAGGAATCTCATAAGTTGTTTTTGATCTGTAAACTCATTTGGAAAGTTTTGGATATGGTCAAGGATATGGGGTTTAAGTTTTTTAAAACCATAAGCTATTTCCAATCCAAGATATCCAATTTTTTCTTTAAAAAGTTCTGCCTTTTTCTTTGACAAAATGATTCATTCTTTCTGGACTTTTTTAAGGACTTGTAAAACATGATTTTCATGATCTTTTTCGTTTTCTGAAAAAAAAATAAGATATCATCAATGTATACACAACAAAATTCATTGAGATTTTTGAAAGTATTATCCATGTGTCTTTGAAAGATACATGGAGCTTGCTTGAGGCCAAAAGGTACTACTGTCCATTGAAAATGTCCTTGAGGACAACTAAAGGCTGTAAGAGGTTTTGTTGATTCTTCAAATCTAACTTGATGGAAGCCAGATTTTAGATCAAATGATGAAAATATCATTTTTCCTTTAATAAGGTGGAGGAGGCTTTGCATGTTAGGAAGAATGTAACCATCAGCTTTTGTGATTTTATTAAGTTGTGAATAGTCAATGACCATTCTAGCTTTTCCTCTTCTTTTTTCTACTTCTTTTCTAACCATGAATGCTAGAGAAGAGAAAGGAGATTTACTAGGTTCAATGACACCTAGTTCGAGGAGTTCTTTGATTTGAATAGAGAATTCTTCTCTATCTTTTGGACTGTATGCCATTGCTTTGGCACGGATGATTTTGTTCTTGAATTCATCAAGAATCTCAATTTTTGCTGTGAAAGTTCCTTTGTTGATATTTGGATCAAGAGGATTTTCAGAACAGCAAAGTTCAAATTGCTTAGCAATTTCTTGCCTTTTTGTATTGATTTTAAAAGTTTCTAATTCATCATTAGAGATAAAAATATTTGAATTTTTTGCAATATTCTCCCCTTTTGGAAGAGAAAATTTTTTTGAATTAGGGATTTTGAACATGTCTAAAAAATTTTCTTTTAAAGAGTTAAAAGCTAAAGCTTTTCTTTTCTTTAAAATCCAAATTTTCTTTTGTTGTAAGGTAAAACTTACTGAATTGATTTCTTGAATGAATGGATGATATAATTGGCAAAAGTTATTTCCAATTATGAAATCAATTCCAGTTTCAAGTTGATAAACAGTTGGTATTTTAAATTCAAAAGTTTGGGTAGAGGAGTTGTGATTTCCACAAATCCCTATGCTAATGTTTTTAACAACTTTTGAAGAAGAGATTTCTGAATTATTTGCAATTTTTAATTTTAAAGTTCTTTCAGAAAGAACCCAAAACTGATTTGGAATAATCCATTTGCTTGCAGTGCATACAGATGCTCCTGTATCAATGTAAGCATGAATTGTGTATTTTCTGTATCCTTCAAAACTAAGTTTGATAGGGATGTATATTGAGTTGGGATTGGTATGTTACTCATAATCAGAAGATTCTGATGATGAATAGTCAGATTCAGTGTCTGTAGATAAGTAATACAGAGATTCTGTATCACTAGGATCTTCAACTGGATAAAAACTTTGTTTTTCAAAAGTTTTTAACAGTTTGACACAGTCTTCATTTCCAATTCTTGCAGGGCACTCATTTGCATAGTGTCCTGATTCATTGCAGAGCCAACATCTGCAATTTTTCTTCTTTTGAGGACAAAATTTCTTCTTATCTTCAATTTTTCCTTTTTTAGGTTTAGTGTATTTTTTAAAGAATTTCTTTTTCTTAAAGAATTTCTTCTTATACGGTTTTTTGTATTTCTTGAATTTATAACTTTTTCTTTTTGGTTTTTGGATTGATTTAGTTTTTCTTTTCTTTTAAGGATAACATCCATAATGCCCTGGGATTCTATCCAAGTATTTGCTACAGCAAATTCTAGGATTTCTGGGTACTGTTTTAACACTGGATCTTGTTAGATGAGCTTGCTTGCATTTTTCTGCAAGTAGATTTCTTGTAACTGTAATTGCTAATCCTAAAGATGAATCAATTTGCATATTTGCTTTGAAATTATCTGTACTTGGTTCTTGTATTTTAATGGCTTCATTAAAGAGAATGATGACTTCATCATTGAATGGGTATGGAAGTTTTCTTATAAATTTTTCTGTTAGTTGCTTCCATTCAGTTGGTGGAAAAATGTAATAATATTTTGAGAATTCACATGTGTATTCTTCAAAATAACACATATCACAAATTGTCATTTTTTCTAAATGGTTTAAAGCATCTCCTTGATCAATAATTGATCTGACGCTTTTGTAAGCTTCAAAGGTTTGGCCTGTGAATTGTTTGTAAATTTGTTCTACAATTCTTTTGATGAATTGAGGAATATTTCCACGGGTTTCTAGCCATAGAGCATTTTTTGCTTCATAGCTAAAAGTTGTAAGGAAAGCTTTTACATTTCCTCTTGTGCTTGAAATGACATAGTGCCATGAGTTTTGCTCATCTCTATGTATTTCTTTATGTATGATCATTGAAATCATGATATTATTGTACCAATCTTCAATGACTATTTCTGGATTGATTACACAATCTAAGTCAAGGATTTTAACATCGATAGGTAATTTCTTTGGTTTGTGAAGAAGATATGAAGGATCATTATCTTCATAAGGTGTTGGCCTAGGAGTGAAGTCTCCTATAGGTCTTTTTCCATCCCCTTTTGGGTTTGATGATGAAGGTTCATAGTCCATTGGGACTGCTTCTGTTTCAACTTTTGGTTCTCTAAACTTTACTCCAATGTCAGTGTTTGTGAAGAATCTTTCATATATGATGGTTTCTTCTTCAGAACTCTCTGAGTTATCAATTGTTATTGGATCATTTATTTCTGGAGGATTTTCAACTGATTTGGCTGTGAGGATGATTTCTTGATCATTTATGTTGACTTTTTTGAAGATAGAAGCTATCTTTTTGAGTTCATTATCTTCAAATGCCAATATAACATTAAGATGTCCTAAATCATTGGATGATTCATAAATGTTTTCAAGGATTTTTCTCACTTCAGTCATTCTGATTCTGAATTTTCAAAATCGAATTTTCCTTTTCTTGTATTTTTCTGTTTTTCTGTAAATTCCCCCCTTTTTTTGAAGGATTCCATATTTTTTAACTGAATTAACAGGTTCTTTTGATGTTGAGGCAATTGGATTTTTTATTTCAGTTATGATTATTGCCGAATGTTGGTCTAAAGATTTTTCAATCTTTGAATGATAATCTTTAAGATCATTTTTTAATTCTTCAATAATGTCTTTTAAAGATTTTATCTCTTTCAAGATTTCTCCTAATGACATTATTTTTCAGTTAAGAGAACATTAGCTAATTGGTTGACTGTTTCTTTAATTTCTCTTATTTCTCTTTTTTGGCTACTTTCTGGAATGTCTTCTTTCCATCTATACATAGGATCTTTCCTAGTAGAAGTTGAATGTAAAAGTAAAGGTCTTTGTTCTTTAACAATAGTCCTTTTTTGTTCAAGGTCAATCTGTAATGATTTTCTTGCCGGTTGGACAAGCCAATCAAATTCTGTTTCTTTGTGTTCAAGGTAATTTGAGAATAAATGGTCAATCTTTATTCCTTTTGGTTCTTTAACAATTGTCATATTGTGTTGGTTATGAATTGCATAACTCACAAGATATGAAACTGAGAAAAGAACATTGTTGTCTTTGACTAAATCTTTTCTTCCATATTTGAATACGAAGGAAAGAATTCCATCAAAGTCTTGGTCATGAAGACTTACTGAAAGTCTTGGGTGTGATGTTAAAATTAATTTTCCACATGCAAGGTTTCCGTGTAGGGTGCCTAAGCATCCTTCTTTAGGATTTTTGATTCTTTCATCAATCAATCCCATAACTATTGGTTGGTCTATTTTGTCAGATAAGATGCTACGGAGTTGAATCCGAATAGCTCCTATTGTGACCCAATAAAGGTTTTTATTGTTATCCAAGTCAATCTTTTGCTTGGCTTTGTTAATGTCTTGTTTAGTAAGAAGGGATATTCCTATCTTACCATAAGTGTGTTGAATGTGAATAGCAAATTCTTTTTGGGAAACCCCATAGTAAATATGCTTATTCCTATTCATAAATTTGTTAATGAAGTTAGGTTGTACAAACACTTCACTTGGATTTAATGTCAAATTTGTTTTACAAATTTTTTCAAGTTTTTTATCAGAAATCAAAATTTCTTTTAAAAAGTTTCCAAGAGACTCAATTTGTTCAACAACTTCGTCAACCTCAAATTCAGTAGTTATTTCGCTACTCATGATGATGATAAAGATAATGTAACATAAATTCTTTGACATCTTCTTCAAATAATGTTTTGTATTTATCACGTTGTTGTCTCATATAAATTCTAACTGAATGATGAATATGTTCAAACATTAGTTGGAATCTATATTCTTCATAATATTCATAAAGGTTACCCTTATTTGCAATTGAATGTGTGTATGCAGTACAAATTTTACAATCTATCATGATATATGATGATGTAAAGCATAATGAATTAAAAATGTTTTAGTTTCTTCAAAATGATTACTTAAAACAGTATTCATTTTTTTCTTTTTGTTGATTTATTGCCATTCTGTGTGCTCCAATAGTGCACCAATATGTGTATCTATAATACCAGTACATGTACCTACCATAATGTTTTGTAATTGTAACAATGTATGTATTACATAAACGACATTCAATCATTATGTAAGATGATTTAAACTGTAATGCATTAAATAGCATTCCATTTCAGAATTATACTTGGTTGATGCAATATTTCTTTCATTTTCATGAATTCTATATGCATAAAGGTATAAACTTATATTCCTATAAACTTTCAACTGTGAACATTTGTCATAATGATAAAAGAGTAAGATAGTAAAATAATTTTCTAAATTAAATGTATAACGGTTACACATTCTACGGTTACACATTCTACAGTTAGATACCAAATTGAATACCTTGTATAAATAAACTAAACATTAATCTCAGAAAGCCTTACTGTATTTTGATTGTTCCTCTTTTAATATTTTCTGCCTGACTCCGAGCTCCTCTGCACGTACACTCTACAACGGCCACCTGCCTAATGGTGTATTGGCTATAGGAAACGAGTTTCGTCCAGAATATATAAAAGAGTGTGTGAATCTAAAACATAGTTTTATTATCACAAGGCTTAAAGAGAAAAATCTCTTTAGCTTATTTAATTACAAAGGTTGATCCAACTGGATCTAATGTATCAATGTAAATTTAGTTACAAAGCATGTTGTAAACCAATTCACCCCTCCCCCCCTTTCGCCTCTCGGTTAATTATTCTTGGGCTATCAGTAGAGAGGGCGTTGTCAATGGTGGTGAAAGAGATGTTAGAGTGGAAGTGATTTGATCATGGGGTGGGGTAGGTTTTTAGAGAAGATGAAATTATTTTGTACTTTTTAAAAGTTATAGGACTTTATTTGTTTTTTTTTTTTTTAGCTTTTTCGTATTTTTGTTTATTTAAAGAGGATGGAAAATCTGTCAAAATATGTCAATGAGGATGTGATTTACAACAAACTGTGAAGGTTGATGATGTATATTGCTAAAAAAATTGGTTGGGAGTAGAGTAATTACAAATTTGAAAGTTTGGGGACCAAAATTACAAATTAAACTATCTTTTTTTGTTTTATGATGCTGTGTGTGAAAGTAATGCATAGTCAAAAGTCACATTCAGTGTAATTTTCTCTTTAAAGTTACATAATTTTTATTTTGACTTATTTGACGTATCAATTAAAATACTTGGTCCAATTTAAAGTGTGATTATATAACCTTTAAATTATACTTATTTGTAATTTTTCTAGCTATTACGCGGTCACATTAATTTTTTGTTTTTTAAAAAACATTATATTTATTTTGACTTATTTGACATATCATGATTGACTAAGATTAAAGTGTGATTATAGGACCTTTAGATGATATTTAGCTATACTTTTTCGGTTTTGTCATATTGTGAGTGAAGTAAATAGTGATTAGTTATATAATCGCATATAGTTTTGTTAAAAGTCAAACAATATTTATCTTGACTTGCTTGACATAACATGATTGACTATGTTTGAAGTGTGATTATAAGACACTTTAACATGAAATTTAACCGTACTTTTTATAATTTATCCTATTGTCTGTGAAATAAAATGATGAGTCATGTTTATTCTGATTTATTTGATGTAGCATGCATGGCAAAGGTTTTGGTTCATGAGGATCTTACACCTTTAAACTCTACTCCCAAACTTATTCGAGAGCATCGATGTTGATTTGTTGGCTTTTGAGTGATTTCTTCCTTCTATAAAATACTCCTATCATAACCTATCACATGACAAAAAACAAAAAAAAAAAAACAAAAACGATGACCGTTAGCAATGCAAAATTTTATTCAAGGAAAAATTATTTGATTTGAAGGTTTTTTCTATGTGTAGAATTCTAATAAAATGCATTACATACGTATGATCATTACGTTTCATCTCGGTTATTCTTTAAGTGTAAGTCCGTCAATATATATCGCTAAATCATTTTGTATGAACCAATTCGTATGCATGTAGTTTGTAAGGAAGTTTAATCATGGTGGCATTTAGCACAATATTCACGGCATACAAGATAAAACCAATAACACAACACTAATCACCAGGGGCGGAACTAGAATATTTTTTAGACAGGACTGCTACTGAAAAAAAAATTCACACTCCAAGACCGGGCTATTACTAGAAAAAAAATTTACACTATAAAAAAACGATTTTTTCAGGGCCGAACCGGACTGCAGTCCGGTCCCACCCCCCATAAATCCGCCCATGCTAATCACATAAATTATCGAGTCTAACACCCACCAATTCAAACAAATATTCATACCCCTCGTTGCAATAATATAGGTGGAAATTCGAGTTGGACGTTACACTTTGAGGGTGTTTCGTAAATGAAAGGGAAATAGTGCAATTTAGCCAAGGATCTAACTTAAATTTTAAAAATAACAATTTTGCAATAAATGCGATAATTTTGCTACATACTTGATTTTCTATTAAAATTTTATAATTACTTTTTAATATTTTCCAAAAATAACAAATGTAACACACATTTTTTATAAGGAATATAACAAACGTAACAAATGTAACAACATGTGTTATAAAAATAAAAAAAAGTATTTTAAAATAAAAAAAGTTAGATATTATTTTCTAAATTTTTTATATTTTGTGGTTAATAGTGAAACTATCCTAAATAAATTGATAAGAGAGACCAATAAAATGACTCCTTTAGTGATTGCATTATAGGATTGCAGTAGGTTGTCGAAACTTATAAGGATTTTAAATTGTGGAAGTCTAATGGCTATCTGTTGGATCCTTGTTAATTTGAGTTGGCTATGGCATGGGCGATGTCTGCCCTGTGTCTCCGATTGTGATTTGCTGTCTTAGATGATGCTTTTAGGGTAGACGGAAGTAAGGCATTGTGGGTTTACTTGATGGTAGTGTGAAATTGGGCATGGCTTAGGTAAATTGTGTTGGCATCTGGGTAGGGGTGGCAAATGTGTCGAGCGGCCCGTGGGCTTGTCGGCTCGGACCAAGGCCGACTTGGGCTCGTTTAAGGACAAGCTCGGGGTCGGGTTGAGCCCTAATTTTTGTTACGAGCCTGCCGGTTTATAGAATTTTTTAGTGGGAAATTCAGGGCTGGTCATTGTTGCACTTAGGAGTTCTAAAGTCATATGGTCAAAACTTAATTCAATTAAAATTACATTTTAGCACTAAAAGACTAACATACCCCTAAAATTTTCATAAAAGCTCTAATTCAATTATACTGTTTTATTATTGATGATAAAACATTTTCTCCTCCTCCGAGTGCAGCGGTGACAGTGGAGGAGACTTACAAAAAGTGGAGGGGCCTCTATCTCCCGTATTCACTATAGTGTGATAATCAGTAGGTGTTTATACTCAGATAACCAGATATACAGAATAACAATATAGAGTATTTTTTTACCTGGGGGTTGGTCTCTATTTATTGGGGTGGCCTGCAGCTATGGCATATAATGGTCTTTAATGACATGTGTCCATTCATCTCCTTCATTAGTAAGAGTTAATGAAGGACGTTACATTTTCTCAATTGTCGGTGATGATTGTCATTCTGTGGGTCGCCTGTCTGGCTCACTAAACGACAATTGGATTATTGTTGTTTATCTCTAAGAGGAGAGCTTATGAGTCAATGAGGCGGGAGAGCCGATGAGACGGGCGAGCTAATGTGGCGAGCGAACTATTGAGAAAAGCGTTCCAAGGGGTGCCACTATCATCCACCAAAGTATAATCATATCTATCATCATAAGCTCCTCTACTTTTTATAGGTCATTGTCAATGAGAAGTAGAAATATCGTCTTTTGAGTAACTATTCTTGGCCAAAAAAGTCAAACAACATATGTAATAATTAATTATGAATTATTATTATTATTATTATTTTATTTGTAACGAAAATCACGTGGAAACGTGTAACTTGGCGAGGCGTGGTCAAATGATGATTTACTGTGTGGCTGGCCAGATATAGACTAGTTATTTTTTGCCTAATTTAAGCCTAATTTGGGCTTAATCTAAGCCCCATTTAGAAGGGATTTTTCTTTCTATATAAGAGAGGAAAAGTGGGAGACTATTTGTAGTATTCCCATAACTCTTCGCTTGGTTGGAATTCTTTTCAGACTAATCTATTTTTTCTTGTCTGAGTCGTAGAGGTTTTTTCTCTTTTCATCATCTAAGGTAATCCTTTCATCCTTGTTCTTCTTTAAACTTTTCGACCTTTTTTTTTCTTTTTTAAATATATAAGACGGTGATAACTTCTAGTAGTAGTTCTTCAACCAATAAATCTGATAGTAGTCTTAGAGATCCGTCTTATCGTACCTTACCTATAGGGAAAGATGATAATCTCCCACTGGTTGAGGAATGGACTTTTGTTAGCTTTTTAGGACATGGTAGACCCCGATGCTTGAATGAATTGACTGATGGGACTGAGGTAGGATTGGACGATGGAAAGTCATCCAAATCCCAACACCGTTCGCCTCGGAACAGAGCCGAGGCGGCCGCTACAGAAGAGTACGGACAGGTGCGCCCGCCTTGTGCCGCGGCAGGCCCGCCCTTCGCCGAGGGCGGGCGGGCGGGCGAGCGCCCGTCGCATGTTATCCCATCTCCGGCTAACGTAGATCCGTTACCCGAACTTTCTGTCCTGTCATGTTTGTGGATTCTAATGCCATTCTTCTACAGTATCTCGTCCACTTAATATTCAAACTAGACGCTCTCCAAGTGGTAATTTAATAGAGCTAGACCTTCCACATGATGATTGTGTTTACAATCCTAAGAGCTTTAAGAGAATGTTAAAAAAATATGAATTATCCCCCGGTCACTTATACCGAGTTCCCCAATCTAGTGAGTGGATTACAAGATCAGATCCTAGAGAGGTAGTAGTCTACTGTGATAGCATGACAGCTGGTTTAATGTTTCCTTTTTATTCCTTGTTCGTTTCTTTCTTCAACGAATTTCACGTTACTCCCGGTCAATTAACTCCTAACTCTTAGCGTGTATCAACTTATTTCTTGTATTTGTGTCTTACGAATGATATCGAGCCGTGTCTGAGACTTTTTAGAAGTGTGTTTGATATGTTTCTTGTGATTGGGAGTAATTGTTATGCCTATATTCAACTTAAAGTAGGATTGTTATTACCTCACTTTCCCAATTCAAATAGCGGTTGGAGGAAGCGTTTGCTTTTCATTCGGCCTGAGGTAGGACAATTTTCTTTTAAAACTTGTTGGAGAACTCTTTTTTGCAAGCATTTTAACTAGCCCCTAGACCTTGATCATGGGTTGAAGGCACGTCAAGATAAGATTTTACACTTGATGCCTTCGAGGTTGCATATGAGCGAGGTGCTATCTAATGAGAACTTGCGGCTGGTTCACATTGGATCACCTGAAGATAGGCTACTTTTATGTCTTTATTCTTCTTTTGGACTTTTTACTTTGCATGTACTTGCTTTATCAACCTCTAATTTTCTTTTTCAGACATGCATAATTTTGATCTTGGAGGTGTGATGGATGTAGCTAGATTTGCCACTGATGTTGAAAACCCGCCTCTATCACCTTTAAACAAAAAGAAAAGACAGGCCGACAAAGGAAATGCCACTGTTGAGACAACTGTTGTCCCTTATTTTGTGCCACGTACTACTAGAAGTACTGATGCCCATGCTTTCAGGGAGTTTTGATTTCCTAATGTTGACTCGTCAGTTGAAGCCGAGATCATGTTGGGCTGCGTGAATGAAAAGCTTATTGATATTTTGAAAAGTAAAGAAGCAGTTGCTATACGACACATCATGTATACCAACCACCGCAGGGTAAGCTATTGTATTTTGATGGTGCTCTATCGCTTTCTTGTTTAATATTCATCATCTAGTTAATTTCAACATCCTCTTGTTTTGTACAGATGCTTTTTATGGAGGAGAAAGTACTATGTGATTTAGAGAAATTCGAGAAGTTTGCAGTCGAGAAAGACCAGACAAGAAGAAAGTTGTAGCGATGGTGCAATCTCTATTAGACAAGGCAATGGCTACGTCTAAGAAAAAATATGGTGAGATCAATCAACTTCATAAAGAGGTTGACCATTTTCGCAAAAAGTTGGAGACTGCAAATGATGAAGCCATAGCGGGATACAAATATCATAGCAGTTTGCACATGTATGTTGCAAAATCCTTGAAGGTTGTTATCAACATGATGAATGAGTGCTGGTTGACAATCATTCAGAGATAAACTCGAATGAATTTGATAGATATCTGAGGAAACGTCGAGCTTCAAATTTAGCTGCTCAGAAGGCCATAGGAGAGGTTGGATCTCAACCCCCGATAGCCTTTTCGGACCCGAGAGCCAAGAATGATAGAGTTTGTTGTCAGATTGTTGATAAGATTGTTCTTCGATTAAGCTGCCAGCTGGGACGTAGAGTTGGGCACCACTGTTGTCAGTAAGTGACTTTTCTGGTAAAAAAGTGGCATCATGAAATGCTAATGTTTAATGTTTTCCCATCCCCAATTGCCCCAAAATCACGACAGATTATTTTATTCGAAAACGGAGTGGATAAATTTGAAGCCATCCCTAAAATTCTCAAAGTAGATTCATTTCAACAATCTATAAAATGGTAAGAAGAAGAAGAAGAAGAAACCATTGACATTTAATAAATGTTTGCAACTGATTTTGATGTTCCATGCCTACTTCAATTTTGATGTTATATTAATTTTTAATAAATTTATTAGAAAATATTAGTTTATTGGGAACCTTTTGCACTTTTATCCCCGACTTTGTGTGTAGCTCTAATTACAACAGTCATTTCATCATCAAACATATATCATATATGAAGAAGAATCAGAAACCTCAGACACTGCTAAATTTTCCCCTCCTTTACCACCATTCGACGCCATTGTTATGCCTACAGATTCACTCATCTACAATTGGCCAGCTCAAAAAAAAAAAAATATCTGTCTAAAGTGGAGAAGATGGAGGCAATATGAAGTGGAGGAGATGGAGGTGGTATTGAAACTGGGGTTGGCTTGTTGTCATCTAGACCCTCTCTGTCGGCCTACCATGAGAGAGGAGAGGTGGTTGCAATATTGATAGGTGACAATGTTTCAGTGGCACCAAAAGATTTGGGGAAGATAGAGTTATTTTTGTGTTTTTTAAAAGTTATGAGACTTCATTTACAATTTTTTTTTTTTGTCTTTTTTTATTTTTAGCTTTTTTCTATATTTGTTTATTTGAAGAGAAGGACAAAATCGTCAAAATATGTCAATGAGAACGTGATTTACAAAAAATTGAAAGGTTGGGAATGCCTGGTGCTAAAAAAATTGGTTAAGAGTAGATTAGTTACAGATTTGAAAAGTTGAAGACGAAAATTGCAAATTACCCAAAAAGATACTACTAAATATTGTCAAGAGGAGTACTAATAATCACAATTTAAACTCACCCAAATGTTATATTTGAAATAGGGTAAATAGCACTAGGGGTCCTGAACCTTTGAACGTTATAACGATGAGGTCCTGAACTTTTGTTTACTAGCAGCCGGACTTTCAAACCTTTCAAACGTACTCATCTGGGGTCCTTTTTGGACGGAAAACATCAAAAAAAGCTGTTAAGTCATCACGCACGCCAGATGTTATCATTTTCTGAAGGAAAAAATTGTCCAACTTAACTTAAAACAAAAGGAGAAAAAGAAAATTAGAAAAAATTAAAGGCGAAGAACCCTAAATCGTTCTTGAGCCCACTTTCAATCAAGAATGAACCCTCTTTTTCTTTTATGGTTTAAGAATCAACCCTTAATGTTTCCTCAAACATGAAATTGTCCACACAATCCTCAACTTCAGCTCACGCTCATCAATTACACACGATTCACAGTCTGATTCAAGCAAACTATCCCCATTTTCACGTTTTTCAATCCAAGATTTTGCGCCCAAAATCATGCAATTATGTAGTTGGCTCCCAAATTCTGCGTTCCATTTCAAGAAAGTTGAATAATTCTTCTTACCAACTTTTGCACCCAATTTTTCACTTCCACGACATGGCAGTCTAAGATGAAGTAGCCGAATTTCTTCAAAAGACTTGAGAACTTCAGTTGGTGGATAATAAGAACAATAATCATCATCATTATCCTTATTTTTCCTAAATTTGTTTCTTTGAGAAATAAATAGAACGAGCTTTTATCAAAGTTCTAAGAACAAGATTCTTGAAGAAACTTGTGAGGGTTTCATAGTCTCTTACCAGGGTTCTTGAAATGGAATGCAGAATTTCCACTTGAGAACTATACAAATTGGGTTATTTCTTTAAGAATCAACCCTTAATTTTCCTAATTTTCTTTTTCTCCTTCTGTTTTAAGTTAAGTTGGACAATCTTACCCTTCAGAAAAGTGATAACATCTTGCGCGCGTGATAACTTAACAGCTTTTTTGACATTTTCCGTCCAAAAAAGACATCAGTTGCGTACGTTTGAAAAGTTTAGAACTCTGGCTTCTATAAACAAAGGTTCAGGACCTCATCGTTACAACGTTCAAAGGTTCGAAACCCCTGGTACTATTTACTCTTTTAAATAAGTCAAAATAAATATTAAGCAAATATTTAAAAAAAACAAAAATTACTTGACTTTTTAAAGAGAAAGTTACACATGATATGACTTTAATTAAAAGTAATTAACTTTTCACTGTATTTCTATTTAGTAAATTATTTCTCACCTGATTTTAAGGATAAATTATCCCAATCTTTTTTTCTTTACTTCATAAAGTTCCCTCCATTTGTTATTACTTAATAAAAAGCAATCTAAAAAAACACTTGGCCCACCCCAAAAGTCCACATTGGACCCAACTCTAATATTTTGCAACATTTTGCACAAATGGTCCATGACTTTTGTACTTACTGCAGGTTGAGAACCTATCGTTTCATTTTTGACAATTTAGCCCCAATTTCAAATATTTTTGACAACAATAATCCTTTTCATTAATTTTCGTTCCAAAAGTCCACATTGGACCCAACTCTAATATTTTGCAGCCTTTTTGCACAAATGGTCCATGACTTTTGTACTTACTGCAAGTTGAGAACCTATTGTTTCATTTTTGACAATTTAGCCCATATTTCAAATATTTTTGGAAACAATAATCCTTTTCATTAATTTCCGTCCAAATCCTCCATTAAATTAAACCAAGGAAAATTTTTTATTTAAAAAGTAAAGAAAAATTTACAGCAAATGTTCCCAATCTTTCAAAAAATATCGAAAAGTCCCCAAACCTTCTAATCCTAACACTTATGACTCAAACCTTTTTGAAAATTTTACCTCTAACTTAAATAAATTAAAAATAACTCCTAAACCTTTTCAAAAATACAAATAAGTCATAAATCTTTTTATTTTTTTTACAGATTTACACTTAAAATAATAAAAAAATATGTCATCAAGTCCCAAAATTTTTGATTTTGTTCACCAAAATGGCATTTAAAACGTGTTTGATTAAAATTAGATTTTTTTGGTAAAAGTTGATAAAAATCGACCAAACCAAGGAGATGATTTCGTAAAAACTAGAGCTCGTGGGGTGGGGTGGGGTGGGGTGGGGTGGGGTGGGGTGGGCGAAGAGCTTTTTTTTTAATTATTATTTAGTAATAGGTATGAAAAATA
Organism: Forsythia viridissima; assembly: GCA_030279155.1. Classification (NCBI taxonomy): domain Eukaryota; kingdom Viridiplantae; phylum Streptophyta; class Magnoliopsida; order Lamiales; family Oleaceae; genus Forsythia; species Forsythia viridissima. The sequence continues at coordinate 15,771,257 of CM059036.1, forward strand.
ATTTTAAATTTTAAATTGGTCAAACTTTGATCATGAATATAATTTTTTGTTAATTAACGGACTACTGGACAAAATCTGTAGAGACCCTAAGAGCCCGTTTGTCTTCAAATTGCTAAAAAGCTAAAATCAAAGTCAACAATTAATTTTAACCACACATTTTATGGTCCCCCAACTTTTCAACAACACATTTCAACAACTTTTATCAACTTTTACCAAAAAATTTAATTTTAATTAAACACATTTTAAATGTCATTTTGGTGAACAAAATTAAAATATTTGTGACTTGATGACATATTTTTTATTATTTTAAGTGTAAACCTGTAAAAAAAATAAAACGATTTAAGACTTATTTGTATTTTTGAAAAAGTTTAGAAGTTATTTTTAATTTATTTAAGTTATAGGTAAAATTGTCAAAAAGGTTTGAGTCATATGTGTTAGGATTAGAAGATTTAGAGACTTTTTCAACACTTTTTGAAAGATCAGAGACTTTTGCTACAAATTTTTCTTTACTTTTTAAATCAAAAATTTTCCATGGTCAAATTTAACGGAAGATTTGGACGGAAATCAATGAAAAGGACCATTGTCGCCATAAACATTTGAAATATGGGGCTAAATTGTCAAAATGAAACTATAGGTCCTCAACCCGCAGTAAGTGCAAAAATCAGGGATCATTTGTGCAAAAAAACCAATATTTTGCTCACCCCAAAGTTTAATCCTAGCGTACAAAAGTTGATGACCATACATACGGTGACACTTAATCAAGAAGATGTGTTAATAAATAATCTACTTTAGTAATGATCATTTAATTAAAAAAAAACTAAAATAAAGAATAAATATTGAAATTACTATCATTTAGAAGACATTTGATGAATTATCCACATAAATAAATGTCACATAAATAATTTATCCAAATCCAATATGCAAGTACTAACTACTAAGGCAAGATAACAATTGCCAACTGGATATACAAGATCACTCTTCCATTTTAAAACTTGACAGGTATATATTTTTGGATATGTATGTCAGTATGTGTGTGTGTCTCGCAGAATAATTTAAAGGAGGAAAAAGCAATGATTGGTTACATATATGTGATAAAGGGACCATTGCCATTTGCAGCATTTAAGCCTGATGAAGATGATGAAACTACTTGTCTTTAATTTCTGAACAAGAGCTAAAAGATGTCCACAATGGACCAAACAATATTACCACCAAAGCCTCACACATTGAAGTGTGTGCCCGTATTCAAATCCCCAGTTATCGAACCGCACTCGCGTCGTCGATGAAATTTAACGGAATAAACATTTTTCGGAGAGTCGAATCCCTAAAAATAGTCCGGCACCAAAAAAATTTATCAATACTGATAAAATTCACTTATAATTTGATCAAATAAGTGGTAGAGAAGGCCATGGTCATTTTATCTTTCTCTTTTTTCTTTTTTCTTTTTTCTTTCTCTATTCGTGTCATCAAGTGTTGTTGCCTGCATGCTTACTAGGAGATGATGTAAAATCAGCCAAAACGACAAGAAATCAAGAATCAAACAAATAAATGTTCAAAAGAGTTGTGTGCATGGGATAAACTGGAAATTTAGCAGCAGGAAACAGAAAAAGCACCTATTCAAAACTGCTTAAAATTAACCAAAATAATCACTTATTATCTATATGTTGTAAATAAGGAAGCTTTAAAGCTAGATGGAAATATGCATATAAACAATGTTCCAAGAAACATGTTACATCTTTTCTTTTTCAAGTTTCAATGATTCAAAGTTCCAATTTCCAAAAATTTTCCCTACGGAAGTGATTTTCTTTTAGATGAATTTCTGTACAGGGAAACGAGCTTCCCTCTTTTTGCCTATTTTAGGGAAGAATTGTTGGGAGTGCAGAATCCCTTTTTTCTTTATCCAAAGCTTGAGGCACAAGTGTAACCCTAGTTGCTGGTTTTCAACTAGGGTTTTATTTATTTCTTCGGTTTCTTGAACATAGAGATCCCGTCTTGTTGAACCACATCATCCAAAAGTAGGTCAAATTTGTTTTTTTCTTGAAAGTTTCGACACAATTTTCATAAATAGTTGATGGGAAGAATTGAACTAGGACATATGCATGCTTTACTTCGTCTAAAAACTTTAGTTTTATAAAGTCTTCAACTATTCTTACAAATCCCTCAGATAAGATTTCTCACTCTGTGTTCAACCAGTGCTAGAGGCCTAAAGAGGAATTAAACTATACATCTTCTTAATGCTGTCATATCAATTACAAAGATCAATAATTTTATTTTATTTTTTCTCAAAATCATTCTCCTTTTTATCAATTGCAACCTGTGGTATCCTAGTTAATTATGTAAAGTTTATGTCATCTTTTTAGTTTTATTTTGTGTGTGTGTGTTTTGGAGAAGCAAATTTAGACCAAGACTTGTGTGTGTCTATACCTCTTATAAAATATATATAAGATGCATGGCCTCACAAACTGAATGAGAACAAAACTTATCCCAATTGGTGCATCAATTCTTTTAAATTAAATGCATTAAGAAGAATTCAACATATTAAATATTTCTTAATGTTCATGTGATTTCATGGAAAATTAGTCTATACAAAGTTCTTGTATGAATTCTGATAAATTAATGATGAATATAACATGCAAAATGCAAAATCTAGTAATCCTTTTGCTAAAATTCAAAAATTATGTAAATAATAAAAGTTGATGACGTATGAAGTTGAAAAGTTGATAAAACTTAAGACTCCATGAAATGCATGATTAAAATTAATTATTTACTTTAACTTCAACTTATTAGCAAAATTTTAAACAAAATCAAACATACCCCTAAATATTCATATTAGGATTTAGAAGGATTACAACAAAACCAAATCAAATGTAAGGATAAACATAGAAAAGATTTAAATGTATACATGAAGTTGAACCTACTGACCTTAGAAATATATATGCTCTAAATTCATCTGATGTGCTCGATCCACTCGATCATGATCTTGATAAAAATTCAACAAAATCGCTCGTTTTTGCTTCCTTCAGATTCAAGAAAATACCAATTTTGTTCACTCGAGCTATGTTACAAAAGTTTAATTTTGGGCACAAAAGCTGTATTTATCTAACTCCGATCATTTTCCCATCAGCCAAAAGTGAGAAGATAACATGAAATAAGGCTAATATTCCAAGAAATTATGAGAGTGTTAAAATGGTGGCCTTGCAGAACTTCCGCCCCAACCGAACAAATCAGCTGAAAAGGGATAATTTGGGGGCTCACTTCCACCTGAATTCAAGAAAGAAGCGCCGCCGCCGCCGCCGCCGCCCCCCTCGCTCACGTGCCCGCCTCCACCCCCGGCTGTGACACTTGATGATTGCGATGCAGCAGGTGGAGTCTGAGCTGTGCCTTCTTCCTCCAAAGGCAACCGTTCAAAAACAGCATTTGCAAACGAAGCTGCCATCAGAACCACTGGACCTGAAGCTGTCAAAGGCCCCACCACGCTCCCACCAACCACCTGCCCCTGCCCTCCAGACAAGAATATGGACAGACCACCAGCACCCGGTGGCGCAGGAGGTGGAAGCACTGTCCCGGAAAGGGAAAGTAACTCAAATCGGCCATGCAGTGTGACAACATTCCCCGTAGGTGCCGCCGCCTGACGCAGCGTGACATTTGCAACAGTTCCGCTTCCACTGAGAATGCAAACCCCTCGTCCCCTCCGCCTTGCAAATACAGATACATTCTCCACTATATCGCTGCCAGCTGAGACTTCAAGAACATGAGCTCGGAGGGCATTGGGGCTGTCCCGGGTGACAATTATTGGAGGCTTCGGCTTGTTCTTGGAACCAGGAGGTCGGCCGCGGGGGCGACGGTTAGGGGTGGGCGTGCCACCAGAACTGGTGGTGGCAGCCGTATCTGTATCAGTTTTCTGATCTTTTTCAGGCGAGTCTTTGGAATCTGAGGGTTCGGCCCCCGTGTTAGTCTGGTGTTGTACAAGTGACAATGGTCTCTGCAATTGGAGTTCCGGATTGAGAAGCTGATGAACGTAGCGAGAACCTGACCCTTGCTCGTACCCCGCCATTTCCACATCTACTCTCTCTCTCTCTCTCTCTCTCTCTCTCTCTCTCTCTAGAAATCTAACCCAGAAAAAATATTTAACTCCGATTGTTATTATGCAATAATCTGACGAAACAAGAGCGAAGTTTTACAGAAGAGCTTCAAATAACAATCTTCAGATCCACAGTGAAGGACTATTGACTAGAATCCAAAACTGATTTGTTCTTCAACTACTCATCGTTGAATTTCAGCAGCACACTGTAGTCATCAGTCCATTATACTCCAAGTTGGATTAAAAAAAACAAACAAAGTTTCAAACCAAAACGCCTCAAAGTCAAATAGAAAAGTCGCAAGATCTTGGCCCAAGAACCCTTCGATTATGAATGAAAATCTTGGAACCAAGTCCACAAGATTTCTTCAATTTGGTGAAAGAGACGAAGAAAAAAAGATGGTGAGAGATACTTACAGACGAAGAAAAACCTTTGAAAGATTATTCTGAATTCAGACTGGTGAATGGTCACAAGAAGGGCGAGGAAGGTGAAATGAATAAAGAAAGGAAAAAGAAAGAATATTTATATCTTGTTTTGAACAGTGACAAAACACTCGAACATGCCAGGCCACGCGCTCACAGTGTTTCAATGTAAAATTGAAACCAGTAGCATCAGCGACAGCCAGGGCGCAGGCGGTGTAAAGTGTGCAGTAAACCAAGCAAACGGGTAATTATCGAGACAAATGATGCCATCGTGTCAAGTTTTTGTGTAAAGCAATGGCTTTTTCATAACAATGTTGATAATCAGTTGCCTAGTAAAGTCGACCACAATTGATTGATTTAAAAAAACATAAATAATCATGATAGTAGTAATAAATTTCTTAAATAAAATCAAGTATAGGCTTAATATATTACTCAAATAGCATGTTTATTTTTCAATATTATAAAAGATAAAGTTCTTAATTTTGTTGTATTAATATTCCATAGTGATAAAAAATTACAAGTAGATGTAATAATAAATATTCTAAATTTTTATTAACATGTTAAACATGTTAAACTATTCCAAATCTAAGTCACATGTTACACTCATTAACAGCAACTCCATTATTAAAGTCCATCAAGACTCAATGATCCATAAAATTTCAATAAACTTACATAGAATTGAAATGGATTTTCACTAGTGATGGAAGTGAAATCAACTAACAACATCATCTTTAATGTAAATCATGTTATATCAATATTAATAATGTCAAGAATATTCAATAAATACAATCTATTGATAATCAAATCTTAGTTGATCATAAGTGAACTAGTCCAATCTTAAAGTGACTACTAACGATAATACAGTCTTGTCGTATATTTATTCCTAACCCTTATATATATATATACACACAAAAACATACGTTTAAAAAACAAAAACTAAAAAGAAAAGATAAAAAAATGTTATATTATTCAAATATAGATTTTTTATATTACTAAAATCAAATTTGGGTATATTTTGATAAATGTTTGTTTAGTTTCATTTAAAAATTTGTTGAAAAGATAAATTTAAAATCGATAATTAATTTTAAATATATATTTTACGAAAGACATAATTTTTATTAATTTTTAAATTATATAATTCATTACTTTTTATTAAAATAGGATAAAAAACAGATTTTTAATAAAATTAAACCGTCGCTAATTATAGATAAAGGGGAAAGTTGGAGAGGTAAAAGGAAGAGGAGGTGTGAGAGCACGTGGAGGTTGTCGGGACATCGGAACTTGTCAAATTTACTCACTAAACCTTATCTTAATCCGTCAGAAGACTCGTCAACTCTTATCAATCAATTATTCAAACACCATAAATACATTACGAGTTTTAGGGGCACAAAATCCGGCCATTTAGTGCCATCAAAACATATACCCCACAATTTGTCCTCAATTAGTCCCCACCCACACATTTCAAACCATCCCACCACACCCGCACACTACGAATTTCTAACTGTCCCTAATTATTGTAAAAATAATTGCAAATGGGTTAATTACACTATATACCACTGAATTTTACACTCTATTTCATTTATACTATCGAATTTTAATTCGTTTCATTTATACCACCAAATTTTATACCATATTTCATTTATACCACCGAACTTTATACCATGTTTCATTTATACCACCGAACTTTAATTCGTTTCATTTATACCATAGAACTTTAAAGTTATTTTCAGTTACTCATATTTTGTTTTTCTTTCTAGCCCCTTCACTTTTACTTTTATCTATTTCTACCCCATTTCCGTACAGTTTTATTATAAAATAAATTGATAAAATTATTTTGTTGTTGAGTCAAGACATTTAGTGAATTAACAAGTAATAGAATAACATTGAGATAAAGAAAATGACTTCCTTTTGATTTGGTTCAAATTTAATCAATAAAATAATAAATTTTTAAGTTGAGGATCTTAATTTTTTACCCGTCTCAACTTAAAAATTAAAAATTATGACATTAAATTTTATCTTCAACTTAATTTTTATCCGTTGAAACGAATTAGTTGAATTTAATGTCATAAATAATGAGTTATTAGCAAAGTAAACAGAAGTTAAAGTGAAGGAACTAAATAGAAAAATAAAATATGTGTAACTGAAAATAACTTTAAAGTTCGGTGGTATAAATGAAACGAATTAAAGTTTGGTGGTATAAATTAAACGAATTAAAGTTCGGTGGTATAAATGAAATAAAGTGTAAAGTTCAGTGGTATATAGTGTAATTAACCCAATTGCAAATACACAATTTCGCTAAGAAGTAATAAAAGTGAATCTAATGAGTCCAGATTATTATTTCTAATAACACTATTTTATTTAAATACTAACTCAATTAATTCTTATACTAATCTATTAAAAATAATTTGAAATACGTTTGTTTAAACAATTAACCTATAACTATTAATTTAAGAAAACAATGTGATAACGTATATGAACACAAATATCAAGAATTTATCAAATAAGATGATTAAAGCGTCCGAATTCACAAATTCACCATAATTATTATCTATAATCTCTCCAGGTTTTTTTTTTCTAATGTTGTACTCGGTCGAATTCACAAATTTAACATAATTTACCTTTCTCGAGTTCAAATTAGTCATATCTAATTAAATCAACTCAATAATCTCTATGTGAAGTTAGAATATGCGTTAACTAGATGCATTAATCTCATAAAAATTCAATTTAATACTGCAGCAATAACAAAAGCGTATCTCCACCTTTAATTCAATTGCCGAATTTTACTACGTAGTCTAGATTAATAACTTACCGCTCAGTTTGTTACAGTCCACAATTCAATAAAATATTGGTCAATTATTTCAAGCATTGCGAGAAGAAGTAAGATCAATACATAATCAACACATATTCAGAATCTAAATTAGGTTACATCGTTCATCCAAACTTATAAGTTTAGCTACTCATCATACGGAGAAAAGAAAACATGAAGAGTTTGGAATACATAACCGAATTTAAATAAAGAACTAGAAAAATTTGAATATCTTGCACCAAAAATTCGTCATCTTCACGTCTCAATCTCTAAAGCTTTGTCGTTCTTCATTTCTTCTTTTTAGTTGTCTAGTGTGTCTTTTCTTCTCCAACCCCTAATCTGACATTAGGTCTTTATATCGTGTTTACGTCCCTCCGACTCCTTTTAATTGAAAAAGACACAAATACTCTTCAGTTTTACTTTTAAAAAATCCGAAAATACTTTACGCGGGTTGAGGTCGGGCCTAGGTTTGCAAACTACAGTTGGACCGCGGCCAACATGCGCTTGTTGTTTGCTGTGGTCTATCTGTGGTTTACAAACCTCGATTGGACCGCGGCCAACAAGCAAGTCTCTTCTATCATACAGCTTGGTCACTCAACTTTCAAAATTGTGCACTTTGGTCCATGATTCAAGTTTTCCATGCATCTTTGGTCTTTTTTGCTCCAAACTTATTCAACATTTAACCTAAAACTTCCAAGAGCTTCCACATTTGTTCCCAAACCTCGTTAGTCATCTGCACATTGGGTGAATGTGTAGATAAAAAATAGGTTGTAAGTTACAGTCATATAAAATGTGTGGATAAAAAGTATATTTGATCAATTTGACCAACTGAAATTATAAGTTATCACTACCAAACATGAGCTAACATTCGTCTATTTCTTTCCAACTAGTACATGAAAGCACAAATTTTTGTCAAAACAAATCATAGTATGCAATATGACGTGACAACGTCATCGCCCTGTTGTGAAAGAAGCGAATTTTTTGTAGCATATTTTATTAATAAGAAAAGGTAAATATAATACAAACTTAAGAGAAGCCTCAATGCGACATCCAATTAAAAATTCCAAGTAAAAAAGAAAAACGAAAAAGTTTAGTCATATTGTTGACCTCCAAAATTGTACTATTTATGTGTCAACATATCTCTAATCACTCATCTATCAGTCTATATATTACTTGCACACTTGGATATCTGTTAGGCACCAATATCATTGAGAAAAAAGAGGCTGGCGATGTTGGCACTCCGACAATCAAGTCAACTGTCGGTTGAAGATTGTATAGATAAAATGCGGGTGTGGAGAGACAAACAGACAAATATTTGACCTTAGAATTTTTGGGTAAGAAATAATGCGTACATTTGAATGAAGATGAATTGAATATTTATAAGGTCAGAACCTAAACAATTATGGATTGTAATAATTGTTACTTGATTGGACTTTGTTTTCTTATGAAAATACTCTCCAGGCTTCTTATCTGACGACAATTCTGGCAACCAACTCCGATCTTTCCAATTAGGGTAAAAGTTTTTTTGTTCTTTCCTACTCAGTTACCAATTATCTCCAACACTTTTCTTTCATTTTACCATCTTATATTTCTATCGTCGTCATACTTTCTTCTCTAGCAACGTCTAAACCAGATAACTCTGGTTGCTTATCCCCAATCTGAGCTAAAAAGAAGAGAAAAATGACTTTTGATAATGATGACTCAAACCAGACATTCGAACGAATTCTAAAATTGTGGGCGAGGTGCCTTCTTTGTCAGAGCATGGTAAAGAGGTTGAGGATAGGCCCACCATTGTCTACTACTCGTCAGCCTTAAGCAAAGGAGAAAGTCTCGCCAAAGGCGAAGGCTAATAAGAAAAAAACACTAGGCCACAGGCCACCTAAAATGAGGTTTTCACTAGACCAAATGGATGCTTCTTCGGCCCGTCAACAAAACGAGGAATTGACTACCTTGACTACATCCATTTCAATGATCAGAAGCAAGATGACGGAGATGTATTTGGAAACAGTGAGGCTCGCTTAGGAATTGACAGGCTAGACCACCTCCGGCAAGCTTGAGAAGTCAAATGCCAAGGCCAAGAACCTCACTAAGAATCTGAAGGTCATGAGATCGATGAACAATTAACTGAGTTCAAAGAACGATGCCATGCGATTCAAGGTCAATGGACTGGTGGTGGCCAAGATTGTGATGAAGACAAAGTTGTATGCAACCCTAGAGAACGTGAAGAGGGCATAGCTTAGAGTGGTGGAGTCGGAAGGAGATAGGCGACCAGTGGATGAGGCCCAGATAATTGAGAAAGAATGGGCCACGATAGCTAAAAATAACATTGCTATCATGAACCGCGACTATGATGTTATGGTAGTGGAGAAGGAAGCCTGATTGACGGAGGCTAATGGGCAATTGGTTAGGGCCAATGAGGAGTTGGAAGGTACGAGGGTATAGTAGGTCGAGGCTGAGGCTCTGGTAGTTAGGGCGTACAAGAAGAACTTTTCTCAAATGCCTGAGTACGCACACCTCCCTACTCATTTCATGGAGGCAGGTGGCGATCAATTGACAGAGAGGATTATGAGTGTCCATCCTGAGTAGGACTTCTCATTCTAGTTGGTTTAAGTTCCCGAAACTTCCAAGGCTAAGGCCTCTAATCATCCTGCCGAGACTCCAGGCTCCTCGAAGGCACCTAGCACCAAGGCCCCTTCTAGCGAATCATCTTAGATTAGTGCCCAGCTTTTGTATTGAACTTTTGAGGCGACGAGGTTATAGGACTTTACATTCTTGTATTTTTATTTCTTATTCCGTTGTAATATTCCTTCTTGAATTAATATACTTAGTTTTGCTAAGTGTTTTGTGTTCGCTCTTTTATTAATTGCAATGTTGCATTTGTTCACATTAATCTTGTAGAGTTGTTCGTCATCGCTTGCACAAACAAATTACTAAACTAGTGAAATAAATAGTCGTGAATTCATGTTTCATTGATTATCCTTAAATTGACCAAGTTTGTAAAATTTATCCGCATTAATTAGATTTTCCAACGAGTTTTAAGGAGGTGACTGTGAATCGCACTCCCTCGCTATACTATTTTAGGTTGTAATTCATCGCACGCATAATGATATTTACCCATCGAGTATAAGAAAATGACCGCGAACCATATTTCCTCATTGCATCACGGATTTGAAGAGTTGTAAAGAAAAAATATGTTACTTGTAATAAAAAATATCGTGTATAATCATCCAGTTATCTAAAATAAATGCAAATGCAAACTTATCGTCAGCCTCAGAGAATTGAGGTCCAGGCAAGATAAATTTCGTACTGATAATATGGTTGAAGATGTATGATGTTCCATGGATGTTTTGACTCCTTTCTGTTTGAATTGTATGTCTTTGGTCTGAATGCTTTGATGATTTTATATGGTCCCTCTCAGGTGGGTCCTAGGATTCCAGTCCCAATTTCTTTGTTAGCGAGGAAAACCTTCTTAAGAATCCAATCACCGAATTTGAAACTCATGCAATTAATATTGGATTTGTAGTATTTGGTCATTTTCTTTTGATAAACTGCTGGGCGAAGTTAAGTCAACATGTCTTTCATCTTGCAAGTTGAGGTTCGCTCTGTGGAGATCCTCATTAACCACATCATCAAAATGCAAGCGTCTTTGGGAGGGTATTTCTACTTCTATGGAAATCATTGCTTCTACCCCGTAAGCCATGGCAAAAGAGAGTTTCGCTGGTTGTTGTCCTTGTCTGTTGGACCGTGGGTCGTAAGGAGTGGAGAAATATCGCCAGATACCGAGTTATTCACAACTGGAGTTCAATATTTTTTCGGCGAACTGGGTCCCGTTGTCTGACACCAAGGAATGTGGAATTACAAAGTGGTACACTTTTTTTCTACACAAATTTCCAATTGTTAGCCTCCACAATCTTGGCCAGGGATTCTACCTCACACCACTTGGTGAAATAGTCGATTATCACTATCGTGGACTTGTCACTTTCCTTGCCAATTGGAAGTAAACCAATAAAATTGACTCCATATTTGGTGAAGGGCCATAGTCTAGTTACATGGGTGGTATCTTGGGCAAATAGTTTCGAGATGACAAAAAATTGTTGGCATTTTTCACATTTTTTCACGAATTCGTGAGAATCCTTTTTCATTGTCGCCTAATAGTATCATTGTTTCAATGTTTTCTGACCGATGATCAACTTTCATGCGTAGTTACTACAAATACCCTCGTGAATTTCGCGCATGATGTAATTGACCTCATCATTAGCTACATAGCGTAAGAGGGGCAAACTGAACCCTCGCTTGTACAATATCCCATTTTGTAATACAAACTTCACGGCCCTTCTGTGTAGCTTGCAAGCCTCATCCTTTTTCATTGTCGCCTAGTAGTATCATTGTTTCAATGTTTTCTGACCGATGATCAACCTTCATGCGTAGTTACTACAAATACCCTCGTGAATTTCGCGCATGATGTAATTGACCTCATCATTAGCTACATAGCGTAAGAGGGGCAAACTGAACCCTCGCTTGTACAATATCCCATTTTGTAATACAAACTTTGCGGCCCTTCTGTGTAGCTTGCAAGCCTCATCCTTATCAGTTGGAGTTGGAACTATTTGGTCTGTCATATATGCCGTAATTTCAATAATCCAGTTTGGAGATTCTCTAATCCACATTGCTGTAGTGTTTGAGCACTGTCGTTGGTGGCCCTACTAAGGCGTTCGATTAGGATAAATCTCATTAACTCTAAATCCTTGTAGCTTGCCAATTTCGAGAGAGCATAGGCCAAGCTATTTTAAGCCCTCGAGATCCAGAGTAACTCGAACTTTTCGAAAAGCTATAAGAAATCTGCAACCTTCTTCAAGTAAGCCACCATCATTTTCTCTTTGGTTGCGAAGTTGCCATTAACTTGATTTACCACCAGATGTGAGTTACTTTGAACCTGGATTCTCTTTGCTTTCATTTTGTTTGCCAATTTTAGGCTTACCAAGAGTGTCTTGTACTTAACTTCGTTATTCGAGGCATTGACGTAGATGCAAATGGCACAATTGAGGTTATGCCTCCACTGGGCTAACAAGAAAAATTCCAGCCCCAGCCCCAGCTCCAGTATCGCCTGAAGATTCGTCAACGTATAGTTTATATGTTGGTACCACTTCGGATTCACTTGTGGTTAGCCCTTTCGAGAAGTGTATGAACTCTGCTACGAAGTCTGCAAGTGCCTGTCCTTTAATTGATGGTCTAAGTTTGTATGAGATATCAAGCTGACTTAGCTCAACAGACCATTTCATCAGGCACCCATAGGCACCGATTTTCTAGAGCACCTGCTTCAACAAAAGATTAGTAAGTACGTCACTACTGTAAGCCTGGAAATAGGGTCAAAATTTTCTAGACGCAACGCTGCGAGACATGGCGAGCTTCTCCATATTCTGTACCATCACTTAGCATCCTGTAGTGCTTTGCTGACATAGTATATTGGGAGTTGTTGTGGCCCTTCTTCACGGATCAGTACCGAACTAACAACTTTCTCAGATATCACCACGTATTTCAATAGTCTCTCCACAGGCTTTGGTTTGGAGAGTAGTAGTGCCCTTCCGAAATGATCCTTGAGCTCTTGGAAGGCAGTTTTATAGTCTTCTATCTATTTGAACTTTTTTCATCCATGATGGTTTAGAAGAACATGTGACAATGATCGATTGCCTTGGATACAAACCGGTTAAGGCCTGCCAACCTCTCGATCAGGCTCTGGACTTCTTTAGGCGAAGATGGGGACTGCATGCTTATTAGTATCTTAATTTTCTATGGGTTAGCTTTTATTCCATGATTGTTCACCATATATCCCAAAAATTATCCAGAAGCAACACCGAATGCAAACTTTAGAAGATTCAATTTGATCATGAATTTACGGAGGATTTTGAACATTTTCTCTAAGTGTGAGACATGGTCCTCAACATCCATGCTTTTTTACTAGCATGTCATCAACTTAGACTTTCTTGGTGTTCCCAATTTGATCCACAAACATGCAGTTCACTAGCTCTAGTCGTTAGCTCTGGTGTTCTTCAAACCAAATGGTATAATTCTGTAACAATATAAGCCCATGTCTGTCACGAAGGACGTGTGTTCTCTATCTTCGGAGAACACATGAATCTAATTATAATCGGAGTAAATGTTCTTGATGCAGAACAACTTGTGTCCATCCGTAGAATCGACTAGCTGGTCAATATAGAGTAGTGGGAAGCAGTCCTTAGGACATGATCAGAGAAGTCTATGCATACCATCAACTTATCATTGCTTTTATTTGATACACTGCCTTTCTGATGAACCCGTTTGCCATTAATTTTCCAACTTATTCTTTAAACACATCGTATCTCTCCACGTTCAGTGGTCTTCTTCTTTTTTTTCTTTTTTTTTTGGGACGAGCCTTTGGATTGACTTTCAGGGCGTGACATGCCACTAAAGGGCTTTTATACTACCATGTTAGAGTATTTCCATGCGAAGACGTCTAGATTTGCCCATAGAAATGCTTCAACCGTTACTTCAACTGGTTGTCCAAGTCATTGCCTACTCACAACATTTTTATGAGATCCAAAGGAGCTACGGGAAAAGCCTCTAATTATTCTACCGGTGAGGCTTACAACTCCGAACTTGTCATTCAAGGGTCTAAATGATCGTCAAATATCATCTCCTCGCAACCATCATGATCGAGGGATCTTCGTAGACTGCTTTTTGAAGATAAATTATGTAGTAAGATCTAGCCCCCTTTTGTTTACCTTGTATGGCCACAATGCTACAAGGAGTTGGAAACTTCATCATGAGGTGGTGGATTAAGGTGACGACATGTAGGTCCTTTAAGATAGGCCTACCGAGGACCCCATGGTAAGACGAACAGGTATCCACTACCAAGAATTCCATGAATTTTTGATGATGAATGGTGGTTTCTCCATTTCTACAGCGAGGGTTATTCGCCATCGTAGAATAAAACGATCGCATGTGAACCCGAATAGTGGGTCTGAGATCGCTACAAGTTCATGATCTACCTCAATCTGATGAAAGGCACTCTAAACAATATATTGACAACGTTGCCATCGTCAATCAGCATCCTACCAAGCCTGTTGAGGACGACAAGGACCCGAACCATAAGTTTGTCGCAATGCTAGTAATGGACTCTGACATCGTTCTCCTTTGCAAAAATAATCGATAGGGCCTTGGTCGGCATCTGTAGACCTGCTAGCTTTAGTTTCTCTGTGTGTTCATTGTAAGTCCTCCAACATAAGGTCTTCCGATTATTGTATTAATTTTACAAAGTGAGAGCCCCCACTGGTCGATTTTGTCTAATGGGTTTGCATTCCGTTAATTCTTCATGTCATGGTGGGGACGGTCGCCTTGGCACTAAGTTGGGGTTCTCAACCGTCATTAAGTGGTCTTCGTCCACTCTGTGTGTGCCAGCATCTTGTCCTTTGCAGCTGGCCTCCTCGATTAGTTCTCTCACCTCTAACAATCTTCTATGTTATGATCTAGGTTTGGTGAATACAGTAGAATCTTGAAACTCGAATGGGTGGTGGAGGAATAGTTGTGGATGCCCCGAGTGGTGGCCCAAGATCGATTCTGTTTGATTGAACCTCTTGTAATGATCATTGTGGGGCCTAGAGAAAGACGTCCTTCGCGACAATAGCAAATTCCATTCTCCTTTTCAGCTTTTTCCTGATTTTCCATTGTTTTCTCCAAGCAAATTTCTCTCTGAATGAGATCCACCACCTGAGAATGTGTCTTTGGTTTTCTATTCTGGACAGCCCTACAGAAGGGGGTTCGCATGTGAAGCCTGGTCATTAATGCGTCCAACGCCTTTTTATTAGAAATGTTTTCGATCTTCTTGAATACCTTGCTAAATCTCCTGAAATAACTTTTTACGGACTCCCCCTCTTTTTGTTTAATATCATTGAGTTGGGCAATGTCCACTGCCATTGTCCAATTGCCTATAAAGGTGTTGATGAACTTCTATTGCAACTGAGGTCAACTCCTGATAGTCTTTGGCTTCAATTTATTATACCTCCGCTTTGCATCCAAAATGAATGTAGTATGGAAATTCATGTACTTGACCGCAGGGATGTAACACTTAAGCTTCGTCTTATAAACATTAATATGGTATGTGGTGTCACCTCGCCCCTTGTACTTTTCCATTGAAGGTATTTTGAAATCCATCGGTAATTCCCTAGCCTTCAGTTCCTTGGAGAATAGAAGATTCTAATCATCGTCATCCTAATCGCAAGAAACATACATATTTCTCATCCTTAGATTTGACTTGGTACGAGGATCTCTCATCCTCTCTTGACGAGCCTCGCTATGTTCATTGCAGTGGCTGCCCGGAGTTTGGGGCAGTGTCGTAGAGAATTTGGCTCCCAGCCTGTCAAAAATATTGACAAAGACTGTGTGCTTCTTTTCTCACGAAGGAAGATCCTTCTCTCGTTGTTGTTTGTTCGATGGCCTAGCGTACTATTCCAGTGTTACACTTGCCAGATGTCGACGAATCATCTAAGATCGACGGCTTTCCATAGGGCCAAACCTCGAAGGGCTTTGTCAATTGTGACTGGGTTTGCTTCTGGTCTAGGCTTGCTAATGTTCGAGTCGTTCGATCATGGTCCTCATCCAGGCATTTTTCTCCTTCAATTCAAGGATATCTTGTTCTAGTGTTTTTCTATGATGTTGCCTCATTCTCATTTGGAGAGTTACATTCCAGAGATCATGAATCCCTTGCTCTTGTTCAAGTTAGTGGGAATCAACGTCTTCTAGAGAGTTTTCGGTTTGCATATCTTTCTTGTAGAGTGAAAATACATTTTTACCACAGATTTCTTCGTCCGTGTGTTATATTTCTTTTTTACACATATGGCTCCAAACTATTGACCTCCAAAATTACATTATCCACGTGTCAAGAAATCTCCAATCAATCATAAGTTAGTCAGTATATTACCTATACATTTGTACAGCCGATAGGCACCAAGATCACTGAGAAAAAAGAGACAGCGATCGTTGGCACTCCGATAATCAAATTAACTATCGGTACAAGACTGTATGAAAGAAAATACAGGTGTGGGATAAACAAACAAACAGAGATTTGATCAAAGTTTTTGGGTAGAGAATAATATGTACCTTTGAATGAAGATGAGTTAAATATTTATAGGGTCAGAACCCTAAACGATTATGGACAGTAACAAATGAGTTGCCTGATTGGACTCTTATTACTTTGAAGATAAGGTCAATCCCGGATAGATCCGGATCCTAAGATCTTGCCTCTTATCTTTGTCAATCTCCAAGATTGCGCTACTAGATTTTAGAGATTGACATGGGTTTCCTTGTATGAGCTATCTTGTTAACCAATGATAATCTTTTCCAAAATTATCCTTGCAGTTGGGACTTTACCACACGTGATGTGAGCGGATGCCAAGATGGCCCTCATTGACCTACATGTTGATGTGGCATTTTCGCCAAATCTAGGTGGTAACACCTATATTATTAGTAAGAATGTCAAGCATTTAACTATTTTTGTAGCAATTCAGCTAAGCCAATTACAAAAATTTCACCTGTGTCAATGAGTTGAAAAATAAAGTGAAGGAAAAAAGGTCCATATGAATTGTGTGGAACTTAGAAGTTGTATGATTAAAGAGATGGTGGACCCACCAATTGTAAACTGAGGTGTCAAGTGTGCCTGAACGATGTGTAAAAAGTAGTTTCGTGGTTTTGATAAAGTAGGTTGATACTAGATAGGTTTTAGACCTTTGTACCCGAGATCCAGAGAATACGTTGAGGACGCTTTTGTCCATACTATATTCATCAAGATTATGAGGAAGTAATGGACTTCCACGAATATGGTCACAAGTTTACATAATATCTTTCAAGTCAGGAGTCCAAAAGCAATCAAGAGACAGATAAACACTTGTATCGATGTATGTTGATGAGGAGTAAAGCGTATGAAGTATAAATATTTTCTTTTTCATTATACTCTTCGTTTTCACACAAATAATGTTTTTGTTTCTTTTATCATATTATGCTTTTTTGTTGCTAATAAAAGCATGCCACTTAGAGTGTTTATCAAGAAAATTACAAAATTTTCACTTTGATTAGATTTGCATCAATTTACACTTCATACGTTTTATCTTTCAATTGGTCATGGACTCATGAAATAATTGGTAAATCAACCAAATGCTTTGAATTGGACTCACGAATTGACACGAAGAAAATATATTTGAATTTGTAAAAATTCAGATAGAGATTGGAGGATAAGGTGTGAAAGGGGAGAGGTTATGATGATTAGAACGTTTGCATAGTCCAACCTTATCAAGACCAAGATACAAAGAGTTATTATTTTATATACACAATTTATTGTATAAGTGCTTTAGACGTATTATGCCAGATCTCTCGAACGAGCAATTGAATATTGAATGGAACAACTGCAGACTATTAAAAAAAAAATTCTACCTATCATGTACATTGTTCTTCTTGTTCCGTGTTGAAATTGAATATTAATTCGTTTAAGAGTCGAAATAAAATATAACAAGTCAAGAGAACATGAAAATGTTATAAAAATAATTAAAAGACAAAAAGTATGTACGATATTCAATTGTTATGTTTACTACTATTTATCAAATTTTAGTCGCATGTTATAAACAATAACCTCCAAAAAACGTGTACAACTATGTATCTAGTTCTTTGTGCAATAAGGCAATTTATTTGAGGCCACTAAATAGTTCGTGTATCATTAATGTTATATCGTCCTAAATTGATGCAAAAATAAACATCAACAAATTATATGAAATTGAAAATTTTAATAATTCTTTTTCTATAAAACTTTTAATGCATTTTAAAAGTTAAAGATAAATCTTTTTAATAAATTAATTAGAAATTTGTCAGTAAATTATGATGGCATTACAAAATCTTTGGTCTGAACTAGTAAATGTGTATTATTTAGACATTTGGTTCGTTGGTATAGTATTATTAAATGGTTGAAATTAAATTTAATTGGGTCAAATCGGGTGAGTATCTATGGTACCATGCATTAAATTTTTTTTATTGAACTTTGATAATGTCTTCTAATTATGTGAGAATGACTGGTATAGTTAAAAAAAAACTCTCTTAAAAGTTAAAAGTTAGTAGAACACCCCTTGGGTAATATCTTATAATAATTACAAAGAAGTCATTAGGATGACACTAACTTATTCACAAAATATTAAGATACTTTCTAAACATACTTTGTAAGTATTAAAATATAAAATTAACGTGTGCTCATATCAATTGGTCACGTAATAGATATGAACCATCGTTATCTAAATTAGATACTTGTAATGTTTTAACCCTAGTCTAACAAAAAAAGTACACATATAATTGAGACGAAGATCGAAGACAGCACATTGAAAGGAACATTCTGGATGTGGTACCGAGTGATATCCCATAAATGGATTGGTAATATGAATAGATTTGTTTGCAAGGAGCAAATGTAGCAATTATCAAAGAGAGGAGTGGTGGGAGTTATAATGCACATAAATGTGGACTTGTGGGCCAAACTATGTTTAAAATGGAAGGGTTCAAGGTACCAAGTAGGCATCTAATTCAGACGACAGTGCTAAAGGGTCCACCCCCAACCCCACAACTCTCCGTTATTTGAATCTTGTCCGAATGTTGCACTATATGCCAACCCATCACATTCACATCCCATTGCTTTTAGTCATCCCACTTGGATTAGATTTGTCTCCCTCAGCCCATTGGGATGGTGATACATACATACATATATACATACATACATACATACATATATATATATATATATATATATATATATATATATAGAGAGAGAGAGAGAGAGAGAGAGAGAGAGAGAGGTGGACAGGGCGGTTCGGGGCGGGGGCAACATGGGTGACTCGAGATTTCTAGGCATGGGATCCCACCATACCAATCACTAGCATTGTGCCCGAAGTTGCATGCTTTTATGAGTTCTACTAGAAAACTTTGAATGAAGCCTATGATTATTTATTGCATCCTGCAAACAGTCAAAGCCATCGATGGTACATTCATACGTTGCAGTTGAAAATATCATCAAACCTTGGATAATAATTCATACCATATATAGAAAGTCAAATATGTTCATTCAACACACAATTTCTTTACAAGATAGAAACGAAAAAAGTGGGAGAAATAGGACGCGGACTTGAATGGAATCAATCAAAGATGTATTGCACTCTCTCCGTCCTAAAAAGATAGATTTTCTTAATAAGAAAATGTAAGGAAAATTGACACAAATGGCATCTCACATTTGTCCTAAGTGCAGAAATCATTCATAACGCTTGTTTTTAGCAGAGAATACCCATAACCTATGTGTTGGTGCGCAATTAATCTTTATTTGATGAAAAAGACAAATATGTTCTTAATTTTAATTAGTGAAAATTGTATTGGATTCCTAATCTTTGCAAAATGTGCAAATGGGTCTAGTATATTTATTAAATAATATTTAATTTAGCATCTTAAATATACCACTATTGTAAGATTGACATGTCAATTAAATTTTTCATAAGAAAAAAAAATATAAAATTATTTCACTTTAAGTATATATAATTGCTATGTGATTTGAAAATTTTGAATAAAAATTAAGTTAAATAAATAACAAAATAGCGTATATAATTTTATGACATTGATTCAATTTTATTATAATTTTTTAACATAAAAATACTAAGATAAATTAATTTACAGATTATGTGTTCTTTATTTTTTAACGATAAATTAAAATATAAAGAATATAATTGGAGCTCTAATATTTGTAGTTAATAAACGAATAGTTCAATTAAATAAAAATATTTAAACATCAAGTTTGTGACAAAATTATTATTCTTTTTATGTTGTAACAATAAAATAAAATTTTAATAATATAATTACTTAATAATAACAACATGTACCTCAGCGCCTAAAAGAAAGCTTTCACTGACTTTGTTGTACTTAATTTTATAACATATTTATTAATAATTATGAGCTTAAATTTTAGTTATTTTATAATAGTTCGTAAAATATACAAAACTTTTAGTACATTATCAATATGATCAATAAATTGTTAATTCAAAAAAAAAAACTCGTTAGCTTTCTTTAATTTTTTTATAAATAATAAAATTATCGGACTCATTTGCCCCTTTTGCAAAGATTTGAAATCCAATTACAAATTTCTCTAATTAAAACTAAGGGCATATTTATCTTTTTTATCAAATAAAAATTAATTGCACACCAAAACACATATGTTAGGAATCTTTTGTGTAAAAAACAAACGTTATGGATTTCTGCACTGAGGACAAATGTGAGGGACCATTTGCACCAATTTCCCAAAATATAATTATTATAATTATAACAATAAATTTTACCAACATTTTTCATAATACACCCTTATATTAGTATTATTACTTTATTAAAATTAGTTCATATAATAACAAGACACATTAAATAGGAGCATATTAGGGAACTAAGAAATCAGCTGTACTTTCAACAGTGTGAGTGGCATATAATTTGGGACGGATGAAAAAAGAAAACAATCATATCTTTTTGGGATGGAATGAGTATTAATTAAGCAATATGTTAACCACAAATTTCCACAACGGCAAAGAAATACACGACAAAACTAATTCGTCAGGCAAATACAATTCTGTGTTATTCTAATTTCTTTCAATTGTCGTGATCAGGGAATGAGCTAAGATTTTTTTGGAAGGAAGACTACTTAAAAATAATAATTACAATTCAAAATCGAGTTGTTACTGGAAAAAAGAATTTGCACTTCAAAACTTGATTTTTTTCAGAGCGGGACAGACTACAATCCGATCGAGTCCTCTATCTTCTCTCCTAGTCATGTTTGTTTTGCTTTGTCATCCTCTCAAGAGCACTCTTGATTCGTTATGTAATGATTCTCGAGCTCGAACCCTAATAGAATTCAAGCTCGTGTCTACAGAGTGGTGATCACCTCCCAACAGTGGGAGGAGATATATTGTCCACTGCCTACATGGCAGTGGGCAATTGGCCAAAAAAATTGCCATTATTAAATGTTTTTTCTCTTTGGCCAATTGCCACTGTTATGTAGACAATAGACAACATATCTCATCTTCAATGTGGAGAAGAGAACACCACTCCGTGTCTATATATTGAAGTCGTTCTTATGCAATATCAAACCATGTGTGAGCATGATTACAACTAGACGTACGATTTGTTTGTGGCATAATTGAGGTGAAGAAAAACAACTTGGAAAACTAAGGGCCAATAAATAAATAATACATGGGGGCATATTAAACTCTACCAAGGTAATCAAGACCACGACTTGTTCTAATTAAAAATTAAAAAAGTTAATCAAGTTGCTAATAGTGGCCGAAAGACTTGTCGTAAATCTTTTTCTTTTATCGCAATCGACCAATTAAGATCCCTCCTTTAGTTAAACCCAACCTTTTCCACTAATTAGAATTTTCTTAATCAACATCTGTGGACGGCAGCACGTAGGAATGATTATTCATTATAGTAATAAAATTCACCCACGTAATATCAGACTTGAATTGACGTGCCATTAAACATTCATATTTCGGGATTAGAGGTATAAGAGGTGTCAAGTGAGGAGAGACAGTTGTGACAATTTTGAGATTCGAAGCAAAGTCCAAAACTTAAACTTTCAAGGCAAAGTCTGATAAGTCATGAACAAAACTGCTATGGGCTGGATTTCAATTTTTTTTTTTTTTTTGTAAATTCAAGGCCGGTCATTGTTGTTGTACTTATGGGCTCTAAAGTCATATGGTCAAAACTTAATTCAATTAAAGTCATATTATAGCGCTAAAAGACCAACATATCTCTACAATTGTAAAAAAATTGCTAATTTAGTGATACTGTTTTATTGTGATACTGTTTTATTTATGCTTTTATCTTTGATATTGTTTTATTATGATAATGTTTCATCATATTATACTGTTTCAATCTATGATATTGTTATTGAATGCATACAATATCAATGACCTTGTACTACTAATAGAGCATTTTAAAAACAATATCATTACTTCAAGTACTAAAACTTCTCTACTTAGTTATATCTATGATACTGTTTTATCTAAATAAAGTGTTATATATGATAATGTATCATTACTTCAACCATTAAAAATATTTTGTACTTAGTTTTATATATGATACTATTTTATCTATGTTTTTATCTTTGATTTTTTATTATTATAATATTTCAACTTATGATGCTGTTTCAATATATGATATTGTTATTGAATGCATACAGTATCAATGATCTTGTACTACTAATGAATCATTTTAAGAATAATATCATTACTTCAAACAGTAAAACATCTCTATTTAGTTATATCTATGATACTGTTTTATCTGTGATACTTTTACTATACTTTTATCTTTGATAGTGTTTTATTACGATAATATTTCAACGTATGATACTATTATTTAATTTATGATAATGTTATTTTATTTGGTTGTAGTTTGTTACACTATTTTATTAAGATACATTCATATATGATACTTATATATTAAGACACATTTATCTATGATACTGTTTTAGTATGTATGATATTGTTTAGATAAGAAAAATTAAATATTGTCATTTTAAGTTAAAGAGGCGACTTCAAACAGCTAAAATCCATCGTACGCAGTGACAAAGCGACTGGTCTTGACCGACTCGTCGAGATCATTCCAAAAACATATTTTAATAAAAAAATTAAACATGTATTCGAATTCTATGCTCATTTCTGTTGTGATACTATTTTTTGTGATGCTGTTTTCTATAATACAGTATCAAACAACACACATGACTAATTAACAATACAGAAAATAATATAATGGCGAACTTAATACAATATCAAGCTAATATTCTATAATACAGTATCAAACTGTTTTCTATAATACAGTATCAAGCTGCTATTTACAACAGCAAATCATGGCCACAACTAATATAATGATACTATATTCTATGATATTGTTTTATTATTATACTGTTTTCTATGATATAGTATCATCCCTACAGAAATTCATGGCTATTCTATAGAAATTCATCAAACAAATCATCTATATAAAACTTCCAGCTGCTATTTATAGCAACAAATCGTGGCCACTCTACAGAAATTCATCAAATTAAACTATTTACAGCAACAGATCGTGGCCACTCATATTACTTTACAAGCCACTCATGGACATCACTCCAATCCACTTTTCTTCTTCATTGCCAATGTTGCTTCTTCTTCCTGTTTTTTCAGGTAATGCCCTTTTACGTGAAAATTATTACACAAGTTGTGGACACACAACAACTCTTCAAATTTACTACATCTATTGTTACCTAATAATTGGTAGCATTCAAATAAAAATTTAGAGCAAAATTTAAATCAACAAGCATAAAAAAGAATAGGCAGAAATCCACGAGGGAAAGAAATCTACAATTTCGATCATATACATTATAATGAACCAAACCAATAATAAAAAGACAACATTCAAGTCTTTGACTAAACACCGAACTTAGATAAGTAAATGAAGAGATTTAGATAAAACAGCCACAACCACCAGAAAATCCACCAAGCCAAGCCTGCAACACCATATTTTACTATAGGAAAGTAAAAAGTCACACCGTGCCATAAAATAAGCACTCGCCGGAGGTGGAGGAGGTTGTCGGTGGAGGTGGAGGTGGAGGTGGAGGTGGAAGAATGTGCCTATGAAAAATATGGTTAACAAAGGTGATTTTGAAATTAATTTAAAATATTATTGTAAAGTATAACTTAATCACAATTTTTAAAAAAAAAAATTGACCTAATTTGAAACAAGTCTCATGCAGGTGACTTATTGGCAATTTCTCTTTTTTTTTTTTAATAAAAAAATGAGCCCATTCGATTTTGGATCACTACTTAATAATAGTCATTATTCTCATAGAATGCGGCTTACTTTGCGTTGCTGGACTTCAAACTTTTGCACAATTTTTTTATGGCAACTTCAGTAATTACAAATAAAAAAAAAATTATACGGAAATGGACCCCCTTCAATTTTTAACCCAAAATAGTTGCCTCACTCGCCTCGGCCAAAAACCGACCCTACAAGTGAGTGACTCGTACTAAACTAACATGTGCACTGCCTAACATGAGATCTAATCAAGTCTATATCAACTAAAAAGAATAATAACATACATATATGCTGATATCCGATCTGATCTGTCACGAACACCTAATGACCCCCTTCCCAAAGGAGAGAGGTTTTACCCAACACCCAAGAAGGAGGTCCTACCTAACATCCACGAAGGGGGCACTATTGTCCAGGAGGTCCTACCTTTGTATATCAGGTCTTACCTCGATATCTCAAGTCCTACCTAACCTCCACGATGAGGGACACTATCGTCCAAGAGGTCCTACCTCAATATATCAGGTCATATCTCGATATCTCAGGTCACCACCACGAAGTGGGACGTCCTTGTCCAGGAGATCCTGCATATACACCTTAGGTCGTACTGCAATCGTCTATAATCACCAGAAATCACATTCTGTCAGGTGTCAAATGTCAGGCTAGCCGCCTGTCGGTCTTAATTAATACAAATGTCACATCACATTCAATACCCTAAAAGGGAAGATCTTGTAAGCATTTAATGCCTAGCTTGACATTAAATGCTATTGATCATTACACATCTCCTATAAATTGGAGACTTAAATGTCTCAATAGAGGACATTCAATGGCTAATAATAAATAGTATACTCGAAAAGAGCTTACAAACACGTCTTCTGTTACAATTTTCTGTATCAGTTCAGTTTGGCCACGTCCGACCTCAATTCTTAACAATAAGTTGGCTTGGGAAGTGCCACGTCATTTTCCAATGTCAATAGTTTGGCTCTAGAAGGAGGGGTCCCACTAAAAAGGCTCTCCCTATTCCAGAAGCTCACCAAAAAGACCAGCATTTGATCTCCACAAAGTGAATCTCTCTCCTCACACCTAAACACTTTATCTCTAAAACACATTCAACATGAGTCATTGCCATGACTCAAGAGCTCACAGCCACAAAAGAACATGGAGTCAACATATTGATCTTCTACCAGGGTTCTGCCGAATATATCCCAGAGAAACCTCAACTCCAGCCCATGCCCCGTAAAGGAAGCAGTCCTACAAAAGCTGGAGTACCTAACTCACGTTATTGAATGACTTGAAAAGAATCAAGCCACCTCTAGATGCATCTCAAACTCACAAGCAGTTTCCATCCCGGAACCGACCTGAAGATCGTTAGGCTAAACGACGTCTAGTCGGGCTAGAGGCTAAGCAAAAGAAAACTGCGAGGAAACAAAATAGCCTCGTTGACACCGTAGCTCGACTCATTACCAGTGAAGGAATAGAAGAACTAGAAAGCATCTTGATCAAAAGAATCAGAAATGCAACGATCACTCAACTTGAGTCCATGCTCTCCACTGCAGAATTCATCCCCAGTTGGATAGACGAAATCATCTAAATTTTTAAAGATGGTATGGTGCCCCCATCGACAACATCCTATTCAAAAGAAGCTTTTCACTTCCACTACTCAAGTGTTTAAGAGAAGACGAAGTGCAAATAAGCTCTCAACAAAGTTCATGAATGAGCGTGTGGCAATCACGCCGGGGGACAATCACTAGCACCAAAAACCTTAAGGTAGATTTACTTCTAGCCATCACTAAAAAAAGACTTTATCGAGTTTGTCTGAAAATGCGATAAGTGCATAGGTTTGCCCCATCATCAGATCTCTCCAAAAAGAGCCGACCTCAGTCCTCAGCCCATGGCCTTTTCCAAAATAGAGAATTGATCTAATAGGTCCAACGGGAAAAGACGAGACCAAATTCGCCATAGTCGATGTTGACTACTTCACCAAATGAGCGAAAGCAAAACCATTGGCCAAGATAAGAGAACAGACGACCACCGACTTCATCTAAAAATCGATCATACACAAATTCGAAATCCTTTACTCAATCATTACAGTTAATAGAGAACAATTTGAAAACGCCAGGTTAAGGTCGTTCTGCGAAGAACTGAAAATCATCAAACACACTGTGAAGACGCGATTGGATGAACTCAAGGGTGCCGGCAGAAGAACTTCCGAATATACTTTGGTCTTATCGCACAACTTGCCATTCTAGTACGGAAGAAATGCCTTTCTTACTAGCATTCGGAGTAGAGCCCAGAATTGGTAAGGTCCTTAAAAAATTACCATAGTCTTGAAGAGTAGAGCTCACAAGCTCTAGAACATGGAGGGCTTCCCGTTCCCGCACCCCTAGATCGACTAAAAAGTTAGTAAATCTAACCAACATCTGAATTGAGGATGTGACCAAGGTCACAAACCTCTGGACACAAAAGTCCCACGGAGTTCGGACCTACGTCGATTAGCGTAAGTGCTGCACTGTCAACATTAGCTTAAAAAAACCAAAGTCTGAACTGGAAAATTGACCAAGGTCATGTAACTCTGGACACAAAGGTACCACACAGCTCGGACCCACGTCAATTAGCATAAGTGCTGCGCTGTCGACATTAGCTTAAAAAGCCAATGTCCAAACTGAAGATGTAACTAAAGTTACGAACATCTGAACACAAATGTTCTACACAGCTCGAACCCACGCCGGACAGTGTAAGTGTTGCGCTGCTGACATCATCTCAAAAATCCAACGTCCGAACTGAGGATATGACCAAAGTCACGAACCTCTAGACACAAAGGTCCCACATAGCTCAGATCCAAGTCGGACAGCGTAAGAGCTATGCTACAGACATCAGCTCCAAACGCCAACATCCGAATTGAGGATGTGACCATGTTCACGAACCTCAAGACACAAAAGTCCCATAGAGCTCAAACCCACGTCGGACAGCGTAAGTGCTGCACTGCCGACATCAGCTAAAAAAACCAACATTCAAACTGAGGATGTGACCAAGGTCACAAACCTCTGGACACAAAGGTCCTACACAGCTTGGGCCCACATCAGACAGCGTAAGTGCTGCATGTCGACATCTGAATTGAGGATGTGACCAATGTCGCAAACCTCTGGACATAAAGGTCCCACATAGCTCGGAGCCACGTCGGACAACGTAAGTTCTGCATTGCTGACATCAGTTGAAAAAGTCAACGTCCGAACTGAGAATTTGACCAAGGTAACAAACCTCTGGGCACAAAAGTCCCACACAGCTCTAACTCCACTCTGGACATCATAAGTGCTGCAGTCCGACGTAAGTCTAAGAAGGTCGACTTAAGGATGAAAACTCAGAAATGGCCTCTACCTAAAGTATAGAGCTCAGCCTTGACGCCAACTAAAATTATGAAACAAGTCCAACGTGCACACTCTCAAGGAACAGCTCAGCTATTCGACAAGCTAGGAACTTTGTGAAAGTAATATCATCAAAAGTTGGGTCAGAAGTTAGAGATCAAACCTCTGAAGTTTGAGGTCGGTGATACTCTGACGTCAAACGAATCATTCAAATAGATCAAAAAATAAAGGACAAAGCTATAAGAAAAGAAATTTTCATTAATGACGTAGTTCATTACAGTACGAAGAAAAGTTCTAAAATGCCAAAAGATTACAAGATCATCTAAGCTAAGAGAGGCCAAGCTCAGTCCTGAACTTCAGGCTGATCTTCTTCTCTAGAAGAATGAAGATTGAACTTGGAGTTTTTCTTGAGCTCGTCCAGCTCGTCTTTCAAGATCTGGACATCCCAGTCCCGATGCTTCTCCGCAACAGTCTCAATTAGCTCATACATGGTGAGGAAGTAAACATTCTCATGGTAGGCCAAGTATGCATATGATGACCTAAACTCGGCCACAACTTCTTCTTTGTCCACAAACCTCTCTAGGGTAGCTCGGAGGTCCGCTTGGCTCCTTTCCAGTGAAGTCTGTAACTCGGACTTCCTCATCTTCTCTTCTTCCACTTGGTTTGCCAAAGCCTGGAGCTCGGACTCCTTCACAGCGAGCTCTTTCTCTTTTCTCCCCAGTTCATCCATGTCCTCAGAGCAGAGCCTCATTTACTTATCTAGGTTAGCCAAAGCCTTCCGACCTTCTTCTTTCATCTTCCAAAAGTCTGCCAAGTAATGTCATATCAGCCACATGAGAATCTTCAGAACGGATCAAAGCAATAGTACAAACTAAAGGCCACTCCTCCTTGGGAGACAATTGTTGACATATGATCTGACCTGTCACGATCATCTAAGGACCCCATCTCCAAAAGAAAGAGGTCCTACCCAATTCCCAAGAGAAGGTCCTACCTAACATCCACGAAGAGGGTACTAGAGGTCCTACCTCAATATATCAGGTCCTACTTCGATATCTCAAGTCCAACCCAACCTCCACGATAAGGAACACTATCGTCCAAGAAGTCCTACATCAATATATCAGGTCCTACCTCAATATCTCAAGTCACCCCCATGAAGTAGGACATTCTCGTCCAAGAAGTCCTACCTATACACCTCAGGTCGTACCGCAATCGTCTACAGTCACCAGAAAATCACATCTGTCAGGTGTCGGATGTCAGGTCAGCCGCCTGTCAGTCGTAATTAATTCAGATGTCACCTCACATTTAATACCCTAAAAAAGAAGGTCTTGTAAGCATTTATTGCCTAGCTTGACATTAAATTCTATTGATCATTACACATCTCCTATAAATAGGAGACTTAAATGTTCCGATAGAGGACATTCAATGGCTAATAATAAATAGGATACTCGAAAAGAACTTACAAACACGTCATATGTTACAATTTTTCGTATCTAGTTCAGTTCGGGCATGTCCGAACTCAATCCTTAACATTAAGTTGGCTTGGAAAGTGCCACGTCATTTTCCAACGTCGACAATATCAAAGTTTAAAGAATTTGAAAAAACATGAGTCATATATTCTACTGAACACCATACTATTTCATGGTACACACCAAGTAATTAGACATTTAGTAATTCGATCTTCTAGCAACAAGTAAGCGTTACAACTTTATGTTAAC
This sequence comes from Forsythia viridissima, assembly GCA_030279155.1. Taxonomy (NCBI): domain Eukaryota; kingdom Viridiplantae; phylum Streptophyta; class Magnoliopsida; order Lamiales; family Oleaceae; genus Forsythia; species Forsythia viridissima. The sequence goes on from CM059036.1 coordinate 15,800,510, forward strand.
CAGTGTTTTTGACAAATACTAAATAGTTACCTTAGATTAAATAGTTTCTTTTGGACTCCGATTTTATATAACCTCGAGTACTTCAAGTTGAAAAGTAGATTTCTTTAAATTTTCCCAAGCTCATGTACCGTGTTAATAGACGAACAACGTGTCCACTTCAAATGGTACCTGTGATTGAGGTTATAGGAATAATTTGATATTAAGTAACCAACACATAATCCCTCTATTCATTAAAGATGGAGCGGTTGTGTTGGTTACTTAATAACAAATTATTCATATAACCTCGATCACAGGTACCATTTGAAGTGGACACGTTGTTCATATATTAACGCGGTACATGGAGGGATTATGTGTTGCCCGAATTCTGGCAACACATCAATTGCCCAACTGCCACGTGTTGGTAGTCAGGCAATTCACTCCCCCCCTCCCCAACCCCAACCCCAACCCCAACCCCAAATATTTGATGCTGGTCCCCCACCCCCACTCCCTTTTTGGTAAAAAATTACAACTTTGTTTCTCCCCATCCCCATCCCCATCCCCATCCCCATCCCCATTTTAAATCAATAACACCCTCTCAATTCTCAATTCCTTTTTAAATTCCTAACCATTTTATTACGTTTGACCCCTCCAATTATTGTTTGGTGTATGATAATAAATATTAATTTTTTTTATTATTTATTCAACTATAAATATACGTGAATTAAATTCAAACATAGTATTATTGCGATATTCTGAAAATATTAAACGTATACAAAATGATAATGCAGATAATCTTAAATCATAAATTACAAAACAAATTTAATCTAAGGAAACGAGTACTAGTTGTTGAAAAATCCAGCGGCCGAGTCGAAGTTGCTACTGTCAATGCTCGTAAATCTATCGTCCGACATATCGTATGAGTATTGTGGGTTTGGCACATTGTACGGGTAGTGTGGGTCCGGCGCATCGAGCGGGTACTGTAGGGGTAACGTGTTGTCCTATCTGCCATTAAAGAAATTATTCGAAGTTGAAACGTACAAACTAATAATTATGAAAATAATCAATCAAACAACACGTGTAATTAATTTACCTATTTTGAAACGTCGAACAAGTTCTTTTGTCGTGCTCACTGGTGCCACAGGCACGACACTATCTACTAGATTGGGAGAGTGCTTTTTCGTTCCCCGACTTTAGTCACTTTCTGCACCCTTTTGCTCTAACAGGATTAGGATCCCGAACGACTTGGGTCTCCTCACGAGTTTTGTTTCTACTCATCCCAATATCACCTCCACTATCAATATCTTTGACGTGTATACACAAATTTTGAAATTCATCCAACAGAAAGGTGTTGCGAGTATTTGTTAAAGATGCATCGTCAACCAACTCCAAAACCGCATGAGCCAACATCCCATGTCAGGACATTAAAGATTGACCAGAACTATTATCAACAGAGAGTCCAGTCGTCGGATCAAACACTGGGGCCTGCTTGGCATGCTTTGTCCACCTACGAAGAATATACTTATTCGGCAATAGCATTACTTGTTTTATCTTCATGTAGCATATCATGTGTCAACACGGATAACCATCAAAATCAAACATTCGACAACTACATGAGATGCAATTAGAGGATGTGTAATTAGTAACTTGACGATGTCGATCAAAACTATTTCCTGGCTCAAAGCGCTGAACATCGTAAACTTTAACATCATCAGAGATTGTTCTCTTGGAGCAAGTGTATAAATGACTCTGTTCAATTTCCTTTTGGAACAACAAAAAAATCTTCTTGGTGTATATCTGCAGCATTTGATTCTCCATCATAGAAGCTGAAGAAACCATTGGCTTCTCGTTTATATTAAAATGGTTGGCTACTAACTTCGCATGTCTCTGGTGAGCTAATGCTCTGTTAAAGTGTGTAATGAAATCCATCAAAGAGTTTTTTTTGTAGACACATTTCTTCAAGAATGAGTGACTGCTCTTGAATCTTTGGCTACTGGTCATACCGATAGTAAACACGTGTCATACGTATGCTGGCACCCATCGACTACATATTTCATACATACTGCTTAGCCATTCATTACTGTCTAACTCTGTGCTCTCCATTACCTCAGTCCAGTGTTGTTCGAACTCCATTGGCGACTCAGATTGTTTAATGATATTAACAAGACTATGATACTGGTCATTGAACGATACAACATTCATCTTTTCAGAAAATTTGTTCAATATGTGCCACAGACAAAAACAGTGCAATGTGAACGACATTATCATTGATATACCTTTTGAAATTATAACATCCTGATCAGTGATAATTACCCATGGGGCCCCTTGGGTTGGCATGGCTTCAATGAACTTTGAAAATAACCAAACAAATGATTATGTCGTCTCATCGCTCAATAACCCACATCCAAATATAATAGTTTGGCCATGGTAATTAACTCCAACAAATGGGGCAAAAATCATAGAGTACTTGTTCGTGTTGTATGTTGTGTCAAACACCACAACATCGCCAAAATAGGTATATGACCTTCTTGATTCACAATCGGCCCAAAAACATCGAACAAACTTGTTCTCCTCACCAGTCTCCTAATCAAAAAAAAGTTGGGATTCTTTTCTTTCTCGAACGCAAAATACTCAATCAGTGTTTCTGTATCATAACCTAGCATTTCTTGTCCCACCTTTGATTCATAGTTCTTGATCTCTCTCTCTACACACCCAAGCGAGGAAGGACCTCCTGCATCTATCTCCAGAAGTTGAATTTGTTGACATGTGGGATTATTGGCTTCTGAAAATTGTTGTGTAAGAGCCTTCCTCGTGGTTGAGACACCCCCGTGTGATCTTAACAAGTGTACCATACTTGGATTAGCAAGCACATGGTTATGTTCTTTCACAAATTTTTTGACAACCCACTCTATGCCTGTTTGTTGCTTCACCATCGAAAATCTAGCATTACACCCACATCGTCTATGTCCACGATTTTTTTCACAAACCCGTGGCACAGCATCTTTACGTCGCATCTGGTAAGTCTCGTCCGTCTTACCTTCTTTAGAGAACACAACTAATTTTCAGAAATACTCATTCGTTTCATTTTTCTTCTTACTGTTTGCTATGCGTGTACTGAACACTGTTTCTCGTGCATATTGATTGGAAAAATTGGACTCATCGTCCAATGATTCGAATTCTTGCCCAATTTGAGGAATAACATTGATAGTCACTTGAGGAACATAAACATTATCACCACTATCAAACTCCATACTTATAAAATTTTGAGAAAAAATCATGTGTTTTGTGTTTGAGAGTGTTTGCAATTGAGAATGTTTGAGCATGAGGGATTATGAGGAGCAAATAGAGGGTTGAAGGGATTTAAATAGCTAGAATGGAGTAATGTATTGAGATGGGGGCTATCTGCAAAAAATTATGATGGATTTAAAAAGGAGGGCCAGCTACCATTAACAAGGCTATGTAAAAAATGAAGGGTGGAAGGCCTAGTCAGTTGTCTGAAAATGGGGGGTAGTTGATATAAAGAAGGGAATGAGAGATGGAGAGAAATAAAGCTGTAATTTTTGACAAAAAAATGTGTTGAGTTGAGTTGGGTTGGGTTGGGTTGGGTTGGGTTAGGGGCCAACATCAAATATTAGGGGGGTGAATTGCCTGACTGCCAACACGTGGCAGTCGGGCAATTGAATTCGAGCAACACATAATCTCTCTTAATGAATGATAATTTGTCCAAAGTGTACGGCCAAGCAAGTGTAGGTAGGTGGGAACATAAACAAACAACTATGAGTAGAATCAGACATTTTGAGTTGGAGTCCCAAATTAACATGCAAATAATTTAAAATAATATAATAGTGATGAATTTTTTTATTTCTTTTTTACAAACGTTCTTTACGAATTCTCATACATTAATTTATTTATACACTATACTATACACAAACAGATAAACAAACCCATTTGCACAATTGTTTGACCATGATTCTGCATCAACTCTAAACATATAATTTAGACTACTAATGTGCAATGTCTAAAATAAGCCCACAAAAGAAACAAATATCAAACTCTTATTGTTCATGTTGCCTTCTACAAAATTATCATTCAAAATAGAAAGATTCGGTACATAAATAAAATTAAATATCACTCAAGCTAAAAAAAAAAAATCAATTGAACCCGATATACATTCACAAAAAAAGTGTATTTATAAAAAACGACTTATTTCAGTATTCCCTTTACCTTAAAGAATTTACCAATAGAATGACGAGCATGAAATTTGTCTCATGCTTCAGCGTATTGTACGTCGTCTTGATTTTTTCGTGGTCTAGCAATTAAAGATTTTATAGTAAAATTTAGGGATTTGATTTAAAAATCTAGGGATAATTAATATAGTGTGATTTGTTGAGTGATTTAGAAGAAATTTGTATGTATTGGAATGTTATAATCTGACTTCTACTTTACTCAATGTAAAAAACAAGGAAGAAAAATATTAAATTTAGATTTCAGATGAGTGAACATACACCAAAATTGAGGAATTGAGGAATCATTTTTAATTTTGTATCATTATTTTTATTTGGTTAATGTGTCCAATTGTTACATTAAATTGATATTGGATCAATGAATTCCATTGCATCTATTAAATTAATATTATATCAAGGTTAAATTGCAAGTCAAAAAATTAAAAAAAATCTCAGAAGGTTAGTGGTCCAGGTCTCCGAGGAACAGAGTAAACAAAATAGGCTTTCCTGCTCTTACTTCATTACATAATTTGACAATTCATAGGCAGGACCACAATTGTGTCCTCTGAACCATAAAAATGAATGTAGCATATTAACTCATTCATTGGCTTTTTGAATGGCATTTCCTAGTTTTTTCAGCATTCCAAATGTACATACATACACCATAATGAGAGAATCTAGAGGTCAGTATTCCTCATGCTTTCTACTGTATTAAGAAAGTTGGTATACGAAGTTTAAGAATCCTTGTAAAATCAGCCTTCTTCTATTTCGGAATCCAGCAAAATAGGGTGAATAAGCAATTAACATGAGAGTGCAGCGGTTCTGTATTCCTTTATGGAACAAAATGTCAAGAAGCTATAGAGGCCTACAAGATGTCAAAATTAATCCATGAAAAAATAATAAAGAGATGAACGAAAACACTCAATCTAGAACATTGAATTGGAAATTCCGTGTGGAAAAAATAACAATTACGATTGCACCGTGAGAAAACCACCAGGATGGCATAAAAAATGGAAAATGAGGTAAATACGACAACCTTAACCTCAGAAGCTTGGCTTCATATGAAAGATCACTAGACAATAGAGCATTAGAGCATCAGTATATGGTTTACTTTTATGAAATTTTGTACAGTTCTGATCTATCACCTTTCCCTGTTACACCTGGTTTTATTTCTTTCTAATGGGGGGAAAATGCGAATGCCAAAATCACTGCAATAAGATTGTTCTCCTTGTCACATTCTCCAAGTTTCCCACCTTTTCCCCACACCTTATATTGTCTCAATTAATTCAACATTTGATGCAGTCTATACATTGGCTCAATTAATTCAACATTCGATGTAGTCTATATGCTAAATAAATTATCAGTTTCAAAGAAAATCACTGAAACAGGCTTAACAGAGCAAACATCACACTTTATGGCACATCATTTAAGTTGATACACACTCCACTCTTGATTTCTCCTGGAAAATAGTAATTATTGTTGCAACCAAAGAATTTGAAGATCATTTTCATTGTTACAGTGAGATAAAGATCATTCTTTTTGAACAGTTAAAAAATGCTCACATCTTACGTGATCCTATACTCACACATCTTGCGCACTAACTCAAAAATGTATTTATCGATATTCAATGCCAATCTACAATTAGAAAAATGCTAGTTGTACACCCATTCTTACCACCTTGTTGACCGCAAGTGATTAATGACAACTATGCCCCTCATTGAATTTGAATTTACTTCAAATAATAAAAGGCAAACACATTTAACATTTTCACCTATTCTTTCCTTCCGCCCAAGTCTTGAAATTTGAGTTTGCCTATTTCTTCCTACCACCCAAATCACCTCTTCCACCCATTTTCACTTCCAAACTTCATCTCACAAGCTTGAGGAGCGAAATTTTCTTCACAGCGACGTCACGTTTATCCAGATTTGTTGAGTTTATCATTTCATCAGAGCAAAATCTGTTGGTTGGAACAATTTCTGTTGGCCGCCGGAGCAAAATCGCCAGAGGTAACTTTGGTAAATTCTTCCAACAAAGAAATAATGGTTTTTGCAGCAAACCATTATTTGAGCTTGAAATTTTAATTATTTGCAGATGAATGGTTGGTAAGACTAATTGCTGTTGCTGGAAAATGTTTGAAAATTTAATGGAAAACATACAACTAATTGCTGTTGTTGAAAAACCATATGACTAATTTCTGTTGCAGGAAAATGCTCGTTATCTATCACATGTGAATTCCTTCATCATCTGAAATGGACAGTACGAAGAAGTCATATGTTTTATATAAGTATAAATGAGAAATATTGTATTGAATGCACACATACTTTTACTAACAGATTGAAAATTGTATAAATGAGATATATTGTATTGATTGGAAGAAACCATAAACGACTTTTACCAAATGGGCCGAGGAATACTTTTACCAAGACTTCTTTGATTTTTCGTATGATTATCTTTTGGTGCTGAATGAGTAATATTGAATTCTGTGTATAACGGTGCTTTTTGGGACAATATCTGATATTCGTAGTAATGTTTGTTTCATGTTCAAACCTCAAATAGATCGTGATTAATCTGTTCGCGTTATGGCGTAGCAGCAATAAAATATTGTCATGTCAGAAAGCAATGAAGGAATATGATATGGTTGTAGAAAGTCAGGTCACTTGTTAGAGGACTACAAGCAAAAACGACGGTGCCCACAATGTGGGAAGGAATATGTCAAATGGATGCAAGTAGTTAAGGTGTTAAAGACCAAAGGAATGCTTTTTTTCTGCTGCAATGAGGACGAATGCACATATTTCAAGTAGGATAACGGTCAACCGAGTGGGGGGTTCGTTGAGGGACAATCTAATAGCGTTAGGTTGGACAAATCTGTGGCCGAAGAGATAAATGAAGACTTGCCCAACAATCAAAATGTTAGCTAGTTTATCAGAAGAAAAAGATGTCGAGATTTCGCTCAATCTCACGATCCGCAAGGGCCAAGAAAAAAGGCACGAGTTAGATAGTTAGATTCATTTGTGTTGTAATTGAACAAATAGTTATGATTATTTATGTTCAACATAATGTTGTAATTCTAAATTCGACTTATTTGTTTGTTGTAAAATCACAAAGTTGGGAAATGTTCGACCAAGCCATTTTTTATTTTCGTAAACTTACAAGATAAAAGCATAATACATACTTGTGAACGAAATTCAATTTTTTTTTTCATTTCAAGAACATATAAACTATCCTACTGATTGTGAGGCACGTGGAATCTTGGAATGGCTAACAAGTTTGTTGAGTTTTCTTCTTCGGATTGTCGAACTTGAAGATACATTGACATCAACTATTGACTCAACCCATAAGTTGGCACCAAGTTTACTCTACAACCTGGTAGCCATGGTTGATATTGAGCACCCTGCGATAAGTCGAGAATGGGGTAATGGGATTCAGGTGCTTGGATAAAGCTTTCACTAATGTGATGTATGTTGGATTTTGTTACGTTCTTCCCTTTACTTGAAGTAGAAGCCACATGTGCAAATAAACATTATAATTAAGCTTCACTGAAGAAGACACCGATGGGGAGGACAAAAAAGAAAAGAAAAAAATATTTGCCCACAAAAAATGGCCATTTCCGGCCGATCGCCCAATTGAAGCAGAAAGTATTATGCTTCTGCTTCAACGTAGTTGGCGATCGCCCATCATAATGGATCGTCCAGGCCATTTTTCGTGTGCAAAATTATTATCATTATTTTTTTTTTTTAAGATGGACTAACATACCTCTGTCTTTGATGAACTCATTTCCAATAGACCCTTTTTTCGAAGTTTCTTTGAAGCCCCCTTCGTCTTCAAGCATTTTGGATCCAACGTGTGCACACTAAAATCCTCATCGACTAATCCTCGTTCATTGGAAGTTTGAACACGAGAATGTCCGAAAATGAGGTTACTACCACATGATGACTTCTTGTTTGAAATGTTCATATTAGCCATTTTCATTTCAAGCCATTCCGTTATCTCCCGAGTAAGTATTTCATCATCTGCAACCACGTCAGCAACCTTACGAAATATATCATATAATTCATCATATCGTACTTGAGCAGGTGTGCTAATCCAACCATTGTAGTTAATCTTCATCCTAATGTATATTCTACTCACGTCTTTCCTCCATCGCCATAAGATATATCTTTCCAGCACCAATGTGATATAATTCGTAATAAAAACTGTGATACAACGCTTGCAAAGTATTCCCCGAAATTGAAACAAGTGATAGCTACACACAATTTGACACGACTCTTTGTCAAACAAAACAGTACATTTTTTCATCGTCGAATATGATAGATTCCAATACCTGATACGAGATTCCCAAAGGTCTCTCGTCAACTGCAATAATTCGACAATAAACCATACCAGAGAACTCTTCTTGAAATCCTTTGAATTTGGATATTGTGTAAGCTTCATGGAATTATTTCTCCTTTCCAAACTTTGTTGGGCAAGGGATCATCTGCGAAAATGACTTGAGTCCGCCTGGAACTCTTTCTCAACTTTACTCCTCAATGCCCGTTCATACTGCTCAACAAATTGCTTCAACGTAATTTTCGAATGGACGTAACCATAAAAAAAACGTTTATACTCTCACTCCGTTGCATCATAGACATCCCTACCCAAAAACTTATCCGCAGATAACACGGCACCCAACAACTTCGTTCTCTATAAAGTCCGGACAACCAATCATGATTCTCAAGAGCGTAGCCAGCAATTATAGAATTCCAACACTGTTCAAAATCTTCAAGACTTTGCAATTCGTAAACCACGTAGTGGACAGTCAAAAGTACAGATCCCTTATGACCGTGTCCTCCAAATTTCTCGAACAACTTTTCAAGATATGCCACAAACACCATCTATGCCTAGTATCCAGAAAAACAATTACAATTGCATTTTGCATAGCATTGTCCTCATCAGTTATTATTCCAATTGGAGCTTTACCCTCCATGCACTCAAGTCATGTCATAAACAGCCATGTGAATGTCTGCGTATCCTCATTAGAAATTAAACAACATCCAAACAGTGTCGACTACCCGTGATAGTTTACACCAACGAAATGAATAAACGGCATGTCGTACCTATTACTTAGATACGTGGTATCGAAGGTCACAACATCGTCAAATTCTTTATAAACTTCTCTACACCTATTATCAACCCAAAACACATTTTTCAATCGACACTCTTCATCCAAATCTACACTCCAAGACATTGTGCTTGCAACTTCGGGAAATAGCATTGTAATGCTAGAGCATCTCCTTTCCCAAGTCTCAAACGTCTAACCTTATCAATATAGTTTCGACAATCCTTTTCGATAAATGTCAACTGATCATATCCACTTGCTTCGACGACAGCTGAATTGTAACTTTTGTATAATAGAATTCCAGCGATATCATTCACTTCAAGCTTCTGTTTCACGTTTTCGCTTAGTTATCTATTACACCGATACAACCTAGACTTCAAAAGACTTGTTTTGCAGTTATGCTCCAATTGAACTTTAGTTATTCGCCATGATCCACTGACATCAGATACAGCAGTCACCCTAGCTTTGCATCCTATTTGAATTGCCAGTTAAGGCTTCAAAGAAGTACTTGTATTACTTGTTCTTAGACCTTCTCGACTACATGTAAACGTGATATTTCTTAGAAGTCTATCATCACCTTTTCTCGAATTACGTTTTTTAACTGAAAAACCCATACGAGATACGTAATTCCTGCTAAATTCAAATGCTTCTTCGAGATCCTTAAACTTCATTCCGATCTCAGGTACAATCTCATTCGATTCTTTAACCCAATCATCATTTAAACCAGGTAAATTCTCTATTTCTATCACATCATCTTCCAAATATTCATCATCAACCACAAACAAATTCATATTTACTGTCGCGTTTTCGGAATTTGAATCAAGATTTTCTATATAAAAATATCGAAAATTGATAGCTTCAACAACTTCCATCACGGCAATAACAAAATAAATGTTTGCAAATATGACAAATACATAGTTTCTATAAGGTAACACAAAAATATGGCAAAAAAATTAACTTCCATACAAGAACAAAAATCACCTTTTTAAGACATTGCGGTGGACAACTTGAAAAAAAAATAAAGCTTCAAGTGAAGATTGAGACTATGGAAGCAAAAATGTCGCCGAAATGTCACCGGAAATGATGTAACCAAGAAGAAATGTGGAGGAAATGTAGAAAAGATCAAAATTATATCACAGGCGGTTGGGTTGGGTCATTTATTGTTATTCATTTTGTCAAATCAAAATCTCGCGATATTTTACACGAGATATCGTGGATATCATTTCGCGGTCATCCACGCGGTTAACAGAGGTATACATGAAGCCGGACTGCTACAATTATAAATTGCTGATCAAAAGTCACAATATCATGGTGATGCAGCTAAGTAAACTAGGATGACAGGTAACAAAGAGAATATAAATTCTATCCACCGTATGAGAAAAATATTTTACATCAATCGTGTAGTGTTGCACTAAATAATCAACCGTTACGGTGCAAAGTAGCAACTATTACAGTGGCTGTTTAAGAATTCAGTACATTCTTCTGCACTGACAGTGTAGTGAAATCATTGAAGAAGCTCTCATTAAATGTTGAACAGAATTGATTCACGTGTAATCACTAATCACCATTCAGGAACAGCAAGTAATCTGCATTGATTTGTATCTTCTTATTGGCAAAATAAAGTCCTTTGGCTAAAAACATTCAGCCATTTAAGTATTATACTGCAATAAGAATCTTATAATTCTCAAGAGAAATGCATGGTTATATTTCTCGTTAAAAAAATGATAATACTGAAATCATTCCCAACAAAAGACCAAGTATTTTCCTCTTACTTGGACAGAACTGCACCTTCACTGCCCTTTATTATGTAAACCAACATAATAAACAATAACCATACCTATTGTCAGTGCAACAATTTTAAATCAAGATTACGCTACTTGAACCAAACGACAACCACAAAGACACCAACTACCACTCAGTCCAATATAAATGTTATAGTGTAACCATCAAAATCCATGAAAAAGAAGATCAAGTTTACCCAGGGCTGCTTATCTTCCTTGGTTGAAGTAGTGGAGGATACTTATAGTACTAAAGTGATTATTCATTGTCATTATTTATGATGGTTTCTGAACCAAAGGATACCAGTATTGACAACTGCAACTTGAGCTAACTCTATTGTGTATGCAAAAACTGCCCATTAGTAAAAGTCCTAGATCACTTTCACTGGTTCTAATTTTGGAAACCAAATAATGCCCCAGGGTCTCGTATCACAATCATTTGCCACTTAAACAAATGAATGTTTCCAAAATCAGACACCAAATGCATCTATACAAGATCAAATTTCAAAAATTACTTTTTCTAAACAACAAGCCAATTAACGCAATCAGACACCAAATGCAGAAAATACAAGATCTAATTTCGAAAATTATTTTTTCTAAACAACAAGAACTGCTGCCTTGAATTTATCCAGTAGATTGAATTGTAGAAGAGAAACTATCGACCGCAATGCTTGTTCATTTATAAATAGAAACAGAAGGCGGCAAGGGAAATCACTTTACAGGGCCACTGGTGCCACGATACATGGTTCATGGGAAAAAATTTCTAGAACTGTCATAAACTTCAGCTAAAGATTTGCATCACTCCCTAGAATTTTCACATATTCGCACTGAAATCTGTTAGACAGCTTCATTCTCAACACAAGATGTTAAGTCAAAGTTCAAAGAATTTAAGAAGTAATTTATTTGTGTTGCAACAGAAAATAGATTTGTAAGAACAAATAAAGGAATGTGGCAGATGAAGCAAAATTATATGAAGGCCGGAAAAGTACATTATAACGAACAACTTTGTCATTGAAAACCTTGCTGAACTTCATAATAGCGAAGTACATGCTTCTTGTAAAAATTTTACAAATCCAATTTCATCTTTCTATACAACCAAGTAAGGTCCCGTTTGGTTTGAAGTATACATGTCTTGATTATGCTTATTTAAATAATCAATTGAGAAAGTAGTGGCTACAAATTCATCATAAACTCTTTAACTTCTTCATAGTAATTCAATAGATGATTAGTTCTTGCTATATCAAGCACATTAAGTTTTAAAGACAAATAAATCTTTTTTCTTTTTATCTAAATTGACAAAATAATTCGAAGCAAATGGGGGCTTTATAATGGAGTTTTAAACATGTAATTTGAACTGCTGAAGTTTCTGCGGTGAAAAGAGGATTAATGAATTTCATTAATTAACTCCACAAGCATGGGCATTGGAATTATTGTTAAACTGTCTAAGCCGTGTGCTCACAATTTCTCCAAGAGAAAAAGGTGAAAGAAAATTCGATTTCACTTTTCTGGCATGCCTACTTTTTGTCAGTACTAAATTAAGTGTCAAACATGATTTAGCTTCCAAAATTCTGAATTGTAATCTGGTAATCAGGTAATTTAGAGATCACGTAGAAGATCAAAAAAGGGAAAATTTTGTATCCTGAACATCCCACTGTCCATTGAAAAGATACAAATTCACACCACAATTCAGCCAGGATTGAAAGGTGAGTATCCTCTCATGGTTTCGAGTTTTGCAAACGAGTAGCTGACATTTGAATAAGAACTTTTCATGATGGCGCCGTCATTATCATGTCTTGCTCCATTTAATTTTAAAATATCCCACCAGTTATTGTAGTACTTCATTTCTGACTCTAAATGGATTATTCATTTATACTAGTGTGTTGTTGGCACTCAAACAAATTATAATTTCTTTGAGCATCCTCTTTTTTGGGTTTCAACTATCGACATATTCCAAGTTCATAACGATGTATAGTGATTCAGTAACCATCAAAATTTGTACTACAGTTTCCTCTGCGGGAAAGTAAAAGCAAATCATACTTGAAGATTCATTGATTAACTACACTAAACAAAAACATTAACAACATATATTCAGCACAGCATCTTCTTTATATAATTTATTTGAACTATCACTCGGATAAACAACTGCCTTAAGAGTAATAATTTTCAACATACATTGTATAACAGACGGCAACTCCACAGCTCAGCATTTCAGCAGGTTGCAACCTAACAAAACTAATCAACACCCAGTAATTCATTCACCGGATTTGTTCACTTTGTTTTTATTCCCATATATCAATCCAGTTTCCTGCCAAAATTTATATCTAACTCCCATCGATTCCATATTCCATCAAAACAAAAAATTTATCCGCAAATCACAAAATTTATGCAATACCTGGGGATCTGGAATCGGTTTGCGCTTTTCGACATACTTATAAGGATCTGAAGCTGCTGCCAACGCTGCCCTCTCCTGCCAAAACAAAAATAAAAAATAAAAAATATCATAATCGTCCTAAAAATATTCAAAATTGAAGGTAAAGTTGGAAGTGAGAATTTGCCTCTTGCTCTTTTTTGAGTTGCTGGGAAGGCCTGACCCAGAGGAAATAAGCTAGGGTTCCGGCGACGACCCACGAGGCCAAATTACTGCCTCCCCTTAGGCCTCCCATAGAATTCCCAACAAAGGACCTCACATTCCCAAATGTTCTCCTCCAACCACTGGTCATTTTGGCGGGATCCTATATGTATCCCAATTCAGCTACAAATATCTACTATAATTACAGTTCTTAGGGTTTTCTTTCTTTTCAGTCTGAGGATTTGAAATTATGGTGTGAAATCAATTCTTGCTGCACAATTAATCGTTTGAAAGGGGAAGACAAGCAGGAAGTGGTGATGATGAAGATTCTAATGGGGTAATTTGCGGCCTTCATCCCCAACCTTTGAACTTTTGGCACTTTTATTCCCATTCTTTATTTTTTGACACTCATATCCTTAATCTTTCTTATTTTGGTGGCTGAAGTCCCCAACCTTTGAACGTTTGGCACTTTTATCCTCATTCTTTATTTTTTGGCACCTATATCCTCAACCTTTCTTAATTTAGTAGCTGAAGTCCTCAACCTTTGAATGTTTGGCACTTTTATCCTCATTCTTCATTTTTTTGCACTCATATCCTTAACATTTCTTAATTTGGTGGCTAAAGTCTTCAACCTTTGGACTTTTGTATCATATTTTTAATTTTTTTAATTGAAACTTATGAAAATTTTATTTAAAGTCAAGTTTTGTAAGTAATTTTATCTATAAATATTGATTTATTTAAAAAAAAAAAAAAAAACTTGTTTTTACAAATTTTATGAGATTTTCTTCATTTTTTTGCACCCACATCTTCATTCTTCATTTTTTTGCACTCATATCCTCAAATTGAGCATTAATCAAAATATAGTTTTCTAAATAAAACAATTTAATCTGAATTATACAATATTCAGAAAATAGGACTGGTCATCGACTCAAAAAAGATAACGGGTTAAATATCAAAAGGTCGAACCAAAGTCGACCTGGTTTCAATTAAAATTTAATTTTTTGTACCCATATCCTCATTCTTTATTTTTTTTGCACCAATATCCCCAAATGGAACATTAATCAAAATATAGTTATCTAAATAAAACTATTTATTTGAATAATACAATATTCAAAAATATGACTGACCATCGATCCGAAAAAAATAACAGGTCAAGGGTTAAAAGGTCGAACCGGTTTCAATTAAAAAATTAAAAATTAATCTAAAAATATCATAAAATTTTTAAAAATAAGTTTTTTTAAATAAACCAATATTTATAAACAACATTACTCACAAAACTTGGCTTTAAATAGATTTTTCATAAGTTTTAATTAAAAAATTAAAAAATATGATACAAAAGTCCAAAGGTTGTAGACTTCAGCCACCAAATTAAGAAATGTTAAGGATATGGGTGCAAAAAAATGAAAAATGAGGATAAAAGTGCCAAACGTTCAAAAATTGGGGACTTCAGCCACCAAATTAAGAAAGGTTGAGGATATAGGTGCCAAAAAATAAAGAATGAGGATAAAAGTGTCAAACGTTCAAAGATTGGGGACTTTAGCCACCAAAATAAGAAAGATTGAGGATGTGGGTGCCAAAAAATAAAAAATTGGGATAAAAGTGCCAAAAGTTTAAAAGTTGGGGATGAAGGCCGCAAATTACCCATTCTAATGACACTGCAGATTGCGTGGCAGATTACTGGGCACTCACTGCCTAGCCCTTGGTGGTTTAAGCCAGCCCACTGTTTCAAATTTGAAGTAAGCCCATGAAAATGTAGCCCACGTAGGGTATAGAGGCAATCTTATGGTTGGCAAAATGTTATCCTCCACCTACTTTTTTTTTTTTTTTTTTTTTCAAATATACTAGATAGTTTTTTTTATTAAAATAAAATTACTATGTATCATTTATATATACGGTTACTATAGGACTTATCTAGAAGAATGTAAAGAGAACATTGTTACAATCTTAAAAATTTGTTGTATATATGTAGGTAAAGGTAACGATCTCCTCTTTATTGTGGGTTTAACACTATGTGACATGAGGAGA
This sequence comes from Forsythia viridissima, assembly GCA_030279155.1. NCBI lineage: Eukaryota > Viridiplantae > Streptophyta > Magnoliopsida > Lamiales > Oleaceae > Forsythia > Forsythia viridissima. The sequence continues at coordinate 15,816,176 of CM059036.1, forward strand.
AATTATAAAGGCCACATGACACGTGTCATGTAGCCTTTATAATTCCTCCTCACCATAGGGAGGAGATCATTATCCATGTAGATAGAGTAGTCCACAAGATTAAATACTTGTTTTTTAATGTTTAAATTATAATTTAAGTTGGTCAAATTGATCAAATATATTTTTTATTTACACATTTCGTCGGACCTACAACTTACTATATATTTATTATACATACTATAAATGGATCCACAACTTATAAGTATTTAAAAAATAATTTTAATATCAACAAACATGCACTAATTAATACGATAAATATATATTCACTGTCCATTCGAGGTAGTGGTATAAATAAGCCAATGGAGCTTCATTTGTAATCAACAAAGTTGACATAAAGCAAGAATGAGCTTGAGACTATATTTGTGTGAGGGACAACTAAGGATTTGAGAGGGACAAGTTGACTTGTACATAGAAAGTTTTATATTCTTCTCTTATATCTCTTGTCGATTTTTCTTTTCTTATCGTAAAATACTTTCGCTTATGTTGTCTAATGCATTGGTGTCCATATATGATAATTATAATATTAGATAAGTTGTACAATTAGTTATTCTTGAATATTTTAAGAAATACTAGTAGATTTATCAATCTAGCCAGAGAACTAGTGAAATGGTACTTTAAAAAGGGTTAATAGTCAATCAGATAAGATAATTCTGCGAAAAGAGAATAGTTTTGTCAAACAATTCATCCAGATCAATGCACAAATTTTGTCTTCATAATTATATTTAAAAAGAACTTTACTCGCATTGGAGTTAGACCAGTGAACTAGTGGTTTAATGACTTGGTGTAATAGTATCAAGAATTATGGTTTAAAGTAGGGGTGAGATGTTGTTTTAAAAGATCAAAAGTTGCCTATGACCTTATTTACCCATCAAACTACATCTCTTTCTATTGTCCTTCTAGTTTCCCTTTCTTTGAAGTATCCATGTAAACAATTAATGTTTGGCAAAAGAGCTTGTGTGGTGAGGTTTGGAATTTCCCTAGCACTTTTACAACTCACAAAGTGGTTTTAAGGTAAAATTGAAAGTTTAAGATAAAATTGTGTTTTTTTCAATGTTCTAAAAAGCGTAAAGCGTGGCTAGACGTCGAGGTCGAGTTTCAAGCTTTTCGGACCTATGCGAGGCATAGGCGAGAGCGAGACAAGGGCAAAGTGAGGACGATGCGTGAAGCGTGGTTAGGTGTAGAAGCCAAACTTTACGTCTAGGCGGAACCTAGGTGAAGCTTAGATGAACTTTTTATAACAATGATTTTTTTTAATAAAGAAAATCAACATTGTGGCAATTTTATTAACAAAAAAACCAAAATTACACAACATTAGAGAATGGAGATTAGGTCTATGGGCCAAAACATAAAAAGGCCCACTTACAAAAGAACGAGCCTAGCAAACAAAGGAAGGGCTTCTCAAGATAAAAAAATTCAAAGTAGGCCCATGACAATACCAAAAGCCCAATAAACAAAAACAAAGCAGGGGCTAAAAACAAGTGAAAATTAGGACTTGCGTCTTCTTTAAAACAAAAATTTGAAATATACTAGTTTTATATGATTTATTTATATATACTTTTTTTTCCAAATTTACTCCTAAATATCAGGGACCAAATCGTATGTTACAAAATTAATGGAGAAAATTTTGCCAGTTTCCAAAGCTCTGCACTGAAATATCTTTCAACCCATTACGTATCATATTTTCATTTCTCTTTCTTCACACCACACAAGAAAATTTCAAAAATCTTCCTCTATTTTTATGTGATTCAACCGAACAATTTGAACAAAGAATATCACCTACGCTTGATTTCCACTTGAGGTTTTGACACGTATGTATATGGGTTCATGTTTTTATTTTGTTTTCTTTGTTTTTACCCATTTATCGTGGTTAATACAAAGATTTGGGAGTTCCCAAATCTTTTGTTTTGGTATATAAAAAAATTCTTACATCTAAAATTTTTATTTTTTCTATTATTCATCATTTTAGATCACTGGATATGGCACCCAAACGTAATGGCAGCAAAAAAGAACCGATGAAAAAAAATAAAAGAAAGATGTTTTCTCGCAAAAATAGTAAACGCAAAAGAAAAAACTCAAGTAGGCTAGAAAAGAAGAAGTTTATGATATTTGTTCCGAAAGGGAATAAGATATTTTATTTATTATTTTTATGGCCGATTTTTTGTTAAATTCTTTTGTTCATCATGTTGTTACATGCACGTATAATTAAGTCGTATTTCTGTTGAAATGTGTTAAGCCATTTTTTTATTTCAACATAAACATTGACTGAATAAAATGTTTTAGGAGATGCATTTGTTTGATCTTCATTAGATTATCTATTATTGAAGATGTATATTAAAGTCGTATTTCTAATGAAATATTTTAGGATGTTTTTTCAATTCAACATAGATGTTGACTGGTTTTTTTGGAGCTGCATGTTTATGATATTCATTAGATTGTACATTATTGAAAACTCACATATGAACAAACTAGTACCGGATATGTCGGTGAATATCTATACATTTTGAATATTAATCAAGAACTTGCATTATAGTTGGGCATTTCATTATTAATTGATGGTGGTACAACATTGTGGTACCACGCGAGAGTAGTACAAATTAATGGAAGAATGAAAAGAACAACAATGCTATTAGTTGATTTTGTTAACATCTATTTGTAATATCTAATGTCCGTGAATTATGTTAAAAATGTAGTATGGTCAATATTAAATTGCACTTAATATGCCCAATGATCGGCATATCAAATTGTTATATTATATAAGTAGTTCACATTGGTTCATACTAGTGATACTATATAAATTCACTGTGTAGATTGTTAACAGCGCTATGGTCTCCTTATGTTCCTTTATTATGTTACCTTTAGGATATTTTCAAAATCTTATTATATATTAGTAACCATGCTTGATGTAGAATATTGATACTATATAAATGAACATGAGAAAATGCTAACTCCTTCATTTAAATATGATTGTATGTGTAATGCTTGTACGAAGATATGGATATAAGCCGATCAACATTGCATGTAATCTTTGTTCTGAATTTATCACATTTAAATTATATGTTAACAATTAGTTATAATTCCATGTGATGATACCATATTAGTAGTCTACTAAAGACACTTCATAATTTTAAGTTACAAATTCTTTGAAAATGTCTATATTGTTAATCTAATCTGATATTATTCGTTCATTACATCTGCAAGATTGGGACTTCTTAATGTACCCAGACCATTGGTTACTTGGAAAAGTAAACGCATACTCGAAGACTAAGATTTTCAGTACACTCACTGAAAGGTTTTTCGATGTACAGAAAGCAAAGTTCGGAGAAACCCGCTTTGCTCATTATTAGGATGCCAATGAAATCGTCATGAATCATCAGCTTGTCCATCAGTTTCTACTGAGAGAGGTTAGGCAGCCTAATCTAGATGAAATGTGGTTCAACATTGGCGGCAACCTCTTATGCTTTTCCATCAAAGAAATTGGGTCATTATTATAGCTGATCTTAGAGATGGCAAATGGACCGGGCCGCCCGTCGGCCCGGCGGCCCGGTCCGTGAAACGACGGACCCGGGCCGGCCCGGGCCCGTCGAACGACGGACCCAGTCCCGGACCGAGCCGGGAAACAAATCACGGGCCGAGCTTGGCTCGGCCCATGAAGTCCACGGACCGGCCCGTGGATCCGGCCCGTGGTCCGGTCCACGGGCCGGCCCGTGGACTTGGCCCGTGGACCACGGACTTAGCCCATGGTCCGTGGTCCAAATGAGGCCAAATTGGTCCCTAACTATAAGTTGGGGACCAAAAATTGCAATTAAGAATTATATTTCCATATTTTTTTTTTTACTTTACAAACAAAAAAAAAAAAAAAAAAAAAAAAATTATTTTTCACGTGGGTCCGCGGGCCGGCCCATGGCTCGGCCCGTATGGCCCGTGGACCACGGGCCGGTCCGAGCCCATGTTTTTTACACGGGCCGAGCTTAGGCTCGGCCCGTTTCTTCACGGGCCGAGCTCGGCCCTTGACAAGGGCCGAGCCGGACCCTATATGGCACGGGCCGAGCCGGCCCGGCTCGGCCCATTGCCATCTCTAGCTGATCTATTCCGGCGAATGTCAGATTATAATGACCGGGATGTTATAATCATCAAAATTCTTTTTTCCTGACTTCTTCGATGTTAACAGCTATGTACAAGAGATCAGATGACCACTCTTTAATGGTTCTTATCGATTCTGACAAGTTGAATTTATATGTCTGGGGCAAAGAGATATTCAAGGTCACACTTTCATCACTTAAATCTGGTTTGAGGAACAAGTCATTAATCTCTAATGGTGGTGCCAAACCCTACATTCCTTATAGGGTTGGTGGATTCCTTATCACCTTTCAAGTATGGATTTATGAAACAATACCACTGTTGGAAGAGAATATATGTACTAATATAACATCATATTGCCCACGCATATTGAATTGAATGTCTAACATTTATGTAGATTTACCTAAAATGAATTTGGGAAACGATATTTTCAGCAGGTCTAATGTAAGTGTACCATTCATGTTCTTACTGTTCTAAGTCATTATAAATTCTTTTATTTGGAATCTATAAATTATCATCATTTCATTATTACCATTTTTCGTTCTCCAAGTTGTGAGTCACTGCCATTGTCTTTAATCAAGGGGAGAAGCAACAAAACTATTTTTCTTGCTTCAATGAGGACATTTCAGAAGAGGAAGTCGAAGATAGTGAAAATGAAGATATCGCACCATTGTTACGTGATTTAGACAATGACAATGGAGTCGCTTTACGCAGTGACGTGAACTTAAGTGACATTGCACCTATGCTGTATTTGTAGAATTTTCAATTTCACATAGCTGTTCCCCTTATATTAACTCAATACCTTATGAATCATTGATGAACTATTTTGATTCCATCTCTATTTTATAATCTTATAAGTGTTGCCCATTGATCCCAGCCCTAAAGCTATGGGAGAGCAGACAAACGGTTCATCTACTTTTCTATGTACCCGGTGTTGAGAACCTGGAGATCAGTATGTTATGGGTGACAATCAAAATGCACCCGTTACTACCGACGATCATATCATTAACTTCACATGCGGATACCATATTGATGATAAAGGACGCGAGATTAAGGTTTAGTTTATGATTATAATAACATCCTTTATTAATGTTACCATTATCATTGACATATTGTAAGAATAATGTTTTAACTAATTGCTTTCCTCATGATTGTACAAAGAATCCATTATGAAACGAGTTAGAGATATACAAATGAAATACGATAATGTACTATCTCAACATTTTAATCTCAGGATGTCCACAAAACGAATGCTAACTGATTTTGGGAACACTATTGTAAAGGTAAAGCAAGATCTTACGACAAGAATTAATGAGCTACCTACTATCAGTCTGTTTCATATTATGGAGCTCCTACACAACCAGAGGATGTGATAGCAAAGGTATAATGCAAAAGTATATCATTTGTTGATCGTCATACATCAGTTAATATGTTGCAGTTCTACCTTCCTTAACCAGTATCTACAAATTATTTTTTGCAAAATTTTACTATTGACATTGTTTCAATATTTAGCTGATTCTTCATTCTAATACTTACACGTACTCTTATGGTTAATGGCAGTTCAATGCCCTAAAATAGTGTGAACCTCAAGATTGCTCGTATCTAAGAAAATGAAATATCGAACCCTGTGTATCCACTTGATTTGATCTAGGTATACATCATACATTTAATGAACATTCCCTTCTATTAAATGATGGAATAGTATTCACAGATAAATACTTCCGGCAGATAGATCAGATAGTTCCGTTAGCAATTGTACCCAACATATCAAAGTTTTTTAAAACATAATTCATGTAAACCATACCAGATAGTTCTGTATAACCGTATCAATAATATCTAGATGGCTAAGTAAATTTCAAATTCAGATGTTGTGTATGCTCTCGCCGCTACGTTGAATGGATGTCTTATATATTTACCCTTTTTTCCCTAAATCTCCTTCAAATTGTATAGTAGATGATAAGAACATACCCCATGCATTGCATTTGGATACACTTTCTCAGCTGCATTTTCAATACTACCATGTCTATCATAAATAATAACAAGTCATTCACGTTTTCCGTAAGCTTCTTTCAACCTTAAGAAAACCACTCTAATTGTTTTTAAAATTGCCCCACACCAAATGCAAGTATAAAAATGTTGTTATTCGCATCATGTGTACATGCAATGAACAATGTCCCATCGTAACATGTTAAGAATGTTCCATCAACCACAATAACAAGATTGCAATGTTTTCAACCTTCTATTAATACCCCCAACGCAATAAAATTGAGCATGAATCGTTGATGGTCATCTGTCTCAATCATTGTGTATGATCCTAGATTAGTAACCTTTATCATATGTAGATAACTAGATAGTCTTCCATACGATAGTTCTAAATCCCCTCTTATCATCTCCAAAGCACGTTCACGAACTCTCCAAGCTTTCTTGTAACTAATAAATACTCCGTATGTTTTCATCATATCATGCACAATGTCAACTGGTGTGTATATATCGACTGAATTTAAATTTCAAAGTTCATAAAAAATTTATATTCACAAATTCAGATTATATATCAAATGTTAAAGGAGATGTATTTACAGATACAAACGAAATACACACTCTATTGAGTAGCAATTCACAAGATATGCAAAAAATTACAACCAAAAAATGAAATATGAATTTGAGAAATTCAAGAAAACAAACAGACATAAAATTGATGCATAATGAAATGGAACCGAGCACATAATGGACGATTCCGAGAGTTAATACTTTATACCATTAATTCAAACAACACTTGTTTTTTTAACAATCAATAATTTGTCAATAAAAATTATTCAATGAGTACTTGCAGCTAGAACACTCAAATTCATAAAATCAATGGTCACTTAGCTCTTTATACAAATAATGACCCCAGAAAAATTCTGAAGAAGATCAATGCCATTCAACAAGAATGATGAATTCAGATGCCAATGAAGATTGTTAATCCAATATTCTCCCGATGTCATGATCTTAAATCGTAACCCAATAATACTAGACCATTAATGTTGAATTTACTGATAAATATCATCAAAATATCATCAAATTTAGAAATATCAAAAATTACGGGATTTGCAACTTTGGAGTATTGATGAAGACAGGTTCTCTGGATTTTTGAATTTAAAACTTCAATTAAATCTCTGGCTAGAATATCATCAAATTTAAGAATTTCAAAAATGACGGGTTCTGCAACTTTGGATTGTTGATGAAGATGGGTTCTCTGAAATTTTGAATTTCAAAATCATATTAAATCTCTAGAATTAACTCTATCCTTTGAAACCGATTTGTAAGGGACGCCTTAAATGGTAACTACGAGAAATGACAAGCAACAATAATGATGAATTTGAAGTTAACATTAGTATTTATTAATTCTTTTTTCATAAAACAATATATTTCTAATACAGGATAAAAAAAAAAAAAAAAAAAAATCAAACATATATGTAATTTTTCCTAAAAACAAATAGATGCAGCAAAACAAAAAGCCCAATTCTTTGAAAGAACAATCACATCCAATTACTAATGAGAAATGCAGTTGCGATGCTAACGATATCCCTTTGGGAGACCTTCTTGAGATAGTTTCTAATGACTTTTTCTTGCAATTGTCTTGGAAGAGATGGAGAGATTAAGCCAGAATTTCTTCTTGTAGTCACGTGACAGTGTCAAAAGATTCATCAAAGGAAAAAAAACGAATATAATCTTTTGAAAAAAGACCGGAGCTGATAAATTTCTCAATTTGTTCCTCCTCCGCATAGACCTTAGAGATGACACCACGGTACTTAATTGGGTGAAGTAGTAAACGACACGATATATAGTGCCTTAAAGCCAAATTATTTGTACTGAAACCCGGCAATTTCTGCAATGATCTATTTGAACAAGTTGTGGTCCATTAGTCACATGTATGACAGATGGACGTGGGATGAGGACAGACCTCACACAATATATCGGCCCCACATTACCACCCCCAACACACACAGTCCGTCCAGAGAAATCATTTTTTGTTTTGTGGTCTAATTTATTGAATATGATTAGATGCCCTTAATTATTGCGTAGATCTATTTAAATTAGACAAATGATATAGAACCATATGTCACCTTTGTCCATTACGTAATAAAATATTGCCTTAATCACATGAATTTCAAACTATTTGAATGAAATTCATGCACAAAATGGAGAAATGCCAAAAGGTAAGATGCTTAGATCTAATCGATTGTAGAAAATTTTATTTATTATATTATTCAACCCATTTGAGAATAATTTAAATTGTCACTAACCCAATTTTTCAAGTAGTAGTTACAGGGAATAGAGAGCATAAAATGAAACTTCAAAGGGTGGTTAGTTCAAAGTTCAAGCTTGTGAAAAATATCAAACTATACAAAACGAAATAACTGACAAGACAAAGAATTACACACATTTAAATAGAATCACTGTGAGGCAACCCTACACCTAACCACAGACTGAAACGCGACTAACAACAAAAGAGCATGGACCAGAGAAACAGTGAAAATCAAATGCTTGAGGAAGGCTCCAGCTGTGTCACAACTGAGTAGGGACTGCTTTTCGTACTGGGATAAGGAAACTACATTCAGGCATGTGTAGCACCATTCGTTTTACACTTCACATGCTTTCCAGACTTTCCAGCTGTGACAAGAAGCAGCCTCACATGTTAATTCTTAGCCCACCATGGCACTATTCTTCCTGCCAGCCTTTTTGACACTCATTTTCACTTGTATACTACATAGTTGCTGGGAGTTTCTTTCCTCCTAGGAGCCAATTTTCGTCACGTCCCTGCTTGATCTGTTGTATTTCATGTGACTTTTGACAAGTTGGCCAGCTGCTATGGCAGACATCAAAGAGAGCTCCCCTGCCAAAACTGAACCAGCAACTATGCTGGCCAGGAGCTGGGAATTTGACCCTGGGGACTCTTTGTTTGCACCTTTTACACCGAGCAGATTCAGGCAAGCAGATTGTGATGCCAATTGGGTTCCACCTCCAACAGTGCCAACCTGGAAATAACAACAATGATGATCAGGGAATGATGCGACGAATGTGATATAAACATAAACAAATATGAGTGTGAGCGTGTGCATGCCTTTGATAGATTTCTGAACCAATTGAAACATAATGATTCAAGTTGGAAGAGAAAATAAATATACTAGTTCATATTACAGACAAGTAAAAGTTCCAAAGGGAGTTATCTAAGCATCTGTTATTTAAAAAAAAACGAATAAAGATTGTTTCGAATGTTGAATACCTCAATGGAAGGCATGGTGACAGATATATGAAGATCGCTCCCATTGTTGACAGCCTCCATCATTGTGATGCAGTGAGAACTTTCTATATTTTGTGCCGGATCCTGCCCAGTGGCTATGTAAATAGCAGAGACAATATTGGCGGCATGGGCATTAAAGCCACCAAGAGAACCAGCAATAGCAGAGCCAGTAAGGTTCTTGAGCATGTTGAGCTCAACAAGGGCAGGTACCGAGGTTTTCAATACCTTTGTCACCACATCTCGCGTAATGATAGCCTCACAGACAACTGACTTCCCACGCCCTTCAATCCAATTGACAGCAGCAGGTTTCTTATCAGAACAGAAATTCCCTGCACCATGAAAGACAAATTAAAGGTGGATTCCATCAGTGAACCATCAAACTAAGTCCCTGCTATCTGCACTTAAATTTGGTCAGTGAAAGCGGGAACTAAAAAACCTTCTTATCAGAAGTCAACGTATACCATTTAACTCAATATAAACAAATTAACGTGCAAGAAACATGACAAACATTTCTTGCGTCAAAGATTACAATTATATAGATAGCCTTTCTAAGAAAAGATAAAGCATGATAACTAGCAAAGGTCTGACAAACAAACTGATTACAAGGCAAGAAACAGATTTCAATCTCTATTCAGCCATTTTACTAATAATTGTCACCTAAGAAATAGAAGTTACAATCCAGAAGAAATATTCGTGGGTGTAGTGTGCGACCTCCAAAAGTAATGAACACTTCAGGGAAATTTCAGAAATAATTTAAGCAATAAAGGGCGTTTAGTACTAACCAGAAATACCAATAACATCCATATCAGGAAAATCACTTTGAAGGAAGTCTAGCACATTCTGAACACCTTTAGAAACCATGTTCATCCCCATGGCATCACCTGTGCTGCAGCTAAATCTAATGAAAAGATTTTTACCCGCAATCGCACAATGGATACCTTGAAGTCTAGCAAATCTGCTTGACCTGGCAAAAATTAAGAGGAGATAAATAATTTAGAAAAAACTGAGCATAGCATTATATAAAATTAATTATCAACAGCAATTATCAAGTCAGACAAACTAATAAGAGCCGGAAAAAAAAGTATAATTTTGTATCAGAAAAGGAATCCCTGCAAAATTATGTAGAAACAGGAAAAATACATCAGATCAATAACTTGGCAGAGACCTGAATCTGACGTCTCACTGGTGGCGGATTTGGCGGTATAATAAAACAATATCCTAGGACTCTAAGCAGTTGGAAAAAGAACATAAAACCATCAGAAAGTGAAATCATTAATTACATATATCTGAAAATAATTCACTATCGAATCCACCTTTTGAACAAAACCCAGAATCTGATAGACATATCCGTGACATGCAAAACCAGACACCAATCAACGTCATCATTGCTCAAATTCAAACAAAATAAATGACAATGAATCAACAAGCCTTTTTGGCGACAATTTGAAATTTTGACCCAAATTCCAGATCATATATGACAGCATAAAAACTCACATTCCATTGAGAGTCGAGACAATTCAGAAACTTCAAAAAAAGAAAGCTTACTTGTTGAAAACAACAGCTATCGTATCGAAATTGAGAGGGGCCTCCAGGAAGAACTTCAATTCCGTTGCCCTCTTCGCGGAGGTGAACCTCACCACCGGAGCTCTGGTCATGGCATCTCGGAGAATCACACAAGTGGCACCTCCAGATGCATAGATGGCCTTGCAACCCCTGTTGGTACTAGCCACCAGGCAGCCTTCCGTGGTGGCCATCGGCACCGAGTACTCGCAGCCATTTAACAACAGAGGCCCCGCAATTCCTACCGGTATCTGCACGTACCCCACCGGCATCTCGCAGCACTGCCCCAAAATTGAATCATAATCAAACCCTTCTAACGGCAATCCCTCTAGAGATCTACCCACCAGCCTTTGGACCGCATCGCGCCGGATTTTAGCCGCTCTAAAGCAATCCCCAAGCTTGGATTCCAAAGAATACGAAGGAACTTCCCCCGAAACAACAGATTTTACGATCTCTTCATCGTCTTGGGAGGCCGAGGGTGTCGCGGGAAGGTCCATTAATTTAGGTTTAGCAGAAACGGAGGACGGCGCAGGACAATGAATATTGCGATCTTCGTTCACAATGAATCGCTGTTCGTCGTCGTTTTCAAGATCCCAAGAAGAGTTACGTGAAATGATGGATTGAACGAAGTCAATCCCAAAGAAACCTAGTAGGTAAATGAATGACGCAATAAGAGAAACAATTGCGACAAGCTCGGAGAGCGTAACAACGTGGAGCGGAATAGATGAGCGGATCTTGTCGCGCCACCGGTGGAGTAGAAAATAGGCGACGGAGAAGAAAAGTGTGAAGAAAATGCCGTTAGTTAGGTATAGAGGGAGGGGGAGGGCGTCGGAGGCTTTGGGAGAGCGCTGATCGACGACCTCGGCGGAGGAAGCGGCGGCGGAAGTCGGAGGAGTAATAGGCTTATGCTCCTGCTTTTGATTGTAGTTTGAATAAGGGGGCAAAGGAGGCCTCCGGCGGATGTCCATTTTCTTCCGATTGCAAGCTAGAGAGAGAAATGTGGAATATGAGAGGTGGAGAGAGAAGAGTTTTTTTTAAAACTAAAAAAAAAAAAAGTGAGAAAGAAGAAAATGTTTTATTTTTCCTCTTCTGCTTTCAAAAGCGATGGAGGTGCGATTGTTTCGGGAATTTGGGGAGTTTATATACTGTGTATGTGGGGGTGGATGGGTGGTGGGGGTGTGGGTGAGGCATATTATGTGCCGGCATTTGTTGCTCTCTATCGTATCAATGGCTAATTCAAAATACTCCCCCCCATTTTATATTTTCTTTTGTCTCTTTTTCTTTTTTTAGTTTTGTACCATATATTTAATATGATTCAAAACTACTTCTCAAAACAAAAAAGAAAACACATTTGTTGTAAATTTTGAAAAATTATTTTATTACATTCTATTTAAATAATTTGAGTAAAATAGAATAATTTATATTAATATTATAAAGTAATATATATACACACACATATACATATTTTAAAATTGATGAAGCTTACCATATTTTTTCACTACACAAAATAAAATACAAACAAGTAATAAATTAATTTGAAAAAAATTAGGGGTGAACAATGTTCGATTTGAACGATTTGTGGTCAATTTTCAAACCAAACAAAATCATTTTTTTCTGTTTGATTCAGTTTAAAACCACAACTCAGCAAACAAATATATATATATATATATATATATAAAATAAGTTAAATCGTAAATATTAGTCTACAATCTTACAATAAAATATAAATATTAGTACCAATACAAGACAACAAATGTATTAACATCACTGTCAACCAAAACAAGATATTATAAATTAGAGTTCTACATTTTCACTTTTAATCATCCATATTGTCTATAAAAGTAGGATAGTCTGCATAGAATTTTGTCAAGTGGCAATCAACGATGATGTCAACTATTAATTTCTCAAATTTTTTTTTAAATTAATTCATTTAATGCTTCGATTTTGTCCAAAAAAAAAAAAAGGATTATTTTCAATATTCAAAGTCAAAATACATTAATATATTTAATACACACACACACACACATATACATATATATATTTACATTGTCTACGCTACATTAAAAAAAAAAAAAAATTTATTTCATTTCATGCTTCGATTTTGTAAAATTACATTAAATAAGCTTATTAATTAACTTCTATATTATCTATAAAAGTAGGATAGTCTGCATAGAATTTTGTCAAGTAGCAATCGAAGATGAAGTCAACTATTAATTTCTCAAGCTTTTTTTTATTTTTAATTAATTCATTTAATACTTCGATTTTGTTAAAAAAAAAAAAAATAGATCATTTCCAATATCCAAAATCAAAATACATTAATACATTTAATATCAATCACTATATATATATATATATATATATATATATATATATATATATATATATATTGTCTACGCTACATTAATTTTTTTTTTTATTTCATTTCATGCTTCAATTTTGTAAAATTACATTAAATAAGTTTATTAATTAAATTCCTCAAAACGAAAGGAAAATAAAGGGCTCTGCATTTTTTTCGTTTTGCAATTCAAAATTAAATTAAATAAGCTTATTAATTAACTTTATTGGCTCTGTACATTTTTTATTTTGCAATTCAATCTTATCAATGTGACTTTTTATTTTGCAATTAAAAAAAAAAATTCATTCAACCTAATTACAATTCCATTGTACAGAATAAATTTTTTTCATTAATTCATTTAATGCTTCGATTTTGTAAAAAAATAGATCCTTTCCAATATCCAAAATCAAAACACATTAATACATTTAATACCAATCACATTATATGTATATTTATATTATCTAAGCTACATTAATTTTTTTTTTACTTCATTTCATGCTTCGGTTTTGTAAAATTACATTAAATAAGTTTATTAATTAACTTTCTCAAAAAACGAAAGCAAAATAAAGGACACTGCATTTTTTTCGTTTTGCTATTTAAAATTAAATTAAATAAGCTTATGAGTTAACTTTCTAGGCTCTGCACATTTTTCATTTTACATTTTTCATTTTGCAATTCAATCTTATCAATGTGACTTTTCATTTTGTAATCAAAAACACATTCATTCAACCTAGTTACGATTCCAATGTACATGTTATTTTTTTTTTTTAATTAATTCATTTAATACTTCGATTTTGTGAAAAAATAGATGTTTTCCAATATCCAAAGTCAAAATACATTAATACACTTAATACATTAATCACATTATATGTATATTTATATTATCTACGCTACATTAAATTTTTATTTTTTTTACTTCATTTCATGCTTCGATTTTGTAAAATTACATTGAATAAATTTATTAATTAACTTCCTCAAAATAAAGTGCTCTGCATTTTTTTCGTTTTACAATTCAAAATTAAATTAAATAAGCTTATTAATTAAAATTCTAGGCTCTGCACATTTTTCATTTTGCAATTCAATCTTAGCAACGTGACTTTTCATTTTACAATTAAAAAAACATTCATTCAACCTAATTACGATTCTATTGTACAGATTAATTCATTTAATGCTTTGATTTTGTTAAAAAAATAGATCATTCCCAATATCCAAAGTCAAATTACATTAATACATTTAATACCAATCACATTATATGTATATTTATATTATCTACGCTACATTAATTATTATTTTTTTACTTCATTTCATGCTTTGATTTTGTAAAATTACATTAAATAGGCTTATTAATTAACTTCATCAAAAAACGAAAGGAAAATAAAAGGCTATGCATTTTTTTCGTTTTGCAATTCAAAATTAAATTAAATAAGCTTATCAATTAACTTTCTGGGCTCTGCATATTTTTCATTTTGCAATTCAATCTTATCTTCATTTTGTAATTAAAAAAATATTCATTCAACCTAATTACGATTCCATTGTACATATTAATTTTTTTTATTTTTAATTAATTCATTTAATGCTTCGATTTTGAAAAAATTGAAACATAAAACAAACCGCTTCAAAGCGGTTTGGTTCGGTTCAAAACCAAAATGTTGACGGATCCACGTGGATCCAAATCAATGGTTTCAAAACAGCAATTTCGATTTGATTTTGCGGTTTGACAATTTATTGTTCAGCCCTACAAAAAATAATAAATAAAAATTAATGGCGTGAACTGAGAATCTTTATATGTTTTTATTTAAATAATTTATTTTAATCTATTTTAATTTAAATAATTAATAAGAACTTGAACTATTTTTATTTAAACACGTATTTTGAGTGTTTTAAACATTAAAAACTTTAAAAATAGATTTTGAGTTTAATACTATAAGTTTAACTTTGTTTTAAAATTATATATTAAAAAATGTTAAATGAAACAAATTTGGAGTATTTTACATAATTAAAATTAGCAAATCAAATGAGGCCTAATTTTCTTAAATTTTAAATTTGTGTTATTGTAAGGTTCAATCAGATTTGAACAACTTTATGAAGAATCACATAGAAGATGGGGTTAATTTAGCGGTGTATATGTTAACTTCTAGTGAAGATGAACATCAGTTTTTATCGAGACAAGTGTAAGAAATGTGGTTTCACATTTTATATGATGGTGTGATTAATTTATTTTTTTAATTTAACAGTAAAAATTATATGCTTGATTTTGTATTTGATTTTATAATGATGATGTGGAAATTTTTTTATTTAAATATTTAAATAATTATAATTCATCAAAATCTACAATTTTTGCAAGAAATTACCATGTCTCGTTCAATTCACTAAAAAGACATAAACAAACCAAAATTTAACGGACAAAAATAAAAATTGTACGATTTTCTTGTGCGTGGATAACTAAACTCCGATTGTAAGTCAGCGAAATAAAACTAAAATCAAAGCATATGATAAATTGATAACAAAATTTACAAAGTAAAACATAAAATTTATTAATTTTCCGATTTCCTTAAGTTATTTTGCAATTAAACAATGGTGAAAATTAAATAAATAGAGATTTTTTCTATTAAAAAAAATCAAAATATTTTATGTAGAGAGCATGATTCTAACTAAGACTTTAAATTATATATGTATGATATAATGAGGGACAAAATTATTTTATATTTTTGTTTAGTAATATAATAAACTCTTTAGCGTTATGAAATTAAAGGAGGAAGAGAGAAAAATAAATTGTGTAATTTTATTATAACTATGTATCCATATTTATAGAGTTGAAAGAGAGTTACAAACTAGTTTAATGTCTGTTTGGGATTGATTTTGGAGTCTAACTTCTAATTGTCAAACAATCAAAAGTTGTTTTAAGCGTTTGATAAATTTTGAAAAAGTGATTATCAAATAATTTGTATAATCTGACAGCAGATTTTGAGAAGCAACAAAATTGTAGCTTTTCATATTCTGCTTTTAGCTTCTCCACATATTTATTATTAAAATACCAATTTCGACCTTAATTACTTAAAGTAATTATTTTTATGCCACAAATTTATTAATATTCTAATTATAATACATCTTCACAAATAATTTTAATTTTAATTTTAATTGATTTTTGTACAATATTACTATGTTTTAATTTTTTTATTTTTATAAATTTTGAGATTTAATAGATGTATATTATTTTTATTTTAAAATAATTATGATAAATGCAATGTCTTGAAAAAATATTTAATAATATTACATATTATTATAGAAGTAAAAATAAATTTTACAATAGTACTCACGATAATAATAATACAAAATAATATTATTATAATCAATGTCTATTTTAGTAATTTTATACAGTTACAGCAATAAATCAATTTTTTTACCAAACGCTTAAATACTGACTTTAAAACATCTAGCAATTATGAAACAAGAGTTTACCAAACACTTATCTGATTTTTTCCACAAGTGATTCTTTTTGCAGCACAACAAAAGTTGATTATCTTAAAAACACATCAATACCAAATCAAGCCTTAGATACGAGCAAATAATGCTTATCTAAGTATCATTATAAAACTAAGTAGTCATAAATAATTATCCCATAATTTTACAATACTCTTTTTTTAATGATTATTTCTACAATAATTGTCTCGTAAAAAATTTATTTAACAAAAATCCAGTGAAACAAATATCAAACGAAATGAAAAAAAAAAGTACAGTTAATTGTTAAATTTTTTAAATATTAAGAAAATATTGCCTCATTAAAACCTTGCCAAGAAAATCTAGTGGGACAAAACATGTACCAAGGAAAAAGAGTACAACTAATCCCCCTAATGTTAATCACTGAAGATCTCTGAGTCGACGCATTCCAATTTCATGCACCAATTTCTTGAATATGAATGTCGACAATGTTTTTGTGAATAAGTCAATCAATTGTTATTTGAGCGAATTTGTTAAACAACAATGTCACAATTCTTCTGATGCTCATATGTATACAAGAATTTTGGATAAATATGCTTTTGTCATGTCACATTTGATATAGCATCCTTTGAGATGTGCAATGCAGCTACATTGTCTTCATACAAATACTATTGGACTATCTTTTGTTAAAGCTAATCCGCATGATGCTTGGATATAATGTGCCATGCTCCTTGTCCATGCACATTCTCAACTTGCTTTATGGATTACAATAATTACAGAATAATTTGAATTGCTGTCAATGTTTGTTTTCACAACTCTCCATAATATAGTCGTTCATCCATTTTTAAACACATATCATATTTGTGATTTAATTTTATGTGGATCAGAGAGATAATCTGCATCTGCATATTCTACTAAAGAAAATCATAATTTTTGTGAATAAAATAATATCAATTCAATAGTACTTTTTAGATAATGAAGAATGTGTTTAACATCATTCTAATGTCTTTAAGTGGGTGCAGGGCTATATCTTGCAAAGAGATTTACAAAAAATAATAATGTATGATCGAATGCAATTTGCAAGATGTGTTAATGCTCCAAATGCACTTAAATATAGAATTTCGGGTTCAATAATTTTTTCTCCATCTTCAAGTGGGCGAAATGTATCTTTTTTCACATCAAGTGATCGAACGACCATAGGCGATGCCAGTGGATGTGCTTTATTCATATAAAACTATTTTAAGATTTTTTATAAATAAGAAGATTGATGAACAAATATTCCTTTTAGAAAATATTCAATTTGTAATCAAAGACAGAAATCTTACATCTTAAATTTATTTTTCAAATAATCCACAATTTGTTGAACTCTTTAGGAGTTCCTATAAAAATTAAATCATTAATGTAAACTACCACAATTGTAAATCCAATATCCATTTTCTTTATGAAAACACGTGAGCATATATCGTCATTTTTATAATTTTCTTTCAATAAATATTTGCTAAGGCAATTATACCACATTCATTTGGATTATTTTAATCCGTATAATGATCTTTGCAATTTTATTGAGAACATAGTTCTGGAGAATAAATTATTTGCTTATAGCACTTTAAATCCTTCAAGGGTTTACAAATATATGGAACCAGAGTAGGGTTACATTTGAAACTGGCCCAGCCCAGCCCAGCCCAGCCCAGCGGGTTAACCTGGACCAGTTTTTAGCATTTAGCAGTGGCCCATTGTCCAATCCATCACTATCCCTTTTCCATTTTGTTGTGGTTTCTTGTTTACCAATTACAGAAGCTCTAATTTATACTGTCCCAAATTTCGTGTCTTGCCCATCTTCGACTTGTTTCTTGGTCGCTCACAAGGGTACTGTGGTAATTGTTTAAAGAAGGTCTTTTGCTTTTTTCTCTTTGTTTGATTTTGATAAAAAAAAAATTAATAAAAATTTGAATTAATTTTAACCACAAATTTCATGGGACCTACAATTTTAGTCAATAATTTTTAGCAAAACTACACGGGAACATAATAAGTTTGAACTAATTTGCTATATTACTTGTAGTCTTAAAAGTAGTATAGATAATAATTTGCAAAGAAAAAAAATGCACTTAGGAGACAATTTTTCAATTTTTTTTTTTCAAGAATTGATGCCAAAGACTTGTGAAACTGATAGCAGATAGACTTGTTTTTCAATGCATTTAAATTGTCTACCTTAGGGTTTATTGACTTTTAGGTCATTTTAGATTGAGAATACTTAGATTATGTATTGGGGCTATTCAATAAATAAGTGACTAGTGTCAAGAGAAAAAAAATATTTGCGGGCTAGCCAGGTTCAAGCTTGACTGGCCCGGTGGGCTAGCCGAGCTGGGCCATATAGGCCAGATTCTGTTTGGGCCAACATTTTAACGGGCCAGCCTAACTCAAACTCTTGGTTATATGGGCCGGCCCGGTTTTGCCACCTCTACCTGTATGGCATTTTTCTATTTTTGCCAATTATTTCTATTTTGACAATCTTTAATAGATTGTGGTTCATGATTCTCATTTTTCATGATATCAAGTACCACATTAAAGATGAAGATATTGTCAACGACAATATTATTTCGTTTTCATAATTTATTAAAATCTCATTATTTTCGAACACTTTTAGTTTTACAGGAATCACAGTATTTAATTGATCAATCTTTTCTATAAATTGTTCCATTAAAAGTTTTTAGTTGATTTTCTTGTATCTTTTTTTTAGGTATAGAGTCTTTGACACCAACTAGTCGACTATGTTTCTGGCGTATTTGAGATTCATTTGTTATAGTAGATTGTCCTACAGGGACATCGATTTTTACAGGAGTATTTCTAATAGTATATATGACTTTGTCAATTTCTTTTATCAACGAATACATCGGATAATTGGTTTGCAACTATTTGCAAATGAATTATTTTTTAACCTCTTGCTTATATTGATTACTTCAAAATGAGATAGGATTGTTTCATTCCAATAAATTTTACTTTGTTTTTCATGGTTTAGTTTTGCCCCACCTAAAGTTGGGAAAGTTATTTAATCAAAATGACAATCTGCAAAATGTGCAATAAATAAATCATCATTTAAATGTTCAAAGTACCTAATAGTGGATGGTGAATCAAACCAACATAAATTCCAAGTATTCGTTGGGCACCTATTTTGGTACGTTGTATGGGGTAAATTTGGGACTTAAACAATACAATCGAAAACTCGTAGATGAAAAATATTAGGTTCGTAACCAAATACAAGTTATAAATGTGAGTATTCTTAATAAGTAGTTGGTCTTATACGAATCAATAATATAGCATGTAATATAGCATGATCCCAGACAAAAGTTAGGAGTTTTGTTTTCATAAGTAATAGCCTAATAATCAACTGAAGACGTTTGATAAACAACACTGCTAAATTATTATGTATAAACATGGACAACATGATGTTTAATAAAAATTTCGATTGGCATACAATAATCATTGAATTATTGTGATCTAAATTCACCAACTTTATCAAGATGGACTGTCTTGATTTAGTAATCAGAGAATTGAGCTCGTAGTTTTATAATTTGAGCAAGTAGTCTAGCAAATGCTGTATTTTTAGTTGAAAGCAAGCAAACATGAAACCATCTAGTAGAATAATTAATTAAAACTATAAAATAACAAAATGGTCCACATGGTGGGTGTATCGATGCACATATATCTCCATTAATTCTTTTCTAGAAAGTTGAAGATTTAATATGAACCTTCGTAGTAGAAGGTCTAATGACTAACTTGTCTTGTGAACAAATAGCACATGGATAATCATTACATAAAAGAAACTACTGGTTCTTTAGAGGATATCCATGTAAGTTGTTAATTATTCTGTGCATTATTATTGCTCCTAGGTGTCCTAGTCGATCATGCCAAAGTACAAAGCTTTTTAGTTCAACAAATTTCGGGTTTGTAACATTGTTTGATTGAATTGTTTTTGAATGTATAATACATGCCAGATGGTAGAGCCGTGAATTTTTTTTTTATCTGCTTCTGGTCAAATGCAAAAGAAGTTATGCAAATATATTTATTCTTATTTTATTGCATCGTCTAAATATGGTATCCATTGTTGTAGATATCTTTAAAACTAAGCAAATTTCTTCTGTATTTAGTAGAAAAAAGTGCATCGTTTATATGTAATTTTGTATTATTTGGTAAGATAATACTAGCTCTTCCAGAGTCTTCAACGAAATTCAATACACCGGATGTCGTATTAATATTATTTCCTACTAATGTTAAGTCCAAAAAATACTTTAGTTTTGAATAATAGTATGAGTAGTTGCACTATCATCTAAACAAATATCTTGGCAATTCATCGTGAATCTATAAACATAACCAAAATAGATAATTAAAAATGAGTTTATAACTAAAAAATTAAACATAAAGTAACATTTCAATCAACTAAGAACTAGTTTAACAAAGCAAATTAAAGTCTCAAACTTTAAAAGAAAATAAAAACATATTTCAAATAAAATTATCAAAGTAAATACTAACACGTTGAAAGTAAACTAGTTTATATTCTCCATCACATCTCCTTCGATCAAATGACTGATATTTCTACTTCGATCAACAAAAAAATCAGAAACATCTGGATGAGTCACATCAATCAATGTCAACATGATATGATTTGTATGCTTTCCTTTAGGAATAAGCATTCGTTCATAAAGTACTCATATATATACTAATTTAATTATGTGATATGATATTCTTCGAAGCGTGTGCTACTTCGAAAGTACAATAAGATATTTTTTAAAAACTTTGATATATTTATACTACTGCTACTTCAAGAGCAATATTTCAACATTTGTTAGGAACATAATTATCAAACCCAGCCCGGACATCAGCCTGAACAAGGAAGCGGGATACCAAGTTCCTGGTTCAACCGGTGATCTGGTGGTTGAACTGATATGTCAATTCATGTCAAAATAACAAGTCTATTTTTGTTAAATATAACATCAAATCACAAATTATTACACTCCAATAAATTAACATTATAATTTTGTGACTAAATCTCAATCTGCAAGTCCAAATCAAATAAAGCACTATATATATAGTAGAAAATCATCACAATCATAAATGTATTTAGCAAAATAAGTACGAAACTACTAGTATTATCAATTAAAAATTACATAAATTATTGTACTTTATTGCATTAACATCTCATTAATAGAATGAAAAAGTATTTATTGCATTTTTGGGTAGAATAGGGTAATAAAAAAATGAAAAATTTCATTATATAATGACCCAGACGTGTCACCGGGTTGCTTAAAAATTCGATTGTTGTTCCGGGTCGTAAACGGTTCGATTATTGGTGCGGTCAAATTAAGAGAATCGGACCGATTGGAACACCAGGTCGTCGATTTTCGAGCCGGTCCGAGTTTAATAACACTAATCAAGGATATTGAATTATAATGTCATGCTTTCATATACACGTAATATTCTATCAAAATATTAATATAACCGTGTGCTTTTTCAAGAGCAACACTAAACTATTTTAAAATATTAAAATTTTATGAAGATTTGCTCTTAGAAAGAATAGCTTAATATTATATTTTATAAATTACGCTTTTCAAGAACAACAAATATTCTTCTAAAATATTTATATGTCTAGATTGTGAAATAAAACATAATATTCTTCTGGAACATTAATAGAATTATAACATTATATATTTAAAAAAAATACAATTTAAAAACAAATGTGATTCAAAATTTGATAATTTCTCATAATAATAACCGTTTCACATATATTAATGCAATATATTATAGAAGTAATATAAATTCCAATTTGAGAATAATCAATCAAATATCAAAAGAATTCCGTGAGCAAACAAATAAATGCAACCTTTGCAAAACCAGAATTGTAATCAAAAGTCTTACTTTTATTTTTATTTTTTTAGTACTAAAAAACATTTCCCATCAATAACATGAATTGCTATGTTTAGTTTGATAAATGTAAACCAACCAATAAAAAAGAAACAACAAAAGAAATAGAGAGAAATTAGAGGCTTCAAGTTATCCAATTAACAGATAATTTGTACAAAAAATTTCAACAGAATATTCATGTCATAATTTACACTGTTTTATAATAGCACCCGATATTTTAATAACAAATGGTTTAAATAAAAGATATTTATGTTGCAAACAATAGGAGTTAGATGGATCTGTTCTTTTAGCTCTAAGAATGTTTATACGTCATAACTCATGACTCGTGACTCAATAACATTGAGACGATCAATCAACATTACTCTCCAATGAAATGAATGAGTTTTGTAAATTGTACACAAATTAGTAATGATATAGCACATACAGTGAGCACTAATTGTGGTGCTCACTGTCTATGTGTCATCACCACATTTGTTACTTTTTAAAATGTTCAAAAAGTTGTCAACAACTTTTTAAAAAGTAACAAATGTGGCAATGTCACGTGGACAGTGGACACTATAATTAATATCTACTGTGAGTGCTATATCACCACTCGTACACACATTAAGATATTGTACCAAATAGTTAAATAATAATTATCTTAATCAACTTAAAATCTTTTCTTTGTTTAGAATACCAAAGCTTTGTCACTAATTCATCTGTGAAGAATAATAACTCGTTATTTAACTTATTTGATTTGTACTACAATCTAGAAAAGAGAGTTAGAGAAAGGGAAATTGGTGTGTAAGGGAAATTGATAGAATGACAATTAACCTAAATGATAGTAAGGGAAATTGGGATGATAGTGATGATAATTATTGATACAATATGAACATATAGTAGTGTTATTGTAAACGATGCAATTTGATGTTGCGGTCAATGTTCATTTTAATACTCCTACTTGTCCACTATCAATCTGATTCGGCCAATTAGGGAAATAAGAAATATTTAATTTTATGAGTTGAAAAAGAAACTACATAAGTAATTATTATATGATATTATCTCTTATTTAAAATAAGGTTTATTAATTGATTCATATAATGTACAATTTTAGAAGCCTCCACCCACTCCAAGGTTGTACATATATTATAAATTATGTAATTTACAATTTATATATGCGTGATACAATTCATAATCTATGTATAATAAAATATTGTCCATAATTAGTGAATAAAGTTTAAAGAGTAAGATAAATAATAAATTTAAAAGGAAATTAATAATTAAAAAAAAAAAAAAAGGAAAGGAGAAGAACATCAGGTATAAATTATAATTTATTTTTTTATTTTATTAAAAAAAAATAAAGTTTCCCACTAAGTAGCAGATTGGCTACACGTGGAAAGTATGGTGTGCACGTGTTGAACGAAGCATAGAGTGACGTGGCCTGAGTCTTTTTAAGACAGTGCCGACATTGCCGACAGACGTCTGATTATTTTTGCTGAATATTAGGAAGGGGTTTTGATTTATTTTCTTTTATAAGTTTTGATTCAAAGTTCCAACCTGCCGTGGGACGTACGTGTCATCATCTCAAAATTAATTAGTTTTACATGGCATCAAGCCATCAATTCATCACCTTCCCCTTATTTTATAATTCTTCTAATTTGACTCTACTCCACCTGCCCCACTTCTTTACCACCACGGTCCACGCATACATGTACTTTTTTTTTTTTTTGATCGAAACTACGCATACATGTACTTATACGTATATTTGATGGTATTGAAATTATTTTTTAAATTTTTATAAATTGTAGGTAATATAAAATATGTAGATAATAAATGTATTGTAAATTGTAGGTACTACAAAATATGTAAATAAAAATTATGTTTAACCAGTTTGATCAGTTTAAATTATAAATTAAGTTGGATTCAGATTTTAATATGCTAAAAAATTGTGGTAAAAAATCAGCAATTAATTTTAACAGCATATTTCATAAGACCCACAACTTTTATGAATTTTTTAACCACACATTTCATTAATTTTTTATCAAAAAATTATTAAAAAGTTCTATAAAACAAGTTCTAACACAATTGTGACATTTTACTTTTTTAGTGAGGGGGTGGTTTCTTTTTCTCTTTGAAATTTTATTTGAAATAGCATTGGTCCGCATGGATTGGTTGATCCAATTATTATTGATGTGAGTCGTGTTAGGCACAAATAACCAATATATTTGAAGTCACATCTTTAGATTTAATGTCGCAATAATTTCTTTTTCTTTTTCATTCTGAAATGTTATTGGTCTGCATGGATTGCTTGGTTTAATACACATTAAACATGGTACAAGATTCTATAAGAGCCAACATCTAGTATATTTTACGTTACAACTTTAAACTTAGTGTCAATGTAACTTATTTTTCCTTTTGTCTTCGAAATGTTATTGGCTCGTGTGGATTGCTTGGTTCAAGACGCATTAAACATGAATTTTGTCAACTTAAATACAAATTCTATAAGCGACCATCACTAATATATTTGAGTTACACTTTTAGGTCTAGTGTCAATATAATTTACTTTTCTTTCTCTCTTTAAAATGTTATTGGTCCACGTGGATTGCTTGGTTCAATACACATTAGATGTCGTCCGGACCAATCCATATACAAAATTCTATGGGAGCCAACGACAAGTATATTTGACGTCACATCTTTAAGTCTAGTGTCATTGTAATTTATTTTTCTCTCTCTCTCTTTGAGATGGAATTGGTCTACCTTTATTGCTTGGTTCAATACATATTAAACATTGGCCTAGTCGACCTAAATACAAAATTTTATAGGAGCCAATGATTAATAAATTTGACGTTACATCTTTATATTTAGTGTCACTCATAACTTATTTTTCTATTCTCTTTGAAATGTATTGGACTGAGTGGATTGCTCGGTTCACTACATATTTAACGTGGGCCGCACCAACCTCAATGCAAATTTCTGTAAGAGTCAACGATCTGTATATTTAACAATTTATCTTTAAGTCTAGTCGCACTATAATTTATTTTTCCTTTCCTCTTTGAAATGTTATGTCTGCATGGATTGTTTGGGCAGCGCCAATCTAACTACAGAATTATATAGGAGCCAACAATTGATATATTTGACGTTATATACACTATATATACTTAGTTTTAGTTTTCCCTTTCCCTTTGAAATATGAGTGGTCTGTGTGAATTACTTGATTCAATATTCAATAAACATGGATTGCATCAACCTGACCTAGCTCAAGTCGTAAGAGCAAAGCCTCTTTAGGCCAATCAGACTGAGTTCGAGCCTCCTTTTGGGGGAGAGGGGTGGAATCTATTGATCCCCATTCAAGAAAACTACATGCAAAATTCTAAAGAAGCCAACTATATCACTACATCTTTAGGTCTAGTATTACTATAATTTATTTTTCTTTTCTCTTTAAATTATTATTGTGTGTGGATTATTGTTTCAATACGTGTTACACATGAGTCGCAACAACTTAAATACAATATTGTTTAGAGTCAAAAGACAAATAAATTTTACGTATCTAAAGTGCTACACTGTCACTATAAGCTCTTATATCGAGAACAAAATAGAGTAAAAAATAGAATTTAACATGCAAATAAAAAACAACGTATACTTGAATACGTATTAATGAATATGTGTATATAGAATTATTTATTAATTTTAAGCAGAATTGGCAGAATGAGGGGGAAAATTCATAAAAAATTGAAGTGTTAAAGAGGCAATTGAATCTGAGATCTATGACACAACACCTGAGATTCGATTTCCAAGTTACGATATTACGTACGTGTGAGGTGTCCAGACCAAGTTGCCTTTGTGGTGTCACAGTTTTATTTATCAGAAAAAAATAATTTAAAAAACTACAATGAATCTATAAAACGTGTCCACTGGATTTGGTGGGCACACACTCTTTACATGACAACTACAATGATATCGTGCTAACTGCTTCTCTGTGCACAAGCACGATAACTTTAGAGCCTTTGCTTTAAGAGATAGTCAGGTCCTTGCAAAAGATTGAAGATTTGTGCTTCATTTGCCACGATTTCATCGAATTCACGCTATGTCGATTATATTTTATACTTATATCGTTCTTTGTTAGAGGCGACAATGCTTAGAATTTGTTTAGTTAAACTTAAATTATAATTATTTAATTTGAACAAATTAGTTAAAAATATTTTTTATTAAGATTTTACAAAAAAAAAAAAAAAAAAAAAAAACCTTCAAACTGCAAACAGAATTGAATTCAGGAATTTTGGCACAAATGGTCCATAATGTATGTCCTTAGTGTGTTTTTTTGTTCCTAACCTTTCATTTTTTGCTAGGAGGTCAATAATCTATGCCATTGGGTGCAAAAGTGTTTTCTATGGATGGATTCCGTCCAAATTTGCCGTTAGTTGAATGCGTGAAGTGGACTTTCCTTTAATTTGTCTTTACTTTCAGGGGAAAAAAACGTTTCTTCCATTTACTTCTCCTTTAGTTGGTTTCAGCAAACAATTACTACGTATACATACAGTTTCTCATTCATTTGAAGTAAGGTGTTTGACTGGAATTAGAAAAAGTAAATAGAATTCAATCTTTGTTGAATGTGGACTACCATTGGAGATGAAGATTTCCTGGATATATCTGAACATTGGAAGACGTTTTCTTACTTTTCAGAGAAGACGGGTGAGCCATTGTTTTTATTTCTCTTTCTCTGGTAATATGTTATTTGCAAAAGTTCATAATTTTTGAAGTTTGTTTTGCCAAAAAAGAGGGGTGGTCCTTGAAAGATTTGGTTTTTGGATTTTATGTACGGAGTTGCTACAATGTGGATGAATGGTTAAGGTGTTGTAACATGTTGTAATGTGTATTGTAGTTGTTGGATGAATGAATGATAATAAGATTATTATAATGTGTATTGTAATGTTATATTGTAGTTGTTGGATGAATGAATGAAAATATTCTTTGTTTAATTATGTTGAATGTATAAAGATGGTGCATAGATAGTCCATAATCTTTTCAATAAAAGTGTGTGAATGACCTTTAACGTTTCAGTAAATGTGCATATGTGGTCCCTAACGTTTTCAGTAAAGGTGCACAACTGGTCCCTAACGTATGTAAAATGGTGCAATGTTAGTCCCCGAACCTATTGAAAAAGTTGCACGAATATTCATCTCAAACAACATTTGCAGAGAAATTTTCAATTAACTAGTGCCATTACACATTTGCAAAATCAGAGAAATTTTCTAAAGAAAAATACATAGGATACCACATTTAGACCTACAAACTATGAATGTCATTTACACATTTGCAAAACCAGAAACATTCCATCTGCACACCAGACACCAGTCCTAAAAAATAGTTCATCCAACGTAATCTACTTTTCTTCCTATTGGGTTCAATTTACGTTTTTTGCAATGATTGAATGAGGGTTTTCTCGTGTTTCAGTGTGGTGAGCGTTTTTTTTCCTTCAAAATTCTCAAACTATTGTTGGGTAATATGAAGACATGCAAAGTAAAAGGAAACAAAAAAGAAAAAAAGAAAAAAATGTGATTTAACCAATTTGCTCCTGCAGGTAAAAAGACAAATTAAATGAGAGTCTATTCTATGCACTCAACTAACGGCAAATTTGGATGGAATCTGTCCACGGGGACCATTTTTGTACCAAATGGCATAGGTTGGGGATCTCCTAGTAAAAAGTAAAAAGTTAGGGACCAAAAATGCACTAAGAACATACGTTAGAGACCATTTGCACCAAAATTCCTTGAATTCTTTTGTTTGAAATTGTTGGTTTTGGTCCATGTAGACCTGTCAATGTTTCAGTTTTAAACCAAATTGAACTGTATGAAAATAGTTTGGTTTATATTATAATGTTTAAAAAATCGCTTAAATCGGACGAATTTTTTTTTATTTTTTTATAATTAAAAATAAATTAATTCCACATACACATATAAAGCATGTTTGGTATAGTTTATTATAAACTCTTTTTTTTTCATACTCATTTTGAACCATATATTTTATGGGACTCACAATTTTTATCAACTTTTCAACCATATGTTTCATCAACTTTTTTTAAAATCTCCAAAAAAACTACTTTTAAACTCTACCAAACATGCACTTACAAAGGTGATAATTTTGTCATACATTTGATTTTATATTAAAAATTCTACAATACTTTTTAATATTTTAAATTTCAAATATAATAAATGTAACAAATATAACACATTTTTTTTGTAAATAAAATAACAAACGTAACAAATGCAACAACAGTTACAAAAAAGGTAATTAGCACAAAACGTTCCTACATTTTGAAGTCATTGTGCAAATCGTCATTACTTTTGAAATTTTGGCATTGTCACTCTCACATACATCATTTCTTGAGCAAAACTTTGTTTTCGTCCATTGTCATCCAAAATCTACAGTTAACTCACTTCCACAACACGAGTCGTACCAATTTGAAAGGGTAATTTCGTCCATTTCGTCCATACACTTTCTTCTCTAGCACCATCTGAAACCAAGAAAATATCACAAATTTATGAACGAGAAAAATTACTCTATTTTTCTGAACATTTCAGCAGCAAAAATAAGAAATTGTGGATGAGTTTTATGAAGTGAATTTCTGAGCAAAGAAAAGAGTGGAGCTTAGCAAAAAGTAGATTGGTTGGCTCATTTTTCATATATATATATATATATATTCCCCACCATCCTCATTAATTCTTACACACATCGTAGATATGATTGAATTCTAAGTAATCTTTGAGATTTGTCGGCAGCCTGAGCCTACCCACATCATATTACTGAACCATTACTTGAAATTTTGGTTGAATTTGTAGTAGTAATTATAGAAAATAAAGGTTATAGAGAAGATCCGGGAGGCAGCGGCAAATGATGCCAATAGGGTTGTGTTTTTCCCGCCCAAGACAGAGGATGACGTCAACAATCTCTTTGAAATAATGGAGCGAATGGTGGTGCACAACCTATTATTCTGCAATATAACATGAGGAGCTGGTGGTTCCACAGCGGATCTGACGCTGGATATTGCTAACACGATGTAGAACATGGCGTGTGTGTGGAGACTATGATGCATCTTACCTACACCAACATGCCTATTGAGAAGATTGACCACGCGCTATCTACTATCAAGACGAATGGGATACAAAATGTTCTGGCTCTTCGCGGAGACCTCCTCACGGCCAGGACAAGTTCGTCCAGGTCGAAGGCGGTTTCAAATGGTTATAAATTTGTGATATTTCTCTGGTTTCAGATAGTGCTAGAGACGAAAGTGTGTGAACGAAATTACCTTTCTAAATTGGTGCGACTCGTGTTGTGGAAGTGAGTTAACGACATATTTTGGATGACGATGGACGGAAAGGACGTTTTGCGCAAGAAATGGTATAGATGATGGTGAAAATGCCAAAATTTCAAATGCAAAGATGATTTGCACAATGACTTCAAAAGTTATGGACGTTTTGTGCTAATTACCAGTTATAAAAATTTAAAACAATATTTTATAGGGATAATTGCATATTTGCAAAAATGTTGGAAATATACCTTTAAGTCCCTAACCTTTAAAAATTACACCAGACATCCCTAATGTTTGAAAAATTTGGTATGGTAGGTCCTTTATGACAAAATTAACATCCTCTTTAAATAAAAAGAAAAAAGAAAAAAGAAAAAAATAATTAAAAAATAACCAAATGTACGCAAAAAAATAAAAAAAATAAGAAATGTACCCAAAAAAATAAAATGTAACAAAGAGGTCATCTTTTTTTATCAAACCTCAAAATCC
The DNA here is from genome assembly GCA_030279155.1 of Forsythia viridissima. NCBI lineage: Eukaryota > Viridiplantae > Streptophyta > Magnoliopsida > Lamiales > Oleaceae > Forsythia > Forsythia viridissima. Next base: position 15,846,596 of record CM059036.1, read on the forward strand.
AAAATCCAACATCATTCCCAAAAATCCAATTATAATATGCTCCACTCTATGTAAATATAGTCGTAGCATCATCGTATGCGTAGCTATATGATTTCGGGCAGGCGATTTTGAAAATCTCTGATTAAACAGACGGGCTGCAGGCGGCGGGTGTACCATATGCGCTATTGCAACAGTATTCCACGGTTGACGCATAGGAACTCGACTCGCCACTGGCCTCAAAAATCATTGGTAAATTGTAGGGTTGTTGGCTGGTTTGCTCCAGTGCCATTGCACTCCACTTGGTTGGACCATAATCACCGATGGCGCAACTTCCTTGCCTAGTGCTCTCGTCGAATGCGCAACCAGTTCTTCCCTAAAATCGCCCCAACCAGCCCGACAGAGCTTGAAACGATCGTGTGTCGCCCGGTAGAAGCTCAAATCCAGTGCTATCCAATCTGGAACCACTGACATTGGCTAGTATTCTGGGTCATACTACATAATCACACCGATTTATCAATGTAAATGTTGCCCCTAAACTACCTGGAGAATAGAAATGGAAGACGCCATTAATATAAATAGTTAGAATTACAGCAAGCTTAGAATAAAGAAAATAACCTCTTTGTTACTTTTTATTTTTTTTGGGTAGATTTCATACTTTTTTTTTTTTGGGTACATTTGGTTATTTTTCAATCATTTTTTTTTTGTTTTTAGTTTATTTAAAGGGAAGTGCAATTTCATTATAAAAGGACATACTATGCTAAATTTTTCAAATGTTGGAGATGTCTGGTGCTATTTTTAAAAATTATGGGTATATCCCTAACGTTTTTGAAAGTTAGGGATCAAATATGCAATTATCCCTATTTTATAATAAAAAAGTGAAAAATATTTTCTAAATTCTTTTTTTTTTTTTATAATATATAGTGAAATTATCCTAATTTTAAAATATATTGAAATTCATATGAAGCCCGGTATAAGCAAACTATCATGAAATCTTCTCTCTACTACATATTCAAATTTGAATAATCCATTACTTAAGTAAATATGAGTCAAATTACTATACATGTTTTGGAGAAAATAAAGCATAATTTTTAGCAAATCTCTATGGATGCATTTTTAAAGTGAATGACTATATTGTACAAGTTTTTGGTTTGTGGTCGCAATAATAATTTGTCTTGTCAAAACAACTTAAATCAAATTCGTGATGGGTGTTGCATTTGAAGATTCTTTGTTAACAACCACTAGTTTTTTTAGCCGCCTTCGACTAGTCACACTATCTTACATGGATAACATAATCTTACATGTATAACACATTGTTGACGTGTTTCCCAATTATTTTTCGGACATGACATTTACGGGTGGTACACGTATCATCTTTAAAATTTGAACAAATTTAATATTCTATTTTGAGATTAAAAAAAAAAAAAAAACCAGAAATAAAGGCGTAACACATTATATACACTTGGCCAATCAATTTGGATATTATAAAATTTGTAACATTTTTTTCCAATTTGGGGTCATTATGCATGGAATGAAATTAAATCAAGGAGTTGATTGAGAATGTTCTTGAAATTATTGGCCACGTACTATATTGTATGTTATTATTTTTTTAAGTTAATTCTTGAATGTTCTGAGTGGAGGAGTTTCTTCTTGAACATTTTAGTGGTGGTAGGTAAGAGTAAGAGGATCTCTAATATACTTTGTCTATTGTTTTTTTAGACGTGTCACACAATCATCTATTGTTTTTTTAGACGTGTCACACAATCATATATAGACGGAGTTATAAAAAACTATCTCTAATGCATGCGAACAAAAACTTCATCTATATGATGTGGTACATTAAAATATAGATCCCGTCTAGAAGTCCGTTTAGATGTGGTACATTAAAATATAGATCATGTCTAGAAGTCCGTCTATATTTAGACGGACTTCTAGACAGAGTGAGTCAACAAATTTAATTTTAGACAGAGTGCATTGAAGATGAATTTTAATTTGACATAGACGTAGTGCCATATGGATTGGAAGTCCGTCTATTTTACTTATCACATATACTGCAATAGACGGAATGCATAGAAGATAGTCTAAGAGCATTTCCAATGCACTCCGTCTATTGCTTTTTAGTCGTGTCACATAAGTATATATAGACGGAATTATAAAAAACTTTCTCCAATACATGCTGACGAAGACTTTGTCTAGTTGGCACACCAAAAATATACTCCGTCTAAACTTAGACAGATTTCTAGATAGTGACTCAACAAATTTAAATCAATCTAAAAATTTTATTAAAAAAAAAAAAGCCAGACAAAAAATATAAATTGAAGATCTGTCAATTTTTTAAAAATTTAATGACATATAAACGGTAATATTAATTTTAGAGGGAATCTATTGGAGACGAATTTATAATTTGACCATCTATGCAATAGACATTGTGCTATATGGATTGAAAGTCCGTCTATTTTACCTATCATATAGACTATAATAGACAGAGTGCATTGGATATGTTCTAAGATTCCATTTATAATGATAGGAAACTCCATTTTGTATATAGTACAAAAACGTATCCAATTAAATAATTAGACGTGTACGGTTTTCATAATTGGATTTGACTCAAAATAACTTATTTTTTAAGAAAAAATTAGGTCCAATCTTACTTTTTATTTACTGTTTTGAAAAAATTCATTAAGAAATAATTTAAATAATCAGGCAGTTTTGGAATTAATTATTTAAGATGTCGTAATCTCTCTCTCTCTCTCCCCCTCCTCCAATTAATTAGAAATCATGTCCTAATTATTTTACATATTCTTTCCTTGTCATCTTCCTAAATTAACGCAACACCACAATTACCAAATAAAAACTCAATCACAAGTGACAAAATTTGTCGGTCACAAATCAAAGTTATTTCATCTATATATATATATATATATATATATATATATATATATATATATACTAGTTTTGACTACGTGCAATGCACGTATGTAAAAAATGCAGGGAACAGTTTTAGAATTATTCATACAATCATTTAAAAAAAAAATGAAAATGGTTAATATAACATGTATAAAAAAATATTTGAAATTAAAATGTTTATTTGACAAAAAAAAAAAAATATTTGGGTTGCCAAGATGCCCGGTAATCAATTACATAAGTGAAAGGATTAGATGTGGTTGCGTTGTATAACGAAATTTTGAACATAAATATACATTTAAAATATATTAGAGAATTTGTAAAATTGATGTGTTAAATAAATGAATAAGATGATGATTGTGGAGAATTAATATGATCTGGTTGGAAATTTTTTTTGGTTCCTGTGTTTACTTAATATTTATGGCTACCTGAAATGCAAGTATGAAAAAAAATGTAGTGATTTTTAAAATAAAATAAAAATTAAAATGGGTAATTTAATATGCTTAAAAAAAATTTCAAATTAAAATGTTTATTTGACAAAAAGAAAAAAAGAAAAAAAAAATTTTGGTTGCCGAGATACTTCACCAAGCAATGTTTACTGTTCACGTTTTGTTTTTTTTAATGTGGCAACATTATAAAAAATAAAAACATTCAATTTGCTTAAGATAAAATAAAAAGAATAATAAAAAAATTGAATGAAAAGGTGTAAAAAAAATAAAAACATTCAATTTGCCACCAAGATTTCACAGTGCGTGGATTTTGAAATTCTTGAATGGCATTTTTTAGCATTTATTTAGAATAATTTCTAAAAGGTAAAATAAAAAAAATAAGATTAGTAAAAAATTGAATGAAAATTAAGTGTAAAAGAAAAAAAAATAAGAAAAATAAATTAAAGATTTTTTTTAAAGTTATGGGCATATCCCAACGATTTTAAAACAATAGGGACCTTTTGTGCAATTATTCCTTAAAAAAAAAATCACTGTTCATGGCAATCAATTGATTGCCGAGCACTGTTCACATATTTTTTTTTTTTTTTTTTTATAAATTGTGTCAAAGAAAATTGGCTTTAAAAAAAAAAAATTTTTACTGTTCATGGCAATCAATTGATTGCCGAGATTACTTGGCAATCAATTTTGATTGCCGAGCACTGTTCACATAATTTTTTTTTTTTTAAAACTGTGTCAAAGAAAATTGGCTAAAAAAAAAAAATTGTTACTGTTCATGGCAATCAATTGATTGCCGAGAACTGTTCACATATTTTTTTTTTAATTGTGTCAAAGAAAATTGGCTTTAAAAAAAAACAGTAAAATACTGTTGCTGTTCATGGCAATCTGATTGCCGAGCAATCTCGGCAATCAAATTGATTGCGGAGCACTGTTCACATTTGGTTTTTTTTTATTAATTGTGTCAAAGAAAATTGGCTAAAAAAAAATTGGTGAACAGTAAAATAAAGATCATTGCCGAGTTGCTCGGCAATGAACAATTCATTGCCGAGAATTTTACAAATATTTCCACAATTTATTTCCATTGTCCATAACAACCCACGCTTATTTCAACAAAATATCACACTTGATACCACAGAAAAAAAAAACAAAAAAATAAGGCAATTTGGAAAATTGAGAACTAAGACCCAGTTGAGTAAGAGCTCAAACAAGCCTATAAATATTGAAAAATTAAAAAGACCTTTCTTATGTTGGTTCTGTTCAAAGGCCTTTCTTATTCCGATGGCCAATCTTTAAAACTAATGGCATATGCAAACATCTTGCAAACACTGATGGTATACACAAGTCAAGAATTGTTACAGTCATGTTAAGTTTTACATAGAAATTACAAAACCAAGAATTCAGTTTGTTTCCCAGAGGCTACATATTGCAAATAGTTGGCAGGAAGTATAAAACATGTCCTTACATTGAAGAAGTGAAATTTGACAAATTTATCAAGTGCAGTGACCATCCTCCAACAACCTCCTTAGGAAAGGTTTTTACAAAATCTTCCACAAATCGCGTTCATCGTGTTACTTTAATCGACATGATCGTTTCTGTTCATGTTTGACTATAAGTTAATTTGTCAAACACAATTTTCAAAATCACCTTTAACTTTTCAAGTGCATGACTGTTCTTTGTGATTATCAGTAAATTGTAATCAAATTGTGTGTTCAATTTGCGAGTATTTTGCTTATGGACAATGGAAATAAATTGTGGAAATATTTGTAAAATTCTCGGCAATGATCTTTATTTTACTGTTCACCAATTTTTTTTAAGCCTATTTTTTTTGACAAAATAAATTTTTTTTTTAAAAAAAAAAAATTAAAAAGTGATTGCCTGGCTCGGCAATCAAATTTTTTTTTAAAAAAAATAATAAATAAATATTTAAGTGATTGCCGAGATGGCTCGGCAATCAATTGATTGCCGAGGTGGAACAGTGTTTATTTATTTATTTTTTTATTAAAGGAATAATTGCACAAAAGTCTCTATTGTTTTAAAGAAATAATTGCACAAAAGTCCCTATTTTACTATTCACAGTTTTTTTTTCTTTTTTTTTTTAATGTGGCAACATTATAAAAAATAAAAACATTCAATTTAAGATAAAAAAAAAAGATTAATAAAAAAATTGAATGAAAATGTGTAAAAAAAATAAAAACATTCAATATGCCAGTGGATTTTGAAATTCTTGAATGGAATTTTTTAGTATTTATTTAGAATAATTTTGTAAAAGGTAAAATAAAAAAACAAGATTAGTAAAAAATTGAATGAAAATTAAGTGCGAAAGAAAAAAAATAAGAAAAATAAATTAAAGATTTTTTTTTTTAGGTTGTGGGCATATCCCAACGATTTTAAAACAATAGGGACCTTTTGTGCAATTTTTCCTTATAAAAAAACAAAAAACAATTAGATTTACTGTTCATGGTTCACGTGTAAACAGAACATGAGATTCCACCAAACACACAAAAGTCAAGAATTGCGGCTATTAAAAAAATAGTGAGATTTGGACAAAACTAAGAATAGTAAAATACCAAAACTAATTCGTATTGGACGAAAAACGTTACAGTAAAAAATTAAGACACTTATATATATATATATATATATATATATATATATATATATATATATATATTATAATAAAATAACTGTCGAAAATTTCACGCACATATTTTCTTGCCATTTTTTTCTTTCCGCCATAAATACTGCATATAAGTTTGTTTTCTTTAATTGGTTTCACACATTGATTTGGTAAATTCTGCCATAAATGATGCATATGAGTTTGTTTTCTTTAATTAGTTTCACGCATTGATTGTTTATTTTATTTTATTTTTTTATTTTCTTATAAAAAACGAAATGTAACATTTAATATTATATACGATAAATGCAAAAAAAAAAAATCAGATTCTTTAATTGATTTCACACAAATTTGCAGATTCTTATTTAAATATCTTTAGATAATTATTAGTAATAATAAATTTGAATGCTAATTAATCAATATAAGATTTAGAGTATGTAAATATTACTAATCGTCTACAAATAGAAAAACAATAAATTTGTAGAATATCATCAACGCAATCTCCATCTTTACAATTTAGAAAATCCATTTTCAAATTATAATATAAAAATTAGTTGGTAATTTAATGAACCTCACCAAAAATTAAGTCGGAAGCACTTTTTAAAAATTAGAAAATGATAATCAAGTTTTCCCTTAAATTCTGTTTGTTTTATTTTTTTCCACGTTAACTGAGAAATAGTTAAAATTAATTACAATTTACAAAATATATATAAATACACAATCTGACTGTTAAATAGAGATAGAAAAACACATTCATTTGATTTAAACAAATGATAAGATTTAAATTGTTATTGTAACTGAAAAATCAATTCATGTAATAATGTTTGTATCGATTATTAAAAACACTTATCTATGCATATCCGAAAATCATTTTTCAAATTATAATAAAAAATTAGTCAATAAGTTTTAATATTATATTATTTATATTATATATTACATAATATTAAAGTATTTATATTATATTTTATAATAATAATAATTATTATTATTTATATTTACGCAGAGTGAACAAGAAAATATAATTAAATCAAATGACAAAATTTTAATATTTTATAATATTAATATTTAATTAATTTAATTAATTAATTGGCCAACTTCAAGTAATTAATAAAAAGTATTTTAATATGAATAATCAGTATTCCAATACAATTTAATTAAGATGAGCTTTCTAATGTTTTAATTTTTTATGATACTTGTGTTAAAATGAATAATACTCCTATTAAGAATTAACATTTTCAAAAAAAAATGTACATCTTTCATAACAAGATAAATTCACTTGAAAACACAAAAACAGATGAAGTTATGTGTTCCAAGGTCTTAGTTTATACCCGTTGAGAAATTTAAATAAGTTGTGTTTTCAAAAAAAATTAAACATCAATGCACGTGAACTATTGGCAATAATGTAATAGTTTTCCAAAAGTGGATTTATTTTCCCCACAAATTTTTTATACTTCTTATAGTGAGTTTAAATAGGTTGCAGTTTTTTTAAAAAAAATATCAATACACGAAAAACATATAATTTTGTTATATTATCAAAGGATCTGATTTATTGATTAAAAATAATAAGTCGATTAAACTAATAAACTAGATATGATAATTTTAAAATTAAATACATATGATTCAAAGCACGCCTCAATTCGACGACAAACGTAGTTTTGAAAGAAGTGTTTCAAAATTTGGATTAGTTATATTGTTTTTTTTTTTTTTAATATCAATGTGTAATCAAATGTTATTTATATGAATGTAATAAATAAACAATATACTCTTAGAATATTTTAAAAAATCACTATCATGAAAAACAAGTGTCGTGTATCGCACGGGTGATATACTAGTACTAATTAAAATAGTTAAAATATACCTAAAATAATCTCTATTTTAGAGAGTCAATCATTAAAATTATATTTCAAAAGATTATTTAAATTAACTTTTTATAATAAGAAGTGGAATATGGAGAGCCGAACACACTATTTATAATTAAATATATTTAAATAATTTCAATTTTCAATACTCATATGTTAACTAAATTAAATAGTTTATACAAAATAAAATAGAGAAAAATTATATAATAATTAAGAAGGAAGCATGTCAAAATAAATATAGGAAAAATAATAAATATTTATTGAGAGAAGTAAAATGAAATGTTAAAAATAAAGATATTGTTGTAGTACTTTATAAATTTTACTCTAAATTTATAGATACTCTTCAAAATATAAAAGATGTTTATAAGTAGTGAATCTCTTATAAATCATCTTACAACTTATTAGAAGAGGTCACGATTGTTTCAATTAATAATTGAGAAGTCGCAGTAGATTAATTACAAAGCCCACATAATACTCCCTCCGTCCCACAAAGATAGACTCGTTTTCCTTATTTATCTGTCCCAAATTATAGACCACTTACTTTATAGAGGGTGTATTAAATTTTTTATTTTCCTAATATACCCTTATTTAATTTACATTGTTATCAACCCAAAACAAATATTTAAATTTATTAGATTCATGAATGACTAATATTAAACGGGGGTATAATAGGAAAAATATGTGAAAAATTTATAATTTCAATTACATTAAATATGTTTTCTTAATCTGTGTGAAAAAAGAAATGAGTCTATCTTTGTGGGACGGAGGGAGTATAATATAAAAAAGCTCACATTATATGATAGTTGAAAAGTCACATAAGATGAATAAAAAATCACAAATACTTACAACAAAGATCACATTATATGAATAGAAGTCATAATATAGACAACTAATTATGTTTAGATTGCGTTGCAACGATAGGGGTTTCCTTCATATTCAATTATGGAAGAAAAGATTTAGTAAAGAAATCGGGGTTTTCGCCCCCCGGGGCACAGCCAAGTTGGCAAAGGATGGGCATTGCGGGGCTCGCAACCTCAGGGTGGGGAGTTCGATTCCTGGATGGAGCTGCTGAGTGATGTAATACTCAATTATGGGTGGAGCAGCTTGGTGATGTAATATCCATGGAGAAAGGCTCCGTTGGGGCCAGAAGTATAAAGGGTGTACGAACCCTGGTCAACTTGGGCATATACCGCGATTTACTTCCACCCATCACTGAGGGGTCGGGGATGGGTGGTCCAGGACATAGTCTGGTGTAACTGGGATACCTGGATATCAAAAAAAAAAAAAAAAAAAAGAAATCGGGGTTTTCAAACCTTTTCTAGCATAAAATAGTGAGGAAAAATCTTATATTGTTTAAGCGATTTTACTTTTTTCCAAAGTCCACTTTTTAATGGTAATGATAAATAACAACTAATTAATTTGAATTTTTTTGTTGTTTAAGTCTTCTTTTTAGTAATGATATGGCTAGACATATAGATCGAGCTTTAAGCTTCTTGGGCGAAGACAAAGCGCGGAAAAACATTTCTTTTTGTTTTCAATGTTAAAAAAAAGAATGAAAAATAAATTCAAAACAAAAAACGTGCACCTAAGGACAACTAGGGCTACTAGACGCACCTAATCGCGCTTTTTGATTAAAAATCACTATCAACTGCTTAATTACGCGCTTATGACCTAAGACGTAAAAGCAGCGTTTCACACCTAGATGACACACTTCCTAGAACACACGCTCAAAATTAATAAATAATTCTAATATACATATATTCATTAATACGTATTCATATATAATGGTCTTTGACACTTAACAATATAATCTAATATTTAAACACCAAATCTAACCAATTCAATTCGGTCTAATTTTTGTTTTATTCCTTCGTGGCGAACCAATAAATTCGCAAAAAAGAAGTCAAATAGATCCATATCGATCGATCAGATTCAGTTCTTGCAAGAACTGGACTAAATGGAACCTCCACACATGGATTGAATTTGGGATTTTTGTCACAACCAAATCTATCGTAAAATCATGAATAAAAGAGACTCAAAATGCATCATGAATATCGGTTTAAGTTGCAAAGAACACTTCTGTATCATCAAGTAACGAGCTAGGCTAGAAGATACGACTTCCGAAGAAGAATATTATTATGCATTTCACATAATTTACAAGCCAAGAAATCGAGTCAAACAACATCCTATAAAATAAAATGACAAGTTTTTAAACACAAAGAAGGGAAACTAACACAATGCTCAGCGTTGGAAGTTTAGCAGCAGCCTTTCCTGTTCAAATCATAAACCTACAAGGAGGAGAAAAAACCCTAAAGTTAAGGACGGATTCAAATGGGAGCTAACAAATTTTTTAGGCCGAACTAATATATGATAAAAAGAAAATTTGCATAAATTTTTTTTTTCCTATACCAAAAACAAAAAAAAGGTTTTTGGGCCAATAGGAGCTCTAGCACAGGGAACCCCTGTATCCGCCCCTGGATAAAGTTGATAGATCGAATTATGTATAGTGATCAAGTCAAGATGGTATAGCTATTGCCATGTCATGTGGCTCTTCTAAAATATTATGCATTTCGGATTATGTATGCAATTTTACTGTACAAGCTAAAAGAAAGAAGTCGTAGACCAAAAACGAAGGGAAATCCTTCTGAATTGGTCAACTTGCTCGGGTGCGAATGGAATGTATCTAGAGCATGTTCACCTAAGCTTAAAAGTAACTTTTTTCCCCAAACAATTTTAATGTTTTTAAATCTTACTTTTTATTTTGGATTTTTGGGTACAAAATATTACTTTTTTGACTGTAAGTATAACGATCGCGGACTTTCCTCTATAGGCCTTTCGTTTAGGGGCTATTCCGTGTGCCGTTAACTTACGTATTATCCACTGAAGGTTGGGCTTTAAACTGGATTTTTTTCGCGTCCCAGCGATTCGAACCTCCACCCTCAGCATTCCACTTAAGTTTCTCTTAAAGGAGGAGGTCAAGGGTTCGAATCGGGACGCAAAAGAAATCCAATTTGGAGTCCAACATCCAGTGGACAATACATAAGTTAACAGCACACGGAATAGCCCCTGGGCGAAAGGCCTGTAGGAAAAAGGCCGTGGTCGTTACAGCAAGACAAGAACGTGTTGTCTGCATGATATTCATGCTTGAAATAACAATACCATTATTTACTCAAAATCACGTCCTGAAGAATGTTGTTTATTTCATTGATGGAAGCTCTCGCTAAATTTGCAAGAATGACCTACCTCAAGAAATGTCACATTGTAATTTTGGATCTATAGTTTTCAATATAACATTGGCCACCTGACAAACACGAAAATCAGAAGCCTTCCACTACCATCCAAAACTATTCATGAGATTAATCTGAAAGATGCAACGGCCTGGAAAAATCAAGAAAATTCTCGTCAGAAAATGAAATGACTACCTCTACGTCACAAATAGAAACTAAGAAACTTGTTTATATAAATGAATTGTTCGATGTACTACACGAGATCCAGTCTTTATTGAAGATTTGCAGTATGTCAAACTTCAACAAACAAGAAAAGTTGTTAATATGAAAAAGGATTAACACCTATAATTGTTCTACAATTATACAAATTCTGTCCGCGGTATATGCACAAAAGTTAAATTATTTTGGTTTTGGAGTGAGTGTATTACTATCAAATTAGTCACGGATTCAAAAATTATAAACTTTTTTTCCTAGTTGCAGTTAAGCGTATTTAGAGATGGCAAAGGGCCGAGTCGGGCCGGCTTGGCCCGTGTAAAAAAGGTGGGTTCGGACCGTCCCGTGGTCCGCGGGCCATATGGGCCGAGCCACAGACCCACGTGAAATTCAAATTTTTTTTCCTCTTTTTTTTGTAAAGTTTAAAAAAATAAAAAATAAGTATGGAAATATAATTGTCAATTGCAATTTTTGGTCCCCAACTTAAAGCTAGGGACCAATTTGGTCCCATTTGGACCACGGACCACGTGCCAAGTCCGTGGTGCACGGACTAGTCCACGGGCCGGCCCGTGTGTCATTTTACGGCCCGGCCTGGGTCCGTCATTCGATGGACTGGGCCGACCGTATGCCATCTCAAGCGTATTGCTATAAGGTTTCAGGTTAGATGCTTTAATATGGTATCATAGTTGGCTTTAAAACTTACTGGACACGACTCTTTTCAACTGTGCCTATGTTGTAATTTATTCTTGTTTTTAGTTGCAACATGTTCCATTCACCGAAGATGAAGTTTAGAACGTAACAAATAAATGTACAAGAGAAAGAGTACAAAATATGTCTTTAATCTTACTTTCTACAAATGTCTGTTATAGCTTCCAGCATACATCCACCTATGACAATAATATAAGAGAACATATGGTTTGGTTTACCTTTGCAATTATGGGACCAAATTTTTCTGCCTCTTCGTCAAGAAACTGCAGTGCACAGAAAAGTTCGCAGAAGGAAATTTAATTTGTCGACCATAATGAAGATGGTTAACGTATGATAAGAGATTGTATATCTACACTAAAGGGGTGAAATGCTCTAAATTTTATTTCTTAAATCATTGAATAGGCAAGACCAACCTGTCCAGTGAGAGTATACAACCTGTTGTAAAAACCATTGTCTGCTATCCCGAGCACTGAAAACAAATGTCTACAACTCTCGCCAGGATTTTTCAGCGTGTACTCAATGTAGTACAACCCTAACCATTGGAAAATTAATATCAATATGAAGCTAGTAACAGACTACTATCAAAGTATATGTCCATAGATTGCAACAAATCAGTAAACTTTGTAGCATTGATATCCAACTTCAATCTCAAAAACCAAGTTTTTACAACTATAACAATCATATCATTTGCTGACCATGCCATCTACCGAGGCTTGGCATCCATTTCTTTTCAGCCATCAAAAACAAAGTTCATCATCAGCTGATCAAATTAAGAGTAAAATATGGTTTTTCAAATTGAAAATATTGTTATACTGATTACCCTAATATCTGTGCTTATAAATGATAAATCACACGATTGTAAGAGAGAGAGAACAATCACTACCATTAGCGGCTTTGGAATCTACGAGTTTTGCTGCAACACCTGGGGGCCTCTGCCAGCTTCTGTCTAATCCACCAATCTGTAATATGAAGTGAGTACTTAAAACTTAAAAGAATTAATATAATAAAAACAATGAAAAACTGGTTCTAGAAAAATTCGTATTTGTTTCTATGATGGGTGAGGGTGAGGGCTTACGGGAGCGAATTTGTTTTAACAAGAAATGAGAGAAGCTAGAGATTAGTAAACATACCAGATTCTCGGCAAATGCATCGACTTTGCCAAAAGATTCCAATCTGGTGAAATCGGCACCAAGGCTAGTGATGGCTATGCTGACTGGAGCAATTAAGAAACTACTTCAGAATCTATGACATATACTGCTCAAGCAATGCATCTGCCAGAGTCCCAAATTATACCATTTGAATTAGAAGTATCTTGTGGGTAAAATGCAATCAGTGACCTTACTCCATCCCCTTCTCCTGTTCCCACTTGCCAATCTGCACATTAAGTCCTTGTTATCAAACTAACAAATGTTGAGTTGTGTGAATCCTAATCGTACTTTACACCCTTTTTTTTTTTTTTTTTTAATATATTTATTATAGGGGTATATAGGGCATTCATACATTTATTAGGTGGTCGCTCTAATATCCCTACTATTTAAAGGATTTATTGGGGGCCGTTTTTTGAGAGAGATATACAGACTAAAAGGTGTGAGATCACTATTGTAATTTCTCATTCATCATGATAGTGAAAAATTTTCAACAGAGAGCAAACATAACTTTCACATTGAAGGTGGATAACTAAAACCTGCGCGAACAGTCGTGTATTTTTTTTATTTCGTTTTGGTTAAAATTGCTCTTGTGATGGGGATTAGGTCTTAATCCATAACGAGAAACTCATCTCTGGTTCTCTTAGCCAAAGAAAGTGTATGCAGTAAATCATAAGAAAATTAGCATAACAAAAAGAATCAATGTAACAATCTAGAATAGTCCAGCTTAAGTGGTGGCTTAAGACCAAACAACAACCGATTCTTTCCTCATTCCTTTGGGACAAACTAACCATCCTTAGAACCAAACACCACCAACCCCCCAATATCCCTTTTCAGCAAAAGACCCAAAAGATAAAAAAAAAAAAAAATAACAAATGGGATCAAATAGACTGCACAAGAATGCCAAACAAACTAAAAGCAACTAGTGCCAACCTTTTATTCAAATGCAAATCCATTTGGAAGTTCTCTCAACTGTCAAGCCAGGTTCATTGAGTAAACATTCGAATAAAAAATCCTCCATCGCAAAAAAATGACTAGAAAGTTTGCTTGGAGTAAACAGCAGAAGTGGGCTAGTATGAAAAAGTAAATTCTTCGGGCTAATGACTAGTTACCATCTCATGCTAATTATTGTCACAAATTGGTAAATATACATTCTTCTTTACGAAGAGTAATTTGTTGGGCCAAAACCAAAGATTATAAAACTCACCTTGAGGAATCGTGATCTTAAACTTGTTCACTTCATCAGTATATACACGAAAATCTTCCACCAATTCTAGACCTCAAGCAAAATCAAAACACTTTTAGGCCAAGAACATAATATCAGTGCACAAAAATTGACCATAAATTCATAGACTGGGAAAAGCAAAGCAAGAAAAATAGCTAACCATTGCCAGCCAATGCAACTGAAGTTAATGCAGGAAGAGAAATTACAGCAGAGACTGCCTGAAAAAATAGCTCTCTCCTTTTCGTCCCAAATTCTTTTCTAGCGCACACACTATCAAGATTCAAGAAACAAAAGGGAGTTATTCTGTGAAGAATTTTGTTAATTGAAATTGAAGAATTACCTCGGCGGGTACTTGCTATCACGTTCATTGTTCTTGCAGCAAACAATGTTGAAATTCCTACTTTTCCAGAGGCCTTCAATATACAAAGAAAAATTCAGAGTCAATTGTGTGTTTTAACAAAAATAATACGAAAAAAGGGTAAAAGAAAGAGGGGCTGACATGATTGTAGAGAGTGAGAGAAGTGATGAAGATGGGAATTGAAATGCAAAGAAGAAACAAGGGCCATTTCTCTTTTTCTTTTTCGTTTTATTTTTCTTTGCTTTCTTGAATTTGCTGTACACCAGTCACCAGTTGGGAAAATCCGAAACCGAGGAAAATTGCCTCTATTTGCGGCTGGATAATTGGGAAAATATTATACCGATGGTCACTAAAATTTGTACTAAATTTTAGACTGATCATAACTTTCTAACGCGGTAAATGCAAATGGGACGAGGACAGAGATCATTGTCCTATCTCTAAATTCTCTAAACTCGCTTCAAATATTTTTATTTTATTTTACTTTTATGTCTTAAAATTTAAATCGTATGTAAAAAAAAAAAATATTAAAAAAAAAATAATTAATTAATTAAACGAAACGGTAAATGAAGATTTTTCTATACCTGTCCCCGTCCTCCACCCCAAAAATCTCTAACGAGGTAGGAATGATAATGGCCGTCCCGCCTCCATTACCATCCCTGTGTGTACCAAACAATATTATTTATTATGCCATGTATGACGAAATGTTTAAAAAAATGCGTGTGTTTAAAATGAAATGATTTAAGCTAAAAAAACAATTTATTCATATGAATGACTTAAAACATTTCATCCACAATTTCTCATCTTCAACCTTAACCCTATCATGATTTCATCTTCAAACATAACACTAACCCTAAAGTATAGATGGCAATGGGGCAGAGGGGGGATCGGGGTTGCCATTACTATCCCTGCCTCGCCGAAGATTTTTGGATGCGGGTGGGGGAGGGGATAAAAAAAATTCCTATGTACCGCACTGTTTAATTAATTAATTAATTCTTAATATTAATTTTAATTTTTTAAAATACAATTTAAACTTTAAAGCATAAAAATAAAATAAAATAAAAAGATTCGAAGTTGGTTCGAAAAAATCGAGGCGGAGGCCATCAACTCCGTCCCCGTCCAAGTCCAAGTCCCATTCCCTATCCTCATTTTCTAACATGACGGGGTATTTTCTCATCTCTATCCTAAAGTAAATGAAGTTAAATATGGGAAAATGGTGAAAATTTTAACCTTGGAAGACCATCTCAAGGTGAGTACGATTATTTTTTGGTTTATTTGAAAATGAGGAATTGGAGATGAAATATTTTTAAGTCATTTGCGTGAATAAATTATTGTTTTAGCTTAAATCATTTCACTTCGCATGCAAGCTTTATTTTAACTACGATTTTGTCTTATTGGTAGTGATCTTCTCCACACCGTTTGTCTTATTTGGTATAATAAATAGCATCGTTTTATATGAAGTGACACTTAACAGCATTAAGTAGAATTTGAAGTCAATGTTTTTAACCATCTGATTATTAGATCATCTCCAATGCACTTAGTCTATTACTTCTTAGACGTACCACATAAGCACAAATAGACGAAATTATAAAATATCATATTCAATGCATGCTGATGAGGACTCCGTTTAACTGATGTGACACACTAAAAAATAGACTCAGTCTAAATTTAGACAGACTTCTAGACGGAGTGACTCGACAAATTTAATTAAACTCGGTATTTTAATAAAAAAAAAAGTCGGACGAGGGAAATAAAAATTGAACAACCGCCAATTTAAAAAAATAATAATAATGTCATATAAGCGGTAATATTAGTTTTAGACGAAATTCATTGGAGATGAATTTTTAATTTGACCGTCTATTAAATAGAGGTAGTACCACATAGGCTGAAAGTTTGTTTATTTTACCTGCCACATAGATTACAATAGACGAAGTGTATTAGAGATGCTCTTAGTGCAATCGTGTAAACTAATGATAACTATTGTAAGAAAATTAATAATTATTTAAAATTTATTACAAACTTAAGTGATCATTGATATATAATTAAGGGTTAATTACACTAATGGTCCCATTCTTTCATGTTTGTAACAATTTTATTCTCATTTAATTTTTTTCAGAAGATATCATCCATATCCTTTCATTTATTCGCACAGATGGTCCCCCAAATGACCATTTTAACAATTTTATGACAATTTTACCCATGACTTAAATATATTTAAATGATAGAAAAAAAAAATACAATAGAAAAATTGCAATTGGACCCCTAACATTTTCAAAAATACAAATAAATCTTAAACCTTTTATATTATTCAAAATAATTAAAAATAAAATAAAAAAACCCCACCCCACGAAACCCACCCCACCCCACCCCACCCCACCCCACCCCACCCCACGAAACCCAAGTGACGTGTTGTTAGAGCAAACACCGAGGTTAATAGCCGAGTCGAAAAGGCATGTATTATATGTAGGTGGCGGGTGTTTAAATTCAAGTGAGGAGTTGAGGATATTTGTCAAGCTAACGGGGATTCTAGTTGCGAATACTGTGATGGGTATGGGTTCTTATCCTTGCGGAGATGAGGACTTCTCGTTGCAAATGCTTGGAATGCATAGGACTGTTTACGCAAATTATGCAGTGGACAAGAGCGATCTGTTGCTTGCTTTTGGGGTTTGGTTTGATGATCGTGTGACTGGGAAATTTGAGGCATTTGTTAGCTGAGCAAAGATTGTGCACATTGATATTGATTTTGCTGAGATTGGAAAGAATAAGATACCATATTTGTCCATTTGTGCATATATGAGGGTCTGAATTCGATATTGGAGGAGAAAGGAAGAGAATGGAAGGGAAGGTGGGGATGGATTTTTCGGCCTGGAGGCAGGAGCTAAAGGAGCAGAAGACGAACTATCCATTGAGTTATAAGACATTTGAAGACATTGGCGGATCCAGTGTGTGGGCAGTGGGGTCAGCTGCCCTTACTGCCCAAGTTATTTTGTTTTTGTTTTTGTTTTATAAGTTATTTTGAATGGATTAGGGATGAGGGAAGAGAACTATTTATAGAAGATGAAGGATGAGGGATGGGAACTGTTACTCAATGAACTTTCTTCTTTTTGTGAGAAGTATAATATTGTTATTCTAAACATGGATGATGTTTATGTTCTTCCAGGGAGATCATGGCGTAATGCCGAAAATCATACTAATTTGCATCATTATAGAGTTGAACTATTTTATTGGGTGATAGACAAACAACTTCACGAGCTCAACAATCGTTTCACATAGACAAACACCGAGTTATTTCTTTGTGTGACATGTTTGAATCCAAGTAATTCTTTCTATGCTTTTGATAAGGATTAGTTGCTCCGTCTTGCTCAGTTTTATTCATTAGAATTTTTTGAAGTTGATCTTATGGTGCTTAACAATCAGTTGAAGACTTATATAATGGATATGCGGTCTGCTTATGAATTTTCAGAAGTTAATGGAATTGGTGGTCTTGCAAAGACATTAGTTCAGACAAAAAAAAAATGTTATATATCCATTGGTGTATATACTTGTGAAGTTAGCTTTATATTGCCTGTTGCAACTACAACTGTCGAAAAGGCATTCTCAGCAATGAAAATAGTTAAGAATCATTTGTTCAGTCGAATGGGTGATTAATGGATAAATGATTATTTGGTTACATATATTGAGAATGAGACATTTGATACTGTTGATAATGAAAAAATCATCTAGAAGTTTCAGAATATGAAGACTCGGTGAGAGCAACTATAATGACATAAATGTAAGTAAGTACTTTAATTTACACTTTTTGTGTTACAATAATTTTTTTATTTTTGGAAAACTTATGTTAGAATTTGAAATTTTTGTAGAAACAACTTAATGTTGTTTGAGTTTGAATATTAACGCTATCTTAAAGTACTTTTTTTAGCAATAATATTTTTGACATTTTAAATTTAATTTATATTATCGCTTTATTCGCCCCCATAGTACAAAATTCCTGCCTCCGCCCCTGTTTGAAGATGCTATTCCTCCTCAGTATACAAATCAAGCTTGGATTTCAGGGATCGAGACGAAGCTCCCATGGAAGGAGAACTTCTTTGTAAGGATGTTAAGTAATCTAGACAGCTCTAACTGTGTTTTTACGGGATCCAGGAGACTAATTCCAAAGGGGTTGGGGAAGATGAGGTGGGTTTTGGTTTTATTTATTTATTTTTAATTATTTTGAATAATATAAAATGTTTAGGATTTATTTGTACTTATGAAAAGGTTAGGGGTCAAATTGTAATTTTTCTATTGTATTTTCTTTTTTCTATCATTTGTATTTGTTTAAGTCAGGGGCAAAATTGTCAAAGAATTGTCAAAATAGTCATTTGGGGACCATATATGAGAATAAATGAAAGGATGGAAATGATATCTGCTAAAAAAATTGAATGAGAATGAAATCGTTATAAACTCGAAAGAATGGAGACCATTAGTATAATTAATTATATAGTTAACTCTTGCCCTTCTTCATAGTGATGTCAAAATGGGTTTTTTTTCACAAGTGGTCTCTAACCTATGACCTATATGCACAGTTAGTCCCAATAATTAAGGATGGCAAAAAAACCCGTCAACCTGGACTCGCCCGACCCGACTATTTCGGTAATAGGGGTGGGTCCGGGCCAACCCATCCCTGCCCCACGAGCCGCCACTTTAATTTTTTATATTTTTTTAGAAAAATCCTAAAATAGAATTACAATTTACAAATCACTTTTTTTTTAAAAAAAAAAACTAGGTTGAATAAGAATCGAACCTAGGTTGAAGTTATGAAACTATAACTCTTAACTACTACACCACAACCTCAATCTTGTATTTTTTTTTTTTATTTCTTACATATATATATAAAATTTCTATTCTTTTTTTAATTATTTTTTTTCTGTTAAAAAAAAATTTAACCGGGGCGGTTGACGGGTCAAAGCCTTGCTTCGCCCCGTGATTTCGCAGGTCGTGGGGCGGGGTAAAAAATTCGCGGGACTGGGCAAGGCAGACCCGCCCAATGGTTTCATTCTTGGCACACCTATTGATTTTGTGTGAAAAAAGTCAAAAAATTTTTATTCAAAGGAAAGTAATAAAAATAAAATAAACCTTTCCCTACCAAACTAGCTAGTGGACCCTACCCCAACCTCGGTAGTTGGTACCCAAGATTCGTTCCTCAAGCATTGGCCAACGTTTCTCTCTTCCTCTTTTGAATTTTCTCAAACCTCCTTCAAGCCTATTAATGAATTATAAAACATCAGGAACAATCAGGTGATAGCTACAGTCATGAGTTCCAATCCACGCACTCTGATGGTCAATCCATTCACAAGATAGTCCAAATCAAGCAATATATGAGATTTTTGGACACTATAGAAATGCAACTCAACGATTGACAAGATAACATTTTATGCAAATTACTCACATAAAAGTTAGCCCCAATTTCCTAAACATTGACAAGAATACTACCAAGAGAGCAAAACCTCAACACACGCTGCACACCTTCTATGCAAATCTTAACCAACTCACATGCATAAATCACAACACAAGACACATGATGTTATGTGATCAATTATGGCTAGCCTAACTTTCTTACCGTTGGCCTTACCTCTGACCATGCCTTTTTGAAACTCCACAATGATTTCTTTATTGGAATTCATAGGAAACGGCAAGTGAACCATGATAATAGTTGATGATACATATTTTTCTCCTCCTCCGAGCATGGCGGCAACAGTTATGGAGACCTACAAAAGATAGCGGGGCTTCTTTCTTCCGTGTCCACTCTAGTGTGATAATCAGTATATGTTTAAAACCATATATGCAGAATTGCAATGCAGAGAAAATAGAGTTGGTTTTTACTTGGGGAGTTAGCCTCTATTGATAGGAGTGACTTGCAGTTACGACCTTTAATGGTCTTTAATGACATGTGTCTTTTCATCTCTCTCATTACTAAGAGTTAATGAGGGACGTTACATTTTTTCGATCTCCAGTGGTAACTGTCATTCTGTGAGTCGCCTGTCTGGCTAACCCAACGACAGTTGGTTTATTGCTATCCACCCATCAGAGGCGAGCTATAAGACCATTAGGGAGGGCGAGCCGGTGAGGTGGACGTGCCACTATTGACAGATAACATATAACAGCTATCATCATAACATATAACAGGTGTCATTTTTTCTATCATCATAGCAACTGTCATCATAACATATAGCATTTGTCATTGTTTTTATCACCAATAGTGTTGGGGTTGACTCACAACTCTAATGAAGTTAGGGACCAAATTATATTAGGAGCCTTTTTTCAGTAAACAATTAAACAATCTCAACAAAAGACGTGTGCACAGAAAGAGAGTTTTCGATGGCCAAAATAAAAATAAGAAGAAAATGACTCCAAGGACAATTAAGAAGAGGACTTTTGTTGCAATTAGAAAAGGAAAACTTACCATATAGTTGTGTTGAGGGACTTTTTTCCAAAGTAATACTATTAGAAGTGTGTTTTACAAACATGTTTTTGAGTCTAAGGCAAATTCAAACTTCTGATGTTTAAGTGTTTCCCACGTAGATTCTTGGCATTGGCTTAATTAGTGTAAAAAGGATTGTGCTTTCTCTATGGATTCAAATCCAATGGCTGAGAGTATTCTCCGCGTGTTGAAAGTATCTGGTTAGTCCTTTCATTTCTTTAGTTGAGTCCACTGAAAAGTTCTTCTCTCTTTTTGGCCATTTTCGCCTGGTTATTCTTCCTACTCTTCTTTTTCTTCTTTTTCTTTTGTGATCAGAATAAGAGTGTACATAGACAAGGTTGAATGTCCTTATCTTGTGTGAACAGTAACTTTTTGGGATTAAGATTTGGTGTTCATCTCTGTCGATGAACAGTAACTTTGATAGGATAGATTTGAGTTACAGGGGTTAATTTTGTCTTAGATCTTTAATAGAAAATGTTGTTCTAGTGATCAATGTGAGACTTATGTTTATCCTTGGCATGTGCAGTGATCCAATCTGGTTGAGTAATCTGAGCCCTAAAACTTCGGTGGTTTATATTTCGGTTGTAATCTTCATTAAGTCATCATTCTTGATTGACAGTGAAGCTGTATTAGGATTTCTATTATATTTCCTAACAAAGTGGTATCAGAGCCACTATTGAAGTTTCTTGAGGGTGGATATTTGGGTATACTGATACAGATCTATCAAATTAATGATAGATATGTTGATACAAAATCCAAAAATACTCATTTGGATCTGAAAGTTCTCAGTTCATAGTAAAACTGGTAAGAGTAAGGTATCTAATTCTCTAGTGATTTATCCAAGTACTGAAGATCTAAATACTGTTCTGACAACAGTATTATGGTAAGATGCTTCAATCTCAGTTTAGATAGTGAACGTCTTGGATTCGTTAAATGAAATAGCTTCCTATCATAATAAATGCATAAGAATAACTGTTGAAATATTTTAGTAACTGAATATAATACATCTGTCTGTGATATGCACGAACGTATATAGGACATGTGTAACTGCAAATAATGAATGAACTAAATAGTTATTATTTGCTAATTCTGTTAGAGGGCATGAAGTTTGTATCATATTTCTTCTAGAAAAATTCTTGTATATCTGCAATTTGTGTTAAAATCTTTGTCATCTAAAATCTGTGATTTCTGTTTCTTGAAAACCATTTTTTGTTGAACATTCTCTGATCTTGAAAAAGATCAGTCAATGTTGTCCAGAGAAATCACTCATTTTTTAGAATCTGGTATGAGTTCGAGGGTCGAGTTTTAAATATTCGATAGAAATGGTGATTACTCAATATGGAAACAAAAAATGAGAACAATTCTGGTTCAACAAAGAGTCTCAAAGGCTCTGGATGACCCATAAGATCCTGATGAATTAAAAGAAAAATCCATTGAAATTGTTGATATGAATGAAATTGCATATAGTTCTATAATTTTGTATTTATCTGATAATATAGTTAGGCAAGTTGATGATTCTAAAACTGCTAGAGATTTTTGGTCTGCTTTAGATGCTCTGTTTTTAACTAAAACTTTGCCTAACAAAATTTATTTTCTTGAGAAGCTGTTCAGTTTTAAAATAGATACCAGTAAAGATTTGGAAGCAAATTTAAGTGATTTCAGTATAATGGTAAAAAGTTTATCCCATAATGGAAAAGATTTATCTGATGAAGATCTTGCTGTAATTCTCCTAAATTCCCATCTGATTCTTGTAAAGAAGTTAAGAATGCTATAAAATATGCTAGGGATATCCTAACTCAGGCAATTGTAATAGATACTTTAAGGTCAAGAGATCTTGAAGTTAGAAAAGAGTTTAGGACTGGGGCAAGAGAGGAGAGTCATTTTGTGAGATGTTGGATTGAGAAGAGGGATGGAAATAATAATCATAAGAAAGGTAAAAGTAAGTCTAAGGGTAGATCAAAGTTTAGAGACAAAAGTAACAAGAAATGTTACCACTGTGGCAAGCTAGGTCATTTTAAAAGGGATTTTTATGATTTTAAAAGAAAACAGAAAGATCAGCCTATAGAACATCAAAACAATGCTGCCCTAGAAAATGAAATAGACAGTTTGTATGTCATGACTGTCTCTTAACATAACCAGAGCCAAGAGTGGATTTTTGACTCTGGTTTTACCTTCTATATGAGTCATGTCAAAGCCTGGTTTAATGATTATAAAGATATTAAACCAAGAAAGGTTTATATGGGAGATAATAACACTTAGGTTGTTGAGGGATTATGAAATATTGCCATTAAATTGCATGAGGGAATGGTTAGGATAATACATAATGTAAGGTATGTTCCTAATCTGAAAAGAAACATAATCATTGTAGGAGTGTTAGAAGATGAGGGGTACTGGTTCAAGTCTGAGGGTAGTGTGTTGAAAATTATTAAATGATCTATGGTAGTAA
The DNA here is from genome assembly GCA_030279155.1 of Forsythia viridissima. Classification (NCBI taxonomy): domain Eukaryota; kingdom Viridiplantae; phylum Streptophyta; class Magnoliopsida; order Lamiales; family Oleaceae; genus Forsythia; species Forsythia viridissima. Next base: position 15,870,171 of record CM059036.1, read on the forward strand.
TGAAAGGGCCAAAGAAAAATGGCCTGTATTACCTTCAAGGAGAAGCCCAAGTTGCTGATAGTTCTGGTTCTTTCTCGGTTAATGAAGATAGAACAGAATTGTGGCACAAAAGGCTTGGGCGCATGGGAAACAAAGGACTGAAATTCTTAAGTGATCAGCAACTATTATGTAAAGATCATGTCACATCCCTGTCCTTTTGTGAGACTTGTGTCTTAGGTAAATCCACAAACTTAGTTTTGGTAAATGAGTTTACAATTCTGTTAGTCCCTTAGATTACATCCATGTTGACCTTTGAGGTCCTGAAAAGCATCCCACACATTGAGGAAATAGGTATTTCCTATCCTTAGTTGATGACCATTCTAGGAAGGTGTGGATTTTTTTTCTCAAAAACTAAGGATGAAGCCTTTAAGAATTTCAGAAGTTGGGTGACTTTAGTTGAAAATCAGAAAGAAACAAAAGTTAAAACTTTAAGAACTGATAATGGGCTTGAGTTTTGTAACCTAGAGTTTGACACTTACTGTAAAGAAAGATGAATACAATGGCACAGGACTGTGAGGTATACACCTCAGCAAAATGGGGTTGCTGAAAGGTTAAATAGAACCATAATGGATAAGGTCAGATGTATGCTGATAAGCTCTGGCCTTTCTAAAGGGTTTTGGGGTGAAGCTGCTTGCACTGCAGTTTACCTAATAAACAGATCTCTTTCCATTGCTATCAACTTCAAAACACTTGAAGAGCTTTAGGGTGGAAAGCCACCTAACATTTTTCATTTAATGATCTTTGGTTGTGCTGCATATGTACACCAAAGTGAAGAAAAGTTAGATGCTAGGGCATCTAAGTGTGTTATGTTAGGTTACCCTTTAGGTATAAAGGGTTACAGGTTATGGGTGAGTGGTGAAAGGGGTATAAAGATTATTAACAGTAGGGATATAGTCTTTAATGAACTTGAAATGCCAAGTTTAAAGGCTAAGGATCAAGTTGATGTTAAATATAATAAGTCTCAAGCTGATAAGCTTTATTATTGAGTTAAAACACAAACAACTTGATCAGAACACAACTGTTAATAATCAAAATGAAATATAACCCATTGAATTTAGTGATCTAAATACAGATAGCACCACTGAAGCTCCTCAAACTCCAACAATAGAACCTCAAACTGAAGTAATTGAACCTGGAGTTAGTCAAGATTATCAATTGGTTATGGATAGAGAAAGAAGACAGGTAAAACCTAATCCCAAGTATCAATCTTTCAACCTAATTGAGTATGCCTTAGTTTCAGGTGAAGCTATTGACTGTCATGAACCATTCAATTATGAAGAAATTGTTAGTTGCCCTAAGTCTAAGGAGTTGAAAGAGGCAATGAGAGACGAAATGCACTCTTTAATAAAGAATGAAACTTGGAAGTTAGTTGCTTGTCCTCCTAAACAAAGAATAATCCAGTGCAAATGGTTACTCAAACTTAAGAAAGGCAGTAGTGCTAATGATCGTCCTAGATATAAGGCTAGACTAGTGGCTAAAGGGTTCATCCAAAGGGAAAGAATAGATTACAATGAAGTCTTCTCTCCTGTTATTAAGTACAAAACAATAAGACTTGTTCTTGTTCTAGTTGTCCAATTTAATTGAGAACTAGAATATAAAAACTGCTTTCCTTCATGGTGAGTTAGAAGAAGTAATCTATATGTCTAAGCCCTTAGGATTTGAAGCAAAAGGGAAATCTGATCATGTGTGCCTCATTAAGAAATCTCTCTTTGGCCTCAAGCAACCCCCGAGACAATGGTACAAAAGATTTGATACTTTTGTGTTAAAAATTAACTATAAAAGAAGTGATTTTGATGCATGTCTCTATTATAATAGCATAAAAAATAACTGTGTGATTTATCTTCTCCTTTATGTTGATGATATGCTCCTTGCTAGTATTACTAAGAATGAAATAGAGAATCTGAAAATTCTTTTACAGTCTGATTTGAAATGAAATAACTGGGAAATGCTAGTAAAATTCTTGGCATGGTAATAAAAAAAGATAAGTTTGAAAACAGATTAACCACTACTTAAGAATCCTACCTCGAAAAGGTAGTAACTAGATTTGGTATGAAAAATGAAAAATGTGTGAATGTTCCTCTTGCTGGTCACATGATTTTTTCTTTAGCACAATCACCTAAGAATCAAAAGGAAATGAATGGAACATATTTCTTATGCTAATGCCATAGCATCAGTAATCTATTCCATGATAACTACAAGGCCTGATCTTGAATATGATATAAGTTTGTTAAGCAGACTTATGTCCAACTCTGGTAAGTCTCATTGGGCTAGGTTAAAATGGCTTCTCAGATATATATGTGGTAATTTAAATACTGGTCTTGTGTATGAAAAATATGATGATATGCTGTCATTAACTGGATATGTGGATTCTGATTTTGTTGGTGATAGGGATCAAAGAAAGTCTACTACTGCTTTTTTCTTTACTCTTGGTAAGAATTGCATATCTTGGAAATCTCAGCTCTAGTAATTGGTTACATTATCAAGTACTGATGCCAAGTATGTAGCCATAACTAAGGCTGTAAAAGAAGGGTTATGGCTTAAAGAGTTACTTAATGAATTGAATATAAGTAACAATGTGGTAAGCCTTTATACAGACAGCCAAAGTGCCTTAATGCTTTTTAAGAATCTTGTTTATCATGAAAGATCAAAGAACATTGAGGTGAAATACGATTTTGTAAGAGAACAATTATCTTATAGTGAAATAATTTTGTTAAAAATTCCTTCAACTAAAAATCTAGCTGATATGAGTACTAAGATACAATCTGTAAGTAAATTTAATTCATGTTTATCTAAGCTTTTGATTGACAATGGTTAAATTTGATTAATATAGGTACTTGAAGAAAGGCAACCACATGGCAGTGATGAAAATCAAACTCAACCAACTTAAATGGAGAGCACAAATGCAACCAATGATATTGGTATAAATTGGTGAACCAAGGTGAAGAATGTTAGAAGTGTGTTTTACAAATATGTTTTTGAGTCTAAGGCAAATTCAAATTTATGATGTTTAAGTGTTTGCCACGTGGACTCTTGGCATTGGCTTAGTTGGTGTGGAAAGGATTGTGCTTTCTCTGTGGATTCTTGGACATTGGATTTGATCCAATGGCTGAGAGTATTCTCCACATGTTGTAAGTATCTGGTTAGTTTTTTCATTTCTTCAGTTGAGTCCTCTGAAAAGTTCCATTCTCTTTTGGCCATTTTCGTTTGGTTACTCTTCTTACTATTCTTCTTCTTCTTTTTCTTTTGTGATCAGAATAAGAGTGTATAGAGTCAAGGTTGAATGTCCTTATCTTGTGTGAACAGTAACCTTTTGGGATTAAGATCTTGTGTTTATCTCTGTCGATGAACTGTAACTTTGATAGGATAGATTTGAGTTACAGGGGTTGATTTTGCCTTAGGTCCATAATAGAAAAAGGTTGTTCTAGTGATCAAGGTGAGACTTGTGCCTATCCTTGGATGGCATGTGCAGTGATCCAATCTGGTTGAGTAATTTGAGCCCTAATACTTTGGTGGTAATTTTCATAAGTCATTATTCTTGATTGATAATGAAGTTGTATTAGGATTTCTGTTGTATTTCCTAACAAATACGACACCATGTATTGGTGAATTGAAGAACACGACAAAGAGATCATTCACACAGTTGAGGTGTAAGTGAGTAAGAAAGAAAAGTGTTAGAGAGAAGCAGTGAAAAAGGTATGTGCCTGCATACGTTATGCTCTGAGCGTTTTAGTTTTGTGTTGAGAGAAGTAGAGAAAGTGAGAAAACTCTTATATTGTGAAGTTTTTTAAGTTAATAAATTCTCTATTTCTTTGGTAGTCGTGGGAGGTTTGTTAAACTACGTTTAACTTAAGTTTTTATTTTTCTTGTCTTCGGTGCATTCGTTGCGCATTTTGAGATTTTTTTTTGCAACAAATGGTATTATAGTCCACGGTTCAAACTTTGGGATATTGTGTTAAAGATGATAGTAAGTTCAAATTTTGAGGTGGAGCTGTACTTATCGAGTTCTACAAAAGATGAGTTGGGGTGATCAAATTGAAATGATTGAGTGACACAGATGTGGAGTTGTGGTGATTGAGTCACACATATGAAGGTCTTTTACTATTGCTAAATATTATGAAGACGAACCATAATTTAGAGAATTTGGGTCAAGATGGAAATGGTTGGATTTGACTCAAACTTCTAAAATAAAAGAATACTATTATGAGAAGGTAAAAGAGTTCCGTTTGACAAGAGTAATGAAAATGGTCATATCATATTCAGAGTCTTTTCATTATATGTTAATGCAATCACATTGGAATCAATTGGTAGTGTTATATAAAAAAGAACTTGCCATGCAATTAGAAAAATGACCTACAATGTAATTAGGTCACATGAAAATTTGAGTTTAAATATATATAATAATACAAAATTTGAGTATAAATATATACAATAATACAAGGATTGATGATGTGACTTCAAATTTGCAAATAACTTGATATACAATAATACGTGGATAGAAACGTATTCTAATGTTTATAAAATTTGAACAGTAACTTCAAAACTCGTTCACGTACCACATATAGTGATGGCAACGGTGTGGGGCGGGACTGGGGCTGCAATTACATTCCTGCTCCGTAGAAAATTTTAGGGAGGTGGGGACAGGGATTGATAATCTCAATTTATCGTTCCGTTTAATTAATTTATTATTTTTTAATATTAATTTATATTTTTTTAAATACGATTTATATTTTAAAACATAAAAGTAAAATAAAATAAAAAGACTCGGGGTGGGACCATGATCCCCGTCCCCGTCCAAAGACAGAACCACATATTTGAAATTATACCTTATCTTCAATGATAAGACCGTCAAGAAAAAAAAATATAGAAAATTAGGTCTATACTTTTTTTAATATAAGAATTTTAAATATACTGGGGTCTTATTTTTAATTTCATAAATACTAGTTTATTCATATAATTAATGTGATTAAGCCAATTTTTAATTCTAAATTAATTATGTAATTTAACGGAATTACCCACATTTCAATGGAGCTAAATGTATAACACATATTTTGTGTAAAAAATCAGGCCTCCAACAATATCCATCATTCAGTTGATCTACCATTCACTCATTATACTCATAATTATTTTCTTTTTCCATATGAAGTTCAAATCCTATATAGTAAGGTTTGTCTAATACACATTTTAATTCAGCATCTCTTCTTTGAATAAGAAAATATCAATTTTTTAGCTCATCCATTTAATTCAAGATAGAACTTTTACTTGTTCAAATAACTTCTTTTATTGTTTTAGATGGCTGCTATGCTAAACGAGTTGAAATCTAGATTGAAAAGTAGAAGCTGACACCTCTTTTCTATGGCAAAGAAGAATCGATGTGGTAGCTAGTAAAGTGCATAATAGATCGTTGAAAGAAATATACTACTCGGTGTCAGAAGAAGCAAATGTAAAATTTTGTGCCATTCATCTCTATTCAATTCACCATCTTCTTTTTGAGTTCTCAAATTTTGTAAATTCTTCTTTATTTTATGGTCTTCGTTCATCTTGTTGAAGTTTTAATAAATATTCAATCCATGAATTTTTCAGCTCTCCCGTCCTTAATGGTTGTTTTCTATATATGGCCACGTTAATAACAAATTAATATTTTTATATTTCTTTCACATATTCAATTAGTTTTATCTCGATGTTTCATTTAATAATTTGATCTTCCATGTAATAATTTTATTTTAAGATCTTCCATGTAATAATTTTATTTTAAGTTTCCTTATTAGAATAAAGTTTATGTGAATCAATCTTTTGCCAACTGTGCAAAGGGTACTAAATATTTTAACAATTTCTTTTATGACAAATTGTAGCTTTGAAACTATATGGTTATGATTATTAGTAATGTAACCCAACTTCTCCTTCATGATATCGTTGAACATGTTGTCCCTAAGTGTTAATGCAACTTGTTACGACAAATTTAACATTGTTTCCTAATGTTGTTAACCTATATTGTGAAGTGAATGCCTACACATAAATTTCTTATTTGTTACAGTATTTTGTTAATAAAGATTATGTCATGTGTTTGAAGCTCTTATAAATGTTCATTGATATAATAAGTTGTTAATGAATATTGTTCGTCTAAGATTATTGTGTGCATTATGTGAATTTTTAAGAATTGGTTTGCATTTTTGTATTTGATACTTGGATGTATAATGCATATAATGCATATTGGAAATTTGTCAACCATTTCATACCATATTTTGTTTTCTCATTTTGTAGGAACGGGGATTGATTATATAATTTATTAGGTGACGATTTTTGACGATTATTGCCCTTCTTGTTTTGACGATTTTCATACAATATTTTGTTTTCTCACTTTGTTTATTGCCCTTCAAGTTTTGACAATTAATTCTTCATTTGTTTAAATTGGTGATGTCTTTAGAAATCTTAAAATTTGAATTTGTAATTGAGAGTATATTTAGAATCATATTTGTGAAATGAAACGGTTGCATTTATTATTTGATATGAACATTCCATAAAAACATCTTCTTTGCAAAGTATTTTTCAATGAAACTAATATTATATTAGTATATCTTAATTTATATAAAGAAACCAGTATATTTCAAATTCTATTTATATAGTAGTGTATTTGTGTAATTTTCTCAAAAAAATATTAATACTTACAAGTATATCTACTCTGTGGTACAACCCATTGCAATGCACCGAAAATATCACAAACAATTCAAAGAGTCTCCAATCAACGTGATTCCAAATTTTCTGGATAGAGAATTCGAAGGGCTAACCAACTCAACTAGCCTTGTCCAAAAATTTAAAGAATACACTTCGTGACATTTTTTTTGAATGAGGCCGTCTTCTAAATTATGGAAAACATTAGAAATGTTGTATATGTCTAAGTCCCTAATAAATAGACTTTGTACATGTTTGTCTAACCTTAAAAATTTACCTACAAGTAAATAAATTTAAAAATAAACAATTTTTTCATTTATCAAATTTGAAAACAAGTTGCTTCTTTTGAAAATAACTCCTATCTTATTGTCAAAATAAGTTAACATTTTTTTTAAAATATTGATTGAACCAATTGAATTGATTAAAGTGGACTTGAATGCATCAATGATTTTTTCTCCTCGTACATGTCTATATACTGATAAAACTCTTGCAAAACGAGTCGTGATATAAAAAAACAGAGCTTTCTTTATTATTGGATACTACTTTTTTTGTCGTTTTATTGTTGGATTTTGAGTTTATAGATTTAGTTCCAAAATTTTTTCATAAAAAAATAATAATTTAAATGCACGTTACGACTTGATGACTCAATTTTTAAATTTCGATTTAGGTTTGAAAAACCTAAGGCCTGAATTGTTGGCATATATATAGGCTTGAGAAGCCCTAAAACTCGTGCAAAAAGTTGCCAAAAAGCTCCCCAAACAAGTTACCAATTTCTGGACCACAACAATATTCAACCTCTTTTTCGAGCAAGGAATAAGTCCCACTCGAGCGAGGCTCTTACTTTTTCTCCCGAAATCTGCACTTAGTCAATTTCAATTCTTCCACCTTTTCATTCCTCGTGTAAATCCCAAGCTCCAAGGTTCAATTCCTTTGTTAATAAATTGTGGATTTTCACTCTTTTAATCTCCAATGAAACTCCATGTTGGGGTTTGTCCTCCGAAACTAAAGTAAACAAAAATTAAATAGAAATCAATCTAAAAACACTCGAAAAGATAACGAGAAGTCCTCTTAGTATGTTCGAGTGCTAAGGCATTGATATGTGTTGTAATTGATATGATCGGTTGGCTAATCATATATCATATCAAACAACAACAACAACAACAACAACAACAACAACAAAAACTCTTAAAATTGTGTTCAATTTTTAAGGACTAAACGCGTCTATATTTGAGAACCAACTATTAAAAGATAGAAGAAGGTCATATCATTAATGCAAAAAGGCGCAGGGCCATAAATTTAATAAGTAGCAGCTTAATATACATACACATTCTTTTGGCATTAATTTTAATGTGATAGAAACAAAGTGAAGCATACAAACTCCTTTGCAATGTCAAATATTTTGGGGGATTTTAGGTTCACCGCACATGATTTCATTTATCAATTCTTGTCTGCTAATAGTTTTCCAAATCCTTTCGCCCGTAATCATCTCTATGACAGTGCATCCAAGAGACCATATATCTGCAGCAGCTTCATGTACACCAAACGCCACGGATTCAGGCGATGAATAAACAAGAGTTCCACAGTGGTATGAATCTTTTTGAACATCAAATACTTGTTCCTTTCCTGCTTCCTTTGCCAACCCAAAATCTGCAATCTTAAGGTAATTTAAGCCATCTTTCCTACAGTGGAAAACAAATATGTTTCTTGGCTTGATATCACAATGAACGAAGGATTCATGAATGTAGGATAAACCCTTAAGAAGCATACGCGTATAAAATGCAACTAGTTTTTCAGACATATTGCCATGATAATTCTTTATTAGGTCAGCAAAGGCTCCATTAGGGGCAAATTCTAGCATCACATTATAAACTTCTTTGTTATTTTCAACGCTAATATCATCTCCAAAACAAAGAACAATTTCTGGGCAGCCTCTTAATTCATAAAGAAAGTTTGACTCATTCTTTAATAAGGGCCCATTTGGTAGAGTTTATAAACCAGTTTATTTGACCAAAATGGTTTATTTGACCAAAAATAATTTGTTTGACAAATTTTTTTGCCTTAGTAGCCGTCATTTTTGACCATTTTTGATCAAATAAACTGTTTTGGTCAAACAAACTAATTTATAATTTCTATGAAACGAACACTAAATAAGCATGTGGAAAACTAGCTGACTTGACAGCAACTACATCAGTAGAATTTGGATCATGATCAGAGGGTGATGCCACATGAATAGTTCCATAAGAACCCGAACCAAGAATCTGATATTTCTTCCACTTAATAGTGTTCATGGTTGATTTCAGAAGAAATTAATCTTGTTTTTCTTTGATCAAAAAAGGGTACTGAAATGGCAATTGATTATGAAAATAATAATGAATTGAAGTATATATATATATATATATATATATATATATATATATATATATATATATATATATATATATATATATATATATATATAAGAAGTTTGTGATGAAAGGCTTTCATACATTTCTGTGATACTTATTTGCCATAAATAGGTGCTGTATACAGTTTTAGATCCTATAGTTTAGGACTTAGGACTGTAATTAACTAGTATAGGAAAAAAAATAACTACTGTGATACAATCAAATATTTACAGGGATTCTAGTGATTCTAGTCTATGTGTACAGCTAGCGGAAGAGACAAATCAGGAGCTTGAATGATGGAGAACCAACTTAGAGATAATTGCTCCCAATCGTCAACACTTCCCCTCAAGTTGGTGTGTAGATATCACTCATGCTAAGTTTGTCGAGACAACCATTAAATGCTTGGTTTGACACTGATTTAGTCAGCACATCAGCAAGCTGGTCTTGAGATTGAACACGAGGAACTTCAATCAACTTTGCTTCTAGTTTCTTCTTGATAAAATGCCTATAAACTTCAACGTGTTTAGTTTGATCATGTTGAACTGGATTATGGGCAATATCACATGCTGCATTGTTATCACAGTATAACTTCATAGGGCTAACTTGCTTCATATGTAAATCTTGCAACATATTTCTGATCCACAACAATTCACATATTGCCTTAGCCATTCTTCTATATTCGGCCTCAGCACTAGATCTAGCAACTAGATCTTGTTTTTTACTTCGCCAACTACCTCTTGTTTTTTACTTCGCCAAGTAACAGATTTTCTCTTACAAATGTGAAGTAGCCCAATGTAGAATGTCTATCCTCAATTGATTCAGCCCAATCAGCATCTGTATAGCCTTTAACATCCAAACTATCACCTTTTGTGAATATAATTCTCTTTCCTCGAGATGACTTTAAGTAGCATAAGATCCAGATGACAGCATTCATACGTTCTTTGCTTGGGGAGTTCATAAATTGACTGACGACACTTAGTGCATAAGCTAAATCCAGTCGAGTATTTGCAAGATATATTAATCTTCCAACCAGTCTCTAATAGCGTTCTTTGTTAGCAGAAACTTGGTTTGAGTGCACACCTAGCTTCAAATTTTCTTCCATATGGCTGCTAGTCGGGCTACATTCTGTCATGCTGGTTTCTTTTAATAAGTCTAAGGCGTATTTTTGTTGTGACAGAAAAATACCTTTATTTGATCTTGACACTTCAATTCCAAGGAAATACTTCAATTCACCAAGATTCTTCATTTCAAATTCACGGGCAAACTGCTTCTGCAATGCTTTCCTTTCTTTAGGATCATCTCCAGTTACTATCATATCATCAACGTACACAATAAGGGCTATGATTCATTCTCCATTATATTTCAAGAAGAGAGTGTGATCTGAGTTACTTTGCTTGTAACCAATAGATCTCATAAAACTCGTGAACCTTCCAAACTACGCTCTAGGAGACTGCTTCAAGCCATATAGATATTTTTTCAATCTACAAACCTGTTTATTGCCTTTAGTCTCTAGATTACAACCATGGGGCAACTCCATATATACTTCTTCTTGGAGATCTCAATGGATAAATGCATTCTTTATATCGAACTGGTGCAAAGGCCAGTCAAAATTCACTGTTAGAGATAGTAAAATACGTATTGTATTAATTTTGGCCACTGGTGCGAACGTCTCCATATAATCGATTCCGTATGTTTGAGTATATTACTTAGCGACAAGTCTTGCTTTGAACCGTTCGATGGTACCATTAACTTTGTATTTAATGGTGAAGACCCACCTACATCCAACAGGTATATTTCCTTCAGGCAAGTCAACAACTTTCCACGTTGAACTCTTTTGAAGTGACTTCATTTCTTCATTCATCGCCTCCCTCCATCTAGGATCTTTCAAAGCTTCATGCACACTGTTATGAATAGCTACAATAGATAATTGATTCACAAATGCCTTATTTTTATTTGACAGTCTATGGTAGGATACATAATTGCTTATGTGATATTTAGATTTGGAGTTGAGAACTAGTTCATAGCTAACTTTGGGTTTTCCTCTTGTGACTCGATCGGGTAACATTTTTAAGTGAGGTTCAGATTTAGAGTTTACCTGAGGCTCGAGCATGGAATCGGCTGGAGAAGACAATTGGTTAGTTGGTATATCATGAGAGGAGGAAAACACTGATGGCACTTCCATTTGATCCTGATTCTCATTCTACAGAAATTGCTGCCCATCTGGACAATCACCACTGTTACAGTGTCACCATCACTTGGACATTCATCACTAGTTTCCAAATGGTGATCATTTATAAGATCTAAGTCCAAATGATGATACAAAGTCTGTACTTCATCTCTATTCTCCTCTTGAAGTGGAGACTCGAAGGCAGAATAATACATATCATCTTCATGAAAGACCACATCAAGAGTAACATAAACTTTTCGAGAAAAATGGTGATAACACCGATAACCTTTTTTATGCAAGGCAGAGCCAACAAATACACACTGTAGGGTACGAGGTTCTAACTTATTTCTTAAGGGTAGGTGCACAAAGGCTACACACCCAAAAACTTTAGGAGATAGATTTGGTATAATAGGGGCATTTACAATATTATGGAGAAAATCAAAGAGAGTTTGAAATTGTAGGAAACGAGAGGGTACACAGTTGATGAGATAGGCTGCAGCAGTAATGGCTTCTCTCCAATAACTGATAGGCATATGAGCCCCAAACAGGGAAGTACGAACAACTTCAAGAAGATGACAATTGTTTTGCTCTGCTATCCCATTTTGTTGAGGGGAGTAGGAAAATTCGTTTGATGAACAATGCTATGTAAATTCAGGTATTGTTTCAAGTCTTGATTAACAAACTCTCCACCATTATCAATATGAAGAACTTGAATATTAGATTGATATTGAGTGGCTATCATTTTGTGAAATTGCTGAAATAGGAAATTAACTTCATTCTTTGATTTCATTAAGCAAACCCAAGTTATGCGAGTATGGTCATCAATAAATAAAACAAACCAACGTGCTCCACTCAAAGAAGAAGTATTTGCATGTTTCCATACATCAAAGTGAATAACCATAAAAGGTGCATGACTCTTATTCATACTAATGGAAAATGGGACACGGTGACTTTTAGCCAGTTCACAAATGTCACATTTGAAATTCGAATCAGTTAATTGAGAAAAAAAGCTTTGGAAACAATTTCTGTAAATATCCAAAAGATACATGGCCTAAACGCATGTGCCACAACCAGATTTCTGAATTTTGGTGTTTGTTAGACATATGAGCTGAAAAAACTTAAGCCAATTGATTTGAGCTTGTCGGCAATAGATCAAGATAATAGAGATTCTTTCTTCTAGTACCATAACCAATTGTCTTCCGAGTCCGGATGTCCTTAAAAACACACAAGTTAGGCCAAAATATCACAATACAATTCAAAGCGAAAGTTATTAGGGCAACAGACAATAAGTTATGATTAAGAGAAGGAACAACCAAAACAGACTCCAAATTCAAATTTTAGGTAATAGAAACTGAAACTTCTCCAACCACAAGAGATGGAGTACCATTGGCTGTGGACACTATATGTTGGTTTGAGGATTTCATGGACTGAATATGGTTACTATCAAAGGTTATGTGGTCTGTGGCACCCGAATCAATTATCAATTCACTACGATTAACAGATGTATGAAGAGCCTTACCAATGTTCCTAGAAGCTTTCTCAGGAGTGCTGGATATAGTGCTGGTGTTGGTGGAGGGCTCAACTACAGTAACAGAAGTATGATGAGTTGATTTTGAATTTCGTTTGCGAGGTATCTTGGCATGATCCCACCATTCTGGATACCCAATTAATTCATAGCAACGTGACTTTGTATGCCCGATTTCTCCACAGTAAGTACACATGTGTTCTGATGACCGATTTTGGTCAGTTGGGTGATTTGCCGAACCAGACGTTCGATCTAGTTTTGGATGTGTTTGCGATTGGTGAGGCTTGCATCGACGAGCCACCATAGCACCTGACTCGGAGTGTTCAGGTTCACCATTATTTGCAGCTCGGCGAACAGCATCACGACGAACATATGCATAAGTGTCTTCAAGATCGAGTGCATGATCTTTCCTAAGAATCTCACTTCGAATTTGTTCAAAGTCTGCATCTAGTCCATTCAAGAAGAATGCACCCGCAGGCTCTCAACTGATTTTTTATAGGCGACAACATCTTCGAGATCCTTCATGATAATCCTATCACGATGATCTAGTTCTTAGAAGATTTCTACCAGATCGCCATAATAAGTGGAAAGAGGATGACAAACTTGTTTGGTGGAAAATGCCCGTTGATTCAATGCAAAGAGTTGCGATTCGTTTGACCCATCATAGAAAGCTTTGGCAAGAGCAGTCCAGATTTCATGTGCTGTAGACTGTCTAAGATAGCGCTTCATAATTTTCGGTGACATAGAAGTCTGCAACCATCCTTTGACCTTCTGATTTTTAGCATACCACTTTGCATAAGAAGCATCAGTAACCTGCAGATGAGGTGGTTTACCCATGAGATATTCAAGCTTCTCACGCCCTGCGATATGCATTTCCATGATTTGGGACCAGACATCATAATTAACTTCGATAAGAATGACACTGGTACAACAAAAGATTATTCGGATTTACTTTTAGTCATGATGTGAGGGGTATATGAGAATTCAGGCTATGATGTTATGATGATATAGAACGGATAATAATGACGCTCTAATGCCAAGTTGAAAATAAGAAGTTTGTGATGAAAGGCTTCAATACATTTATCTGATACTCATTTGGCATAAATAGGTGCTGTATACAGTTTTAGATCCTATAGTTTAGGACTGTAATTGACTAGTATAAGGAAAATAATAACAACTGCGATACAATCAAATATTTACAGAGATTCTAGTGATTCTAGTATATGTGTATAACTAGCAGAACAGAAATCAGGAGCTTGAATGATGGAGAACTAACTTGGAGATAATTGCTCCCAATCATCAACAATATATATATAGAGTTTGCATGCAGATATCAAAATCCCATAAGAATTATGGGAACTAATTATCTTTCCTTGTAAGGAAAGTACGGTTAATTTCATTAATTTTCATTGATTTTTTTGTTAAATTTCAAATTAGTTATTAATGTATTTATCTTATTAGTTGTTGAAGTTATTAATAGTTTCACAAATAATCACTTGTTTAGTAAATATAAGGGAAAATTGATGTTTTTGGTTCTCAACATTTACTATCTTTCATACTTCTATCTCAATTCTTTATTTCTTGACAATCTTATTCTCAACCTATTATTTTTTTTGACTCCCTTATCCCTTAATACTAATTTCTAGAGTGTTAAAAGGTGAATTCATCCATAAATTTAAATAAAATAAAAACAAATAAATAAAAAAGAAGAAATTTTAAAAACAAAAAAGAACAAAGGAAAATTGAAACTTTTTCCTCATTCAACAAAACCTTATAATCGCTCAAAAATAAACCACAACAACAAGCAACTAGCTACCACACCACCACAACTCACACGCATTACAACAAACACCCACCAATGCTTTTATATACTACTATAGCGATCACTAATTTATGTTAGCACCAAACTCTAATTAAGAATTAGTAGAAGAAAATATTAGGCAAAATAAGAATAAAATACAAAACCAGTTTTAAGAAGAAATGGTTAATCTGATTAATGGTAGTTAGAATTAGGGTTGGGCAAAAAACCCGCAAAACCGACAAATCGACCTGACCCGAACCGACTTAGATCGGTTTGGGTCAGTTTTTGGGCCCGTTTGGGTCGGTTTCGGGTTGGGTTTTACCCAACCCAAAACTGACTCGGTTTAAATTTTTTTTTTTGTTCTTCAACTGGCCCAAACCGAAAACCCGAACTGACTCGGGTTGATTTCGGGCCCATTTTTCAGATTTTTTAACCAAATCGATTTTTTGTCGGTTCGGGTCGGGTTGGGCCGAAAACCGACCCAACCCGACCTATGTCCACTCCTAGTTAGAATAGTATTAAAAACAAAATGTCTTAGCTTCTACCCCCGGCAGCGACACTACTAATTTAAAGTGAATTAATTTCATTTTCCTTATATTTTCTAGTTCTTCTTTTATTAATATATTTCTTCTTTACATGAACTTATGGGTAGATTCATCTTCTAAACACTTATTTAATAGGATTTTTTGACATAGCTGTCACTAAGGACAATAGCGTTAACAAATTAAAAGTTGGACATAACATTGTCAAGAAATAAAAGTTCAAAAATTGGTGCTAAAGTGGGTAAATGTTGGAGATGACATTTGCAATTTTTTTTTTTTTTTTATAAAAAATTTAACGTATAAACTGAGTAGCTATTTTTGAAACTGAGTGACTATTTATGAAATTATGATTAACTTCAGTGACTAATAGATAAAAAAAATTATTTTAATGACCAATTAAAAATTTGCACAAACTTCAGTGGCAATTAATGAAATTAACCCAAAAATATGATCTTAAAGGTTTTTAAATCAGATTTTTGCTAAGATAATTTCTCATTTATTATATCCACACCAATAGAAAGGAGGCAATAACAAGGAAAGTTATTTTTTAACAATTTTTTGGGTCAAAATCAAATTTAAATCCGAATTTTCTTGCAATTATTTTCACTAGTCAAATGAAGAAAATTGAAAATAAATAATCGATTGTATGTGTTTAAAAAATGGGTTAATTCCAGCAATGGTCATTGAATTTTTTTTAAAATTTCAAAATAGTCATTAAACAGTAGATGTCACTCAAGTTTCTAATAGTTACTTTAGTAGTCATTCGTTGAAAAAGTTAACCTAAAACTCTACGTATCACTGTTAAATTTTAACAGTGGTGATCTCCTGCCCCCAAGGGGCAGGATAATTTCACCCACCTGCTGAGGTGTCAGCAGGTGGGTGGTTAATGTTAAAATAATATATATACATTAACCACCCACCTGCTGACACCTCAGCAGGTGGGTGAAATTATCCTGCCCCTTGGGGGCAGGAGATCATTCCCGTAAATTTTAATATGGACACAAAAAACGTTAACTAATACGCCACGTCTAGTATGTGTTAATTGCTGTAAAAGAATAATTATCAAACACATTTTCTTCATATTTTTTCAATTTTAATAAGCAATCATTTGGTGAAAATTTACATTTCTGTTGGCGAGCTTTTGAAAGTGGGGCATTTTTGTCTCACGTGTCGTATTAGTTAACGCCGTTTGTATCTATGTTTGATTTTAATAGTAATATATAGAATTTTAAATTATTCTTTTCAACTGAGTGACTACTAATGTAATTATTAGAAACTTGAGTGACCAATATTAAAAGAAAATTATTTCAATAACTGTTTTAAAATTTAAAAAATTAAAAATCCGTTGCTAAAATTAACCTTTAAAAAAACTCTCAACAATCTCTATATGGATAATTTATTGATTAATTACGATAAGACATATTATGACTGTGACAACCATGCACAATTATGTGTGTGGTGAATGTTTAAGACATATTTTAAGTAATTTAAGTTTGTCCAGATTCTCTAATATTTTTAAATGATAATCTAGATATAATTATTTGAATTACTCTTCTTTGGCATTTTAAAATAGAAATCCAATACTTCATAATTAAATAGTTATTTCTAGGGTTAATTACACTAATGGTCTCCATTCTTTCAGGTTTGTAATGATTTCATCCTCATTCTTTTTTTAGCAGATATCATCCTCATTCTTCTATTTATTCTCACAGAGAGTCCTCAAATCACTATTTTTCACTATTTTGACAATTCTATGATAATTTTATCCATTGACTTAAATAAATTAAAATAAAAAAAATACAATGAAAACATTGCAAATAGACCTTTAATCTTTTCAAAAGTACAAATAAATTCTAAACTATTTTATTTTATACAGATAGGTGTTCTTCTAAAAAAAAAAAAAGAATCACCCCACCCCACCCCACCCCACCCCACCCCACCCCAAATGGCGTGTTGGAAACTTGCCAACCTTCACACATTCACAGATTTGTCAAAGTTTCACAAAATCCTCCAAACCTTCACAGATTTGTCCAAGCTTCCACTGTACACTATCCAGTTCTGGCCCCAATTATCCGCTTCCTCCTCGTGATTCTTCTCCACCGCCAAGCACTTGACGGGTCTGCGGTGCCTAATAAGCACCGATACGCAGATGTGGACACCCCTCTTCCCACTGCCACACACAAATACTTTTGTCGGCGGAGTCGTTCAACACTGTGTTTCCATCCACTGCCATACACAAGACAGCCAATTTGTGTCCCCTCAACACTCCGCCGTATATGAAGTGCTTTTCCACTGGTCAGCCTGACCATCTCAGTCGCCGCCTTGGCGGTTGCGAGAACAGCTTCGGCCACCGCCGCAATGGCTGCTGCCACTGCTATGGCATGCTTGTTTGCGTCCAACGCCTCAACATAAGAGCTTGTCAAATGGTCTTCTTCTTCATTTTTGTATGCAATGCTAGGTGATGATTTATGAGTCTCGACTTACTCTTCTTCTTCCCCGGCGCCAGCGATGATGAAGATACCGACGTCGACTTTTTGGAACCCAGAAGAGAGTGGAACCATTTGGTGGTCTTACCCATGCCTCATTATAGCAAGTTTGAACATTTTCTTGAAGAAAGCATTTAGATAGACAGATAGAGATATAAAGTGAGAAAGAGTGATTCTTGTAAGGAATGCACCACCATTGTTGTGGTGGGGGTTGGAAGTTGGGACCCTGGGAGTTTGAAAAGAGACGACAAATGACACGTAAGAAATTGGTACAATTTGTATTGAAAAATCTTATTTTGTACTTTTTTCTTTTGTTTGTGATGATGCTTCTGGTTGTTAAATTCTTTATTTGGATGTTGGAGAAGAACACTAATTTAAATAAAATAAAATTGTGTAGAATTTATTTGTAGTTTTGTAAAGGTTAAGGGCTTAATTGCAATGTTTTCATTGTATTTTTTTCTATTATTTTAATTTATTTAAGTCAAGGGGTAAAATTGTCATAGAATTGTCAAAATAGTGAAAAATAGTGATTTGGGGACCCTCTGTGAGAATAAATGGAAGAATGGGGATGATATCTGCTAAAAAAAAGAATGGAGATGAAATCGTTACAAACCTGAAAGAATGAGGACCATTAGTATAATTAACCCTTATTTCTATATAGTATAGTATAGAACTAGGTCGATCATTGACTCACTTAAAATGAATCATCGATTCATTGATTGAATCGGGGATTTTTAGCACGAATTCTATGAGTCATTTGAATATAATATCTTTTAATAATTTTCTTTATGAGAGAGAATAATAATTATTTATTTCTTTGGTTTATCGATCCATAAAAAATATAATATTCAATATCACTAAAGTTCAAAAAATTGCAAAAATTTGAGGTTAAAATTAACTATTAATTTTAACCATACATTTCATAGAATTTATAAGTTTTATCAAAATTTGTCAAATATATTCTAATATAAAGTGGAGATTAATGCTAAAAAGACGAGCAAAATCGTCCATGACAATATATTGAAATCAAAAGGGTTTGAAGCCATCATTTTATAAGAAAAATAAAATCACTAAAGTTGGTTTTTTTTTTTTTTTTTTTTTCAATTTTGAATTTTGTAAAATATCCAAAACTTGTTTAGTATACTGTTTTTGAATATGCATTTTTAAAAATAAAGTGAAACTTATAACATAAAACTCAAAACAAATTTTTAACATTTTCAATGAAAACACTAAAACACTCCAAATAGGGGAATTGCGTTTAAAAGAAATTATTTAAAAAAAAATTCTTAAAAAATAAAAATTATAAAAAAATAAAATTCTATAAAAATGAAAATTCTAAAAAAGTAAAAATAGATCAAGTCCTTATTGGTTATTTAAATAAAAAAAATCTTAAAAAAAACTTATTTAAATAAAAACATATTAAAATTCTTAGTCCGCATCATTAATTTTTATTTTTTTACTTTTTTGTAGCAAAAAAATATTGTAAGATACACCTACTTTAATATATATATATATATATTTATACTATAATATAAGTGTCTATGGCCTGTTTACTATTCACCTTTCAACCAACGCGACGTTGTTTTGATATTGTATTAGTCTTAATTTTGTCCAAATCTCACCATTTTGTCATAATCTTTTGACACTTTTTGTATATTAAATTAATATCTTTGGCCGCATTTTTTGACTTCTTCATCTTTTCTTTTCTTTTATTTATTTTAATATACATATATTGGTGTCTTTTAACTGCAATTATTGACTTCTTATATATTATAGTAAATATATATTCATTTTTCCCTTAATAAGTCTTCAAATTTGGTGATTTTTTATCCCCAGTTGCTATGGAGAACAAATGACGAAATACAATCGATTCTTAAAGGTTTTGCTAAATTTCATTTTCTCTAAACTGCAGTTTTTTTGTCCAACATAAATATTTGCTGCACTTTATACATTAAGTATTTTTACATAATTCCAGTTGGAGACGATATCCCTATGGGTTACCTATCCATTGGATTTGGTTTCACATAATTTCATGTTGTATAACTCAAGGTATGGACATTTTTGTAAACTGCGACAGTATGAATCCGAGAAACTGACTTAGATGTTTTGGCGATCATTTTAGTATGTCGAAACATGCCGTCGGACTATAAAATTTTTATATGTGTTAGCTACATGGGTATTCTACGTTCCTTGAAAATTTCATATTGTTCGGTGATCGTTTTCTATGTCAAATAAATATTTTTTACTCCATGACCGGGTGAATTGTTTCTCTAAATTGTCTTTCTGTTCACCAGCTCAAAAATATGTTGCACCTTATATATTAAGTATTTTTACATAATTCCAGTTGGAGACGATATCTCTATGGGTTACCTAACCATTGGCTTTGGTTTCACATGATTTCATGTTATATAACTCAAGTTATGGATAATTTTGTAAATTGCGATAGCATGAATCCGAGAAACTGCCTGTGATGTTTCGGTGAGCATTTTAGTGTGTCAAAACATGCCGTCGGATTATCAAATTTTTATATGTGTTAGCTACATGGGTATTCTACGTTCCGTGAAAATTTTATATTGTTCGGTAATCGTTTTCTATGTCAAATAAATATTTTTTACTCCATGACTGGGTGAATTGTTTCTCGAAACTGCACTTTCTGTTGACTAACTCAAAAATATCCTGCACCTTATATATTAAGTATTTTTACATAATTCTAGTTGGAGACGATAGATCTATGGGTTACCTAACCATTGGCTTTGGTTTCACATAATTTCATGGTATATAACTCAAGTTATGGACAATTTTGTAAACTGCGACCGCATAAATCCGAGAACTGCCTAGGGTGTTTCGGTGAGTATTTTAGTAAGCCAAAACATGCCGTCGGACTATCAAATTTTGATATGTGGTAGCTAAATGAGTATTCTATGTTCCCTGAAAATTTCATATTTTTCGGTTATCGTTTTCTATGTCAAACAAATTTTTGTTACTCCATGACCGGATAAAGAAATTTTTGTAACAGTGCCCTTATTTTGAAATTTTTATTCACCTGGTCATGGAGTAACAAAAAATTTTTTGACATAGAAAACGATCACCGAACAATACGAAATTTTCAAGGGACATAGAATACTCAGGTAGCTACCACATACCAAAATTTAGTAGTCCGACGGCATGTTAGGCATACTAAAATACTTACCGCGAAACTTCCTAGGCTATTTTTCGGATTTATGCCGTCGGCGTGCCGGATTCGCTATTATAAACCAATCAAAAAACTTTAAGTAGTGTAAATATGTTCTTAAAATTTTGTGGACCTTGGTTTTGTGGTAGTTTTAGTGGATTCCCATGTTTTGGTTACACGTTAATGATGTGAACTTGAAAGGTTTTGCTAAACTTCATCTTTTTCTAAGATACAATTTCTGTTGTCCAACTCAAACATTTACTGCACCTTATATATTAAGTATTTTTACATAATTCCAGTTGGAGACGATAGCCCTATGGGTTACCTAACCATTGGCATTGGTTTTACATAATTTCATGTTATATAACTCAATGTATGGACAATTTTGTAAACTGTGACAACATAAATCTGAAAAACTAACTAGGACGTTTCGGTTAGCATTTTAGTAAGCCGAAATATGCCGTCGGACTGTCAAATTTTGATATGTCGTAGCTACATGAGTATTCTATGTTCCCTGAAAATTTCATATTTTCGGTAATCGTTTTCTATGTCAAATGAATTTTTGTTAATCCATGACTAAATGAAGTTTTGAATTTTTTTTCCCACGTACGTGCAATGGAAAAGTTACTGTTTAAGATTTTTTTTTTTTTTTTTTTTGTAGGTGGACTTTTTCATAACAAATATAAAAAAAAAAAAAAAAAAATTTCCCCACTTTGCCGAGTAGGTAAAGTGGGGGAATTTTTTTTTTTAAATTTATCCCACTTTGTCGAGTTACTCGGCAAAGTGGGAAAATTAAAAACACTTTGTCGAGTTACTCGGCAAAGTGGGAAAATTAAAATGTTTTTAATTTTCCCACTTTGCCGAGTAACTCGACAAAGTGGGAAACATAAATTTTTTTTTTCTTTTTTTTTTTTTGTAATTTGCACTTTTAGTCCACATTATTTTCATTTTATAACAAATTTACCCATAACCTTTTTTTTTGCTTTGGCCATCTCCGACTTTTAAATTTCGTTACAAATTTTATTTTGTCCACCTCTTTAAATAATAATAAAAAAACAAATAACAACAAAATAAAATAAAAATGTATATGAAGTCCTACAACTTTTAAAAAGTAGCCCAATTTTATTTTGACATTTTTAAAATTTTTTTTTTTTAAATTTCTCGAGTTATTCGACAAAAAAATAATTTTTTTTTTTTTTACATTTTGTCGAGTTCCTCGAATTTAATATATATATATATATATATATAGAGTTACTCGACAAAAAAATAAAAATAAATAAAAAAATATTTTTTTTTAAATTTTGTCGAGTTACTCGATGTTAAAAAAAAAAATATATATATATATATATTTTAAAAATTTGTCGAGTTACTAGCAAAAAAAAAATAAAAACATTTTTTTTAAAATTTTGTCGAGTTACTCGAATTTAAAAAAACAAAAACAAAAACAAATTTTTTTAAATCTTGTCAAGTTACTCGAATTTAAAAAAAAAAAAAATTTTTTTTTTTTAAATTTTGTCGAGTTACTCGAATTTAAAAAAACAAATTTAAAATTTTTTTATCGAGTTACTCGAAGTTTTAAAAAATTTTTTTTTTTTTAAAAAAAATGTTGTCGAGTTACTCGAATTTAAAAAAAAAAAATTATATTTTGTCGAGTTACTCGAATTTTAAAAATAAAAAAATAAAAAAAAATTTTAAAAATTTTATCGAGTTACTCGAATTTAAAAAAAAAATATATTTTTTTTTAACTTTTGTAGAGTTACTCGAATTTAAAAAAAAAAAAAATTTAACTTTTGTCGAGTTACTCGATTTTAAAAAAAAAAAAATAATTTTTTTTTTTACTTTTGTCGAGTTACTCGAATTTAAAAAAAAAAAAATAATTTATTTTTTTAATTTTTTTTGTCGAGTAACTCGACAAATGTTAAATTTTTTTTTTTTTTAAATTCGAAAAAGTTTGTCGAGTTACTATTCAACTCGACAAACTTTTTCGAGGTGAATAGTAACTCGAAAAAGTTACTGTTCATAATTTTTTTTTTCCTTAAAATTCGAAAAAGTTTGTCGAGTTACTATTCAACTCGACAAACTTTTTCGAGGTGAATAGTAACTCGAAAAAGTTACTGTTTATGAAATTTTTTTTTTTAATGGTGAGCTTTTACATTTCTAATTTTTTTTTTCAATGAAAAAAATCAACAACATATTTTATTTTTTATAACTTTTAATTATAACATTCTTACTAATAATGTTATAAATTAAAATTTGATTAGAGTAGGTGTAAACAAAAATTAATTATATTATGACCCTCTTTCTCTGTATATTTTTTTACTTTTTAATATTTAAAATTATTCACAAGGAAAAAGGGAGGATTTTTGTGCAGCTTTGAGATTTCATGCGTGCATATCTAAGATGATTTACTGAAAATGCTAAGATTTATATTATTTTTTGTCGCTGCTTCTGGAGAACTGATTATTAAGCTTATTAGATTATTAAACAAAGAGTTAGAATTTTTTAACTTAGCAAAGGCATGAGACAATTAGAAATAAAATCCCACCATTGGAACAACATAACTTTACAAAAATTAATGAGTTCATTATTTGACAAGTAAAAAAAAATATTTAAATTCTATCAAAATTATATTAACACAATCGCTTTTAATTAGTAGATTATCACAGACAACTTACGTGCATAGCACGTACATATAACTAGTATATATATATATATTACTTCATAATATATTAGCACAAAATTATTTTATTTTATTGAACAGTACAATGAATTTTGTGTATTAAAATACAAAAGTCGTTACAAATTAGAATTTGATAAATTATAAAGTGGATGATAATCTTGTGGTTGTGTAGTTGCAAATTATCTAATTAATAATTCGAGTGTTGAAGATGATGGGCCACGTGGCTTGAATCCAGGAGTTCGAGACTTGTTGTAAATTTGATTTGCTTGAATCTTTAAGGCTTGGATTTGATTTGCGAAGAAGATTTTGATCTTCTTGAGATTTCTCAAACTTTGAATTTTCTCCTAGACTTGAGATTTAACTACTATTATATTTAAATTAATATTAAATACAATTATGGATTTTGAAAATAGGACAAATTTTCTACGTGAACTTGTTTTAATACAAAACGTGCCATAATAGACTTGAGTCTCAATAGATTTAAGTGGACTATTTGTTTGTAATAAGCCAAGCCTATTTATTTAATTTAATTTTTATTGTCTGCAGTGATAAAATAATTTTTCAAAATTCTCGAACAAAATGTGTTTTCAAAGTTTTCTGTTTTGAGAAATAGTTTTTCAAAACCTATTATCTTTGCGTTTTAATTTTTAATTTTCAATTTTTAGTTTTGAATTTATTTTCAGTTTTCTGTTTTAAGAGTTTGTTTTAAGATTGCTGAAAACACGTTTAGTTTGTTATTTTGAAAAACTATTTCTCAAAAACAAAAAACTAGAAAACACGTTCTGTTCGAGAAAATTTGAAAAATTATTTCATGATCTTTTATTTAATAAATTTGATTATTCACTAATTTAGAATAATTTTATGCTAATTTTTATCAAGTAATATATATTTTAAAGTTGGTGAATTTTACAATATTTTTTTTTCTTTACAAAATTAAAATACAAATAAATAATAAATTGGAAAAAAAATAAGAAATAAGAAATAAAAAATAATGTCGTGGATCGAGAATTTTAATGTATTTTTATTTAAATAATTTTTTTAAGAAATTTATTTAAATAACCAATATGGGCATGAACTATTTTTACTTTTTTAGAATTTTTATTTTCTTAGTATTTTAGAATTTTCAATTTTATAGAATTTTAGAATTTAATAGATTTTTTTAAGAATTTAGAATTTTAATTTCTAGAATTTTTATTTACATGCTTATTTTTCCATATTTTGAGTGTTTAGGTGTCAAATGTCATAAATATGATTTGAGTTTTATGTTATAAGTTTAATATTATGTTCAAAAATGTATTTTCAAAAACAGCATACCAAACAAGTTTTAGTTATTTTACAAAAGTGAAAACAAGAAAGAGAATAGGCTCTTATATTCTTGTTTGGCTAATCTTAAATTATGATTTAAGCTGGTCAAATTGGTCAAACATATTTTTTATCCACCCATTTCGTAAGACGCCAACAACTTACTATCTAGTTATTATACACACATTCCATAGGTTCTACAACTTAAAAGCACTTAAAAAAATTTCAGTAACTCCAAACATGTACTTTATTGGAAAAAACAATTATATGAGTTGAAGATGGACGAGGAAACTGACGTTAGGGATTATTTGAATAAATTTAATAAGTGTGTGACATAGTTGTTAAATATTGATTTCAAGATTGAGGGCGAAGATATAGAAATAATTTTGATGTATTCCTTGTGCAAGTTATGTGTCTCGTTAGTGATCACTCTACTGATTGGAAAAAGTACATTTACAATGAACGAGGTGTCTATTGCTTTGTTAAATATAGTTAACATTAAGAAGGACATTGTGAATAGTGATTAAGTTATCTTGGCAATGTCTTTTACCAGACGTGGAACGTGGTAGAGGTGAATAGTGAGGAGTCAAGATTTGCTCTCTTAATTGTGTGTCTCGTTGGCTGTCCCACCAATAGAAAATGTACACATCACCAAATAAATACAAGTTAATTTTAACAGCAAGTACGAACACATTAAATAATTGTATTTATTTTATAATGTGTACATTTTCTATTTGTGGGACAGTCAAAAGAACACAATTGGAACATCAGATCTGAGCTCGAATAGTGAGACGTGGTAGTGGAATGAAATTCGCGTCGGCTCTTGGATTTTAGATAAGGAATGCTCGGTGCCCACACAAGAAGTGATGTATGAGTAGCGCATGGTTGATAGGGCCCAAATGTTTTTCTGGTGACAATTGTGAATCCCCAAAAGTTTATTTTATTAAAATGTTTGCACTTTTGTGTCTCTTTTCTAAGTTATTGCTTTTGTTTTAGCTTGTTTAGACGTATTGTTTTTGTGTGTTGAAATGGGATCAATTGTTGTTATATACATAGGAATTACCTCATTCTGGAATTAAATCAGTACACTATTCACTTGTGAAATCAGCTAATATTTGCTGAAACTTATGGAAAATTAGTGGAGTACTCGGGATTTAATCGAAAATTTATGTGTTCATGAAAATTTTATTTTCATATATAAAACGTAGTGTTAAGAGGCTAAACTGAGTATTGAGGTATTTTGCCCCGTGAGGTCAGCTGTAAGCCTGAACAACAACCAATAAATATTTAAAACTGAAAAATTACAATTTTTTATTTTTATTTTTAATGTTTAAGTTGCCATATATGGACTAAATGTACTATTTTTTACAAGCCGTCTCTCTCGTGCAGAACGAATTCATTTTTTTTTTTATCAAAAGTTGAATGCTTGACGTTTCTTGTGCCTTCGAACTGTAAGAATTAATGTCCAAGGTCCAAATAGTTAGGTCGGACTTAATTACTTATTGAACCAAATTAATTAATTAGATTAATTAATTGGGCCCGTTTGTTGATGGGTTCTAGTTAGACTAGAACTAGGACAGGATTAGCCCTACCTATATATACAAGGCCACAACAGATTAATCATAAGTGTTGATCTTTAATTACTTGCTAGCACTTGTAAAAGACAACCAAAATACGATTTTCTCCCAAAAAGGTTCCGCTTTCATCTGTTCTTGATCGTGGAAGTCCAGATCTGTTCTTGCTGTGTGGATCACCATTGGAGGCTGGACAATTGGACAGCTGTGGTATTGAAGATCGCACCTCCAGCTAATCAAATAATCAGATTCGAGATATTCATCAAATGTAATCTTCTATCACGAATTCTCTCTAAGTACAAGGTTGACCCGGGTTTATAGGAATTGAGCATTTAATTTCCGTTGTGCATGTATACCTCAATTCCTTACACGAACTGCATTAAAAACCTTGATATATTTCTCCCTTTTGTTTCGGATATATGTAATGTGAAGGCATGCAAGACACTAGGAGTTTGTTCTTCGTAATTCAATCTCTAAGGTCATACCCATCATGTACATTTCCAGGCTTTGTTAAATATCTTTGATCATTTTCATTTTTTCCCTTAAAAGTAATGGATTAGTTACCCCCATTAAGAGCATGAAGTGCTAATTCAAGATGAATAGTTGAATACAGGATCAAGCAAAGCCAATTAGGCAGTTTATATGAATTAATTTGAGGAGGGAAGGAGATAGCAGAAAAGTAGAAGAGAGACGAATTGTGGGGTTTCTTTCTTTCTTTTTTTTTTTTTTTATGTATGTATTTAATTCACTCCAATCTCTATTTATAAGCTTACAAGATAACACTATGCTGAAAATTAGGAAAATATCCCCCCTCATTCACTCTAAAGATCAGCTCCAGTGAGCTTATCAAATTAAAACAATCTAAACAATCTAAAAAATCTGTGACTAATGACTAAGTCTTCCCCACCTGGTGTTGCATGGATTGTATGCATCATTTCCACCCGTCACCCCACCCACTGAAGGATCCTTGTCCGCAAGGATGAAATCAAGATATGACTTAGTAAAGCGCAACTCATTTTCCCGAGTCGCGTCCTTCTCTGGTGCACTTACCTATTTCACCAGGATTTCGGACTTTGGACGATATGTACACTGGATGGTCACACGTCGGTCGAGGACAAATTCAGGTTGTGGAAGGATGGTCGAAGTATCCGAGATTGGTGGAAGTTGGGTCGAGGCAGGCGTTACTGGTCCTAAATGCTTTCGTAAAAAACTGACATATAACACATTATGAATTTGAGCACCACGAGGTAGGGCTAATTTATAAGCCACCAACCCCACTTTTTCCACAATTTGGTATGGAACAAAGAAATGTGGGCTGAGCTTCATAGAGCCTCAAAAAGCCACAGAAGTGTGTCGATATGACAGTTTTAAATACACATAATCGCCAACAAAAAGAGACCACCCCGCACCAGTGTTGGTATGCCTAACATTTCATTCGATCTCGAGCTAGCATAAGGTTGTGGCGTAGTTCACGAGGATAGTATCTCGATCACGCATGTACTCAATTGTCCACCGCTTGTACCCGAAAAGTGCCTAGAACATAAGCCAGCAGACTTGGAGGAGGAATCTCGTAAATTGATTCAAAGGGGGTCATATTGGTGGAGGAGTGGATAGATGTGATATAGCTGAACTCGACCCGAGGAATCCAGTCTAACCACTTCCGCGGATGGTCCCTACAAATACTGCTCTAAAGTACGATTTACAAAATCTGTTTTGTCATCAGATTGTGGATGGTAACTCGAACTCATGCACAAGTTGGTTCCCTGCAACTGAAATAGTGTTCGCCAAAAAGAGCTGATAAACACCTTGTCCCAGTCACTAACAATTTTTTTGGAATTCCGTAGAGGCGAACCACTTTGGAGACGAACACCTTGGCGAAAGTCATAGTGGTAAACGAATGTTCCAGGGCTACAAAAGAGCGTAGAGGCGAACCACATTGGAGACGAACACCTTGGTGAAAGTCATAGTGGTAAACGGATGTTCCAGGGATACGAAAGAGCATACTTCGTCAATCGATCGACGACAACCATGATGATAGTATATCCATTAGAATGCGGTAATAAAATCCATTGAGACATCAGTCCACATTTGAGTAGGAGTTCAAGCTCCATTTCCTAAAGGGTCGTCTGTCTAGGCGGGTCGAGGTACCGACCTCAGGAGTTGAGACCGGGGGATCCAATGTCAATGTTGGTGATCTCTTGTTATTCTACCAAGTAGGTCTCCAATCAGCCTATGTTATTAAAGAAAGTTTGGATTCCTTTTCTGCCTCTTAGGCTTGATGGAAAATCCTGAGAAAAAGGATGGATGAAGATGCTAAGCAGAACTGGAAAAAACTTTAGCAACCCAGCCGGCCTCATACAACCTGTTTTGAACATGCGACAGCCATCACATTGGTGCAAAAAATCCATCACTGTTTGACGCATGTCAGACTAAAAGAAATTGTGCTTGATGCGGAATAGGGTTTTATAAAACCCAAAATACCTCCCGATTGGTGATGAATGGCAGTCCGCAACGTTTGTTGGAATCAATGTTGAGGTGGGGCTCAAATAAACCTTGTCTCATTTGAACCACATGCCATCTCTTTTTTTTGATCGAAAATGTAAATGTATTATAGATCAAAAGAAACTCTACATGTGTGCGGGGCTTCCCCTAGAATACAAATAGAAACCATAAAACAAGACTTAGTACCATTTAATGGTACTAAGCACAGGATAAATCAAAAGTTAACAACTACACTGGGCAACCCCATGCGAACATAAATACAACAAAGTACACTGGGCATACCCAATAAAACAAAACTAAGGAGAAATAGCTAAGACTCAAAACGAATCAAAACATTAGGATACAAAGAAAACATAATTTTGTATATATGTGTTTTGATCTTCCTAACTAAAGTCCCCGGGGCAGTCTTGAGTTTTTCAACAATTCATCTGTTCTTAGCAATCCAAACATGGTAAACCGTAGCTGCAAAAGCAGACCTCTTTGCTTTGGATTGCCAACCAGTTTCGCGCGCCTCCTTTTTTAACCATTTGAAAGTACTAGTGTTACCACACGATTCTAATAGGGCCTCCACGTCAGCAAGAGCCCCATCTAGGCCCATCGAGAGCCTCATCTAGGCCCTGCTAGGGCTTTAGAAGTTCTGATAAAGGGCCCAGAGGCCCATCGAACAACTAAGCCTTCTGCAGCTAGAATGCCGCGGGGCCCAGGGAGGGCCTTGACACTTACGGCCGACCTACAGGGCCTCGCCAGGCTTCGTATCAATTATAACTAGCAGGCAGCACGGTATGATGGAATGACCATAGAAATAATTAAAGAGAGATTGCGTTGGATTGGCACACGGATCCTCACAAGGAAACCAAATCACAATCTCCTAAAATCAGGCAACGTGATAAACTTAAAGAAGGAAGATAATCTCGGAGATTGCATGGGTAACGGATGATCTTTATCCCATAAGGAAGGAGGATCCAATCAGGTATCTGATTGATTTGTTTCCTAAATCAATCAAGACTTTTACGCTATAAATACGACGTCTCCGGTTGTTCCAAGGTACACTCTTTTTCGCACTTAAATCCCACCCTAAACTCTGCTCAAACTTCTGCCTGCTTGTCTCTCCCACACCCAATTACTCACCTCCTTCCGTGTATTATTTCTATATACCGACAGTTGACAAGATCGTCAGAGTACCAACAATCGACGGACCCTTTTTCTCTAGAGATCTTGGTGCCTAACGGTCGTCTGAGTGTGCAGGTAACATACAGGTTGGCAGAGGAGTAGCTGGAGATCTGTTGACACGTGGACGCTGCGGGTTCTGACGTCAACAGATTGGCGCCGTCTGTGGAAAACGAAAGACATTACACAGCCTAAAACTTGTAGTAAAAATGTGTTTTCTACCAAGAGGAGCATGGCAACCGAGTATTCCATGGAGGAAGAAGTAGAGTCCTACCACACTAATATGCGGCAGGAAAGCATTCAGTACCTCCAGAACGTGACCCGTCGCAAGAGGAGGAGACAGTGACAGAAACAAACGGTGGAACAGGAGAACCAAGATCTAAAGCTGGACAATGCCCGGATGAAGGCAGCGCTTGAACTGTTGGAGAATCAATCCTTCCAACATGGACCCAAGTGCAGTCGTACCCGGAGAAGCCTTTCACGGTCCGATTCACAGAAAAGTCGGCCATCGCAAGGAGAAGTGCCCGTTTCAAATGGCTGAAATCTGCGTAACGTCGCCTCGAAGCCCTCACAAGATGACCAGAGGGGAGGACCTCTCCCGGTGCGGGAAGGCCACCCCGTTCCTGTTGCTAGCGTGTTCGACAGGTTGGATGTGAGATTCTCCATAGCACCACCCCTACCCACACACAGCAGGCACAGTGAGCACAGCGAGGCCCGCATGGAAAGAAGGAGGGCCTCGAAGCAAGATTACGAAAAGACTGAGGATGAGAAAGAGAGGCTGGAATGTTACGAGGATGAAGATGACGAGAACCTCCCGTTCACCCGCTACATGAAAGCCATGGAGATACCCACGAACTTTCAAATGCCTCTAATGGACAAGTACAACGGGAGGGGCGACCCCACGGACCACATAAATACATATAAGACGAAGCTCCAAGGCCAGTCCCCTGCGGTGAAGTGCCAGAACTTCCATACCACGCTCGCGTCCGACGTGAAGATGTGGTATAATAAGTTGAAACCAAGTAGTATCTGGATTTGGCCACAACTAAAAAAAGAATTTGTCAATGCCTTCATTGGCAATCGGACGATGATAACCGACATTACCTAGCTCTACGACATCCGACAGAAGGAAGGAGAAACTGTCAAGAGCTACTTCAAGAGGTTCAGTCACGTTATCAACAAAATCAAGACTGTGACTGATAAAAAGGCTTTGGATGCACTCGTGACCGGACTACACATCCGCACTCCCTTCTGGAGGAATGTACAGAACAGTCAACCAAAGACCTACAGTCAGCTATTGGACTTGGTCTAGCGCTAGATTCGATCAGATGAGACGATCGAGAATAGGGAGAAGGCAGAGATGGAGAGAGGAGATCGCTACAGAAGAGAGGGGTGACGCTCTCTTGAGCCTCGTTTTTCTCATTTTCAAAAAAGGTACTTCCCCGGTCTGCCGAACAACCGTTATAGAAGATTCGATCAGACGGAGGTAGCCCCAATCCCTTATTCCAGAGCGCCCGTGGTGGCCTCCATGCCCACCACAACACCGCCCAAGTTCTATCGGATACACAGGACCAGGGTGCATAATACGGAAGATTGCCCAGTCGTAAGAGAATTGATAAATCGCAAAACCCACAGGCATGGAAATGAGAATTGGCCTGCGCAAGGACGTCGAGGGCCACCCACACAGGGGCGAAGACCTCCTCCTCGATGCCAGAATGATGGACCCCAATGTAATAAAGTGGGAAATGACAGAAACAGGGACCCACCGAGGTTGGAGGGACCCGCGAGAGCTTCTCCTGTTCGGGAGATAAACACGATCATAGGAGGGCCCTATGTCGGAGGGCACACGATGAACTCGCGGCGTAACTACGCAAAGGCGGTGAGAGAAGACCTCCTGGAGAGTTGGCAGGTCCACGGGCACTGACCAAAAGCACTACAAATCTCGTTCACTGAGGAAGACGAGGCTAGCATACACTACCCGCACTGCGATGCCCTAGTAGTCCGTGTCGTCGTTGCCAGAAACAGCCTAGGACGGATGCTGGTCGACGATAGAAGCACCGTGAACATCCTGTTCGGCAGTGCCTTCGACCAAATAGACGTGGATCATGAACTGAAGGCCATCTCAGATCCGCTATTTGGTTTCACAGGGGATAGCCTCATCATGCGAGGAAGGATTACGCTTGCGGTAGACTTCGGAGAACCTCCATGCCACCTCTGAAAGTTCATGGAGTTTTTAATAGTGGACACCCGCTCTGCCTAACATGGGGTCCTTGGAAGGCCCGCCCTGAAGGATGTACAGGCGGTCACGTCCATACACCATCTGGCAATGAAATTCCCGACGCCTGGAGGGGTGGCTAAAATTTGCAGTAATCAGACGGAGGCGAGAGCATGTTACATGAACACATTGCAGAAGGCTGCTAAACGTGAGGATATCACCCCAGCAGTAATGACCATACATTCGGAGCCGATGGACGTTGACCGTGAGGGGATAGATAAAGAATTGATACTGGACGAGGGTCTGGATCCTTGAATCATAGGCTCAGATTCTCTTGCCTCCCCAGCTGAGGAGCTGGAAGCATTTTCGGTGAACCCCTCGGAACCAACCTGGGTATTACAGGTGGGAGACAAGCTCGAGGAAAGAATAAAGGAGGAGCTAAAGCAGTTTCTCTGAGAGAACACTGACGTCTTCACATGGAAGCACAGCGATATGTTCGGGATCGACCCACCAGTGGCGTGCCACGCCCTGAAAGTGGATCCGAAAGTACACCTCAGGATTCAGAAAAGGAGGCATTTGAGTGCCGAGAGGTACAATGCATTGAATGAGGAAGTTAACAAGCTACTAGCCAGCGGGTTCATCAGAGAAGCGGTTTACCCCCAATGGGTATCTAACCAGTGCTGGTAAGAAAGAGTACCAAGAAGTGGAGGGTATGCATCGACTTCTCAGATCTGAACCAAGCATGTCCTAAAGACAGCTTCCCGTTGCCGCGCATCGACCAGCTGTCGGCCACAAGTTACTTAGCTTTATAGACGCATACTCGGGCTACAACCAAGCTGGTCGATGCGACTGTCGGCCACAAGTTACTTAGCTTTATAGACGCATACTCGGGCTACAACCAAATCCTGATGTTTGCAGGAGACGAGGATCACACCTCGTTTATCACGGACCGAGGGCTATACTACTATACGATGATGCCTTTCGGCTTGAAGAACGCGAGAGCCACGTACCAACGGTTGGTAAACTGCATGTTCGCAGGACAAATTAAGAGTACAATGGAAGTATATGTCGATGATATGCTGGTAAAGAGCGTAAACACCGAGGACCACATAGAGCACTTAAGAGGGATGTTCGGAGTCCTTCGTAAATATCGCATGAAGCTTAACCCCTTGAAGTGCGCGTTCGGAGTTGCGTCCAGAAAGTTATTCGACTACATGGTCAATCAGCACGGGATAGAGGCTAATCCCAAAAAGATTAAGGCGCTCACTGAAATGTGGTCACCATCCTCCTTCATGGAAGTCCAGAGCCTGACGGGAAGGTAAGCGGCTTTGAATCAATTTATATCCAAGGCGACCGACCGCTGCCAACCTTTCTTTCAGACCATCAAAGGGGGAAAGAGGTTTGAGTGGACCGAGGAGTGTGAAAAAGCCTTCCAAGACCTCAAGGTCCTCCTCGAAAATCTCCACTGCTATCCAAACCAAAGAATGAGGAAACGTTGCTCGTTTACCTCGCGGTATCCGAGAAGGCAGTTAGCTCAGTTTTAATCTGAGAAGAGGGTCCAGCACAATTTCCTGTCTATTACGTGAGTAAAACCCTGCAGGACGTAGAAACAAGATACCCAGACATGGAAAAGCTCGCCCTATCATTGATCACCGCCTCCCGAAAGCTTCGACCGTACTTCCAGTCCCATAGCATAGATGTTTTGACAAACCTCCCTCTAAGGCAGATACTCCAAAAGCCAGACACATCAGGACAATTGACGAAATGGTCAGTAGAACTCAGCCAGTTCGATATCAATTACAAGCCACGACCTTCG
This sequence comes from Forsythia viridissima, assembly GCA_030279155.1. NCBI lineage: Eukaryota > Viridiplantae > Streptophyta > Magnoliopsida > Lamiales > Oleaceae > Forsythia > Forsythia viridissima. The sequence continues at coordinate 15,904,209 of CM059036.1, forward strand.
ATAAAAAGGAAAGGCCTTAGCAGACTTTGTGGCTGAATTCGCCCATATCCCTGAGGGTTCACTCGAGACCCGACCCCTGGAGGTACCAACATGGAAGTTATATGTTGATGGATCCTTGGGTGAGGCCGGAGCTGGAGCTGGGATCCTGCTGGTTAGTCCTGACGGCCACAATCTCAACTGCGCGCTTCGCCTGGAGATCAAAGCCTCCAATAATGCAGCAGAATACGAGGCACTCCTAGCAGGCTTGAGGTTGGCACAAGAGATGAAGACGAGAAAGCTCCAGATTCATAACAATTCACAGCTGGTTGTCAGTCAGGTTAATAGGACCTTCGCGTCACACGAACAATCCATGGTGGCGTACCTAACAAAGGCCAAGGACCTGTTGTCCCACTTTGAGGCATACGAACTTCTACAGATCCCATGAATGGAAAATGGCTATGCAGACGCCCTTTTGAAACTGGCGAACAGTAAAGACTCCGACTTAATGAATGCCATCCCAGTTGAGAGGCTCAACCGGCATTCCATCGACGAATCTCATGCACCCGCTGTCATGGCGATATCTGATTTTCCAAGATGGATTAAGGAGATCACCGAATATCTAACCGACCAGATACTGCCCGATGACAAACAAGAAGCACAGAAACTCTGCAGAAGGGCCGCGAAGTTTGTGCTGCAAGATAAGATCCTATATAAGAGGGGATTCAGCCACCCCTCTTACGCTGTTTGACACAGGATGAAGCAGTATACATAATGAAAGAGATACACGAAGGAATATGCGGCATCATTCGGGAGGAATGGCCCTGGCACAGAAAGCCCTGAAACAGGGGTACTATTGGCCTACCATGAAGAAAGATTTCCACAATTACGCAAAGAAGTGCGACAGATGTCAGAAGTTCACCGCTATACCGAAGCTTCCAGCTCAGAACCTTACCCCGGTCACCAGTCTTTGGCCCTTCGCCAAGTGGAGAATCGACTTCATCGGTTTCCTTCCGACAGGAAGAGGAGGGGTCAAATTCGCGATTGTAGTGGTGGACTACTTCACCAAGTGGTGTGAAGCCGAACCTTTGGCCAAGATCACGGAGGAAAATGTGTGGAAATTTGTATGGAAAAATATTGTCTGCCGCTTTGGCATTCCCCACTCTCTCGTTTCTGACAACGGCACACAATTTGCAGGAATGAAGTTTAACGCGAATTGTGAGAACCTTAGTATCCGAAGGGACTTTTCTACCCCTTACTACCCCTAATCCAATGGCCAGGTGGAAGCCGTGAATAAGATCATTAAGCATACCCTTAAGATGAAACTAGAATCTGCGAAAGGAGGATGGGCTGAAGAACTACCTGAGACCCAGTGGTCCTATCGGACCACTTCTCGTACGGCCACAGGTGAAATCCCATTTTCCATGGCATACAGAGCGGAGGCAATGATTCCCGTCAAGGTAGGGATATCCTCACCCAGGCACCTACATTTCAACGAGGTGACTAACGAGGATTTACGAAGGGTAAGCCTCGATTTGCAAGATGAGAGACAAGCAGAATCGTAGCTCCGCCTCGCGGTTTACCAGCGGAAGATGATCCGATATTACAACTCCAAGGTCAAGGGCAAGAGCTTCCACATCAACGACTTTGTCCTGAATAAGGTATTTCAAGTTAATAGAGAGGTAGGAGTCGGAACTCTAGGGCCCACTTGGGAGGGACCTTATAAAGTCATCGAAGAAATCTGCCCCGGAACTTACAAATTGGAAGATTTCGAAGGCAGGGAGACGAGACACCCTTGGAACATCGCCCACTTGAGGCCGTATCATCAGTAGTTTCATTTTTGCACTGTTTTGATCTTCCTACATTTTTGTCTGGCTCCCCGAGACACCGCGCCTTCTAATAAAATCCGTCGTTTATGAATCTAAAGTGTTCCTCATACAACAAGAGCAAGTGAAAGCAATTCGACAGTGAGGGAGTGTGGTTCACGGCCAACTCTTTCAACTCGCTAGATAAACATTCAACGCGTATTTAAACAAGTGAAAGTAATTCGGCAGCGAGGGAGTGTGGTTCGCGGCCAACTCTTTCAACTCGCTGGATAAACATTCAACGCGTATTCAAACAAGTGAAAGCAATTCGGCAGCGAGGGAGTGTGGTTCGCGGCCAACTCTTTCAACTCGCTGGATAAACATTCAACGCGTATTCAAACAAGTGAAAGCAATTTGGCAGCGAGGAAGTGTGGTTCGCGGTCAACTCTTTCAACTCGCTGGATAAACATTCAACGCGTATCCAAACAAGTGAAAGTAATTCAGCAGCGTGGGAGTGTGGTTCGCGGCCAACACTTTCAACTCACTGGATAAACATTCAACGCGTATTTAAACAAGTGAAAACAATTCAGCAGCGAGGGAGTGTGGTTTACGGCCAACTCTTTCAACTCGCCGGATAAACATTCAACACGTATTTAAACAAGTGAAAGCAATTCGGCAGTGAGGGAGTGTGATTTGCGGCCAACTCTTTCCAATTGCTGGATAAACATTCGACGCGTATTTAAACAAGTGAAAGTAATTCGGCAGTGATGGAGTGTGGTTCGTGGCCAACTCTTTCAACTCGCTAGATAAACATTCAACGCGTATTTAAACAAGTGAAAGCAATTCGTCAGCGAGGGAGTGTGGTTCGCAGCCAACTCTTTCAACTCGCTGGATAAACATTCAACACGTATTCAAACAAGTGAAAGCAATTCGGCAGCGAGAGAGTGTGGTTCGCGGCCAACTCTTTCAACTCGCTGGATAAACATTCAACGCGTATTCAAACAAGTGAAAGCAATTCGGCAGCAAGGGAGTGTGGTTTGCGGCCAACTCTTTCAACTCGCTGGATAAACATTCAACGCGTATTCAAACAAGTGAAAGCAATTCGGCAGCGAGGAAGTGTGGTTCGTGGCCAACTCTTTCAACTCGCTAGATAAACATTCAACGCGTATCCAAACAAGTGAAAGCAATTCGGCAGCGAGGGAGTGTGGTTCGCGGCCAACTCTTTCAACTCACTGGATAAACATTCAACGCGTATTTAAACAAGTGAAAACAATTCGGCAGCGAGGGAGTGTGGTTCACGGCCAACTCTTTCAACTCGCTGGATAAACATTCAACACGTATTTAAACAAGTGAAAGCAATTCGGCAGCAAGGGAGTGTGGTTTGCAGCCAACTCTTTCCATTTGCTGGATAAACATTCAACGCGTATTCAAACAAGTGAAAGCAATTCTGCAGCGAGGGAGTGTGGTTCACAGCCAACTCTTTCAACTCGCTGGATAAACATTCAACGCGTATTCAAACAAGTGAAAGCAATTCGGCAGTGAGGGAGTGTGGTTCGCGGCCAACTCTTTCAACTTGATTGATAAACATTCAACGCGTATTTAAATAAGTGAAAGCAATTAGGCAGCGAGGGAGTGTGGTTCGCGGCCAACTCTTTCAACAAGCTAGATAAACATTCAATGCGTATTTAAACAAGTGAAAGCAATTCGGCAGCGAGAGAGTGTGGTTCGCGGCCAACTCTTTCAACTCGCTGGATAAACATTCAACGCGTATTTAAACAAGTGAAAGCAATTCGGCAGCGAGGGTGTGTGGTTCGCGGCCAACTCTTTCAACTCGCTGGATAAACATTCAACGCATATTTAAACAAGTGAAAGCAATTCGGCAGCAAGGGAGTATGGTTCGCGGCCAACTCTTTCAACTCGCTGGATAAGCATTCAACGCGTATTTAAACAAGTGAAAGCAATTCGACCGCGATTCGGCAATGCTATGTAAATATTCAACGCATATGTAATAAAAAAAATGAGGCGTATTCAATAGCCTACATTTACAAGTCAAAACAGCAACAACAAAAACTAGAATAGAGAGAGTCCTTAAATCTCAGTCGAGAACCATTGGATTCACGTGGCCAGAGGCCTCGAATTTGGCCAGAAAACCCTGGGCCTTCGACAGCTCGGTCAGCGCTTTGTTCAATTCCTTGTCTTTGGCAGAAACCATGCCCTGACAAGACTTCAGTTGCGACTCTGCCTTTTTCTGGGCTTCGACACTTGCCTTTTGGATCGTCCTAGCTTTCTCGATATCGTACGTTGCTCGAGCCCTGGCATCTTCGGAGAATGCGAGTTTTTTCCGAAGGACTTTGTTTTCTGCGCGCAATGCCTCAACATCCTCGTCTTCTCTAGCGGAAGGGCGCAACTTGTCAATCTCCACCGTCCAAATCCCAAGCGTCACATCTGAACCTGCGGACAATGGACGCGTGTATTAAATTGAGCAACAGGCGGAAAAGCAGAACCCGAAACGTTTAGTGAAATGACAACGCACGCGCCCCACGCGCACCTCCGTTCTCTGCCACGCGCACCTGCATTAATTGCATACATCCTGTCACTCATGATTGCCTAGCCGTGGATTGACAGCTTTGATTGACAGAACCACACCAACCGCGGACACGTCACCAAGGTCTAGCCCCCTGAAGCCATCACCCGTCATGAATGTTCGACTTCGGACTTGGAGGACTATACTGGGTAAGTTGAATTCTTATAATTAAAAATGCGCGAGAACCACATTTTCTTCGCCCAAAATTATTTCTTTTACTCTCAAAGTCCCACGCCTATTATGAATAATAGACTTGGACTTTGGGGACTATTGTTACCACACGATTCTGATAGGGCCTCCACGTCAGCAAGAGTCCCATCTAGGTGTATTGAGAACCTCATCTAGGCCCTGCTAGGGCCTCGGAAGTTTTGATAAAGGACCCCGGAGGCCCATCGAACGCCTAAGCCTTCTGCAGCTAGAATGTCGCGGGGCCCAAGGAGGGCCTTGACACTCACACCTGACCCACAAGGCCTCGCTAGGCTTCGTATCAATTATAACTAGCAGGCAGTGTATGATGGAATGACCAGAGAAATAATTAAAGAGAGATTGCGTTGGATTGGCACACAGATCCTCACAAGAAAACCAAATCACAATCTCCTAAAATCAGGCAACGTGATAAGCTCAAAGAAGGAAGATAATCTCGGAGATTGCATGGGTAACGGATGATCTTTATCCCATAAGGAAGGAGGATCCGATCAGGTATCTGATTGATTTGTTTCCTAAATCAATCAGGACTTTTGCGCTATAAATACGACGTCTCCGGTTGTTCCAAGGTACGCTATTTTTCGCACTTGAATCCTACCCTAAACTCTACTCAAACTTCTGCCTGCTTGTCTCTCCCACACCCAATTACTCACCCCCATCCGTGTATTATTTCTATATACCGGCAGTTGACTAGATCGTCGGAGTACTAACGATCGCCAGACCCTTTTTTCTAGAGATCTTGGTGTTTAACGGTCGTACGAGTGTGCAGGTAACATACAGGTTGGCAGAAGAGTGACTGGAGATCTATTGACACGTGGACGCTGCGGGTTCCGACGTCAACAACTAGCAACCGTGGTCATGGCCCCGTGAATTCCCAACCACCGTCTGATGACTAACCAGACTAGAGAAGTGACTCGGAAATGAAAGAAAAGGTGCCGAATAGATTCCTTGGCATGTTGACAAAAAATACAGCGCCTATCAATGTCCAAATAAGTAATTCTGTCCCTTGTGAGCAGTTTCCCTTTTGTACTCAACCATAGAATGAACAAGTACTTGGGGGATATACACGGCTTCCACACATCCCCAACCCAGATCTTACGTGTTCCTTTGGACCTAAAATAATCATAGGCAGCCAATGTATTAAAATTTCCACCATTGTTCCACTGCAACAGCCGAGCAATGGCATTACCCGCATCTCCTTCTGCCAAACAGATTTGGTCCCTGATTTCCATAATTCTTTTCAACCGTGGAGAATTGGCTTTGTTCAATTGACTCCCAAATAGAATGTCGGTGAAGGAAAACTTGATTCACCCACCTTATCCACAAAGTATCCTTTTTAATATGAATATTCCACGATGTCTTAGCCAGCAAAATCGTGTTCCAGCAAGCAATCTGCCTGAAGCTAAGACATTCTTCCAGTTTCGGTAAACAAATTTCATTCCACGCAACAAGGGGATTTTTATTTCCCCAAAGAAACTTTCTACAAAGGCTCAAAATTCTTGCAATAACGACAACCGGGATGAAAAATATTGATAGCCAAAAGCACTCAACTCCCTGAAGGAAAACCCTAATTAATTCAACATGCCCAGCATAAGAAAGTGACACACTTGTCCATAGATTAATATAACATGCAACTTTATCAATGAACAGGGCAAAATGCATAACTTTTAGCCTTTCTACAGCAAGAGGTATACCCAAGTATTGGAACGGCATCGATCCAAGAGGGAAAGAGGTAGCAGCCGTGACCTGCTCTAAATTTGTCCCCCGAAATCCCTGCCATATACAAGGTAGATTTCAAAGCGTTTTCCCTAAGACCCGATACATTTCCAAATGTTACAAGGCATTCCATGAGGATTGAAACCGAGGTGGGATCTTTCCTTGACATTAACATAAGATCATCCACAAATGCTAAATGTGTAATCTTTAGCCTGCCACATTTCGGGTGATAATTGAAGTGAGAATTTTCCGTAGCCTTTGTCAATGATCTTAAAAGATACTCCATACAAAGAACAAACAAGAATGGTGAAAGAGGACCCCCTTGTCTAAGCCCTTTCTTGCCTTTAAAGAAACCAAGTAGGTTACCATTGATTGCAATTGAGTAAGACGTAGTCATAACACATTGCATGATCTAATTAACAAAAGTGGTGGGAAAATTCAGCCCTTCCAACACAGCTCGAAGATGCCATCTCGTTGGAGCAGCTGGTGGTTTGGTTGGGATGAATGCTTTTTAATTAAGACTTCATAAAATGGGTCCTATTGGACTTCTTTTGAAGAATCAACCACCAATGTGGCATCGAAATTGGTAAGAATTGAAAATTATTTACACGGGACAAAGAATCTGGACATTGATTTTTAGGCCTCCTTTCATACTCAATTTCGTAATCCTAACCAAGTATCTTTGGTAGCCATCGGGTTTGTGCTAGCGTAGTAATTTGTTGCTCCAGTAGGTACTTGAGCCTTTTATGGACATCACGGACTTTAAATGGCTTCCCAAGCAAATATGTACACCATTTCCTAATGGACTTGACGGATAGCCAACATATCCTTCTCGTAGGTAGACAATGCCAAGGTTGAGCCTTTCAATGCTTCTCTAAAATAAACCACTGATGAATTGTACTGGGAGAGGATTGCACCAATTTCGACGCTGCTTGTGTCCCATTCAATTACGAATGGTTGAGAAAACATTGGTGGCCATAAAATTGATGGTGAAGTTAAAGCCTCTTTCAATTGTCTGAAGGCCATCTCTACGACCTCGTTCCATTAAAATCCTTAAGAGTTGATTCAAAAGAGCAGCTATACAATCAAAATTATGGATAAACTTTTAGTAGTAGCCTGCTAGACAGAGGAATCCATGAACCCCTTTCGTCGTTGTTGGTGTAGTAAATGATAGTTTATATTTTGGTAGGGTTCACTGCCACTCCTTGCTCTGAAATAATTTGACCTGGAAAGTCTGAAGCGACATTTTGATTCTTTTGCAAACATACAATTAGTTGATAGGACTTGCAATACAACTCTCAAATGTGTGAGATGGTATTTCTATGATTTCGAATACACCAAAATGTCGTCAAAGAAGACCAAATTAAATTTTTGAAGGTATGGACGGAAGAGGTCGTTCATGAGGCTTTGGAAAGTTGGAGGGAGTTTGTAAGGCCAAATGGTATTACTAAAAACTTGAAATGCCCTCTGTGCGTCTGAAAAATTGTTTTTGGAATGTCTTCTCCCTTAACTCGAATTTGGTGATATTCGGACCGTAGGTCTAATTTGGAGTAAAATTTGGCACCGTGAAGCTCATCCAATAGTTCATAGACTACGATAATTGGCTTATTTTTTATAGTTATATCATTTAGGGCTAGGTAGTCCACATAAAATCGCCAAACTCCATCTGTCTTCTTCACTAATAGGACTGTTAATGAGAATGACCTGGTACTAGGCTGTATCCCGATTGCAAGAGTTCTTATACCATCTTCTCGATCTCGATTTTCTAGTAATAAGGATATCATTACAGCCTCACAATCATTAGCCTATATGTTGCTGCAATGGAATGTGATGATATGTGTCAGAGTGTGGCTCATCCTTGGTGGATAAGAACTTGTTTGGTTGCTGCTATTGATTGAAAGAATTTAAAAGAAAAAACCAGTACCCTGCAATAAATTGAATTCCTTATCTGTTAAGGCCTTGAAGTCGACACGCTCTGTGACTACCCCTAAATTTTTGAGTAATTTTTTTGTCTCTGCTTCATGTCTGCTGAAGACTTCTAGTAGCCTCAAGCTGTAATAGATAACCAGCTTCTGAAGGATTCTAGTATCATTCTATTGAACACAGAGCATATATGTCTGTGTCCATTTTCTAAGTTTGTTAACTCAATTTTGGTACTCAAATTAAGACTATAGTTTACAATCCTTAGATTTTCAAATATGAGGCAAGAAATAATACTTTGAAAATGTAGATGATGGAATTCAAAAGCTTGAATATATAAATTTAAATCAAACATAAGCATAGTTAATAAGATTTCCATTTCTTAAGTACATCGGGTTTCCTATATTTTACAAAATCAATTACCCTGATTCCCATAAAAAAGAAGCATCATCCAAATACAACGGTCTATGATTACATATAACTACTTTATACAAAATCTTACTAGAACACCAATTCATCTTCTACTCATTTTTGAACATGGTGTTGGTGGTGACAAGGGAATTCGCAAAATAGGTCGAACCTCTAAAACTCCCCATCCTTCATGTGATGAATAGTAGGGTTCTTAGATGCTCTAGTGTTATTGCGTTGTAAGTAGAAATTGTTTTATATGTTATTTCCTTTATATATACATTCCAGGCCACAAAGGAAAATGGGTCTATACATCTTGCTTGGTGATGATGTATACTCTCCCATTACTCGACGTTCGTCCCCATGTCTTTACCACTTCCGTGTATCTTCAATCCATTTTCTACAAAAGTCATGAAACGACTTGTAAGTTGTAAAGCTTAGAAAGTAAAACAACAAATAATTCACATAATTTAAGAACATGCTTTCATGTAATTCATGCATTTTAAGAATACCTTGTTCGTAATCACTTTACCTACTAACTTTGACTTATAATTTCATATAAGCTAGATAGAAATCAATACATGAGTAGCTAACTACATAGGTGAGAAGTCATCTTCACTTTGATCACCACATCTATAAGCATGTAATGAAAACATAAGAGTTGCACTTAAAAAAAATCTGCATTCATGGAATGAGAATCTAGTTTACATAGTTCACTTATGGACCAAAAACATACCCGAATGTTGATTGCAACTGGTTTTATTTTATCTTTGGACCCATCCCATAAATAGAAAATTTTACACCAAGCGCTCAAATATTGTGTTTAAAATAGCACTAAGTCACAATACTTTCTTAGTACAAATCTTTGCTCATATGGGGGTCCAAAGGCCCTATGGCCTTAACTCCTCAAAAAGCCCTTGTGGCTTGGAGTTTATAAATAGCCCCCTTATGGCCTTAACTTTCATATGGCCCTTGTTGCCTGTGACCTTAACTGATTGGACCTATGGTCCATGAGGTACTTAACACCCTATTGGTGTACATCTATTTAGGGAACTTGGTAATTTGTCATGATCTATTTTATTCTTGCATAGCATATGAGTTAAGACTCTTTAGATCATAATTACACATAAACATCTCAAATATTGTCAAACATGTTTTTATTTCAACTCTTTAATAGAAAATATGAGAATCATGCTTGAACTAAAACAAGGAATAAAATGTATCACATGAATAATTTTCACATAGTATTTCTGTAAGAGCTACTTGAAGCATTAAGCCACATAATTCATATTTCAATCCAGGAAACACCTTGAAATGAATCATCAAATTATCATTCAATTTAACAAGTATAAGAAATGCAAACAACCACTCTAAGAGTGATTCTTGAATCAAATAAAGCACTTGCTTGAGCATATAGTATATGCAAAATGAAAGCCTTTGTAAAATTTACTTAAGAGAATGGATAGATTAACATAGAATGAAGACTTGGACTATAATCACATATCATTACTCATAATAATTTATTGATCTTAATAAGATAATATAGAGTTGCTTAGAGTAAAAATATTCAATTAACTAACACCAAAAATTGAATTAAAGTGATATAAAACCTTTGAACTTTGAAAACACTTAATTTCTATGATTTGGTTTTAGAAATTTAGCCAAAAGAATGAGTACAACTTAGAGATGGCAATGGACCAAGCTTGGCCAACTTGGCCCATGCCATATAGGGTCCGGCTCAGCCCGTGTGAAAAAAGTGGGTTCGGACCAGCCCGTGGTCAATTCAAATTTTTTTTTTTGTAAAGTTAAAAAAGAAAAAAAGAAATACGGAAATATAATTGTTAATTACAAATTTTGGTCCCCAACTTAAAGCTAGGGACCAATTTGGTCCCATTTGGACCACGGACCACGGGCCAAGTCCGTGGTCCACGAACCAGTCCACGGACCGAGGCTGGCTTGGCCCATGTGTCATTTTACGGTTTTGTTCAGGACCAGGTCAGTCTTTTTACGGACCGGGCCGATCCATTTGCCATCTCTAACTGTACAACTGCTGGTGGTAAAAATTCAAGGAATTAAATACTTGTAAGGCAAGAAGCTAACATTTTACAACTTAAAAAATTTATGGATTTGATTTACCCATTGTGAATGATTGAAAACATTATGTTAAGGTAAGAAACTACACTACTGAAATTCTAAAATTAAATACAAGAAACAACATGTTGTAAATGATGTAAATAGTAAGTAATTGTAAGAACATCATGGCTGAAATTTCTGGAAAAGTTTGAAGAAATTGCTGAAATATAATTGGTAAAGAAAAATATTTAAGGAAAAGTTTTTGATTCCAACATAGGTTGAACATAATTCTAAAAACCCAACATAATCTTCAATTAATCCAATATAAGCAAGGAGTAGTCTTGGATAATTTTGAATCATTACATAATTTTTTCTTACCCATAATTAAATGCAACAAAATGAACACATAGAGCAAGTAAATGCTTTACTCACATTGAGAGAATTCTTACCTTGACCGGAACTCTTTCTAAATGCTGAAATTTTTTATTTATAGAGAGGACTAGAGGTGTATTAAGTTATGTTTGACCTTACTTATATCTATGCTTTTACTTATTTAATGTTTGATTGTCCCAATTTATGTTATTTTATACTTAATATGTACGAATATAGTATCGTATCACTAATTAATTTATTTTTGTATTTTTAGTTTTGCCAAACAACCCCTTTAAGATCATGATTAAACTTTGACATTTGTCACCAAATGAATATTATAATAAGAAAATAGGCAGATTTTTCATTTTGAGATTCAAGGGTCAACATTTGCGGATCCTAACGAGATCCTAACTGGAAAATTTTATACCATCACGGAATTCCAGTTATGAGCTTTGTAACGCACATACATGCATCAGGAATGGATCATCTGACTGCTTGTATGACTCGTTCAAAGTGAGCTACTTGATCAAAGAATTTTACACTTAAACAAATTTCTAGATTTCACTAAAATTTCATTCGACTTTGGCTCAACTTTCTATGCTTGTCCCAACTTGAAAAGTCTATAAATTTGATACCAAAACGAGGGTCTCGACATGAACTACGAGGTAATACAATATGCATTGCCTACAATTAAATGTTCTACTCATGGAATGTTCATAAAGTATGTTCAAACACAATAGTAAAATCGTAATTATTTCAAATTTCCAAATTTTGATCCTCCTCCAACTATTAGAGCATGATTAATTAAGTCTTTCAAATTTCCTCTAATTTGTTTCTTAATAAATAAATTTGACACATTTTTCTGTAAATTTTACATTGTACACTATAGTAACTCTTCAATTATTAAAGAAATTAATCATTTGAAATTGAAGTATGCTTTCATGCACTTAAGATATGATTTCTAGACCAGATAGTTAAGGCATGAAATTTTTGAAACGTTACACGCTCAGTAATTGGAAGGTGTGAGAAACTCTCCAACCTTAAAGGTTCAGCTGCCTATAATCCGTCTCTATAGGTCCGAGTGTCTCAAGCCATTGTATGCCCAATACTAGCTGGCACGTCGCGACATGAAAAATATAATAGTCTGCCGTGGCAGAGTGACCTTGAATGGTGAGGGTGAGCACCTGACATTGACCAGCACATTCTATCTTTTCTCGGTTTCCCACCATAACTTGAAATTTTTTGTCTCGAAACTTCGAGACTATGGTCTGATCGATGAAGTTATGAATACTGTCACCGTCTATTAGCACTGCTACATTCTTGTTTTTTAGCTTGCTCAAGACACGTATTGTATGTGGATGTTCGATACCTACAATTGTATGAAAAGAAATCTCGGGCATAGCTTCGAAATTTCGAGTTCCTGTGGAATGTTTTCCACCTCATTGACGCTCAAATAGGGGTGAATCTTCTATCATAAATAATCACGGCCTTTGGTAACGATGACCTGGAGCGAACTTCTTGTCACAATAATAACATAACCATCCTTGACACTCTCGCTCCTCTTGATTGGTGATTCGACAGAATGATATTGGTGAAATATTTTGACCTTGGTTCATGCGTTGGGCTGGCGGAGGTCCTAGCACACCTGCTGGGGGATTCGATGTCTCCTTCCGTGGCACTAAAGCTAGTTGGGAGTAGAATTGCAAGCTTGGTTTTTGTTGTAATTGGTTTCGTTCCTCGATTAGTCGAGCCATTCCTATTGTATCTGCCAGGGTTTTGGGTTGTTTGATTTTTATGTCAAGGCGAATGTCGTCTGGAAGTCCTGCTACAAAACAACCAATTAGAAAATTTTCAAGCAGGCCGTCTACTTAGTGGGAAAGCTTTTCAAAAGCTTCCTAATAGACTGTCACCATAGGATGAGAACCCAGTCCTGTAATGGACCACAAGCTGCAGTAATTAAAAAAAAATTATGCCATGTCCAAATCTATTTTAAACTACAACCCAATCCTGTGTTAAATTGATTGAAAGTGTTTGACTGCAGTTATCAAAGTGGGCTTGAATTTTTTAATTTGTTGCACCTTCTAGTATTTGGTGTTGAAATATCATTTTATTTTATAGTTTGGTTGTAATATTATCCTGTTGTGTATGACTTATTTATATGTCGTTTCATTAAGTATATGATTATAATATAATTAGATATAACACTATTAATAGGGTTTAAATATTTTTTGCATCGACAACATAGCTTAGTTTTAGATATAATACATATGGATAATTTGCTCTTTTGGTCCCCAACCTTTGTAATTGGTCACTAATCTACTCCCAACTAATTTTTATAGCATTAGCCATCTCCAACCTTTGAAATTTATTGCAAATCACATCCCTATTGACATATTTTGACGGATTTTCCATCTTCTTTAAATAAACAAAAAAAGAAAAAAAGCTAAAACCAATAAAAAGAAAAAAAGAAAAAAAAATTGTAAATGAAGTCCCATAATTTTTAAAAAGTACAAAATAACTTCATCTTCCCCAAAAACCTACCCCACCCCATGGCCAAATCACCACCACCCAACCATGAGATGAAAAATCTAGCAAGCCAATGTGGGTGATTTGTTTGCTGCTCTGTCGTATGCCTCCATTTTTGCACCGCTAAATGTGGGCGGCGATAGCTTCAAATCTATTGTATCTGTGGCTGTTTTCAGCTTTCAGAGTCAGATCCTCGCTAGCTTTGTTTCGGAGTTAAGAGACACAACCGCATTTCATGATTATATTTTACTTCTTGATACAATCAAATCACATATCAAGAATCGTCGATCAATGGATATTTACATGGTACTGCTTAAAAAGTATGTTGCTGAGGCTTCTTCTTCCAAATTTTTTAAAAATTTTTATTATGTTAGTTCTTTCTCCAGCCAAGTACTTCCAAAACATGTTTTGGATCATGACAGAACTTAGCACCATGTTAATCTAATTAGTGCCGAATTCCATGTTAATCTAATTAGTGCTGAATTCTCGATTCCACTGTTCAAGCTCTTCCCACTTGTTCTTCTATAGACTGGGTCTGATAACAGTCATTGCCTTTTGAAAATCTCTGTATCTTAAACGCCATACCTGCACAAAGAGAAGGAACTTACCGGGTTTAGAGAATTCAGGATCAATTTCGAAAAACATACTTCAAGCTTTTTCCACTTGCTCTTCCTACCCCATCCCATGAGATGGAAAATCTAGCAAGCCAAGCGGTGGTGATTTGGCCATAGGGTAGGGTATATTTTTAGGGAACATGAAGTTATTTTGTGCTTTTTAAAAGTTACGGGACTTCATTTACAATTTTCTTTTTTCTTTTTGTTTTTTTTAGCTTTTTTCTATTTTTGTTTATTTTAAAGAAGATGGCAAATCTGTCAAAATATGTCAATAAGGACGTGAATTGTAACAATTTGTAAATCTTGGGGATGACTAATGCAATAAAAATTGGGGGTAGATTAGTAACCAACTGCAAAGGTTGGGGACCAACAGTGAAAATCACCCAATAAATATAGATTTTATTATAGAATAGTTTTTGTGCATCGACCACATAAATTTTTTTGTTGAGAGGGACCTTGTTAATAAAACAGATATAGATTATATTATAGAACAATCGCAGCCGTAAAAGATCGTCGGACACAACTTTCTTTAGTTAGTTTTAAATCTTAATATTTTTGTGCAATGATTTTTTGTAGGGTTTTTAAAAATTATGACTTATTTGAAAACATTATATTCTCATAAAAATTGGCTCATTAATTGTGGTTTGAGAAAAAAAAATTTGAGGACGCTGCCTCCAACCCTCGTAAGAGAAGTTTCCCGGCCCACCACTTTGCCATATCTTGGCTCCACCTCTGAATGTCACAGTTGAGGTTTGTTTGAGGCGAGTCAAAGCTTTCGACGGGTCCTCCTAATCGGTTGGACCAAAATGGAGTAGTACAAATTTAGTGAATTCTTCCCATGTGAGTGGTCCGCAAATTTTCGTCAACCATATGTGCCACTGTAGGGCGATGTCTTCTAAGTGGAAGGAGGCTAGCTGAACTTGATTAGATTCAATGTTTATGAAATCAAAATGTTGACCCAAACTAGTTGGGTCTTCGCCATTGAGTTTTAAGGTGTTGATGGGGACGGTCGTTGGCGGTGTTCGATCGAGAAGAACCTTCAGCTACAAATGGGTTGGTTTCGGGAAGGTGGGTGTTGAGGTTGGGTGAGTGTCAGAGAGCTTGAAGCTCGGTTAACACTGCTTGTAGGGAAGCATTAATCTGATCGAAGCTCAACTTGTGTCATGGCAAGATTTCGTTGACCTCATTGCCAAATTCTGCATTTGTTTTACTGCGAGTGTCCATGGTTGAAACCGCACTCTGATATGACAAATATGAACTAATTTGGGGAGAGAAGAAGATGTAGAAAAGTAGAAGAGAGACGAATTTTGGTTTTTTTTAACTTTGATGTATTTATTTAATTCCCTCCAATCTCTATTTATAGGCTAACAAGGATAACACAGAGCTGAAAATTAGGAAAATATCCCCCTTCGACCTGAGTCTATAAAGCAAGGATAGCATTAACCAAGGTGATAGTTCAAGTTCACGCCACATAATGAATCAAGGAACTAAGGACATTTCCAATACCGACAGCAGCTCTCCTCTCGATCACCAGTGAGTTTATCAAATTAAAACGAAATCTAAACAAACTAAAAAATATGTGACTAATGACTGCGCCTTCCCCACCTAGTGTTGGCTAGATTGTATGCATCAGCAGTTTGACACATCGAAGTAGGTCTGGGCGTCGGGTGAGTCGGTATTTCGTAAATGGAAGAATTTGGGTTCATGTAATTATTGGAACAAAATCCTAACCGGAACCGTCAGTTCTTGTTTTACCCATAACATTTTTTTAAATCATTAGTTGACAACATATTTTGAAAAAAATTAATAGTTGCAAACTCATTAACATTAAAATACATTACATATTAAAACTTCTGAAAATACAAACATTAACTGGAATAATAGACACAAAATTACAAATCCATAAATTAGAGTTAGAAAAATGAAAATTAACTTCCAAAATTGAAGATTCATTTCGATTACAAAAAAAACTCACATTCGCCGTCACACTGTGTGTTTAGTGAGAGTGATGAACAAGAGTACGAGACAGATAACAGTGTTTGTATTGTGTATCTGAACAAGTAGCGATTGAAATTTTAAGATTTAGGTATTTGGAGTTGAGTCAACTGTATTGGGTTTAGGACTTGTGGGTTTTAGTCTTTCGATTTTGGTCTTGGATAATTGGACTCTATCTTTGATATTGTGGTATTGAGTTGAGTCATTAGGACAGAGTGAATAAATGTAAAAAATAAAAAAAAATTATAAAAAATGGCAATCTCAGTTCCAAAGTCGGGTACCTATAGTTCCAATTCAAGAACCAAGAACTTACCCGAACCTGGTTGGTTTTCAGTTCCAGTTCTTAATTTTGTTTTCTGCCATCATTAGTTCACGTGATGATGGCATGAAACAAAATCAGCAAACTTTATAGAGCCTTCATCTGCTCAACAAGTGAGCTCGGGTGGTGCAACCGGTGCCATGTTTCAAAAATCTATCTGAAAAGTTAGAACGTCTGCAAAATAACTAGTTTTTCACCAACCCGTTGAGGCTTTCACAAAGGTGCAATGATTGTTATACAAATGGAAGTATAAGCAGCCAACTACAACATATTTCTTTTTCACTTTTGGGGAGTGACAAGACAGATTTTCCCCACACTATAAATATAGATTTATTTAAAATATAACCAATTTTGGAGGCTCTCCATTCGGTGAACACGAATCAAACTCCTCCGGACCCGTTCCTCTATTTCTCCATCTACTCAGCTGTCCAGCCGGGTACTAGTGCAGCCAACAAGGAAAAATGGGAAGAAAACAGACAGAATCATCTCTGAGACAGACCACGGTGCATCCCTTCAAAATGATACTAGGTTTAATGTCTATTTCATCAAATTTCATTTTTGTTAATGTACACGCGAGCTACAGGGCTAGACCTACATTTTGGCTCTCTTCCACAAGAAACGCAATGAAAACATTCCCAAAGCTAAAGTCTGCCAAAACCATCCTCTTGCATTTGCAGGATCCACCTTCTTTGCAAGTTTCCAAGCATATATAGCTTCACCAATATGTAATGCTACAGAAAGAAGGAAAACCATCTTTAGTGCCCACATGGAGCGTACAAAGAAAAGGCCAATTGCTCTAAGCAAGGGAATGGGACCAAAATCAGGCAAGTGCGCAGCAGAAAACAGCGAAATCATTCCAATTACAACAAACAGCCATGCGTATATGGTTGGTCCATCCAGAGTTCTCCTTTTCCTCCCTTGCCAGTATGCAATAGTTGCAGCCATACCTTCTTGGGGACTCACCATTGGAATGTAGCCCAGTTCCTCCTTTGCTTTTAAGAAAGAGAAGTAATGGGTCACACCAACCTGCCAAAATACAAGAAGTTTATCATAGCTGAAGTGGCATAAATTATTTTCCAACCCCAAGCAACAAAAGATCGAAAAGAACAAGCCTTAATGATATGCTATAACTCAGAATGCAACTCCATTGGTGCAACCTTTGGAACAAAAGCAGCAAATGTAATTGCTTGCAGAATTGGAGGGAACAAATCATCATGCTATTGCCA
The DNA here is from genome assembly GCA_030279155.1 of Forsythia viridissima. Taxonomy (NCBI): domain Eukaryota; kingdom Viridiplantae; phylum Streptophyta; class Magnoliopsida; order Lamiales; family Oleaceae; genus Forsythia; species Forsythia viridissima. Next base: position 15,921,947 of record CM059036.1, read on the forward strand.
GTTATTTTCTAATTTCGTTGTATAGGAGAAAGAGATGTAAATAATAATTGGGAAATATAATTAACTGAAATCTAGACAGCACTCTGTGATTGTCATCATCTTTAAACAAAAGAAAGTGTTACTGGAGAACCTGTTGGAAAATTTGTTGCCTGTCTCAAAGATATATATGTCTATTAATTGCATGCTGTCATCACAAACTAACATGCCAATTCCCATATAAACTCTTTTGAGAGTTTCATTTCCAAGAGAGGACAGTGCACAAGAAGCTCACTTGATATCTAAAATTATAGACTATCAAAGAAAACATAAGCAAGAAAATCTATAGATGGCACCTTGTATACTTCAGCAGGAAGGATCAATGGCTGAGGAAGCCACCTCTTACTCAACCATGGATACAAAGCAGTGTAGAAAGCCCAAAACAAGTTCCCCAGAAGAAGAGCATGTGGAACAGCTAATGACATATTCGGCAAATCATAGTCCAGGCTTTTGAGAAGTGGTCGGATGAATATAAAAGTGTTTACTGGAGACCCTGCGATGGAAAGAAAAACCATATAGGGAAATGATGATCATTAATCAATCAAAATATATTGGATGTCAACAAGAACTAGATAAAGTTAGATTCTCTGCAGCCTCATCATCCAAGAAGCCATCAGACAAACAGACTTCAAGTACTCAAAATTTTAGTTGGTCCAGCCCAATTTGCAGTAATGTAAATCATATTAGATTTTACGCCAATTTACCATCTGATATGAAGTAAGGTTGACCAGCAGCAATTGGCTTTCCTACTCTGCCAGGAATGTCGTCCAAAAGTCCCATACTAGCTAAGAGCAGGGCCAATACGAGGTTATCCACATAAAGCCAGTCTGATTTTACACTTGTTGTGCCAATTTTAAATGGCAGAAGACCTAACTTGGCAAGATGTATGATCCTCGGAAAATGCCTTTCTTCACCTGGCCCATATATGGCCGCAGGACGGACTGCACAGGTATAGAGACATTTCCCTTTCTTCTTTCTGCACATCATGAGCAATCACATAATAATGAAATAAAAAAGCTTCTGAAATGACTTTTTAAAGTTTCTCTGAGGTAATTATTACATTAAATGTTCATTCTTAGTAGATTTATTAATATGTAACATCAAGATTGTGTATGTTGCTGAAAAGGAACATATTATAGCATACTCACTTGAAGGGACGCCCATTGCTCTTCAGGACTAATTGTTCAGCTATAGATTTACTACGGCCATATGGATCCACGTGGTCATCCATGGGGAAGTAAGGTAAGCTTTCGTTGCCATTCACAATTTCTTTTCCACCGAACACAACATTGTATGTGCTCACGTATACCAGTCTCTGGGCCCCATTGTCCAGGCAAGAATCAAGGACATG